>OX493395.1:24344513-25084026 GCA_950371165.1 Lacanobia oleracea
AAGATCAAGGGCAAAACTTTCCCAATCTGTGAGCTTATTAACCAGGGTTAAGTGGCTTTCCTTGAGTAGGATTTTCTGACTCAGCATTAGTATAATCGAAGAGTGGTCTGAGTTCATATGAAAACCTTCCTCCAAACTGACGTAATTGGCGGATATATTTTTGCAAATAAAGAAATCTATAAGATCCGGTATTTTCTGGTGGTCAGTGGGCCAGTACGTTGGTTTACCTGTGCTCATAACTTCGGAATGTGTATCTTTAACTGCACTTAAGAGCTGCCTTCCCTTAGTTGTAGTGAGTCTTGATCCCCAATGCGTATGCTTAGCATTAAAATCGCCGCCTAGGATAAATCTCTGGCCTAATATTTCAAAGAGCTGTAAATATCGATCTTTTTTTTATCATGTGCCGTGGAGGACAGTAGGTATACGGCTGCAATGGACACGTGACAATATTTGGGTTTAACAGATACTGCCACGGCTTGAATGTCTTGTTCTTTATATTTACACTGTATGTAGTGACTAATGTTATGTCTGATTATAACCACGCTACCTCTTCTGGCAGAGTTATTAGGGTGGAGCGCATTATATACTATGTATCCCCTAAATTTGACAAAAGATTGCTTAGTGAAGTGCGTTTCAGAAACCAAACACACGTCTATATTTTCTGTGTCTAGGACCGCCTGCAACTCATTTTGATGTTTAAGGAGCCCATTAGAGTTCCACGCCATTATTTTAAGGGTGTTCTTCATGTTTGATTATTTAAAACAGCTATTCTAGTGCCGCCGGGTTCTAGTTTCTCTAGTCTTTTGTCAAATGAGGTAATACACTTTAAGATCTGATTAATTTTATCCTCTAGATTCGAAGGCTGTGATCTTTGTTTTGCAGCTTTCGCATAGGTGGTTACTTGCATGGGTTTTGCATTTAAGTGGACACTTGGTTTCTGTGCCTGTTTGTCAGGTTTTAGTAAGGGAAGAGACTGTTGGGTAGTTGGCACCACAACTTTTTTTAAATATTTTTGTTTTTCATCATTTGTATCTGTTTAGCTACTTCACACCCTCTATAGTTTGCGGGGTGAGGTAGACCACAGTGAACACATTTTGGCTTCTCTTGCGGAGATTTGGTACAGTTGGCTGTAAGATGCTTGCCAGTGCATTTTACACACCTTGGCTCTTTACTGCAGTATTTATGAGTATATACGCCTGGCATCTCTTGCATTGGGGAATGAGTCTGGGATTTTAAATTTTACACCCTAAAATGTATTTTATGCCATAGATTTTGTTGACATCTTCGTCATTATTGAATGATAAAACGAACATATTGAGTGGTTCTTTACTCCTCCAGCTCAATTTGCTGTCTACTTTTTCTATTTTTAATCCTTGTGTTGTTAGATCGTCTTTGATTCGATCAGGTAGGCAAGAAGAATGTAACTTCTTCACAACAACACTAATTGGTCTTGCTTGCTTATTCTCGTATGAATGCCAATGATAGCCCTTTTCAGTCAAAAACCTGGCAGTTACTCTATAAGCGTCTTCTGTTTTGGCGTTGACCTTCACACAATCCCCATTCATCATTTTTGCGGTAAATGATTCAGCTGGTATTGTTTCAGTTAGCGAGTCGTAGAACGTTTGGTAGTTCTTAACTCCATCTATTATGATTGGCGGTGGTGGAGGTACTTTTTTGACGGAAGTATCTTTCGCATTTTTTTGTTGTTTTTCTTCTTGTTGGGCGCTTGCTCCGGGTTGTTGTTTTGGAGAGAGGGAAGTGTTAAGCTTCCTCTTCTTCCTGCTCTTGGCCCTCTTTCCTCTTTTTGTAAGGGTTCGTTATTGATTTTTTTATCCTTCAAGCAGTTTAATTCTCCTTGAAGGGCTTGTACATTACATACATACGTATATTTCATTCAAATTACGTACCATAAGTTGCAGGTTTTCTCTGTCCGTTTCCTCCTGGATGTAACAGTCATACAACCGCTTTTCCAGGTTCGTTTTTATCTTAATAGACTGTGAAGCCATTATTTTGTTATAAGGCGAGTTTAACACCAAAACAATAAATTATTATAACACTTCATGATTTCTGCACTTGTAACTAGGTCATGACAATGAACCCGATAGACCGACGTAGGTGCACCTTGACGACGCACGGCGGGCGTGCCACGGTTTTGTGCTGCGTCTGCAGAATACTCTTAACTAGAAAACGCGCGCGCGATCGTACGTCTGTTCAATATTGTAGTTAAACAACAACTGATAAATTGACGCTATACCCACTTTAGGTATTTCATCATGAATGAAGAAAAATGTTCTTATTGAACTACCGTGCTGATACGACATATTGTTAGCATGAAGTTCAAACTTGGTACACGATACCACAGCTTTTATTTGACACGAGATGCCTAAAAAATGTTGATACTCAACTACCATGCTGGTACGAGATACCTTTAGCATGATGATCAAACTTGGTACGAGATTCCACAGCTTTGATTCGGCACGAGATGCCTCTAAAATGTTGATATTCAACTCTCATGCTGGTAGGAGATACCTTTAGCATGATGATCAAACTTGGTACGAGATACCACAGCTTTGATTTGGCATGAGATGCCTCAAAATGTTGATACTCAACTACCATGCTAGTACAAGATACCTTTAGCATAATGATCAAACTTGGTACGAGATACCACAGCTTTGATTTAGCATGAGATGCCTCAAAATGTTGATACTCAACTACCATGCTGGTACGAGATACCACAGCTTTGATTTGGCATGAGATGCCTAAAAATGTTGATACTCAACTACCATGCTGGTACGAGATACCTTTAGCATGATGATCAAACTTGGTACGAGATACCACAGCTTTGATTCGGCCCAAAAATGTTGTTACACAACTACTTCTACCGTGCTGGTACGAGATACCTTCAACACGAAGATCAAAACGTGGTATGCAATTCCACAGCTTTGATACGAGATACTCATAAATAATGTATGCAATACACTTTACCTATTTACATGAATAAAATTGTTACCTAAAGAACACAATGTTCTTGTACACAAAAACCTTTCAAAACCTGCTCATACCTATGCACAATTCCAAATGTAGAGAATGCGCTAACAGACACAGATAATCTTGCCCCATTTGAAGGAGCTGAAGTTCCTATCAAGCTTGAAGGAAGACATAAATTGAAAACCGTTTGACGGCTCATTCTAAATGAAGAAATATACAGAGTTTCTATTTCTCAGAACTCAGCAGAGAGCTCTAAAATTGGGGACAAATCCTCGGGATCACCCAGAATCAATTAGGGTTGGTCATCTTAGGCCGTATCATGACTGACCTTATTGAAGAACTAGATGTGGACAAAAGTTATGGTCATCAGGAAATTGAGTGACTGTTAAACTTTTAAATCTACACAATTAAAAAGAACATGTCTAGGGTTGCCCAAACAAAAAGTCTTCAAGCAGAGGAAAAAACAGTTACTAGCAAAGTCCACGTCAAAACCAACCTCGTCAGCACACCAGAATGGTGGCTTGAGGTGAACTGAAGAATCATGTGACACAGTTGTTGTTTCACTGATCAGAACCGAATCTATCCTGCCCCGTGAGGGCTGCCCCGTGCCATGCACCCAGCAGGCGGTTGATAACCAGGTACATGCAGGCAACATATCTGACCTATCATGTTGGAAACAAATGGCCTCTGATCCTATTTTGATAAAGTAGGTAAATGGTTAGGTACTTTATACTCCTGTTACAAATATCCATATAAAACAACAAACCAAAAAATAATGTAACCATAACCGAACTCAACATTTGTGTCTGACCATTTTTAATTGATCTATGGGCTGCACTAATTTGCAATCATAGTAAGAATCAATTTATCTGTACAGATAAATGGTAGTATATATTTAAGACTACAACCCAATGGGAAACTTACATATAAATACATCAAACTAGACTAATTTAAAATAGAAGACACTAGAACAGCCATTAAACTTAAAGACCACAAATACTATTTGTGCTGCATTGACTTAAGAAATCTTACCTTCTGTTTTCAGTAACACCTGAACACAGACAATTCTTTTGGTTTGTATTTGAAGGAAACCCCGTAAAAATTTACTTGTACTTCCTAATAGTCTATGCACAGGCCCCAGTGTCTATACAAAGTCAAAGTCATTGAAACCAGTTATCAGCTTTCGCCAGAAACAATGTTTTTTGTCAACCTTTTACTTGACAATTACTTTTGTATTAGTTACACGTATGAGGAATGTGTAGCTGACAGAGATCCTACTTTTAAAATATTTGAATGTTTGAACCACATAGTAAATTACGAGAAGAGCACCCTAATCCCAAGTACTTCTCTGGTCAAAATTTAAAAAATTAAAAAGCTGCAAAGTTGAGAATTTATTTGTCAAAACTTACTTTGATGGAACTTTGATTTCAACTTGTCCAGCAGTTCTTTATGGACAAGTACTCTCAAAGTTAAAGGACAGGTAAAATACTGAGCCTTCTCACAAAACACTAAAAACTGGGATGTCATGAGGGACCTAAACAACTGATTGCATATCAGTCTTTTACCTCACTTAAAAATGGTGGTTCAATAACATAAATCAAGATTTGTAAGAACATGAGTGTTATTAGACAATTTAAACTAGAAATATCCTCAGACACTTCCCTAACAGGACGGGGAGCACATAGTAATGGTGAAAGTGTTGGCAAGCTATGGTCACAAGGAGAACATAAACTCTACATTAATCAGCTAGAATTATTCACCGTTTATTTCTTCGCCACAAAAAAGGTTTTACAAAATCATATAACCACTGTGACATACTCTTGTATAATTAAAATGGGTAGCACTAAGATCACACATTTAATGACGTGGCCAGAAATTTGAACATTGAGCCTTGTATGAAAAGCAAAATATAAGATCTATGCTTCATAAATTTGACCCAAAGATAATTCATTGACTGACGAAGAATACAAAAAATATAGATACCGAGGGGTAACCGTGTAATAATTCTTTTGCATTAATGAAAAATGTTCCAGCTGTTTCTTGGAAAAGAAATCCAGATGTATTTAACAATTGGTACATTTACATAAAATTGAACTGATATTAATTTTACACTTTCTCATCACTTGCCATTTTATCTAAATGTGTATGGAAAATTATAAGTGACAAAGCTAAAGGCGTTTTTGGTTTACTTTTTTTGGGATTCACAGCCATAGCATCTCACCATGAGTATAAAGATAACAAAAACTCATTGAGTTTGAAACTAGCCCTAACTTTTTTTTTGCTATCTTGATTTAGGGAAAAGACACTTATTGAGCAGTCACTTTTCTCTGGCAGTGAGCAGTGGTGGCTATTTTGCAAAACATGTTCTGGCATCTACCCTGGCTTTCTGTCCTTTTCATCATTAATCTTTAATAGAAAAATTCGAAAATAGTGTCAGCTATAATACTTAAAACTCTTATTAATCCGCACTGTTTCCATTCAGGGGAGAGATGGTTGGCACAGAGAACAGAATCAAGCAATTTCTAAGAGGTGTGGTGTTAAAACTGAATCCAGTCTATTAAATCCACTGTATTAAATCATTTAAATAAACCACCTCAGAGCACAGCTTTGTCTAGACATACTTACCAAAAAATAAAACTAGTAACTTTACTAGCTTTGGCGAGTGCTCAACGAGTGCAAAACCCTGTTTGCTATAAAATTATGAATTCTGTCAGTGACATTGAAAAAAGCAAGCTCTTACAGATCTGCCTTTTGTTTTCACTACCAAGATCATAAGCTATGCCCAGCCAGTGCCCTACTTTTAGGGTAGTCTTCACAACACCCAGAGGACAGCCAAGATTAGAATCCAGGAGAAGTAGTTGATAATTGTTTACAAAAAACTCTATCATTGAGCATCTATGCAGGCTTTCAATACCTATATTATATTATATTTAATTATAGTATATTTATTTAAAATGTAGTGCAGCCACATTACATACATTGAATTTAAAAAAAAAAAAACTCCATAACAAAATACCTAATGCACATGATAATTAAAGCGAACTTGGTGCTCACCAAAACAATAGTACTTGCACTCCATCCTAGTTGACAGTGGAGGGGACACAAGTAAGTACACATCATATAGCACTCGCCATTCTAGTACTTAATCCTGAAAGAGCTTCAGGTCAAAAAGCTTCTCAAGTTTGGAAAAAAAATTACAACTTATTGTAATAGAATAAAACAACTAGGAGGCTAGAGATAATCAGTACTGTATTACTCAAGTAAACATTCCAATTAAGGCTGATCATGCAGATAAGATCAGTGGTCTTTTTTATTTTTAATCAATTAATATGATGTAAATAACACCAATACTTATGAGTATGTGGTGGTGGTGGTATATGTATAATATGATATGAGTATGATATCTACTCATCATAAGGTATGATTTAAAAATTTAATATAAATAACAATTTATGTTAACATTTTACTTCCCACAGCAGTTTGTATTAGTAGTAAAACTATTGGTCTCACTAATAATGATAATATTATGTGTATCATAATATAATAATAACATAATAGAATCATTCTTTGATTTCATCATTTGTTTTTTGACGCTTAAAGGGGGATTGGATGGACAAAAGAAAATATGGATGGATAGTGTGGATGATATGAAAGAGAAGTGAGTGAATGTGATCGTGTTGGTAGTCAGAAGAGAATGAAAGGAGATTTGTTGCAACGCTAGTATCATGGGACAAGGATAGGATGATGATGATTTAACAGTAATAACTTTTAAGATAAGGGCTTATTTAAAGATTGCTGTAAAATAATTAACTACACAGCACACTCACAACGTTGTTTAAAGTGGGTGCAAGTTGAAGATTTTGCTATGGTTTTTTGTGTGTAAGTACATAACGAATATTTATTGAAAGTTACCTTCACAGTCGGATGTCAAAAGTAATTCACAAGAATTTTGTGAATTTTTAATGGCTTCATAGAATGCCTCAAGCTGCAGACTGAGAGAGATTTGTATGGCGTAATTTTTCAATATCTAGAGGAAAAAATAAATCGAAATAAATGGATTTTCCCGCTGCAATAAAAATACAGTTAGTGTGCAAATGATCAAAGAATTTGATCAAAAGTGTTTTCTTAAACCAAAATAACTTACCAGTTTAGTTCTGAACTCAATTTTGCTGAATTCAATCACAATTTGAATGATAATCAAACTTTTGACATTTGACAGCCGACTGTGAAGGTAAATTTCATAAATATTTGTTATGTACTTCACACAAAAAACTATGAAAAAATCTTCTGGACTGGTGAAAAAGTGCATAAAGTGTGCAGAGAAATTAGGACGTCACTAGAAAAAAAAGAATACTGTTATTTATTTATTTATTAAAAACGGTCTATCAACAGGTTCTGTGTACAATAATCTTTAATATAGGATTTCACGACATGGACTTATACAGTCGCCAAATACTGGTTAACCAACATTTACAAAAATTATAGAAAGAGTACAAATTTAAGTAGAAGGCTTCAGAATTAATAACAAAACACCAAAAGTACCTCCAACTTCTTTGAAATTTCAGCAAGAGTGCCACAGGGATCTGTGCTGGGACCTTTCTTTTACACTTTGTACACTTATGACTCAGCTTTAAGTCCAGGAGATACAGTTGCAATCTATGCTGATGACACAGTCTTG
Source organism: Lacanobia oleracea (assembly GCA_950371165.1). NCBI lineage: Eukaryota > Metazoa > Arthropoda > Insecta > Lepidoptera > Noctuidae > Lacanobia > Lacanobia oleracea. The sequence goes on from OX493395.1 coordinate 24,352,180, forward strand.
AACCAATGTTCAATCAAAGTTTCTGGCGTCTTGCAAAAAAGTCAAAATGAAATTAAAAAATGGCTAGCCAAACGGAGGATTGCCGTCAGGTTTCCAAATTAGTGCACATAAAATTCACACTCCGAAAAGAAGACTGTTCTCCAGTCAGTTAAAATGGCATTCAACTTCCACATCAGCACACACACAGTAAGGGACCTGGGCATGCACCGGGACCGCCGACTTACATGGAGAAACTAAGCTCAAACAAAACGTGTTGCAATTACATAACCTATAATACAAGGGTCTCTATTAGCTACTGGGAAGTAACTCAAAACTATCTTTGTACAACTACTGCTCATATAAAACGATCTGGTAGGGCTCTGCCAGTGCCTCTAACGTAATGATAATACAGAGTGTTAAAAGCTACATATTAAAACTAATATTAAATGCACAATGGTTTATAAAAACAACCATTTTTTTTTTTTTGCGCTGGGAAAAAATGCATTACGCATACCCTCCCATCGGGGGAATGGGAGGGGTATGTGGGACTCCCCGGGCAGACCCGGTATGCCCACTAAAATAACCCAGCGGCATTCCCGCATCGTCCGAGTGGAAGAGGACTGGGAGATCGGCGCAACCTTGGCGTCCGGTCCTCCTCCGACGACAACCCGCCTAAAACGGCGGGCCCCTCACGTCCTCCCCGTTAAGGGGGAGGGCTGGGAATGACCAGCGAAGGTGGTGTGGAGTGCAATGCGGGCGGATGCGCCCCCGCGCCCATCGCCCGCCCATCACCACCATGAGGAGGGAGAAGACGACGTCTTCTCCGACCTCTTCTTCGCCTTCGGAGCGGCGCAGCGAGAGGGTCGTCCTCCCGCGCGCGCTCCGCCACCTCCTTTTGCGAGATGACATCCTCGCAAAAAGAGGCGAATGCTGCCCAGGACCCCTCACTCTCCAGCATGGCGTTGACCACGCCGGGAAGTGAGAGGTCCTGTCCGATCTCCGCAGTTAGACTGCGGCGCGGCTCAGACCAAGCCGGGCACACCTCGAGGGTGTGCTGAGCCGTGTCCTCCGCCGCGCCGCAGTCATGGCACGCCGGGGTCTCCTCCCTCCCGACCCGGTGCAGGTGCTTGCCGAAACAGCCGTGGCCTGACAATACCTGCACCAGACGGAATGAGAGGAAACCATGGGAGCTTTCGAGCCAGTCTCGCAGGACCGGACCGAGCGCGTCCAAGGTACGGCGGCCAAAGGTGGCGGTGGCGAGGTCCTCCGTCCAATGAACGACGATAGCGTCCCTCGCCTCACGCCGCACGGCCTCCCGCTCCTCCGCGACCGGGCGCCGTCCACTCGTACACTTTGGCGAGCACCCACGCCTCCAACTCCCAAGGAGGGGTGCCCGCCAGAGCGCACGCCGCCGAGAAGCCCACCGAGCGGTAGGCCCTTGCCACCCGCAGTGCAATGGCCCTTTGGGGTCTGCGCATCACAGTAGCATTCTCCCTCCTGTGGAGGGAGTCCGCCCAGATGGGGGCCCCGTACAGGGCCATGCTCCGCAGGATGCTGGCATATAAACGCCGGCACCGTGCATTCGCCCCCCCCAGATTTGGGAGGAGCAAGCAAGACAGGGCGTCCGCGGCCTTCAGTAGGCGCGTCGACAGCCCGCTGAAATGCGGGCCGAAGCACCACCTGCTGTCCAACACCAGGCCCAGATACTTCATCTGGGCCTGAACGCCCGCCCTGACGCCCTTTTGGCGACTAGGCAGTTGAGATATGACGAGAAATGAAACTCGAGTTTGTACGATATAATGATCATAGTTTATTAAGGTTTGCCCCTACTTACATACTATTTTACATAGTGGTATTAGCGTCAGGTGTACAATGGCAGTAGAATGAATCCACCAATAGTGGTGAAGTCCAAAAAACGCGGGGCGCGGAGCAGCGCGCTCATACTAAACATTACCACGAAACATTTAGCGCTGAGGCTATAAATATATGTGGCACGCTGCGGAGGCTCCAGTATGATGTTGTGCGGCGTGCGCGCAAGTCGTGCGCGCTGCCACAGTGCCCCCCCTCAAGCAAAGCGCACCGGCGGTTTGATGACTCGGCCGAAACGCGATGTTTTGTTTACATCTGTAGGTTTTTTCGCTGCGGCGACGGCTGCGGCGGCGGTGAGGGCTGCTTCGGCATCACACATGGTAAATGCAGGCTTCAGACGATCGATGGAGATTACTGCCACTCTTCCGGGAAGTTGTAGTGTGAATGTTTTGCTATCTCTGCGTAATACTGCGTATGGGCCGTCGTATGGTGGCTGTAGTGGTTTCTTCACGGCGTCGACTCGCACAAACACTTGTTTACATGTTTGTAGTTCTCGGTGTACAAACACAGGGCGATTAGTGTTATGCGACTGTGCATGTACCGGTCGTATGTTGCTGATTGATGTTCGCAGTTTCTCGACGTAGTTACTGTCCATAGTTTCTGTTTGTGATTGCGATGTCTCGAAGAAATCACCTGGTAGGCGTAGATTTTGACCGTAGGTTAACTCTGCTGCGCTGACACCCGTGTCGGTTCTGATTGCGGCACGCAGTCCCAATAATACGGTGTGTAATTCCTCCATCCAGTTTCTGTTACTGAGACGTGCTGTGAGTGCAGTTTTCATGCAGCGATGCCAGCGTTCTACAATGCCATTGCTTTGGGGATGATATGGCGTAGTTCTTATCCTCTGTATACCAAACAATCTGGTGAGTGCGGTGAATAGGTTACTTTCAAACTGGCGACCTTGATCCGTAGTTATTCTTGCTGGGCAGCCGAATCTTGTTATCCATCCTTCATAAATGGCCTTGGCGACTGTTTCTGCCGTTATGTCGCACACGGCGTGTGCTTCAGGCCAGCGTGTAGCACGGTCGATCATGGTGATGACGTAACGATGACCGGTTGGCGATGTTGTAAGGGGTCCGACGATATCAGCGTGCATGTGTTCGAAGCGGTGTGACTGCTCGAATGTAGCTGTGGCACTTGACGTATGACGTTGGATCTTGGATCGTTGACACGCGACGCATGTTTGAACCCATGTTTTCACGTCTGTGTTCATGGATGGCCAGAAGTATCTTCTCTGTATGAGCTTTCTCGTAGTTCGTATACCGGGATGGCTGAGTCCGTGGATGGCGTTGAATGCGTTAATACGGAACTGCAGTGGTAGGTATGGGCGAACGTCGTTGGTTGAGGTTTCACAGTAGATGTGTTGTAATGAGTCTGGAAGCATTATTCTCTTCATTTGAATGTTTGGTTGTTTCATCATTTCCTTTATGTTCTCGTCCTTTTCCTGCGCTTGAGCGAGAGCTGCGTAGTCGATCGGGTTCGGACAGCTGATCGCGTCGACGCGTGATAATGCGTCGGCGACTACGTTATCTCGCCCGCTTATGTGACGTATGTCGTTCGTAAATTCACTGATGAATAACAGCTGTCTTCGTCGGCGCGGTATCTCTGAATCTGACGAGATTTTTTGCATGGCATATTGGAGTGGCTTGTGGTCTGTGAATATGAAGGTCTGTGTCTATGAGGTCACGACCTTCAAATATTTTTCTGAAGTGCTTGATAGCCATGTAAATTGCTTGAAGTTCTCTGTCGTACGTTGAGTAATTTTGCTGAGCTGGTGTGAACTTCTTTGAAAAATAGCCAAGTGGTTGCCATTTTCCATTGACTTGCTGTTGGAGAACTCCACCTGCACATCTTTGGGATGCATCACACATCAGTCCTAGTGGTGCTGAGTGATGTGGGTGTGTCAAACAAATCGTTTCTGTGATACATTTCTTGCAATTTTCAAACACTTGTGATGTACCCTCATTCCACTGAATTATTGTCTTGTCTCGCTTCTTTGTGTTGTGCAAATAAGTATGTAATGGTGCTTGAATGGCGGTTGCGTTAGGTATGCTATCTCGGTAGAAGTTGAGCATTCCTAAGAATCTTCGTAGCTCCTCGATGTTTTTGGGTTTGGGATATTCACTGATGGTCTTGATCTTTTCTTCAGGCGGTTTTAGACCTTCTGCTGAGACTTTGTAGCCGAGAAATGTAACTTCACGTTGGCCGAATACACACTTTGCTGGGTTTATTGTAATGCCATACTCGTCCAATCTTCCTAACACAGTTCGTAAGTGCTGTCTGTGTGTTTGTTCGTTTTCCGAAGCAATAAGCAGATCGTCGATAAACGGGTACACGAAGTCGAGTTCACGCAGTACTTCATGTATGAATCGCTGAAAGGTTTGTCCTGCGTTCTTCAATCCTGGACACATTCTCGGGAATTCAAATAGTCCGAATGGTGTGATGATTGCAGTCTTTTCCACGTCTTCGGCACGTACTGGCAATTGTTGGTAGGCTCGGTTCAGATCAAGTGTGGTGAATATTTGTTTGCCGGCGAGCTGGTACGTGAAGTCCTTTATTCTTGGAACTGGATAGCGATCTGGTTTCGTTACGGCATTGAGACGTCGATAGTCCCCACATGCTCGCAAGTCTCCTTTTTTCTTTGGCACGATGTGTAATGGGCTGGACCATGGGCTTTTGCTGGGTCTGCACAGGCCTTGACTGATCATGTTCTCGAATTCCTTCTTAGCTCGTTCATACAGATGCGGTTGAATGGGTCTTGCTCTGGAGTGGATAGGTGGGCCAGTTGTTTCAATGAAATGTTCCACTTTATGCTTCGGGTTAAGTTTCATCGAAGTTAGGCGGGTAGTTGCAGGAAATTCGGCGAGAATGTCGTGGAATGTTTGCTGTAGGTTGATGCTGCAGACGCTAGTGTTAGGGTTTAGGAATTTTGATTTTGCTAATCGTTTATTTTAATCGATAATCGTATTAATAAAGCTTTCATTTTATTATTTTACTCTGGCAACTTTACCCATTTATTATATTCGCGGGTACTCTGTGATTGGTGGACGCAAATATGGCGGGAACCAATCAGAGAGCTCGCTTCTTCCCGCGCAAATGGAGGGGTTAACGTGGGCTAAAGGAACGTTTGGCTGGTGGTGCGGCTCTCTTGGGTTTGGGGGCTCGACACAATAGATTGTCTGATAAGTGTGTAACCTACTGATAAGTACCTAGCGCTAAGTATAGATTTTGTATGTGCAGTTCGACTAAAATATATAACGTTTTCGTATATTCATTGTATTATTCATCTACGTCCTGTTCCTGTTGGTGTCCTTTTACATTTCAGCAAGTGGGATAGCAACAAACGTAAGTACACGCCCAATAGTTTGCAACTATTTTTCTTTCCTTTTCAATAACCACTGCTTGGTAACATGACTGATGATGACATGGTTTTTATTCATCTTTTATTTTTGAAATAGTTCGCTAATAGATGTTAAAGTCAATCTGCTTTAAAACTAGCTTTTAAACATAGCAGAGATAAGGAATTCAACGGTTTTTATAATTATTTTACATAGTCATAATTGTGTACCTACCCACACTAACTTTAATATATTCCGATATGTTACCGCGTAAATAGCATTGAGATTCTGTGATTGATATTTTGTTACACCGTTCTCTTGCATTAATTTGTTTATGTACTGAGAATCTTTTGGTAAGATTGCTTGCTATATTAGCTCAATATCTTATTTTTTATTGACAGTACTGTTTTGATATTTATCACGAAAATTCGAATTATAGATCCTTATTCACCTAAGATATTCCAGATTTTGAAATATTTTATGCTATCTTTTGGAAAGCTAAATGATTTAAGACAAACTGTAATTCAATTCTCTCATATTCGGCATACGATAACTAGCTAATGGAATGCAGTCATAATTTAGTAATAGTTGAGTGTTATGTCAATTGCCAACTTTGAATTGCATATATGCAATGCAGAGTACAACAAACCCTTAAATCGCTTATATCATAGTCAAGGTTGTTTTTATTTTTTCTTTCGAGCTTTTTCATCATGGAGGGACATCCAGACGCCTAAGCATGGAATCCAGTCATCGGTGACTTGAGACGCCTTGCGCGATGGAGCATCGAAGTAGGAGCCGGGTAGACCGCAGTCATTGTGGGTTGCGAACTCGCAGCCCATGTTGTAACCGGGATCATGAACTGGTTTCGAGCCATGAACGAGTCAAGCTCCTGGAGAGGCAGCTGCTACAAGAACGGGAGCGTCTTTTACATGCCAAGACCTGCAACCGGAGTCGCAGCCGAAGCAGAGCGCGGCGCTCGACGTCGCGGCTAGCCACCCAGCGCAGCAATCGCAGTCGAAGTCGCAGCCATTGCAGTGATACTCAGGGATACTCTACCATCAACAGCAACGAGCGGAAGCCAACCGGCACGATGGACGGCCCACATGCTGAGCATCAAAACGTCGCGGGACACTTTGAAAGGTCGCGTAGTCCATCTTTTTCTAAAAAGTATATTGTTGATGTTTTCAAATGTTTGAAAGAAAGTTTGGCATCTCAACCCGCTCGAGACACACTGTCTTTCCAAAAAAATGATAACATGAACATACTGCCTAATTTTGATCCATATATGAAAAACCAACGAATTGACCATGTCTCAAAAAGGTACTATTGGGAGCGGTTGGGATGACAAAACTATCGTTCACATTACTATGCAGAAGCTTCAAGGCCTCGCCAAAACATGGTATGCAGGTCTAAACTCTGTTTTGTTTAACTGGCAAGAATGGCAAGAAAAACTAATAAACGCCTTACCTTGTGAACAAAATTACGGTCAGGCCTTGGAGGAAATGCTTAAGAAAAGGAGTAGGTATAATTAACCTATAGAGGTTTATTTTTATGAAAAACTGGCTTTACTTTATCAATGTGACATTGTTGAGAAACGTGCGGTAGATTGTATCATTCATGGGATCAGTGATAGGAAATCATAACCAGAGCAAAATCGATCACTTTAGTACCCCTAATAGTCAGCCCACTCAAAGGTCAGGTTTTAAGTCGGGTTCATTTCCTGGATGCAAAGAAAAGGGCCACAACTTTCTGCATTGTCCTAAACCGCTTATAAAGTGCACAAAATGCAACAAGGTAGGGCATACAGTTGATAACTGTGGCATGCAAATACACTGTTACGTCGCAAAGCCCAGTGGCAATATTCTAAAAGCCATGTGTATCGATGTAGCAGGTCAAGGATGCGACTCGCACCCGAACTCGAAGTTTATGAAGGATGTTAAAATTAGCGGTACGTTACAGTAAGCTTTTGTAGATTTTGGGAGCTAACGCTTATAAAGGAGTCTGTAGTTAATGAGTTAGGATTGCCCCACGATCACATACCATCATTATTGAAAGGGTTTGGTTTTGGGATGTTACATAATTTCGAGGTAGATGGCGTCAATGCGCAGATTTCATATAAGGTTGTGTGTGATAATTTGTTAGAGAAATCCGCACTCATAGGGCAGTCCTTCACTTAACAGCCTCATATTATTGTTTATAAGGATGTAAATAGGCTACAATTTATCGACATTGGCAATGAAATACCACATCCAGATCCGGATCTAGCAGAGTCTTCTCTTAAGATTAGGGCAGCAGGATTAGTAGATCTCTATGGTGTAGAATTAGTGAAGGCATGGATTGAGCCCTCCACTGGTGGTAGCATTCTCCTGAAAAATATTGTCGCCGGAAGCCCAATAAACAGTACTTTGTCTGTGGAGGTCTCTATCGCTCTAAAAATGGTCGTATCTGCGTTACAGTGTTCACTTGTTCGAGTTCCTGCTGGATCACAAATGATCTAGGTTTATGTCGTGCAAAGAGAGTAGAGGTAGTAAGTAGGGTAGTTGTCGATCACCAGAAATTCCTATGGCGATTAAGGACGACTTCGATGAGAATCTTATTCGTATTGGTGATAAGGTGCCAGTAGACGAAGGCAACTGCTTATTTAGATGACATCCTTATTTTCGGTAAGGACTTTTGTGAATGTTTAGTACGGCTTGAGGAGGTATTGCAAGTTTTGGAAAAAGCAAATTTCACTTTTGAATCTTTCCAAATGCGACTTCTTACGAGACAAAATCGATTACTTAGGTTACGAAATTAGTACAGCCGGGGTTAGACCAGATGATAAAAAATCATTAGTGTCTCAAATTTTCCACGACCAGAGAATGTTCACAATATACGCCAGTTCCTTGGCTTGGCTAGTTACTTACGTAAGTTCATCTAAGATTTTGCCCGAATTGCCTTGCCTCTCAGGAAGTTGCTAAAAAAGGTCACCTCATGGACATGGGGTGATAGTCAAGAGGAAGTTTTTGTAGTTTTTAAATCTAAATTGGTTGATAGGCCCATTCTTGCAATATATAATAATGCAGCAGACACGGAGCTTCACACCGACGCTATAAAATTAGGTCTTGGATGTATATTATTGTAGCGCTCACAAGAGAATGCTTTCCGTCCAGTAGCTTATTACAGTCGGCAAACCTCTCTTGAGGAGAAGAACTTTCATTCGTATGAACTCAAAACTCTAGCAGTAATCTGTTCTTTGCAAAAGTTTAGGGTCTATCTGCTAGGGAATTCATTCAGAATTATTACAGATTGTAGTGTTTTACGATAAAAGTTTTCAAAACGAGACCTAATTCCAAGGATAACTCGCTGGTGGCTCTTACTGCAAGAGTTCCGATGCTCAGTGAAGTATAGAGCAGGCGTAAAGATGAGCCGTGTAGACGCGCTATCCCGCAATCCAATAGAGAGCTTGGGAGAGAATCCCATCCATCGATTTTTAGTTCTGTCGATCAGTAGTGAGGATTGGTTAAATACACTTCAGCTCTGAGACACCGAACTCTGCAGGATTAAAGACATTTTAAATAAGTCTTAATGATAAGGAACTCTGATACATAAACGATAATTTTGTGGTCAAGGATAAAAAAAAATCCATTATAACAAACGTAACAAAAAACAACGTTCAAAAATAACGTTCGTTGGGTGGTGCCAAAAGGTGTGAGATGGCAAGTGTGCCGGATTAACCACGACGATATTGGTCATTTTGGGGTGGAGAAGACTCTTGAAAGGATAAAGAAACACTATTGGTTTAGTAAAATGTCCAAGTTAGTAAAAAAATATGTTATTTCATGCATTTAATGTGCATTTGCATAGAACTCTACTAATAAACACGAGGGTCTGCTCCATCCCATCACCAAAATAGAGGGACCATTCCATACGGTGCATGTTGACCACCTCGGGCCTTTTGTCAAGTCAAAGAGAGGCTATACCTATTTACTTGTAGTTGTAGAAAGAAGCCTCTACCAAATTTTGTTTTATTTGAAATACAAGTTTGAATGCAATTAGAGTTCTTGAAGATATATTTCAATCTGTCTGACAAATCTGATTGTCTTGTAAGCGATCGTGGTTCCTGCTTTACATCTCATGCTTTTAGTTGATTCTGCCTAGATACAGGAATTAGGCATATTCTCAATGCAGTAGCCAGCCCGAGATCAAATGGTCAGGTTGAACGCTACAGCCGTACGATTCTCGACTCCTTGAAAGCGATGACTGTTAAATACGGTGAAAAGGATTGGGATAGTCATTTAGGGAAAATTCAGTGGGGTCTAAATAATACTTTACAGAAAACTACTGGTAGGACGCCGTCAGAGGTACTTTACTCTTTGAAACTAGTATGAGTAGCGATATAAATCCCATTGTAAACGAAGTTACCAAAGATTCTCGCGAAAACTGTGACATTACCGCTATTCGAAAAGAGGTCAAGAAAAGGATTGATAACGAGCAGGTTAAGCAAAAGCAGGTTTATGATAGAAATAGGGTGCCAGCCCGGATCTATGTCGATGTGAACTCGTCAAAATAACCAAGACTTGTTTCAGTAATGACGGGCAAAGTAAAAAGCTCATGCCCTCGTTTATTGGGCTTTATCGTGTTACCACAATCTTAGGTAGGGACAGATATAAGGTAGTACCGGTTCCGGGTTTGACCAGCATGCTAAACAAACTGCCTACAACCGTGGCAGCAGACCGTATGATGCCATGGATTCACACTGTGGCCTTAGAGGTAAATCATTCGGATACTAGTGACACTGATGACGAGGATCATATTGAACTATAATCTTAACTACAGATGCGTGTCATTCATTGTTCCAGATCAGGCACGAGAATCGATCGGATCGTGACCTGTTTCAACAAATGTCCTACTGCCTGCCACAAGTGAATCGATCATCTTGTAGGCAGCAGTTAGGCGCCAAAATTCGAGTCCAAATCAAGCACGAGAATCGATCGGATCGTGATTTGATTCAATAAATGTCCTACTGGCTGCCACAAGTGAATCGATCATCTTGTAGGCAGCAGTTAGGCCCCAAAATTCGAGTCCAGATCAGGCACGAGAATCGATCGGATCGTGACCTGATTCAACAAATGTCCTACTGGCTGCCACAAGTGAATCGATCATCTTGTAGGCAGCAGTTAGGCCCCAAAATTCGAGTCCGGATCAAGCACGAGAATCGATCGGATCGTGACTTGATTCAATAAATGTCCTACTGGCTGCCACAAGTGAATCGATCATCTTGTAGGCAGCAGTTAGGCCCCGAAAAATCGATCGTTCGGGTTAGTAGTTCGATGATGGGTAATCCGATTAATCGATCGTTCGGACCCTATACAAAGTTTGATTGCAATTGACAGAGAACATAAGTCGATTGCTGTTTTCTGATCAAATTCAAAGATATTACTGATGATGAAAGATATTACTGATCCAATAGATGTAATTCAATAACTAGACATAGAAATTGTTATATAAATTAATGAAGTTTATTTTGTATCTCATGTTCTTTGACAGTCGAATAAAGATTGTGTTGTTATATTTACATTAGATACTTACCCTAACCTAATGAACTGTAGCTATTGCATTTATACATATTTTATTGATGTTATACTGAATTCAAATGTCATATTTATATTAGTCTGTTTGCATAAGAATTATTATTTATTTGTAAAGTCGTACTACATTTATTGTAACAAAGAAGTTATTATTATTATTGTAATTTCATACGTACATGATATTTTGATTTGATTTTTTTTATGATTAGATATCTTGTACATACCTTGTTATTGTAATTTGTTGAAAAACTGAGCAATCTACCAGCGAGCGTTCCGATTGTTAGGGTTCCACCTGGTGTCGTATGCGGGGACGCACACGTTGTCAGGACGGTCGATTGTTAGGGTTTAGGAATTTTGATTTTGCTAATCGTTTATTTTAATCGATAATCGTATTAATAAAGCTTTCATTTTATTATTTTACTCTGGCAACTTTACCCATTTATTATATTCGCGGGTACTCTGTGATTGGTGGACGCAAATATGGCGGGAACCAATCAGAGAGCTCGCTTCTTCCCGCGCAAATGGAGGAGTTAACGTGGGCTAAAGGAACGTTTGGCTGGTGGTGCGGCTCTCTTGGGTTTGGGGGCTCGACACAATAGATTGTCTGATAAGTGTGTAACCTACTGATAAGTACCTAGCGCTAAGTATAGATTTTGTATGTGCAGTTCGACTAAAATATATAACGTTTTCGTATATTCATTGTATTATTCATCTACGTCCTGTTCCTGTTGGTGTCCTTTTACACTAGGCATACTTGTATAACGGCCAGTTGCTTTGGAAGTGAGTTTCGTCACGTTGTCGATGAGTCGCTGGCTTCGTAGTTCGACTAGTAAGTTGTGGTAGCCGAGAAAGTCTGCTCCTATTATTGGCTTCAAAACTGCGGCGACTACGAACTTCCACTTGTATGGTCGACGAAGATTGAGGTCGAGCTCCAGTGTTTTCTCACCGTATGTGGGTATTACCGTATTATTTGCGGCGTAAAGTTGATATGGTAGCGGTGTTGGTTTTGTTCCTTTTCGTTTTGGTATGACGGATATATTTGCTCCTGTATCTACCAAAAAACTCATGGATGTCGTCTTGTCAGTGATGAATAGGCGGTAAGACTTGTTGTCGACGTTTGGATCCGCCACTGCCAACGCCTCTTTTAGTTTTCCGTCTTCAGAGCATTGTTAAAAGTGCACGGTGTTGTACATCGCTTCGCGTTTTGCCCAAATCGCCGATGATAATAACAATGCCCCGCCGGCGTAGTTGAACGAGAACGACTTCGTGACGTTGAACGCGCTCGATGTGAGTTACGCCTGCCCGCGCTGCCGTAGTGTCGCCGTGTCGACGATCGCGAGCGGTCGTGGCGGTATGACGTCTTGAGTTCGGCGATTTCCAAGTGTAATTTATGTATCTCTTCAACGAGATTCTGCATGCTTACAGGTTGGTTTTGCGAATGCTGGGATGTTGATACCGATGCGACGGCCAGTGATGACGGTTCCGATGTTTGTTCAAGCATCTTGTCGGTGAGCTTCGCTAGTTCTTCCAGTGCTGTTTCTTTACTTATGGTATCGCTTACTATAAGTACTGAGCGAACGTGTGCGGGTAGCAAATTCATCCACATATGCCGTAGGGTGTTGTCTGGAACCATGTTGTGAGCGAGATTGCGCATGCGACGGAGTAACTGGCTGGGCTTCTGGTCTCCTAGTTCCATGTCGGAGAGTAGCTTCTGTAGCTGCTTGCCATCAGATTCCTCGTAGACGAAAATAAGGCGATCCTTTATGCTGGTGTATTGCCGGTCGGGAGATGGGTTGTACAGCAGGTCGCTAATTTGCTCGATTTCTTCCTTTTGAAGCTGGGCGATGACCATCTGAGCCTTCTGGGATTCACTTTTTTTGAGATCACGGGTAGCTACCTCAAAAGTGATGAACCATAATCTCGGTTTGTCGCGCCAGAAAGGTGGTACGCGTAGGGATAGTGAGATGCCGTCGATGTGCTGCGGTGATAGCAAATCATCCTGGGGTTGCGCTGAACTTCTTGCTGACTCCATGCCGGGTTGCTGAGTGTTATTCGGCATAGCTTGGTTGCGGTTTCTTCGTTCGGGGTCACCACTTTGGCGACTAGGCAGTTGAGATATGACGAGAAATGAAACTCGAGTTTGTACGATATAATGATCATAGTTTATTAAGGTTTGCCCCTACTTACATACTATTTTACATAGTGGTATTAGCGCCAGGTGTACAATGGCAGTAGAATGAATCCACCAATAGTGGTGAAGTCCATAAAACGCGGGGCGCGGAGCAGCGCGCTCATACTAAACATTACCACGAAACATTTAGCGCTGAGGCTATAAATATATGTGGCACGCTGCGGAGGCTCCAGTGGATCGGCCAGTCTTCAAGCGTAGTAGTCACTCCTTGCGTTACCGACTGACTACCCGCACACTGCTCGGACCGCGCTCTCCATCTACCCCCACGACTGTGAGTCCGGACTTTGTTCGTTCGCACAGCCGCGGGGCCGAGCACTTGAATCTTGTGGCGAAGAGAAAAAAAAAAAATCTACCCTCACATTTGGTCGCAGTAGAAGAAAAACTCCAGATCGATGTCGTCAACGGGCGCCCGTGGCCCTCCAGGCCGCGGCAGCGCCCCTGAAGAGGATCCGCCGCCTTCGGAGCCCCGTCCGACGCTGGGCCGGGTGGCGTCGTTGCCAAACATTGGCAGGGCGCTAACCGGCTCGGCGGCCGCCGGAGCCCACCTACACCCACCGCCAGCTGCAGCGAAGCACCGTGTCGCCACCGCAGCCTCAGCCGCCTCCAAGCCTCCATCGTCCGTGGGGACAGCCGCGCCGCCGTCAAAAGCGGCTCGGCCTACCCGCCCTCCAACAGTGTCCGCCGCGCACCGCGCGCCTGCGACCGATCGCAGTGCAGCGCCCGTGTCTCGCGAGACCGCCGCCGCTACTCGCTCCGCAACGCAACGCGCTCCCGTTGCGCGCCCCGGGGCGCCACAGGCGAAGACCTACGCGCAAACCGCGTCGCCCACCGCCTCAACAATTTGTGCGCCTACCCGCACATCATCAAAATGTTCGCCGCCGGCGCCCCCCCGCGGGGCTGCGCCCGGACAGACGAGTGTACCCTGTGCTCCCACGATGCACTCGACGACGCGCACCGTGACGTCAGCCGCGCCCCGCTTTGTGTCGGCGGGCGCTGCGGCTCCGACCGCACATGTCGCCTCGCGCGACCCGCGTCTTCAGAGGGGCACCGCGCTGCCCGCGTCCCCCTCTACGCCCGCCTCACCCGCACCCCCGCGCTCGTCCGCGTACGATGCGCCCGCGAGCTTCTCGGCCCAATCGTCTCGCGCGGGGTCAAACGCATCGCTGACGTCGATGGAAGACGCCCACTCCTCGCCGGCGTCCCCCCCCCCAGAGGACCGGGGGATGGACCTGGACTTGCAGGAGGTACGAGCCCAGAGACGGCGCAGGAGCTCCGAAGAGGAACTCGACGCAAAGCGGCACTGCACCGACTCGCCGCGCCCGCATGACAGCGAGCGCCTGCCGCGGGGTCGAGGCAACGTGTCGCCGAACGTCGACACAACGAACGGGGTAAGTCACCCAGCTATTACTCAGTCCCAGGCAACCCCCTTACAGGGCACGGCCGCGACCAACGCGACCTCTGGTGCCACCAAGGACAAGAAGAGGCCGCGGTTTCCTCCGCTGCTAGTGGAGAAACTGCCGAACTGGGCACAACATTTTAGGGCGATCGCGGCCCAGCTCCACCGGCCTCCCAACGCTCGCCCGTATGGCTCCGGGGTTCGATTCTCCCCGGAGTCCGAGGAAGAATATCGCCTCATCCAGAGGTACCTGACGAATCTGGAGAAGGAGGCCGGCGTCAGCTGGTTTGCTTACTCCCTACCAGCGGAAAAGCTACTAAAAGTAGCTATCCGGGGGCTGCCTGCGGACACTGATCCACAGGAAATAGAGGAGGAGCTCCGCTCACTAGGTTTTGAGCCGGAGTACGTGCGCCACATTCGTGCGCGCCAGGGAAGACCCGGCTGCGTCTTCTACGCCCTACTCAAGCGGACGCCGGACGTGCGCCGCATCTACGACACCTCCGTGTTGCTACTAATGCGGGGTGTCAGAGTGGAGGCGTGGCGTGGAAAACGCGGGCCCGCACAGTGTCACCGGTGCCAGAAGTTCCGGCACTCGTCGCACCAGTGCCACCGTCCGCTCGCCTGCGTACGATGCGGAGAGGGGCACGCCGCAAGAGACTGCACTCGGCCGCGTGAAGAGCCCGCCACCTGCGCAAACTGCGGGGGCGCGCATCCGGCCAGTCACGTCAGCTGCCCTGTCTTCCAAAAGGAAGCCAGAAACAGGCGGGCGGGGACTGTCGCCATCTCCACCTCAGCACCGCGCCGCCCTACTAACGTGGATGGCCCGAAGGGAGAGGCCCAAGGCGGCGCGTCATTAATGGCGGCAGCCAACGGGCCCACAAACAGAAGCGGAGCTCCCTCCGTCGGAGGGAGGAAGAAGAAGGGTAAGAGGGGGAGCAAAGGGAGGAAACCCAAGCCCCCCGCTACACAGGGGACCATCACAGTTCCCCAGGCCGTCCCTGCTCACAGCAAGGCGCAGGCCAATCCGGAAAAACCTGCAGCGAAAGTTAGCGTCGGCACAACGCAACCTAAGCGCCTGCAAAAGGTTGCGAGCAGTAAGTCGCAGCCCAGCCACAGCGTCGTCACACCCGCCGGCGCTAACCAAAATAAAGAATTTACTGCCTGCGCCATCAAGCTGCTGATGAGCCTACTGAAAGCCATCCAGCAGGGACAAGACGCAGGGCAGGTCATCCTCAACGGCTTGGCCGAACTACTCACCCTCTACAATGGGTAAGCCGTTGAGGGTGCTCCATTGGAACGCCCGCGGCCTTAAAACCAAGGTCACCTCCCTCCGACATCTCCTGAGGGATCAGAATATCGACGTGGCGCTCATAAGTGAGACGCACCTGGGACCTGAGGACAGGATTAGGTTTCCGGGTTTCCTCACTTATAGGAAAGATGAGCGGTCGGCTCTGAACCGTCCATCAGGAACTCCCCCTGCTGTCGCTGCGTAGCCTGTACACGCTGGGTGTACAGCTGCACGTCGCCGGCGATGACATTGATATCTACGCTTGCTACAGAGCGCCCGCAACGAAACTAGATTCGGCAGAGTTGCGGGCGCTAATGACACAGTCGCCTCGCGCCACCCTGATCGCCGGCGACCTGAATTCCAAACACCCGGCGTGGAATTCCAACTCCACGAATACCGGGGGGAGACGGCTTTTCGCCGACGCCGAAGCCTTCGGCTTAACGGTGTCCGGCCCTGAGACGCCCACCCACTACTCCGGAAACAACCTCCACATGCCCGACGTGCTGGACATCGTTGTCCATCGAGGGCTAAACTGCCAGATCACGCAGCAAGTGATGATTAGATAATTGCTTTCCTGCTCCTGCGTCGCTGCCTCCGACCTGTGAACTTGCCGTGTGTGCTTGCGCCATCGATATTTGTGACCACAAAGACGTCCTCGCTTACGAATTCAGCTGGCTACAAATCTATCACGCACATTGTTTAAGTCTATCGCTGTGTCAGTCAATGATGCCACGGGTACAGCGCACGCCCCCGGCTTCGCCATCGTTAAACTCCAGCGGAATGCAAGTAAAATCCGACTCGGATATACCCCAATCTGTATCCAACAGTCCATTTGAAAGTATCAACACTGCATCGAGAAGCAAACGTCCACGCCAGGAACTCTCGCCTGGTAGTGATCTCCAAGATCCAAAACGAGAAATTTTGGAAATGCTGACCACCTGGAAAGCTGAACTCGAAGAGCGGCTTAAGAAATTTTCTGACGATCAAAGCTCGTGTCTTTCTAAGCTGGTTTCTGAAATAGCAGAGCTAAAACTTCAAAATCTTGAAATACAAAGAACAAACAGTGAGATAATAAAATCCGCTTCGTTTATCAGTGACCAGTATGATGATATGGTTAAGCTAGTTGCCGTCTTGAAGAAGGAAAATCAAGTCTACAGAAACGACATAAATAATCTAGAAATGAAGATACTAGACCTTCAGCAGCTGTCCCGTACATCATCCGTCGAGATCCGCAATATACCCGCTACGGAGAATGAAACACCGCTGGAACTGACTTCATTGATCACACAAGTTGGTGCGACCGTTAATGTGACCCTTGATAACACCCAATTGCGAGATGCATACCGGCTCCCCGGAAAACCAGGTACTGTCAGACCAATTATTGCAGAATTTACAAATGTTCACATTAAAAACAAGTTCATAACAAGTGCGCGCGAATTCAATAAAGCCCACCCCAATGAAGGCCGCCTTAACACACAACGCATTGGTGTACCCGGTGATCGTCGACCGGTATATGTTGCGGAATACCTCCCGGTTAGTTCCAGAAAACTTTTCCACAGAGCAAGAGAATTTGCAAAGCAAAAACAGTATAAATTCTGTTGGACGGCGAACGGAAACATATTTTTGAGGAAAATAGAGGGAGTGAAACAAATTCTCGTCAGATCGGAACAAACCCTACGTGACCTTGAAAAAGAATTGGAGATCAGCTCTGAGCAAACCCTGTGCAATCCACAATTGGGCCTAGAATCCAGAACAGAACAAGTCCCCTGTGATCAACAACTAGACTTGGACACCAGACCGGAACAAATTCTTCGTGATCTGAAATTGAATGCGAATACAAACCAGTGACTAAGTTTTATAACGATGTTTACATTTAGGTTCAAATCTTGTATCTATAAGTGCATTTCAATAAGGTACTCTTTTAATTTGTTAATGTTTTTCCTGTGTTTAAGATTTTTCTCATATACCCACACCCACAATTATCTTTCAATACAGACACATTACGCTATACATTTCCATATATTAAGTTGTTACATACTTTACTTATACAAAACAAACATAAATCCACGCAAACATACTTCACACAAAACTAACACAATGACTCATATAAAATGTGGTAATTATCACACCTATAGCTTTCAAATGACATTTACATTTAACACAAAAACATATTCCTGTATCATCTTTGCAGTTAACACCCTAGTAACTCAGATAAACGTATTAGTTCATATAAAATCATTGATATATTTTTATCAACTACCTACCAACCAGAATGTAAAACTAAAACTATTATTACCCTACTACATTAATACTTACGAATATTTTAACTGTGACACTTATCGGAATAAACATAACCGCTAATGGATGACTCACTGCAGACAGCTAATGATATAGATAACATTGAAATTGCCTCGTCTATTGAATGTGATTGTTCGAACCTCTCGGAACATATTTTTATTAAACAAAATGACTTAACTATGGTTTCGCAGAACATTAGGAGTGTTTATTGCAATTTTGATAACTTTATGTTAATGTTATCTACCTTTAAATTCGAATTAGACTTAATTATACTTACAGAGTGCAGATTGAATACTAGTAAACCTCTACCCCAAATACCTAACTACGACTGTCATAGTACTACAAGACAGATGAACCAAA
Organism: Lacanobia oleracea; assembly: GCA_950371165.1. Taxonomy (NCBI): domain Eukaryota; kingdom Metazoa; phylum Arthropoda; class Insecta; order Lepidoptera; family Noctuidae; genus Lacanobia; species Lacanobia oleracea. The sequence continues at coordinate 24,370,469 of OX493395.1, forward strand.
ATGATGGAGTAGTTATTTATGTAAAAAATACGCTAAAACCTAAAATCTCAGAAATACAACTATCTCAAGCATCTTGTATTCAGGTGGATATACTGAATAATACAGTGTTGTGCATTTATCGGTCCCCGTCTCATACAAATATTGATTCGTTTTTAGACTCACTTAGTTTACACTTAGACAGATTACCTTCACAAAAAAATATCGTAATAGCAGGTGACATTAACATTAATATCAGGATTAAAGAAACTGAAACGTCTCATGAACGTACGAACCGAAACAACTACCTCAGTATGTTATCTGCCTATGGTATACTAGCTGGTCATTCACTACCTACCAGAGATAGGAACTGCTTGGATCACTTCATGATACGACTTCATAAAAAAAAGACTTCCGCCTCAATTGCTATATTGCATACTACAATTACCGATCACTATACAACTTTTCTAGCACTTTCTAAAATAAAAAATAAAGTTGCTCCAAAAAAAACTACTACTAAATTAAACTATGAACAAGCCCTAAAATATTTACAAGAAAAAAACCTTTCTGAATTACTGTTTTGTGATGACCCCGAACTTCTAACTGAATTACTCATACAAAAACTGTCTGACTGTATCATTAACAATACCATAACATCGAATATCCCCAACAGTAAACGTATAATCAAGCCGTGGATCACTCAAGGAATATTACGCTGTATTAAAAATAGAAACAAAATGCAAAAATCGTTACGTGCCGACCCATACAACACAGTTTTAAAAATTACATTCTGTCGATACAGAAACTATTGTAATAATCTCATTAAAAAATTAAAAAGAAAATATGAACGGGAACTTATCACTAAATCTATTAAAAACACAAAGCTACTATGGAAAAATATAAAATCAATTACCTACACAAATAAATATAAAAACCAAAGCACTGAACTACTAAATGCTAAACCGTCTCCAACAGAATCTGTTAACTTTGTTAATGACTACTTTGTCAATATTGGAAAGGAATTAGCACAACAAATTCAAAATAACAATACCCACTTTTATCAACCTTGCAATTCAAGTATGCGGAATAATTCTTTTGTGCTTTTAAACACTGACGCCAAGGAAGTAGAAAATACCCTGATGGGATTGAAATCTAATAGTGCCCCCGGATGGGATAATATCTCAACTAGCTTTTTAAAGTACTGTCACAAAGAAGTCGTTCCCATCATTACCCATCTGATTAATCTCTGTTTCAACTCTGGTATCTTTCCAACCCTACTGAAAAAATCTATAATTACTCCAGTTCACAAGGGGGGGGACAGAGACGATGTCAATAATTATAGACCTATTTCAGTCTTACCGGCTATATCTAAAATTGTAGAAAAACTAACAAATACGAGACTGGTTAACTATTTGAACAAATTCAAAATTATATCATCTTCGCAATTTGGATTTAGGCAGGGTATATCTACTGAGGATGCAATTGATGCTCTGAGCTCCCTGGTAACTGAACATCTCGATGCAGGGAAGAAATGCATAACGGTATTCCTAGATATCAAAAAAGCTTTTGACACCGTTTCTGTTCCAACCCTTGTAGCAAAGCTGGAAGGAATTGGAATAAGGGGAACTCCACTAAATTTTTTCAAAAATTACTTAACAAACAGAAAGCAGAGGGTAAAGATGGGAACTTATACTAGTGATGATGCTGACGTACTATATGGCGTGCCGCAGGGGAGTGTTTTAGGCCCTACAATGTTTCTTGCGTATATAAATGACCTCTGTAACCTAAATGTAAAAAACGCAAATATTTTTTCGTATGCTGATGATACTGCTGTGGTTTTTTCCGGAGACAACTGGTATGATGTAAAACTCAAAGCTGAGTTGGGTATGATCCAAATCGCCAATTGGCTCAGAGATAATTTACTGTCACTAAATACAACAAAAACGAACTATATATGTTTTTCCATCTCTAATCATTCTCAAGATGAACCCTTTAACATTAAAATACACACATGTAATACAACCTCAGATAAAAATTGCAAGTGCCCTATAATTGAGAAAGTTTCGCAGACAAAATACTTAGGCATCATAATTGATCAAAAATTATCCTGGTATTCCCATATTGAACATATTACTGCGAGACTTAGGAAACTGGGATGGATTTTCAAATCACTAAGACATATACTTCCACAAAATATAAAACATAAACGTGAATGTTCTAGAAATCTCCTAAATGAAATCTATATATCACTTGCACAATCTGTTATAGTTTACTGTATACCTGTATGGGGTGGCGCGGCTAAAACAAAATTTATCGTTCTAGAAAGGGGACAGCGATCCTTAATAAAAATAATGTATTTTAAGAAGATCAGATATTCTACTGAAAAGTTATACGAGCTTAGTGGTCTACTTTCAGTTCGGAAATTGTATATCATATACACTGTTCTAAAAAAACATAAAACTCTTGCATATGATCCACAAATAATGTCAAAAAGGCGGAAAGACTTGATTGCACAAATTCCACCGACTAGAACAAAATTCGCGGCCATGCAATATCAACATCGATCTGCTCGACTTTATAACAGGGTAAACAAACAAATATTCATTTATCCTAACAAACTAAACGAATGTAAACAGAAACTAGCAGACTGGATAAAACCATTTACATACACAGACACAGAGTCACTCCTTCAACACATGAACTAATGTCAGTCACTCTCACATCACCCATATCTTATTACATCACATCGCACCACATATCATCACATCACATCACGTCACATCACATCACATCACATCACATCACATCACATCACATCACATCGCCTCACATCATACCATACCACACCACATCATACCACACACGCCACATCATACCACACCACACCACTTCTACACACACACCCCACACCTTTCCTACCTCACTTGCCAACACATAATTATAGCATAACATAAATAAACCAAAATGTAAGTAATTAAGAGAGAGCGGCGTCTTCTAACACAAGCATTATTTGCTTAAAAGGAGGCGCCATTACAAACAAAATGTATCGATTTATGGTTAGGAAATAAATTAATATTATTATTATTATATTATTATTATTATATAAGTGATCGACGACGAGTTACAATCAGACCACCAGCCCGTACTCGTCGTCTTATCGGGGATGCCGACCCGACTCAAGCCGCCAGCGCCACGTCGATTACTGGACTGGAACAAGTTCACAGAAAGGATTGAGGCCACAGCTCCGACTCGGCCTATCACTACCGCCGCGGACGTTGAGCTGCTCGCAAATGACGTCACTGCTTGCGTGCAATGCGCCTTAGAAGAGGCGACAACTCATCTACCAGCGGAGGGGAGAGGGCTACAGCCGCCCCTACCGTCTCGACTACGAGCCATGGTCGCCGCCAAGAGGCGCCTGCGCAAGCAGTGGCAACAAACACGCTGCCCAACTCTGAAGTCGACGCTCAACCGTCTCGCGGAGAGGGTAAAGGCCGAGTTGCGCGCTCAGGCCGCCGCGAGTTGGGAGGAACGCATTGACGGCGCAGTGGGTGACTGGCCGTCCATGCACAAATTATGTCGCCAGCTAACGAACACCCCAGCTCCGGTGCGCCCTCTACTGGATTGCGACGGGGCGCTCAAGTATGTAGCGGAGGAGAGGGCGGAGGTCTTCGCCGCCCACCTGGAGCGTCAGTTCTGCCCGAACCCGACCGCCGAACACGAACATGTCGCGGCGGTCGAGCAACACCTTGGGGACTACTTCGCCACGCCGATAGCTCCCGAGGAAGAAGCTATCTTTTTCTCGCCGGGCGCAGTCAGACGCGCCCTTCTGCGAACGAAGCCGCGAAAGGCCCCCGGTGCCGACGGTATCTCCAACACAGTGCTGCGCCACCTGCCGCACCGCATGGTCGCGGCCTTGGCGCGCCTGTTCACGGGGATACTGCGCATGGGGGTCTTTCCTACACAATGGAAAGAGGGGCGCGTCATCATGCTGCCCAAGGCAGGGAAAGATATCCTGAAGCCGGCGAGCTATCGGCCGATCACTCTGCTGCCCACCATCTCCAAGGTGTTCGAGTCGCTCCTGCTGCGACATCTCCAGCCGCATATCGCTCCGAGACCGGAGCAGTTCGGGTTTAGGGCGGAGCACAGCACGACGCTTCAGCTATCAAGGGTACTGCACCTGCTGTCTTCAACAAGAAACAGGAAAGAATACGCGGTAGCAGTATTCTTTGATATGGAGAAGGCCTTCGACCGAGTCTGGCACGAAGGGCTTATTTACAAACTGGCCACCTCCGCCGCGCCCCGTCGCGTGGTCAAAGTGGTCCAATCCTTTCTGTCCAACAGGAGCTTCCGAGTGGTGGTCGACGGCGCGCTGTCCACCCCCCGCCCTGTCCGGGCGGGTGTGCCGCAGGGCAGCTGCGTGTCGCCAGCGTGTTACTCACGTTACACCGACGATATTCCCGCCACCTCTCTAGTTACGCTCGCGCTGTTTGCCGACGACGCCGCGTACATAGCAACCTCGCTCAACACCAGCCACGCGGCGTCCAAGATGCAGCGCGCGCTCGACGAGCTTCCCGCCTGGCTCGCCAAGTGGCGACTGTCGGTTAACGTGGGTAAGACGCAGGCGATCGCCATAGGCTCAGCGCGCCTCCCACCGCCCTTGAAGTTACAAGGAGTCGACGTCGAGTGGTCCCCCCAGGCGAAGTACCTCGGTGTGACCATCGACCGTCGGCTCTCGATGGGGCCGCACGTCCACCAGGTCGCCGCACAGGCGAGGACCGCCCGTGCACGGCTCTACCCAGTGCTCTCGTCCCAGCTGCCGGCGCGCGTCAAGTTGGGTGTGTACAAGACGTACATACGCCCGATTCTGACGTACGCCGCCCCCGCTTGGTTCGCCCTCACGTGCGAGGGGAACCGCGTGAAGCTCCGCGCGCAACAGCACCTTGCGCTGCGGACCATTCTGCACGCCCCTCACTTAGTGAGGAACGACGTAATCCAGCGGGACCTCGGGATCGAGAGCCTGGATGAGTTCATTCAGCGCCTCGCGAAAGGCATGTTCGCGCGCGCCGACGCATCCGCTTGGCCTCACGTCAAGCAAATTGCGCCCTGGCGCGCGCGCCCGTCTGACGCGAAGCGCCTACCCCGCGACCTGGTCGGGGACGTGGACGGCCCCGTCTCACCTCACCGGACTGACGCCTGAGTAGGCCGCTTCCCGCTACACGCGGCCTACTCAAACAGTGACACTGTACACGCACTCGCATCCCGGCGCGCGACCTGTGCTAGGTTAATATAGGCAGGTTGCGTTCCGAAACTCACACACTCACCACTAGACAGGCGCTAGTACTCACGCACCGAATATGTTTCCTAGGTTAATATAGGCTTATTCGGTGCATTAGCACTGGGCGGCAGTACTCACAATACACAGCCGCCCACACATACATTCGGCTCTGCAGTCCGGGCCGCAATCGGCTAGACCTGAGAACCGGTGCGGACGAGAGCCACTCACTCCTTACTGCAGGTGCGTCACCAAAGTCGACACCTTCGTCGCTGGTCGTTCTCGCTGGGCCTCCCCCAGGTCACTGGGGGTCTCACTCGGCGGGGACTGACCGCCGAAGGTGCCGTGAAGAAGCGACAAACGGTCGCGACGCGCCTGCAGTAAAACACTTCAGCGACCCTATCACAGGCGTGCGACTGTTTGCTAAGATAATAGCGGCAGGCGCACGCCAAACTTTTTATGGCATTTTTGTTGCCGGCCCAAGGACCGACCCGTAGTAACGGGCCGAGGAGTGACCACCGCGGTCAGGGGGCTTCGCCCCGACACCGCCTGCCGCGCCCCCGTGAGGGGACGCAGCGACATTCACCAGTGGAGGCTCCAGTATGATGTTGTGCGGCGTGCGCGCAAGTCGTGCGCGCTGCCACACCCTCCACCACAATGTGGGCGTTGGGAGGGCAGCGCTGCCGAGGCCCGTGAAAGAACGTACGGCCTCGGTTTTGCTCAGCGCCACCCTCAATCCCAGGCGGCGGATCCTCCCTGCCACCAAGGACCCGCCAGCCGAGGCCAGACAGGCTGCCTCCCCGAAGCTCTTCCCCCGGGCAGTAAGGAGAGTGTCGTCCGCGTAGCAGATGACACTCGTGCCCTGGAGAAGAGCTCCCCTCAAGAGCCAGTCGAATCCGATGTTCCACAGGGAAGGGCCTAAGACTGACCCCTGCGGAACACCGGACTCCGCGTCAGGCCAGTTTGTCCACAAGGAGGACCTCTCGATCCTCCAAGTAGCTGGCCAGGAGGCTCCTCAAGTATTGGGGCACTCCGTGATACTGGAGCGCCCCAATACTGCGCAATACTGAGCGGAGTGGGGAACGGAGTTGATGTCGAATGACGCCGCCAACACTCCATCCCCGCCTCCACCGCCCCCTTCACCTGGCTCTTGAGTAGGGCCAGTGCGTCGATGGTCGAACGTTCCTGACGGAAGCCGAACTGGGCGTCCGACAGGTCCGGCCCTACTCCCCGCAAATGGCTGTTGAGCCGGCCGGCGATGATCCCCTCGAACAATTTACCGACCTCATCGAGCAGAACGATGGGCCGGTATGCCGAGGGGGAATCCGCTGGGCATCCCTCCTTTCGGAGGAGGCATAGCTGCCCCTCCCTCCACAATTTCGGGAACCTTCCAGCCGTAAAGCACGCGCTGAGGAGTTCCCGAAATCTGTCCTTCATTTGAGCGGCAGCTATGGCCACCACCCGTGCGGGGACGCCGTCCGGCCCAGGAGCCGTCTTCTTCGCGCGGAGGCTAAGAACCCCCGCGCGAAATTCCTCCTCCGTCACCGGAGGTGCCTCCTCCTCCTCCTGCGGAGCCGCCGACTGCGGAGGGTCCATCGCTGGAGGGGCGATGTCGGTCCTACGCGGAAACAGAGACCGGACCACCCCATCCAGCAACGCTGGCTCGAGGGTCTCCGTAAGTGGGGGACCATGGGGCCGCAGCTGGTTCCGCGCCGCCCTGTATGGTCTCCCATACGGATCCCAGTCGAGACCCTCCAGCATCTCGGCCCTCGCCGCGTCCTTGGCAGCGCCCATAGCCAACTTGAGGACCGCCTTCGCCTCTCGGTAAGAGTCGTAGAGGCGGTCCTCGTCTGCTTGGCTACGGGCGCTACGCCGTCGGCTCCTTGTGTAGGCCCTTCTGGCCGCCACGCAGGTGGCCCAGAGACCCGCCAGCTCCTCTGACCACCAATATACTGCTCGGCGGGGAGGCGGACGGCGAGACCGAGGCATGCTGGAGTTGCACACCTCGGTCAGGGATTCCCTCAGCTGGACCGCTGCGGCGTCAACGTCCAGGGCCTCAACACGGGGCGACAGCCAGTCTTGGAGGAAGGCCGCCTCCTTGGCTGCCTCCCGGTCCAGGCGAGTGAGAGCCCACCGTAGGAAGGGAGACCTGCCAGAGCGGGCCATCTCCCCACGGGAGCTCTGGGTGGAGATGTCGATCCGCACATAACGGTGGTCCGACAAGGTCTCCACCAACTCCACCCGCCAGTTCACAATGCGTGCGGCTAGCACGGAGGTGGCAAACGAGACGTCCACCACCGACCCTCCCCGTTGCCGCACACACGTGTGGACCGCCCCCCTGTTGAGGAGGGACACCCCGCATGACGCCGCCCAAAACTCGACGATATAAAAACAACCATCAACCAACCCGTCTTATCTGCATATAGTCGGAAATGACCGATTGCAAGATAAGAACACGAAAAAACTTCCATCCAGCTAAAAATAATGAAAATGACTACTTCGCCATTTTTTTACTTTCATTTGCATACCTAAACGTCGTAACACCATTCAAATTATTATACTTTATACTCACTGGTAGTTTGCAAAAAATTAGAACTAGCTGTTGCCCGCGACTTCGTTCACGTTTATGTCGAAAAGCTAAATTATGACGCTATAATATAAGATCGCAAAAGATATCATCATCATATCAGCCGAAAGACGTCCACTGCTGACATATGCCTCCACCAAATTTTGGGTTGGGGTTTAACACATAAAATGCCAAAATTGCCGCTCTCGGCAGGCGGGTTGGCGATAGCAGTGTGTGGTGTTTAGTTTTACAGAGAACGCTGCTGCCTATTATCCGGCGAGTACCGTAGTGGCCTCTTTCGACACTCACGGGAAGTGATGGGATTATTATTTTACGGCACTATACGGTACTAGCTGACACCATACGGCATAAGATAAGATATACAAACAGCCAATATCTAGCATTGCTTAAACTCTCGTGGATTCTTCTCATGGAAGTCTGTTATGCAAGTTACTGGCTATATCACCACTTCTCGCTTTTTCTTTCTTTTTAGGGTTCCGTACCTCAAAAGGAAAAAACGGAACCCGTATAGGATGACTTTGCTGTCCGTCCGTCTGTCTTTCAAGACCGTTTATATCGGGCACGCGTATCGTTTACGCGGACATGCGTATCGTTTACGCGGACACGCGTAAAAAAAATATCAAGTCTGTGGCCCCTTGCAGCTGTGAAAAAAAATACGGTCATGTATATGTATGTGCAAAAACCGTATATTTTGACACTCTCAAGGGAATCAAAATGTATAGGGTATTTCCCGTTGGCCTAGAACTATGAAATTTGACAAGTAGTAGTAGCAGTGGTGGTGGTGTGGTTTTCGTTATACTTTTATAGGGAAAAGTCTGAAAACTATACATCTATATCTATCTATACATATATTAAAACAGTTTAGAGACCATGATTTCTGTACATTGAACAAAAATACTAAAATAAACTTCGTAATACAGATTATCGAATGTCCTAAATATCGAAGTACAAAGTATCGAACGTCCTAAATATCGATGGGTACATATATTATTTAAACATCAAAAATTGCGGGGGTTGCCCTCTCTTCGCGCCTCCGGATTTTTATATACACTCTAAGGGTAACAGCCAAAAGACAACGACGTAAAGTCGGGGTGCCCCAATTCGGTTTGGAAACAATTTTGACCTATTTTATCCATGAAAATCCAAGTTCAGTGTACAAGCGTAGGTCAACCGTGAAGATATTATTTAGATTTTTAAGTTAGTGACAGAAACGAATCGCTGACAAACCGATTCCACGTAGTCTTGTCTGCCCTACCCCTAGAGTGTAATTTAAAATCGCGTAGGCGTGGAGGGTCAAGGCGTTTCGTGAGCTGAGGAGCAGGTGGTTTTAATACCCACCGCCGTGGCTGAGGCTGGCCGGCGAAGCCAGTCAACACGCTGAAGCTGCGGTGGTGAGCGTTTAAACCATCTGTGACGATATGCTCGCGTGGGACTGCCGAAGCCCCGCAACACTGGAACCGTGACAGAAACCGTGCTTGCTGTATGTTGCATACTCTCTTGCATACTGCATGCTTCTAATGTGTTCCGACATTTTTGCAATAGACAGACTAATGACTTATAGCAACGCGTTTGCAGAGTGTTACAATTTCAAATATACCTACATTTATGAATACACTCATACTGCCTATATAAAAATTTGTTCGATGTTTTAACTAGTAGGTATTTTTAATGTAGATATTATGAACATAGATGTATAATGTATAATGTGATTCGATGTTTTAAAACATTCAAAATTTTAATCACTCAGCATTTCAATCTTCGACGTTTTAAGCGTAAGGATAACAATTTTCGAAATTTTGATACAAACGATATTTAAATTTTCGATGTTTTGAACGTCGGTATTTTACGTGTAGGTATTTTAATCTTCAATATTCAAATATGTACCCGGCAAAGTAGATAATTAAATATGAGCTGGTCTGGACTTAAATTGCTCAATCCTCAATTCTTCTCCTCCGAAAATAGTTTAACTATTTATTATTATTTAGTAGTGAGGAATCACCTCAATAAAGTAAAAAATAATAAACTTTTGCTCAATCACTACAAGGTATAAAATTACTAAAAGTAATTTTATACCTTGTACCTTTCGGAAGTTGGTGTCAAAAAACGAAGCAATAACCAAAACACCGACTTCGGAAATCAAACTTTTTTTTATACTTTGTAGTGATTTTTATTTAGAAGTCGTTTGGTTTTTTTATGTATAACTTTTACTCACGATATAAGAGCTGGTATGCTGGAAATGATTTCTTTAGAAATAAGCACCTTCTTTGTACCTATTTTACTTATATAAATTATGTTAGGATGATATATAATCAGTGATTATTTGATAACATGTAAAGTGTATTAGCGAGTAGCAGGAACAATGAACTTTGAGTGTGTAAACTTTGAAGAGCTATTCTTGAGATACGGCCCGCTGAACAAACAGACGAATGGACGGATGGGCGCCTCTTAAAAAGAGGGGTGTCGTCCCAAAAAAAACATACATTTCTCTGAAAATATGACATTAAATGTATTTGCAAAAGATTATAACACCATGTATGTTAACGGTTAGCAATTCATAAAACTACTTAATTATGGATTCTATCTATCGTTATATCATATTGAACTAGAAGGACGCGCACTTGCGGCTCATACAATCGATTGGTTACTTGTGAGCTACCATTAGTAAACTAACCTATTTAAAATGGAGATCATTCGAAATATGAAACCAAAATATCATTCAAAAATTTATAAATACAGCGATATAGTAGACAAAGATCTGCAGGCAATGCTTTTGCCTTTAAATCTGATGCAATATATGTGTTTCTGTCCAAAATATCGAATCAAATATAACATCATAACTCCAAATTCTATTATCTCCAACTCAGTATCAATAATTGCAACTTTAGTATTCGTTTTCTCATTTCTATTTCGCGATAGTTTGACGACGTTTTACCAAGATTTTCTTCAAAAATCAACTTTTACGGATGTCATTTCCAGTTTTGACGCTGTCTACTATAGTTTAGGGTTTAGCATGAATGGTGTGATTGGAATAATTCAGACCAAAAAATCAGTTAATTTGGTCCTTACTATACAAAAAGTGCACAGATTTCTCAACAATGAAATAAGTTTTAAACGTTTTATAATTTTGAATTGGATTCTTATATTCGTCGCTTTCAGTGTTTATATCTTTACAATGACTGGTTTTTGTGTTCAGATAGGCTTGTCTTTTTATGCAGTATATATTTGCTTTATTATAGTCTCCTTTGATTTCAATATACTCTATACTATTCGAATTCTAAAATTGTTGGAGGACAAAGTTGTTCTCTGGAGTTTACAACTTTTACATTCTCAAGAAATGCAAGAAACGCACTGCGAAAATTATTACAGCAAAAAACTCTTTGAGGCTTACGCCGATATTTTAGAGTGTTTTAACATGTACAAAGATTGTTTTCAGCATTTTGTGAGTACTTTTAAATACATTACAGCTAAAAATTTCAAAAAAAAAAATGTAATTTCAGCCGATAGTGAAACAGAGTATTCAATTTTGTTTCAGATATTATTTTATATTTTGGAAACATTTACACATTCCTTGATTTACATTCAAGAAACAATTGAAATGCTGAAACATGGGTTGGTTATCAATAACACAGTGAGTATTAGCGACATCTTTTCACCATCTACATGTCGCAGGCGCAATTTGTATGATACTGCCGTTCACATACGACATCGTAGTTTAAAAACGTTTGCAGTTATGTATTAGGCAAAAGTCAAAATATATACTGTCGTGTCACTTTATAGTATGCCACAATAATTCATACTCAACATAATGCCGCGGGATATTGAAGTATTTAGTTCTGTTTTTGTAAGTGTACCCCTGCTTTATGGTTAAAATAGATCGAATCTGTCCCAAGACATGGGGGCTACTTTTTAAGCCCGAAGTCCGTAGTTTTGGACTTAGTTGCGAGGGTATTCTACTCTGTATCACCTAACCACTAAGAATAAATGATTACACAATTTGACAGTTACTGTTAAATCGTATTGTTATTCATTCTCAGTTCAGGTTTGGGACTAATTGTAAGTTTGTAGATGTTACGGAGTAGAATACGCCCGCAACTCAGCCCGAAACTATGGACTTCGAGTTCAGCGAGTAGCCCCCCCTGAATCGGGGCACCCCGACTCCACGTAGTCCTTTGGCTACCCTTAGAGTGTTTGTGAAAATCCGGACAGTAATTTGTTTTTCTCAAGAGAAGTGTGTTACCTGGTCATGGGACAGAGGGGGTACTTATAATGGATGTGTCATAGTGTCTTTGTTTCATTCAAATTGGTGGCCGAAAAAAAAGGTTATGTACATTTAAAGATTATAAAATTACGTATCAGCGTTTTTCGACCAGTTTTGTTCAACTTACAATTATTCATAAAACTAGCCTTTAAAAACATATTCTTAAAAATTATAATCATATTTGGGGAGCTAAGCAGTAAAATACCATAACAAATTGTAACATCGGCTATTAAGAAGAAAGAAAAGACGTTTATTTCCCCAAAAGCGACGCACAAAACACAAAAGAATAAGGGAATAAATAAAAACTTAACTAAAAACTAAACTAAATAACCTATTGTCACTAGGACTATGTCAGGACCGGGCACAAGTCTTTGTTCACACCACAGACAAACAGAACATAGTTACACCCAATTGTCAGCTAAATTCATAGACCCGGCGGCACAATGACTGCTTACAGAATGATTTGGTGTAAGTTCAAACCCCAGTTTTCGCAACTCCTTTTAAATAATAGTTGAATTATGTTTTACTTTTTTATGTACCTGCTCTCTAATATTTTTTATGTTTAAAAACGTGTGGAACAGAATGTGCCAAAATAATGAAATTCCGTATTAGTACGATAGTTAACAGAACCTTTTTTCTGTGTTATATTTTTTCACATCACGGTTTAAAGTACAAAACCAAAGTTGATAACTTTTACACGTAAACCTGTAGCAATTTATGGCAATGTAGATGCAATCAACTTCTACGTAATACAGATACCGGCAATGCTATCTGCCACCTAGCGACTGAATATGTTAAAGTCACCCGCACACAATCAATCTCAAACACATTCCACAAACAAAACCAATGGTATGATCCATGGATTGCGTTCAAAATTTACTGTATAAGGGCGGCCTTAGGACTTAACGACCAAATTCGGTCGCTACACGATCGTTATCTATGTCGAGACTGCAGGCCTTGCTTTGAAATAAATAAACTAGTTTCTTAACTTCGTGGTTTGAAGAAAAGCACCATTCATATAGCACAATATAATATCAAAACAATATGGCAAGCAAACATAATATGGTCTACTTTATGGTCTGACACCATAAAGAAGGCTGTTGGAAGTAGCATTACAGAGCAGTCCACACTGCAGAAGACTGAACGGCTTGGAGACGCCACGTATGTGATCGTGTGGATAATTAATATGGACTGCAGTGACCCAAAAACGGGCGCGTTATAATTTTAAATAATTTAAAAATAAACAGTTTCGAAGTTATTTAAGAAATTAGACAAAAAATGACCACCCCGCCCGCCTTATCTCCGAAACTACTAAGCCAAAAATTTTGAAAAAACGCAGATAATATCTACGAGATTACAAGAAAACCTATAAGAAGTCTGTAGTGTTAAAATAACATGTAAAAAAATGAAATTGGTTCCGAACCCTTTGCACACCAGTCCGACTCGCACGTGACCAATTTCTTTTTAATGGCTGTTATGATGATGATGAAATTTTGCGAAGACACTCGGCTAAAAGTCACACATATCCAAAAAACTGTTATGGTAGCTGAAATAAGATTTCGGCTGATTGCTATGGCGTGCTGTTCCGGCGTCGTTGTGATCATTCACAGTTTCGTACATGAATTTGCCACAGATCAACTAAACTTCATGTGAACCAATGAAACCAAAAACAAAGGCGCCATAGTCAGTTCAATTTACAGAGGTTGCTTCGACGCCGAGAAATCAGTGGCCCACTTCCACTCACAACGTGAACAAATCCTCGGAACGTTGAGGTCGCTCCGCAAAGTTTGTGAAGCACCCAGGAAGCTTCTGTGCATTTAGGCGGATCTAGGCTGGCTAACTTAGCCAGAACATTTACGCGCAATAAACCGATTGAGAGTTATGTGCGGATAACGGAGTATCTACTCTACTCTATCCGTTGCGGGGTAGAATTCTTCTTTGGTTGGTATACCAATGGCCAACTTTATGTAGCTCTATCGCATGTTATCAACCCTAGCTACTTTCTTAAACATCAGAAAAAGAAGTTTCTCATTAATTTTGAACATCAGAGATGGTAGGTATAATCAGAGTGTCTTGAATAGTCTTGAATAGTCTTCCAAATTCTAAGAGAGGTCAAGCAATGTTAGATATTGACTGTTTGCATATCTTATTTTAGCGATCTTATAAAGCGACATTTTTTTTTTTGCATGTATGTCGCGAACGAAGTCTCGGGCAGTAGCTAGTAAAATATAAGATAGTTCAAAATAAGTATACCAATAAGGGAAGAAACATCAGATCACGGATTTTTCTTGTGGTCCCAAAGTACTACTCAAAATAATATAGGTGGAATCCGCGGTCCTGGTCCCGAAAGGGCTCTAAATCCGAAATGATATAGGAATGCGATGCAGAAGCTTGATTATCATAAAATGTCGTGAAAAAAGTATGAATGCACACACACTATGACACATCCATTATGAGTGCCGCCTCTCTCCCATGAAAAGGTAACACACTTCTCTTGAGAAAAACAAATTACTGTCCGGATTTTCACAAACACTCTAAGGGTAGCCAAAAGACTACGTTGAGTCGGGGTGCCCCGATTCAGGGGGGCTACTCTCTAAGCTCGAAGTCCATAGTTTCGGGCTTAGTTGCGGGCAAGAAATTGGCCATGTGCGAGTCGGACTCGTGTGCAAAGGGTTCGGAACCAAATTCATTTTTTTACATGTTGTTTTAACACTACAGACTTCATATAGGTTTTGTTGTAATCTCGTATTATCTGCATTTTTTCAAAATTTTTGGCTTAGTTGTTCCGGAGATAAGGCGGGTGGGGAATGGTAATTTTTAGTCTCAAATTCAAATTCAAATTCAAAGCATTTTATTTCAAATAAACCATTCACAGGCACTTTTAAAACGTCAAGGTCGGTCAGTCAAAAACATGGAAGTTATTTGCACGTTCCATAGCGTAGATCTGTATGGAGAAGAACGCGCAAGAAACTCCACGGACACTCTTTTTTAAATCATGTTCTGTTTTACAAAATTCTAAGTTACATATACTTGTTGCTTCTGCATGTGAGGACAATGCAAAGGAAAAAAAAAGGATTATTATAAGAATTTAAAATGTAAAGATTAAATTGAGCCAATGGCAGTTAAGACATGACCAGTCTCAACCGACGGCGCCCTTTCAGCTCAACCATTTCGAAGGGAACCGAATGATGCTCTAAACCACCATGCTCGTTCATTTTCAACAAGTAAAACTATAACTAATCATATAAAATGTAAATGGCTTCATGGTACTCACAATTACAAAATTTTAAAAATATGCTTCTACTTTACACAAAACTATGGTTGTCAATGACCAAATAATGAAAAATAAATTAATAAAAACAACGATTAAGTTCTTACTCTAATTTCTTAAATAACTAAACTGTTTATTTTTAAATTATTTAAAATTATAACGCGTCCGTGTTTGGGTCACTAAAGCCCATATTAATTATGTATAAAAACTGGCTGTGACAGACGGACAGACAGACAGCCACCCGAGTGATCCTATAAGGGTTCCGTTTTTGACGGACGTTCCGAACCCTAAAAATAAATTTATGCTAAAGCAACGGGACGACAAAGGCTATCTTTTAAGACAAACTAACCACCTTCTTGATCGTGGTGTGTGTCGTCAGCAATAACAGTATTTGTATCGTCGTTCATTTGAGTGGCCTTCTTCTTTTTCGTCGTTTACCAACTACTGAGGATCGCGATCACATACGTGGCGTCTCCAAGCTATTCAGTCTTCTGCAGTGTGGACTGCTCTGTAATGCTACTTCCAACAGCTTTCTTTATGGTGTCAGATCATAAATTGGACTATATTATGTTTGCTTGCCATATTGTTTTGATATTATATTGTGCTATATGAATGGTGCTTTTCTTCAAACCACGAAGATAAGAAACTAGTTTATTTATTTCGAACCAAGGCCTGCAGTCTCGACATAGATAACGATCGTGTAGCGACCGAATTTGGTCGTTAAGTCCTAAGGCCGCCCTTATACAGTAAATTTTGAACGCAATCTATGGATCATACCATTGGTTTTGTTTGTGGAATGTGTTTGAGATTGATTGTGTGCGGGTGACTTTAACATATTCAGTCGCTAGGTGGCAGATAGCATTGCCGGTATCTGTATTACGTAGAAGTTGATTGCATCTACATTGCCATAAATTGCTACAGGTTTACGTGTAAAAGTTATCAACTTTGGTTTTGTACTTTAAATCGTGATGTGAAAAAATATAACACAGAAAAAAGGTTCTTGTAACTATCGTACTAATACGGAATTTCATTATTTTGGCACATTCTGTTCCACACGTTTTTAAACATAAAAAATATTAGAGAGCAGGTACATAAAAAAGTAAAAAATATTTCAACTATTATTTAAAAGGAGTTGCGAAAACTGGGGTTTGAACTTACACCAAATCATTCTGTAAGCATTCATTGTGCCGCCGGGTCTATGAATTCAGCTGACAATTGGGTGAAATAGCCGATGTTACAATTTGTTATGGTTTTTTACTGCTTAGCTTCCCAAATATGTAGCGTGATGATTATAATTTTTAAGGATATGTTTTTAAAGGCTAAATTGTAAGTTGAACAAAACTAGTCAAAAAACACTGAAACGTAATTTTATTTAAATGTCCATAACTTTTTTTTCGGCCACCAATTTGAATGAAACAAAGACTTAATTTTGCTCAGAAAAAGTTTAAGCTAACTTTGAAAACGCCAACAAAATCTGTTCAGTATTTTTGGAGATTACTAAACCTTTTTATTTAAGTTAAGTCATCATCTGCCTAGCCTTTTCCCAACTATATTGGGGTCGGCTTCCAGTCAAGCCGGATTCAGCTGCATACCAGTGTTTTACGTGGAGCGGCTGCCTACCAGACCTCCACAACCCATTAACTGGGTAACACGGTACTTCATGGCAAGACTGGAGTCAGATTTATTGGCTTCTGACTATCCGCCGTAACGACTGCCAAAGATCTACAAATGACAGCCGGGACCAACAGCTTAACGTGCTTTCGGAGGCACGGAGGAAACTCGGTATGTTAAGATGGTCACCCATCCACAGACCAACCTTGGCAAGCGTTGCTTAACCTTGAAGATCGACCCATGCGGCTGTTATTATCTAGCCACGAGCTCTTATTTAAGTTAAGTACATTCAGTCAAAAAAGTATCGGGAATGGATGATTTGTTTATGGTTCCAAATTCAAATTTTAGTTTTTTTTGTAGTTGTTAGATTGGCACAACTGTTTTCCATTTTGGCGCGGAGTTTGAGTTGCATCTGTTATTTACATTAAATACAGTGCTGGTTTTAGTAATATCATATATAGTGTGTGTTGCGAATTTCATAATGGACAAAATATCGAACAAAGAGTTTGTCTTAAATTTTGCATCGCCAATGGAATTTCGTGTTCGGAGTCACTGAAAATGTTACAGAAGGCTTACGGTGATTCGACTTTATCTTCAAAAAACTCGTGCTTATGAGTGGTTCAAAGCGTTCAAAAGCGGTCGAGATGTGATGGAAGATTTGCCTCGCTCTGGTAGGCCGTCAACGTCTGCAACTGAAGTTAACATCGCAAAAGTGAAGGAAATAGTGACTGAAAATCCCCATTCAACTCTGAGAGAGGTAGCCGCCGAACTTTCTGTATCTCACGAGTCGATTCGTACCATTTTAACTAATCATTTGGGTATGAAACATGTTGCTGCTCGGCTAGTCCCAAAAGATCTGAATTTTCTCCAAAAACTCAATCGCATGAAAGTCGCTGAGGACATGCTAGAACGAGTCAGTTCGGACCCAACATTCATGAAACGCATTGTTACTGGTGACGAGACGTGGGTTTACGAGTTTGACATGCAAACTAGTCAACAAGCTTCGGAGTGGCGCCTTCCAACTGAACCGAAACCGAAAAAACCACGCCAAAGTCGATCAAAAGTCAAAGTCATGTTGACTGTTTTCTTTGACTATCGCGGTGTTGTGCACTCTGAATTCTTACCGGAAGGTCTAACGGTAAATAAAGAATATTATTTGAGCGTTATGCGGCGTTTAAGAGAGCAAATTCGACGAAAAAGGCCAGATTTGTGGAAAGAAAATTCTTGGATTTTGCACCACGACAATGCGCCTTCGCACAAGGCTATCATTGTGAACGAATTTTTAACCAAACGCTCAACAAATACCATCCAGCAACCACCATATTCACCAGATATGGCTCCTGCTGACTTTTTTCTTTTTCCTAAACTCAAATTACCACTTCGTGGCACCCGTTTTCAATCGATAGAAGACATAAAGGAGAATTCGCGGCGAGAACTGAACTCAATTCCGGAAGCAGCGTTTAAAAAATGTTTTGATGAATGGATTATTCGTTGGCGCAAGTGTATCGTTTCTAAAGGAGCATACTTTGAAGGTGATAAAATAAATTTGGATGAATAACAGACATTTTGTGTATTATTGATCTTTTCCCGGTACTTTCTTGACAGAGTAGTATTATTTAATATTTTTGGTGTTAACAATTGTTGGTGAGCCTAATAAATAAAGCAATAAATTACCGTTTACAGACAGACAATCATCTGCCTAGCCTTTTCCCAACTATATTGGGGTCGGCTTCCAGTCGAACCGGATTCAGCTGAATACCAGTGTTTTACGTGGAGCGGCAGACAAAAAACAAAAATGTTCCTTTCATGTTCTATAGCTTTTTTTTTATCAGCCCTACTCGATTTTTGGCATTTTTGTTCAATGTACAGAAATCATGGTCTCTACAGTTTTATTGTATATATTATAGATTTGTGTAAGCGTTACGAACTTTAATAACAGGTATTTTTTAAGGATGTTTCAACTACAGTTTCACTATGTGTACTATTTTGGATGTTCAAAAATTTGATATGGCAAACATTGGTGAGCCAGCATTGCGAGCAATTTTACTTAACCATCAATAGTTCTCAAGATTCATGTGCACAGATTCTGAAATCAAATTGTTCAGGTAAAATCTTCAAGAAATTGATGTCTTAAAACCAAAAATTAAAAAAAGCTAATACAAAAACTTCACAGATGACCAGAAAAGGCTCTGCAAAAACGTACTACGCTTACACCGAGCGTCATTCAGCAAGATACGTGTGTGTGGCCTGTTTTACGTAGGTGCTGGGTTACAATTAAGTTTGCTGGGTCTTCTCACTAACTACACTGTCGTGTTGCTACAGTTTGGTTTTTTGTAACCTGCGCTTTAATAAATTTATACAGTGTTTGTTCTCTATAATTGTTTTATTATTCCTTGAACTGACTATATGAGATACACGAACAGTTTGATTTAAAAAGTGTGGAGCTAAGTTTCTTGGGAGATAAAAAATCATATCCTGCTACTAAAGCAGATTTTGTCGAGAAACTTTAGTGAGAAATGCTGCTCTCTCCAGGATTTCGACTGGGTCCCAGTTTTATACCTCTAACACATCAAAATGTCAGAACTCTTTCATTAGAATCGAACATTAGGGGTGGTTATTGACAGTTGATATTGTTGAAGCACTGCGTCTATTAAAACAGCAATCAAGATACATAAGTAAAGGTATATATCAGGTGACCACATCGTCGCTTTTCATCAGATGAAAAAAAAAACACTACTAATATCTTGCTTTCAAATAACACGAATCGAATACAGTCCTACGACATGTTGACGTGGAAGTAATGAGTTTTTGAGGGTCCCCAAAAACACCGTTTTTATTTATTTTTTTATTTGTAATGGGTTTGCTCTTGGAATGTTTTGGAAATACTTTCATAGTACGTAGAGCTACGGAGTGAAATTTCCTGCTGGAGTCGGAGCAACCTTGGGGTGTTTTAGTCAAAATTGAATAGTTACTCAAGCGTGCTCAGTCGTCAACCACATCATCGTTTTCCATGGTGAGATTGTGGTCAAAACCGAGCCTATTATAATGAATACATAAAAAGGTTTTTGATACCAAAGCATTTAAAATCGATCAATTAGTATCTTTTTACTAGCTTCGCCACGTATTATTTCAATAAAATCCCAAGGGAGCATACGCTCGGAATAACAACTATCGTATGTCCTTTTCTGAGACATGGTTCATCTAACCTTGTGGAAAAATCCATGAAAACCCGTTACGACGTGATGAGGTAACAATCACACAAACTCACTTTCGCATTTACAATATTAGTAAAGAAGTGCAAAATATAAATAAAACGACCGTCTACGAAAATTATAACTTTATTGCCTATTTTCTATCTCTTTTTATCTGTACTTATCTGTATAGACTTTATTTTCAGGTCATCAGGCCTAATTGTAACGCAACGTCTACATAGAACAGGCCACACACATATTATTATATTTTGCTAAATGGGTATCCTGCCTTTTCGCCGAAAATTGTTTGGCAGATTATCACTTACCATCCAACGTTTCGCCGATGTTTCACATTGACAACTAACGATTAGCAAATTTTTGTATGACAACGTTTTATTTGGTAGAATTATTGTTAAGCTGATTATTATAATGACACAAAACATTTGGGACATTTATCATTTGTCAAACATTTCACTAGACCACACAACTATTAGACGAATGATGTTTTGTCAGTGTAAAAGTTCCCTTTTCATAGATTGATATAATGATAAAAAACGGTGTTCTTGGTATTTTTTTGGTTTTTTGACACAGACTTCCGAAATAAAAGTTCTATTATACTTGGTTTTGGTTTTGGAAGTCGGTTATATTTTTTTAGAAAAAGTTTTTTTTGTTTTACACTTTTTATCTTATGAACTTGTGTAAACAATCATCAGACATGCGATTTCAGAAATCCCGATTCATTTGATATCATTGATTGAAGAGTTATGTTGCCTACCTCCGAAGTTCTTCATCAGGTCTTCACCAAATTAAAATGAGACTTGTCCGGGAAAATAAATAAGAATCATCCAAATCGGTTAAAAATTGGCGAAAATATCGCTGAAAAAACATTTTTCATGGGATCCCATCATCAGATCCTGACTTATACTTTCCATCATCAGCTCAGCAACATGAGATGATGATTATAAGGCACAAATATCTAAATTGCGTTAGATATTTCATGAAAAACATTGTATGTGCCTATAAAATTTGAGGGTTTCCCTCGATCCCGGATCTCGATTACGAGTAGAACCCAAAACAAAAGGTAATAAGCTTAACACAACGAACGTTAATCCTGATAACCCACTAAAGCCAATTTATATTTCGGAAACTCTAACCCAAAAAACGCAAAAATTATATTACCAAGCACGATTACAAATGGCATAGTGTACCTCAAGAAAAATGTAGACTCTTCCCAAATACTCGTACGGATAACCAATGTAAATCTTCTTCTTCTTCTTCCCTCTGGCGTTAATTCCGGATATTGCCAGGGTCCGCCTTCCTACTTAGCTTCCTCCACTTTGCCCGATCTTGAACGTCCTTCTCAGTCAGGCCATTGGCTCTCATGTCGGACTTGACGACGTCCAGCCAGCGCTTGCGAGGGCAACCACGAGACCTAGCCCCAAGGACAGCCATATTCATGCATCTCCGACCAACGTACTCCTTAGGGCGGCGGTCATACCATCGCAGACGACACTCTTGCAGTTTTTCCGTCACGTCACGGACACCAAGACTATCTCGGATGAAAGAGTTGCTTATGCGATCGGATCGCGTTATCACCGCTCATCCACCTCAGCATCTTCATCTCCGTGACGCAAAGCTCCTGGGTGTGTCTGCCTAGTGCTGGTCAACACTCGCCGCCGTACAGTAGGACAGGCCATATGATGCATTTATATAAGTATCTGCCTCTTGAGCTTCGGAGAAATTTTGCGGTCGCATACAACGCCCGTTACCTCGCGCTACTTCGTCCAAGCCACGCCTATACGTGCTTGGACATCGTCGTCCACGTTGCCAGACTCGTGCAGCACGGATTCAAGGTACCTGAACTTATCGGACTTTCTGATCAGGTCCGAACCTATTCGGATGGTGTTTCAATCCGTGCTGCCACAGGACATGTACTCAATCTTCGCCACATTTAGTCTCAGACCACCGTTTTCAAATGTGTTCTTCCAAATGTTGACTTTGCGCTCAAGATGGGCTTTGTTCTGATTAACGAGGACGATGTCATCATTAGCCATGGAGGCTGATCTTGGATGTTTGCCGTAACTACATCGAGCACTACGTTAAACAAGAACGGGCTAAGAGCCGAGCCTTGGTGAATGCCAACAGATATTGGGAAGCTATTGGATTCGCCTACAGTAGTCTGGACAGAGGACACGGAATCGCGGTACCTGTGTCTGATAATGTCAATATAGGCCTCGGGAACCCCCCTGAAGCGCAGTGCCCACCAGATGGACAGCCAAGGTATACAGTCGAAGGCCTTTTGCAGGTCTAAAAAGGCCATATGCAAAGCTCTCCTTCTCTCTCTGTAAGCCTCAGCCAGAGTCCGTAAGGCGAACATTGCGTCCATGGTGCTGTTACCAGCCCAGAAGCCATATTGACACTCAGAGACAGTACAATCGCTACGGAGCCGTGTGTCAATGATGCGCTCGACGAGCTTCATGGTATGGCACATGATCTTGATACCGCGGTAGCTACTACAATTCTGCACGCTACCTTTGCCTTTGTAAACAGGGATAATCAGGCTAAATCGCCACTGGTTCAGCATTTCCTTGGTGATCAGGATGCGGTTAAAAAGATCCGTCAGAAGATCCACACCATGTGGGCCCATCGCCTTCCACACTTCAATTGGCACATTGTCAGGCCCGACCGCTTTCCGGTTCTTCATGTGGCAAAAAGCAATGCAGGTTTGGTCGGGGGAAATAGGGAAAATAAGTCCAAGGTTAGGAGGCGGTTCGGGAGGAAGGTTATGGGGATGCTGTTTGTTAGACAGCTCCGCGAAGTATGTACACCATCTCTCCTTAACAGACGGGGCATCGTAGAGCAGCTTATCCTTAATGTAAATTAATGATCTTGAAAAAGTAAGAATCTCAGAATGACTATAGTTATATAAGCTTGATTATATTTTTTTAATGCTTTTTTATTTTATGTTTTCTTAATTATATTCGTGTATTTTCACACATGCACACTATACGCTATTTTCGCTCCTTCAAGCCTGTTTTGCAGACAACTTTTTGATATCAGATCCAGTGAGAAATTATTTTTAACTAAAATCTACATAGTTAAGCGTTTCCCACTTGTTATAGAGGCACCATCATTTCACGGAAAATCTATCACTATTATAGAGGTAGATGATCTGTAATATTTACAGGAACTTCTTTGTTATGGTTTGATTGCGCAGTTTGCAAGTTGTTTAACACACATAATTATTTACAATTTATTCTTAAGCAACTGGTATAGTCTGGTACCATTTATGGTCATGAAAATATATTATGATAAATTTAACTTAATTAGTAGCATTAATTAGTAGCATTCATACTCTTAATGATGTATCGGAAGACATAGATAAGGTGACAATTTCACATTCGCAAACCGCTGATATTGAAGAATGTCACAAGCTCATAAACCCATCGTCGGATCACCTCCTAATACTCACGCAAAACATACGCAGCATAAACTACAATATGCCTGAACTAAAAATCTTACTGACCAGACTAAAATTAGACTGCGACATAATTATAATACAAGCCAGCCTTCACGTTTGTATCGCTTTGAGGCAATTAAAATAATCAGAAACAAAATGACGGTGTGGTTATTTTAGAGATAACCTTCGACTAAAACTAATTGAGCCAAATGTTGAATTGTTTAGTTGCTACCTATGATAACCGCACGGCAATTATTGCCATGTATCGCTCACCTTCTTTTCACAACCCGGATACATTCTTCAAATCACTAGACGAAGTTCTCACAAAATACTCTCGCTTTTAGAATAAAATTGTCATGGGAGATATAAATATTGCTATTAACCATAAAAAACTAGAGGTAAATGGCGAAATTGTACTTTATCCTTGTGGCTTCCCATGGTCTTCTTCCAGCCCATACTCTTGAAAGTGAAACATGCATTGATCATGCCTTACTAAAAACTAAAAGCCCTGCTATGACCATCGTTCCTACCTTTACTTTGACAGATCACTACCCCGTCTTACTAAACCTAAAATTCAAAAAAACTACTAAATGTTTCCTTACATCAGTTAAAGAATTTGAGCAGCTCGTGGCTAAATAATAACAGCCGCACGGGTCGATCTTGAAGGTTAAGCAACGCTTGCCAAGGTTGGTCTGTGGATGGGTGACCGTCTTAACATAACGAGTTTCCTTTCCTCTGTGCCTCGGAAAGCACGTTAAATTAAATTTTTATTTATTTCGAGTAACAGAGACTCATATACTCAAACAATACATAAAACACATAAAATACAACACAGAAAACATAAAAAACATACACATAAAAGACAGACAGGAAGTTACAGACAGGACTAAGCAAAAACATGAACATTCACCCCGTAACAATATGCCTGCTACAGCATTGCCGGATATAGGGGCAATCCAGTCTGTTAGCGATCATTGCCAGGACGGTGTTGGCGTTGCCCCGCACTCTGCGCACCAAAGACGCGCACCGCTTGCGCATTGTCGCATGAAAGCAGTCGGTGCGCGCCTCCGCGTACATGCCCGAGGCGCTGCAGTGTCGGGGCAGCCTCAACACCGCCCTAAACGCGTTATTAAACTGAAAAGTTATTAAGCCGTTGGTCCTGGCTGTTATTTCTAGATCTTTGGCAGTCATTACGGATTGTCAGAAGCCAGTAAATCTGACTCCAGACTTGCCAAGATGAACCGTGTTACCCAGTTAATGGGATGTGGAGGTCTGGTAGGCATCCGCTCCACGTAAAACACTGGTATTCCGTTAAATCCGGTTTGCGCTCAACCATTGCCTCCCAGAGAGACCGGATCTGCAACCCACCAGCTCGTGCGTCAGACACGTATCTCTCAGCAACAGTGCTGTCGTCTGCATACCCAAAGGTACCGGGTTTAAGCAGATCATTAATATGCAGTGTTGCCGAAAGCACCGACCCCTGAGGAACCCCGGCATTAATATCCAGCAGTCCAGACGAGCAGCCTTCTATGACCACTCGGATAGACCGATCCCTCAGGAAGTCTGCGATCCAATCACACAAACCGGCGGGCAGACCGAAGGAAGGAAGCTTACATAAGGCTATCGTGCCAGACCCTGTCGAAGGCCTTCGAGATGTCAAGGGAGACCGCTAGTGCCTCCCCGTGCTTCTCTATGGCCTCACTCTAGATGTGAATGGCATACGCTAGAAGATCCCCAGTTGACCGATTTCGGCGAAACCCGTGTTGACGGTCACTAAAAATATCATTCGCTTCTAGGTACGCCAGGAGCTTATGATTTAGCACGAGTTCCATAGTCTTACAGAGTATGGACGTTACCAATATGGGCTATAATTCACCGGGTCAGCTCGACTCTCTTCTTGGGCACGGGCTGCACGTTAGCTTGCTTCCAAGCCTTCGGCACTTTTCCAGTCTCAAACAAAAGGCAAAATAGGCGTGTCAAGATCGGAGACAACTCAGGCGCACAAGTCTTCAGAACAATTGCCGGTATCCCGTCGGGACCACTAGGTTACGCAGTACCCTACGGACGTCCTTCTGATGAATGCGAATGTTCGACATGCTCGACTCGTGCTGAGTTAATGTCGGACGCCTTCACTTACTGTGCTGACATTGCTATTGGTCGCGCATCCATGACCAATATTCGTAGATGTGATTGGTGGAGTGACTACCTTGTTGAACAACGTAAAAGCTTGCGTAGAGCTCGTAGACAGCTTAACAAGCTAAAAAAACGTAAGGTTACCGGGGACCTCTTTAATCTTGCTTTAAGTACTTTCAGAGTTGCCAAGTCACGCTACAGAGCATCTGTTGAAAAATCTAAGGGTAATTTATTGCGGAAAATTGTTGATAAACTTGATAAGGAGGGTTCGTGGTCTCCTTTGTACCACGAGTTCAAAGCTAATAGATCTGTCAACCTTGCGTACGTTCAAAACATTAAAGTAAACAATAAACATACAACCGGCATTGTAGAAACAACTGATGCTCTGCTTGATTCCCTTATACCAGACGATTCATCAGTAAATGATAATGAATACCACCAACAGATCAGAGCGTGGGCCACGGTGCCACCTGAATCACCGGAGTCAGATCTTCCATCCACTGACGAATTCATAAACGTTGTCAAGAGACTACCTCTCAACCAATCATCCGGTGAAGATAAAATATCTAATAGAATGATTATAGAAGCGTGTAAGATAGCGGGAGACGCGATCTTATCAGTATATAACCGATGCATTGCGGAAGGTATTTTTCCTCGAATATGGTGACAAGGCTATATACGCATTATTCCGAAGAGTGGCGATAAGCCCCCGGATGACCCTAAGTCCTACCGGCCCATAACCCTACTTCCATCTTTGGGAAAACTCTTAGAGCGACTAATCGTTCCGCGCTTACTACCAAATGGACCTAAATTTCATAATAATAAATTTGGTTTCACTATTCGTAAATCCACCGTCGACGCGGTGCTCTCTGTTCGTAAAATTATTAACTTTTCGGAACATAAATTATGTGGTTGGAATCTTTCTCGACATTTCTGGCGCTTTTGATAACGCATGGTGGCCGATGCTACTACTTAAAATGAAAAACCGTGGTTGTTACAAAAACATCTATAATCTGATTCTTTCTTACTTTCTAAACGGCTCCGTGAAACTCAAACTTGGACATCATTCCATTACTAAGTCTCTAACCATGGGATGTCCTCAGGGCTCAGTTATCGGTCCATATGTTTGGAATATTGGCTACGATGATTTCCTCGCACTTCCGCTCCCATGCGGCTGCTCATTAACCGGTTACGCGGATGATGGCTTGCTTCTCATTCAGGCAAGTACTCGGGCTGGCCTCGAGAATTTGGCTGACACATGCCTACGATTAATATCTCAGTGGGGCGATCGAAACCGTCTGACCTTTGCACCGCATAAAACCTATCAAATTATTTTAAAAGGAAACCTTAAATCCTGGCCTAGTATTAAATTTAATAACGTACCCGTTAAAAGAAAAGAATCCGTGTGCTATCTCGGTATGCTTTTTGTAAATAACTTTTCATTTATTGATCATACTACTCTGTCAAGAAAGTACCGGGAAAAGTCTATTATTCATCCAAATTTATTTTATCACCTTCAAAGTATGCTCCTTTAGAAACGATACACTTGCGCCAACGAATAATCTATTCATCAAAACATTTTTTAAACGCTGCTTCCGGAATTGAGTTCAGTTCTCGCCGCGAATTCTCCTTTATGTCTTCTATCGATTGAAAACGGGTGCCACGAAGTGGTAATTTGAGTTTAGGAAAAAGAAAAAAGTCAGCAGGAGCCATATCTGGTGAATATGGTGGTTGCTGGATGGTATTTGTTGAGTGTTTGGTTAAAAATTCGTTCACAATGATAGCCTTGTGCGAAGGCGCATTGTCGTGGTGCAAAATCCAAGAATTTTCTTTCCACAAATCTGGCCTTTTTCGTCGAATTTGCTCTCTTAACCGCCGCATAATGCTCAAATAATATTCTTTATTTACCGTTAGACCTTCCGGTAAGAATTCAGAGTGCACAACACCGCGATAGTCAAAGAAAACAGTCAACATGACTTTGACTTTTGATCGACTTTGGCGTGGTTTTTTCGGTTTCGGTTCAGTTGGAAGGCGCCACTCCAAAGCTTGTTGACTAGTTTGCATGTCAAACTTGTAAACCCACGTCTCGTCACCAGTAAAAATGCGTTTCATGAATGTTCGATCCGAACTGACTCGTTCTAGCATGTCCTCAGCGACTTTCATGCGATTGAGTTTTTGGAGAAAATTCAGATCTTTTGGGACTAGCCGAGCAGCAACATGTTTCATACCCAAATGTTTAGTTAAAATGGTACGGATCGACTCATGAGATACAGAAAGTTCGGCGGCTATCTCTCTCAGAGTTGAATGGGGACTTTCAGTCACTATTTCCTTCACTTTTGCGATGTTAACTTCAGTAGCAGACGTTGACGGCCTACCAGAGCGAGGCAAATCTTCCATCACATCTCGACCGCATTTGAATGCTTTGAACCACTCATAAGCACGAGTTTTTTATAAAGTCGATTCACCGTAAGCCTTCTGTAACATTTTCAGTGACTCCGAACACGAAATTCCATTGGCGATGCAAAATTTAAGACAAACTCTTTGTTCGATATTTTTGTCCATTATGAAATTCGCAATACACACTATATATGATATTACTAAAACCAGCACTGTATTTAATATAAATAACAGATGCAACTCAAACTCCGCGCCAAAATGGAAAACAGTTGTGCCAATCTAACAACTACAAAAAAACAAAAATTTGAATTTGGAACCATGAACAAATCATCCATTCTCGATACTTTTTTGACTGAATGTATAAAAACAGTAGGTGAGAAAGCAAAAAAGAACTTCTACGCCTTGACGAGAATATCAAAAGCTACTTGGGGTCTATCTTTTCAAACCTTAAAAATTGTTTATGGGGCTACCTACTTGGGGTGAATGTGCTACGGGGCACCTGTCTGGGCCGATAGGGCCATCATAGGTGCGGTACGACGTAAATTGCTTCAAAGCCAGCGTTTGGCTTTCATATTCTTATGCAAGGCGTATAGGACGGTTAGTACTGAAGCGTTACCAGTGCTGGCGGGTGTTCTCCCAGTCGATCTAGAAGTGCAGCGGCGTGCTGCAATGTACTACTACGCTAGAAAGATTACGGACCCAGAGTTCTTACCGCAACGCGGCCGTGCTAAGATCTCTAGATTACTAAAACCCCAGACTGATGTCTGGGAGGAACTTTTATCCGAGTGGCAATGTAGGTGGGAAAATTCCATCAAAGGCCGTCACCTCTACCAGTTTTTTCCATCTGTTCGCGAGCGGCAGGACAGGACATGGCTGGAGGTGGATCACTGTGTTGCCCAATTTCTCACAGGTCATGGCAATTTTAAGAGTAAATTATTTTCCTTTAAGCTTGTGGCCTCGCCTTTATGTCAATGTTCTACAGCTGACCATGAATACGAACAATCCGCACATCACATCTTATGGGAGTGTAGTCTTTGGCAAACTGAACGCAATATTATGTTAGATAGTATTAAGGTTACATCTGGGGTAGTTTACTATACGGACCTTGTTGAAACCAGAACAAATTTCCGTGCGTTCAGGCGATTTTGCCATACCTATTACTGGAATTAAAAGTAGCTCACAATTTAGGACCCATTAGTTTAAGTGATAAAATATAATGCGTGGTGCTTGGTAACTGGGCTTAACCTAGTTGTATTTGTCCCTTGGTGCCTATTGGCCTAGTTCTATTCTATCTCCTGCTTGATACGGAGGGAAGTGGAAATTATATATATTTTTTTTCCTACTCCTCCGCTGTACTTTTTTGATTAATTTCGTTGCAGGATCCAAGACAGTTGAATCGTTTCTCCGGGACTCGTCGGGTTTCATTGGCTCGGCGTTTTTCTGGTGGTCGCCACTGTTGATTCTGGCTTTCAGGAGTTGCAGTGGTTGGGAATGTGTGGCGGGCTTGTCAAATAAAAAAAAAAAAAAAAAATGCTCGACTCGCATCCACCAGGAGAAGCAGAGGGCGTCGCGCCACCAGGATCCAGACGTGAAGATTCCGCAAACAAAGAAGCAAACAAGTTCGCTTTCTACTCAGCGGAGTGGGCCAGCTTCTCGTCAGGTCTCAGCAGTGGTGGTAGTGAGGGGCGGCAGAAGTTCGATTCGACCGACTTAGCCAGGGACCAAAAAGCCTTACTACCTGCTTCTCTTACGCTCTTTTGACTTTTTTAATAAGCTATTGCAGAAGTTTCTGTAGCGCGTATAGTAGTAATTTTTAGAGTTAAATTGTCTGGCGAAATTTTATTATTACGGTGCAACTTATCTCTACTTCTTATACAACGTAAAAGACCTTGCGTTATCCACGGTTTATTATCTTCTTCCGTATTGATAGAGTTACTATTTTGGGTGTTGTTAACTATGGCTTCTTAAAGATTTTGAATCAGATAATTCATAGAAACATTTGGATTAGGTGAGTCATAGATAGGATTTAAGTTAATATTAAAATATCCTGTTCTAAGCTATTTGTGTCAA
Organism: Lacanobia oleracea; assembly: GCA_950371165.1. NCBI lineage: Eukaryota > Metazoa > Arthropoda > Insecta > Lepidoptera > Noctuidae > Lacanobia > Lacanobia oleracea. The sequence continues at coordinate 24,400,695 of OX493395.1, forward strand.
TTTTTTTAACTGATTATCATCATCATCTGCCTACACTTTCGCGGATGATACCGCAATAATCTTTCATGCAAAAACTTGGAATGATGTCGTTTGTGTGGCTCAGGAGGGACTTGGGAAGGTTGCCATTTGGCCACAAAACCACTTGCTAACCTTAAACGTCGGCAAAACTAAATTGATGTGCTTTAGTGTTACTGATCGGTCTGCGCCCGACCAGAATCTGGAAATTAAACTACATGTTTGTGGTAGTGTCGACAGTGAAAGCTGTCTCTGCTCACCAATTGAACAAGTTGCGACCATCAAATACCTTGGCTTACAAATTGATGAGCACTTAACATGGAAAGCTCAAATTGATGCACTCGTGAAACGCACCAGAAAACTTTATCACATTTTCAAAAAATTAAAAGCTATCGCAACACCTAAGCTGATCCGTATGGTGTACCTTGCTCTGTGCCAGCCAATATTAAGTTACTGTGTTTCAATCTGGAGAGCTGCAAACAAAACTACTTTGCTTAAATTAGAACGAGCTCAATGAGCTATTTTAAAGATAGCTTACAAAAATCCCTGGCGATACTTTACTGATAGTCTATACCTAGATTGTAACCTCCACCGGGTTAGGCAATTGTTTGTTCACGCGACACTCCTGCGATTTCATAGAGATGCTAAAGAACTGGTTCGCCATTCATCGAGAACGTTGAAATTGGATCGACCACGAGTACACTCTGCTTTTGCGCGAAAATAAATCTTTTGCATTTCTTGGGCCCTACCTGTACACAAAATTCACTCTCAAAATAAAACTATATTGGTGCTTACTTATAAACGTTTTAAGAAGGCTATATTTAAATGGCTACATCCCAAAAATTATTATTTAACCAAAGATCTTTTGCACATACAGTCTTGAAACAATTTGCTAAAAATATAATAAATTTAAATGTGAAAAACTAATCACTTACTCTACACACACCCCACATACTACATACTACACACTCCACAAATACACATATTCACACAGAAACACCTCTTTTCGACCACCTATTCTTTTAATCTTAATAAATAATATTTCAGTTAAGTACTACATAGTTAGAACTTTTACTTTCATGTAATTAAGTATTTTATTTCCACTACCCCGTTTTTTTTTTTGTCTTGTTCAATTATTAGTTTCATCAATAAATAAAATATTGTTGCCTTACTTGGGAAGGGACTGGACTCCACGACGCAGGGCATCCTAGTGTGGCATCCAGGGAATCTGAAGAAACCTAGCACTTAGGGCTTTTATGTATTGCAATATTGTCTATCTATTGTACAATTCAAATTCAAATTCAATTTTCAATTTATTCATAAAAACTTTTACAATAAAATGTGTATAAATAGCCACAAAAAGATAATAAAGTAAAAATCTTATATAAAGGTAAATTAGTGCCTAACTTAAAACTAGTGTATGGCTAACAATAATTTGACGTATAAGATATTTAACTTGGAACTTATAATGTATATAGCGACCTGCCCGATCTAGGTTTATTTAAACCTGTGTTTCAGGCCCTCACTTCATCGCAATTTAAATTGGTCAGTTATATATGTAAACTAGATCAATACAATAAAAAATCTTAATCGACTATTAAAAATAAGCAAACTTTACAATTATTAATAAATACTATTCTAAACAATGAACAAAAATAAATAATACAAAGAAATATGAAACAATAAACATCATACTAAAATTTCTAGCAGTTTTTCTGTGTCAACGTAATTGAGTTTTGCTAAATATTCCGCAAGCGTTGTACTGCATTTCTTATAATTTAAACTATATATGTCAAGTGGCTTGTTGAGCTTGTTATATAGATAAGGTCCCAAAAACACAAAAAATCTATTTGCGAAAGCATGTTTGGTTTGAGGTTTAATACAAACCAAATCTTTCCTTCTCTTGCCTGAAGGTACTCGGTCATAAGGAAGTTCAGTGTGCTGATGCAGTACGATGTTTAGAATAGCTAGTTGACGCACTGTTAGTACCTTACATGCCATGAAAAGCTGGTGCGTGGGAAATTTAAAAGGGCGAAAGCAATGTGTTATTGAACTGAATAAATTTATCATTATCATTATTATTACTATCATGAACTGGTGTAAACAATCAACAGACATGCGGTTACAGAAATTCCGATCCATTTGCTATCATTTATTGAAGAGTTCAGTTGCCTACATCCGAAGTTCTTCATCAGACCTTCACCAAATTTAAATGGGACCAGTCTGAGAAAATACTCTTCCAACGAAAAAAAGAACCATCCAAATCGGTTAACATTGGTGAAAATATCGCTGAAGAAACATATTTCTTGGGATCCTATCAACAGATCCTGACTTATACCTTCCACCATCATCCCAGCAACATGAGATGATGATTACCAGGTACAAATATCTGAATTGCGTTTGAAAGTTTATGAAAAACAGTGTATGTGCTTATAAATGTTGAGGGTTTCCCTCGATTTTCATAGGATCCCATCATCAAATGTTGACTTGGTGACAATGGGACCACCTCAGATGGTGTGCTCACGTACCCGCAATGTGCGCGGATCTTTATGAAGAAGGTTGGTTACATAAGCCACATGCAAGCTCACGAACGGCAACTACAGCGGAGTTGAAACAATCGCTTTGGCCGAAATCGGTCCGATCACATCATCATCATCATCATCACGAGCACACATTCAGTGATTGCATTAATTTTGTCGCATGTTTTTGTATGTATCAATAGCAAGAACATTTTCACGAGACACGTAAGCATCGGACGAACCTTTAAACCACGATAGGAAAATTAAGAAATCTCGATGGTGGTCGGTGGTTTGCTTATTTCTGGTTTACATAGATGAATTACTTACAAATTGCTGAAAACAACATTTATGGATATCATAACACTCCAATATATCAACGTAAGCCTGAAAGAGAAGTTCGCAATGACTATTTCTAAGAGTTTTCTCAATCCGTTGAGAATTTAAAGCTTGTATATTCCAAAGATCTACTTTATTTTCCAATAAATTTGATAACTCGTGTGGCATAGATGACATTAAGTATAAAGGTATACACAAAGATATTACTGAAGAGAAAAATGGTTACGATAATCCAATTCCAAATCATAAAGTGTCTGGAGCAGGTTTCATTGTTGAGAAATTCGTGCACTTTTTGAAAAGTAAGAACAATTCTAATATTATTGTTGGAATGAATTATACTATATACGAAATTAATAGCAAACCCGACACAATAGAAAATGCAGTCAAAATATACATAATTATAAAATAACTTAGAGTAGTGGTATAGTAATGAAACTATGAAATAGAGTGTTCCAATTAATGAATATAAATTCGAGACCCAACTATTACGAATTATTAAATGATTTCGAATGCGATATTTAGGGCAAAACATAAAATATTGCATCAAATTCAAGAGTCGAAGCATTGATTGGACATCTTTGCCAACTATTTTATTTAGAACAAAATTCACAGGATGGTTTTGCTCGTCATTAAAGAGTTTCTTCACTATTGAAAACATAATCTACGTTGGTTCCGAAAACACGAGTGGTCGATACTGAACGTATTATACACATACCCATTATTTTAATAAAATGATCTACTAAAATTGACGTGTGTTAATTTATTTATCATTGATTAGGTTTATGCTAGGAAGTCAACGGTTTTGTTTATATTTGATAACGAAATATAATAATTCACCATACCTCATACCAGTTCGATTTCAATATTCCTACAACAAAAAAAGATTCCCATTTTCTCGTTCCCGGATGTATTTCTAATTATAAATAATTATAAACCTTCACTCACCTCACTCACCACTTCACTCTACCTATTGGTAAACAACAATAGGTAGAGTGATTTAGAAAAGATAAAGGCGTACAAACGAAATACCTACTTGTTTTATATTATGTAAAGAAGATATTGAATATGATCAAAATCTTGCTGTTTTCTACAAAAGATTCCGACGAAAAGAAGACAAATTATAAATTGATTGAAATCTGATTCACAAAAGAACGCAAATGTAGCATAAAATTTAGAACAATGTGATACTGAGTGAGGGATTATTTTTGCTGAAACAGGAAAATTCAGGAAGTGAGAGAGTGTACTGCTATGGAAAAGGACCGTTTTCATGGCAAAACCAGAGACAAGACTCAGGGTCAATATCAACAATTGAAACAAAAATAGTGACTGCAAGCGAAGCGATACGAGAAATTACGAGTATCTAGCTAAAAAGGATATTTGATAGCCTTGTACATATAAAGAAGACTCTGCTACTGGTGGTCGATAATGAGGCAGCAGTAAGACTAGCTCACGGCCCCGAATTTTTCTTCGTCACTGATTGTAACTAAAACTTCATTGCGGGTGGTTTCAACCTTACGTAGTACGTCAAAATCAATTCTACGGAACGTTTTAGTTACTAGAATCACAACGAATAACCGGCCAAGTGCGAATCAGACACGCGCGTAAAGTTTTGCGATCGAATAAGCAGGAAGGATAAGCCTACAGTTTAAAAAAACATGTAAAAATATAATTACACGTTTCTTTAAAACCGATGATTATCCTTCCTGACTTATATCTTCTTATCTATGTAATATATGTAATAATCTAATAAAAATCTCGTGTCACGGTGTTTGTTATCGAACTCCTCCGAAACAGCTTGATCGATTTTTATGATTTTTTTGTGTATATGCAGTAAGTCTGAAAGTTTTTTTTTAATTTTATTTTATTGCAAAACAACGTTTACCGAAGCATCTGATCTAATAATAGGTCTTTACCTATGAAATTGCCGTTTTGTATGAAAAAATTTAAACGATTTTTTTCATGTATTTTTTATTTGTATTAATCGAAGTAATCACCCATGCAATCAATGCATCTTTGCCAACGCAGTTGCAGTTTATTGATGCCCTTCTTAAAGAAATCAGCTGTACGGGAGGCAACAAATTCTTCAAAGGCATTTTGTACTGCCTCTCGGGTATTGAATTTTTTCCCGCCAAGAAGTTATCCAAATTCTGGAAAAAGTAGTAGTCTGTAGGCGCAAGGTCTGGTGAGAGCTTCCAACCCCAGTTCTTGCAACTTGGAGACCGTCTGCTGTGCAGTATGAGGTCGCGCGTTGTCGTGCAGGAGCAGCGAAGACGAGCGATTGACCAATGCTGGTTGGAGATGTGCCAGCTTCTCCATCATTGTGTTCAGTTCTTCACAGTACACATCTGCAGTAATGCTCACCCCGTTTGGTAAGAAGCTGTGATGAATCACACCGGCGCTAGACCACCAAACAGTGACCATCACTTTTCTAGGGGTAAGTTTTCGTTTAGGGCATTGTTTAGGTGCTGAACCAAGATCCAACCAACTTGCTGAGCGCTTGCGGTTATCAAACAGAGTCCACTTTTCATCGCAAGTAACAATGCGGTTCAAAATTCTTTCATTTGTATGTCTGTTGAGCAGTGCAAGGCACGTCTTGCACGCGTACTTCGCGCTGGCGATCATTGAGTTCGTGGGGCACCCATTTGTCAAGCTTTTTTACCTTGCCAATTTGACGCAAATGGACCAATATTGTTTTGACGCTAACGTCAAAAGCTGCTGCTAATTCAGCCGTAGATTGTGTATCATCAGCTTCCACAATCGCCTTTAATTCGTCATTGTCGACCAAAGTCTTCGGACGACCGCGAGGTTCATTTTTCAGGTCGAAATTTCCAGAACGGAAGCGAGCAAACCAATAACAAGTGGTGCGTCGGTTTGTAGTGTTAGCTCCGTAAACGTCGTTGATGTTGCGTGCCGCTTGTGCCGCGTTGCTGCCACGAAGGTATTCATATTCCATAATTACTCGAATTTTTAACGTATCCATGATGACGAAAAAGATTGAAATGCGATGAAAATGTAACACTAATCAATAAACAAATGACTACTTTTGGAAAAAAAAACATGTTTTTAAAATAAAATTAATTTGAAATTAGAATTCTTAGCCAAACAAAAATTATTTTGATTTGAAATGGCCAGTACTGCAGAACGGCAATTTCATAGGTAATATATACTATGACGAGTATATTAAGCTAAAGAGTTTTTTTGCTTGAACGCGCTAATCTCAGGAACTACTGGTTTGATTTGAAAACTTATTTCAGTGTTAGATTGCCCATTTATCGAGAAAGGCTATAGGCTATATATTATCACAATCCAATAGGAACGGAGCAAACGAAGTTGCGCTAGTCAGCTAGTCTAATATAAAAAAATCCCGTGTCTCAGTGTTTGTTATCAAACTCCTCTGAAACATCTCGACCAATGTTTATGAAATTTTTTGTGTATATTTATAGGTCGTAGGCTACTTTTTTATTTATATGGCAAACCATAGTTTGGCCGGTCAGCTTATTATATTATAAATGTGAAAGCGAGTTTATTAGTTTATTTCTTTGTTAAGATTTCACACCTAAGATACTGAAACGATTTAGCTGAATTTTAGTACAGGAATAGATATCGACCCTGGAAACCTGGAGACTTTTAGGCTACTCTTTTTAACTTCAACAAGAATGAAGTCGCATGCAAAGCTAGTAATCTCTAAGTAAAGAACTAAATTGATTTTGAATGGCTAGAAGTTTTACTTTGACATAGTAAGATTAAATATACATATTCCTCCAGCAGAACGTAGGTAAACAGTGTTTTTCTGTAAGCAGCAGACATTCTATCACCTGTATTCACAAACAATAATTATCTCAGTAAAGTAGCACCAACAACCGCTAGAAGCAACGCTATGCGAAGTAAGGCATTGCTCACAGCGTTGCATATGGCAAGCCTTTCAATTCATAAACAATATTCAAACGACCCTTGACTAAGCAAACGCACAGCGTTGAATAGAGCTCTGTGATTGGTTCGTTTGTGTTGCGTAGTTCACTTCGCTGCTTAACGTTTATTTCTAGGTCTTCATTTATCAGCGGTAAGAGTATAAAAAGTACCACATCTTTGGAAAACCTGTACCGTCTTTTAAATTCATCCGAACTATAATAGTCAAGAAAGAAGATTTTGGAAACCCCGTATCACTTTTCTGGAATTTATTGTGCTTCTCTCATTGATATAATTATCAAATAGTCTTCACTAGTATAATCCATTGTAAAAGGAAGCTATTAAAATGGGAAATTATTGAAAACAGTAAAATCCAACCCCGAAAAATATCTTTCGTAACACATAATAGACTACAGAGAATCGAAAAACACTAGCTATGCGTTGCTTAAAACAGCTAGCAGGCTACCTTAGCTGTGCGTTCATTGTAAGGGACGCATAGTGCTAGCCGCCACTCAAGTATTGTCTATGAATAAGTTGCAGGAGCCCTGTGCGCTCGCGCGCACTGTGAGACCTCATAGTAACGTTTGTGAATACGGATGTATGACTATGTCAAAACTTTAAAATATGGATTGAGTATTTCCCTTACGTTTGTCAATCCCATACATCTTGGACTATTTGAGTTCATTACCGCTGAATGAATGCCACTTAAATTAGGCTGTGAGCCTGTGCTTTATCTTGGTCATCACCTATTACAGTACTATTTATTACATTTATTACTGTCATAGAAAATGAACTAAGTATGTTGAGTTCATACATTTTGTTTTCGATTCTTATCGCTAACATTTGTGTGTTTCTATACCGACAGTTACAGGTTTCAAAATGAGGTTGACTTATAATGTGAGACATGAAAATCCAAAAAGTATAGCTTTAAACAATGGCGTTGACAAAGATGTTCAGTCTATGCTCTCGCCTTTAAATTTGATGCAATATATCATGTTTTGCCCTAAATATTGCATAAAAAATAATTTAATATACCCTAATAGTATTTTCTCTAATTTAGTTTCAATGCTGGGAACATTAGCATTTGTGTCGTTGTTCGCATTTCGCACCTATAGGCAATGTTTTATGGATGAGTGTCTAGGTTGTAACGCGTTTCTTTATGCCAGCATTTACTTTGACGGCATCTTCTATTGTGGTTTATTCATTCTGAACTTCGTGATCGCAATAATTTACAATAAACAAAGTATCAAGTTTGTCTTAACGTTCCAAAAAGTACACAGATTTCTAAACAATGAGACCAGTTTTGAAAACTTGGTAATTTGGAATTGGTTTATTGTCATTGTGTTCCTGTGTGGATACGTCTCTCTTTTCACATTTTTTTCCACTCGGCAAAATTCACTGTTCTACACTATATTATGTCTCAATATTTTAATTAGCATTGATCTTAATGTTATTTATGCCGCTCGTGTCATCAAAATGTTGGAACATAAGGTTGTTCTTTGGAACAGTAGTGCTAAGAACGATCAAGGAGCGGAATGCATGTACAGAGAACATTTTGGGATAAAAATGTTTCAAGCTTACGTTGACATACTTGAGTGTTATAACATTTACAAAGTTTGTTTTCAGCATTATGTAAGTACCTGGAATATGTGCTGATAGCAATTAATAATTTCACAAAACAAAATGTGTTATTTGTAAGAAATCAGAGTGAGGAGGTGACGCGGTAGTGGTGGCAGATGCTGACGAAAACTATTAAATAAAAGAAATGGTTTGTATGTATAGGGGGCGACGGTAGCAACGAGCGGCAGCACCGAGCATCAGTAAGGGCGGAAATTTCTTCACACAGTCTAACAGTCTTCTGCAATCGTTGCGGCAATACTGACAAGCATAGCTACTGAACCACATAGCAGGGATGGCAAAACTAGAAATTGATTTGTTACATTTAGTGTTTATCTCTCTAATGCAATCTGTGCTTGGTCATTCAGCAATAGTTAGATGATTGGTAATCTTGCACGAAATGGTGTACAGTACCACAGTAGGGCAATGTGTCCATTCTGATCGTGATTCTGTCCATTGTGTACAACAGGTTTTATTTTTATTTTATGTGTCTCTTTTCAGATACTTTATCATATTATAGAAGCATTCGTTCATACTCTGGTTTACGTTCAAGTAGCACTAGAAATCTCTAAAATTTCTGCCATGAATGGTGATTTAGTAAGTAATATTTTACTTCTTTTTTGTGCATCCGTATATTAATTCACGATTTATAATTCTCACTTTTATTAGACAACTCACAACTCTTGATTTCCCTTTTGTATTCAAAATTAAGCTTTTTTCTTAGCATTTTTTTCAGGGAAGCTGCTTTCTTTCTTTCACTCTCGTGGTCTCAGTCACGTCTATTATAAGCGATGAACGAGGTCTGTTATGGAAAGAGCATGCGTTCTGTTTTGTTATGAAAGTTAATGGGATTGTTAAGAACCATGCATGTTCGAAACCCGCTCACCAAGATCTAAGTTCAATATGTGTTGTAGAAAAGTTGTAAAATACTTAACTAGATGGCGTTAGGCGTCAAATTAGAAGTCGGTGTTAAGATTCTCCGCCGCTTAGATATAGTTCATGTCGATAAAGCTTAATATAAGGTTGACGCCGAGTGAGTCGCAGACACCGACACGCGACTCTCTCCCTCACTATAGACTCTACAACACTACATGCACTCGGCGCGCACTGTGTGCTAGGTTAATATAGGCATAGTGTGCGTCGAACCTCATACAAGCACGACTCTCCATGCGCCCAAACACACGCGATGAACGTACGGCGCGGACGTACGTTTTATTCGCTACATGAGACGGCGTCTCACAATTCCATTGCCGCTCATACACTCACCACGGTCCCTCAGCCTGAAGCGTGACCGGCTCGCTCTGGAAGCAGGACAGGCGGGGGATCAGCACCCTCGGCAGGGAGCGCCCTAAAGTCGGCGCCTACGTCGCTGGTCGTCTCTCGCTGGGCCTCCTCCGGGCAACCGGAGGTCTCACCCGGCGGGGACTGACCGCCGTAGGGCCGTGAAGAGACGGCACTGTGAGACAGTGCCGTGGCGCCCTCTGCCGACACTATGACAGATACACTTAGGCATGCAGCGACCTTCTGTCACGCTGCCTTCATCTGCGCCTACATGGCACCCCAATGACGTGCCCGTCTTCACGGGCACGCAATGATACCGCGGGAGAAAAGGCACAGCCTATGCCCGCCTGCCGCGCCCCCTTGCGGGGACGTTGCGAATGCTCCAAGTTTAATATAAGGTCAAAAATACAGATTACGGTTGTTTGATTCCACACTAGGCCTTACTCCTAAGATCAATTAGATCAACCCTGCTACCTGCTAGCAGACTGAGAGCTGGGTAGGCAGATCCCGCGTGCGGTACTAAACAGGGATAATAGTTAGTAGAGAACACAGGCACTGAAAATGGGTTGGTATATACACTAATAAGCTTTATCCAGTGATGTGTTGCTATGTGAGTGAATGGCCAGGTACTTCCTGTGTGGTTCCCAAATCTGTATAAACAAAATATGTCTCATAGTGTGATAGATATGGGTCAGTCCACCTTACTTTAGTTAGCTTATGTTTGTATCGTTCTCTTGCTAACTCTAGTAGTCAATTTTCTTGTTGTTTACACAGGTCAAAGATATGTAAATTATTACAAGTTACCTATTACAAGGGACAGGTTATTCATAAAATGGTTCTGTCCCATGTTTTAGCCACTCCCACAAGGTGGCATTTAGAAAGCACTATTACAAAGTCTGTCGTTATGTATGTTCTGACGAGATTCATAACGACAGTAATATTAATTTGTGATGTCTGAAGATTAAAAAAAATTACAGCCAGCGTTTGTGTTTCTTACCACTTTTAAATTGTCAGCCTTGACTGATAGGAATCTTCTGGCATCTCTTGTAACAAGTTGTTATTTTTAGAAAGGAGCAGCTATATTGTGTTTACCCATGTTAATTTGGACGGTTAAAGATTTGGGTTGGCAAGCAATTCTAAGCAAGCAATGCGAAAAATTTTACCTGGCTATTCAAAGTGTTCAAGATTCATGTGGACTCATATTGAAGTCAAACTGTTCAGGTAATTTATAAAACGGCTGCTTAGCTATGCTAATTTTTAACATGTAAAATGTCTTAATTTTATTTTACCAATTAACAGCTCAAGAGAAAAAGCTCTGCAAGAACGTGCTGCGCTTACATCGAGCATCATTTAGTAAAATACGAGTGTGTGGCTTGTTCTACGTAGACGCTGAGTTACAATTGAGCCTAATGAGTCTTCTTATGAATTACACTGTGATTTTGCTACAGTTTGCAATTTTGTAATCTAGACTTCAATTAAATAATTTTAACATTGTAAACACAATTTATTGTTATTTCGAAATAATTCCCTCAACCGTCAGCGTTTTGTGTTTGAGAGACAAGGTTCACAAAAATTTAGAACATGTACATACAAATGCGTAAAAACCAGTTTTGTTAATAAGTATGACAAAAAATACTGGCCAATCGCAAGTCGGACACGCGTGCAAAGGATCCGAACCAATTTAATTTTTTTAACATGTGATGATAACACTACAGACTTTTTATAGGTTTTCCTGTAGTCTTTACATATAGAACAATTATCTATATTTTTTTTTAAATTTTGGGGCTTTGGAAATAAGGGTAATTTTTAGTCTAATTTATTGAATAACTTCAAAACTGTTTATTTTAAATGATTAAAAAAAAATGAAATTTCCCTCAGTAAGGCATTTTATTTGATACTAGCACTTCGCCCGCAACTTCGTTCGCACGGGATTAGTTAGTACTCCACAAACTTCACCTCCCATGTAAATTACTTTTTTTTTAACACATAAAATTTAACAAATTTTTCTTAATCTATCTCAGTTAAACAATGGCAATTTCTAATAACTAATGCTTAAGAGATTACGTTGACGACTGTACTAGTATAAACTGTGTCACAGTTGACAGCGTCTTCTTCCCTGTGTATATTAATAGCATGCCTCAGCCCTCATTGTTTCAATACAAAAAAAAAATATATAACTATTACGTGTAACAATTTTTTTGGTTTTGAAAATAAACAAACTAAATATAGCCTATAACATGAAAATTTGTTCATTAATACAAGTACCTGTGCGTAGTGTGGTGTGTAGTGTGGTGTGTAGTGTGGTGTGTAGTGTGGTGTGTAGTGTGGTGTGTAGTGTGGTGTGTAGTGCGGTGTGTAGTGCGATGTGATGAGCTGGTGGATTTGTGAATAATTATAATGAATCAACTGTTTACAATTTCCTCTGCTTCGGAATAGTCCAATCGTTGAAGCCAGCCACGTATTATGTCCTTGCACTTGTTGATCGGTACAGGAAAGATGTTATTAGCTCGATTCGCTATGTTATAAATGTGGTTACTTATAACACATAACTGACGACCAGCAAGCGCTGTTCTATGAGGCGTTTATGAACAAACTCTATACCTATCACGCTTTAAGATCGGCTTATATGCAATAGTTTTGTGCTTACGGAGTATGGTAGACAATATAAAAAGTTGTCTGACAGTAAGCACACCACATTCTCTATATAAGAGATTAGTGCTATACCTTCGCGGTAGACCAAGTATTACCTTCAAAACAGCCCTTTGTGCTCGCTCTAGGGGAAGTAAGATGGACTTGCCGATCCCGCCCCAAACAACAACACAGTACTGCAGTAAGCTCTGAGCAAGAGCGAAGTAAACACACAGCAAAGTTTCCCTATCAGCAGAATTTCTGAGTTTTCTGAACGTTGGTATTAATTTTCTAGTGCACGCCGTTAACTGATTAATATGTGCTGACCATTTTGGTGTGTTGTCTATAATGAGACCCAAATATTTTATATTAGTAGTGCGAGTTAATTTAGGGCAACTACAAATTTCTGGAAGGTCACAAGTATGTGCAATAAAAGAGAAATCTGGTGGGGGCTGTGTGTCAGTGCGGTGAGAGAAGGTCATATACTTGGTCTTATCGACATTCAGCGATAGTAGATTGTCATCAAGCCAAGTCATTAAATCTCTCAGCGCTCTCTCTGCGTAGTACTGAGCCTCTTTCCAGTCCCTTCCATGCACTATCAACGCCGTGTCATCAGCGTACGTAATTATATTACAGTTTGGTAGTGACTTCAAACACAAGGTGTTGATGTACAAAAGAAAGAGCGTGGGTCCAAGAACGCTGCCTTGCGGTTCACCGAAAGTGAGAGTCGCCTGTGAACTTGTATATTTACCTATCCTAGAACACTGGGTTCTGTTAGAGAGATAGGAGCGAAAAATTTCCAATGCAATCCCACGAATGCCAATGGATTCCATTTTTGAGAGTAATATTGGAACAGAAACAGTGTCGAAAGCCTTAGACATATCGAGAAACACACCTATCACTTTCTTTTTAGTATCAAGATTACGGGTTATAATCTCAGTTAGTAATAAAGTTGCATCTTCCGTTGATTTCCCTTTCATAAAGCTAAATTGGTTTTCTGCAATAATATTATTGTGTTGTAAGAATTTCGTTAGTCTACAGTTTAATAGTTTTTCTAGGATTTTGGATATAACGGTTAGCACTGATATTGATCTATAGTTTCCGACACTGTCTCTGTCACCACTTTTATGGATAGGATGGACTAAAGCTCTCTTTAAAATATCCGGGAAAACACCAGTATTTAGGCATAAGTTACACATATGTGTAAGGGGTGGAATCAGACTACTCTTCGCAGTTTTAATAAGTTGTGTTGGAATACTGTCAGTGCCAGTTGCAGAATCACTTTTTAGGGCGACTATAACGGACTCTATCTCCTCACAGTCTGTCTGAAAGAGAACCATGGAATCTCTAGGAGACTGAGACAAACAGCAAATATTTGATGTGCTTGGCGTTTTCCAGTAACATTCTGTTTATTTAATATTTTTTTAGCTAGTTTTTCCCCGATTCCTGCAAAATAGTTATTTACTGAATTTATCGACTCATATGGATCTGGAGTGATAGTAACTCACAGGGGGAAGTGAAGTTTGCTTGAGGTTGGCTATTTTATTAATAGTATTCCACATTCCCTTTGGATTATTTTTATTCTTGTGGAATTCAGCTTTTTCGTAACTGATTTTTATTTTTTTTTAAAGATTGTTGCAAATATTGCGGTATCTTGTGTAGGTGACTTGCGTAATTGCATTTTCTCGGTTTAATATAGCTTTTTGTGTAGATTGTCCCTATGCCTGATGCACCGTATCAAGCCCGGAGTAAACCATGGTTTTATAGTACGCTGACGGTGAGAGATACTTATTGGTATTGAGTGTGCCAGGATAGCCGACAAAATTATGTTTATTAAGTTGTTAGCGGAAACATTGGCATTTGTGGAAGTATAAACAGAACTAAAGTCTGTATCTGCAAGCGCCAGGACTAAAGAGGGGTAATCAATCTTTATAAAAGAAGTTTTGGGGGTGTGCCTTTTTATTTTGCAATCAAGACAAAAAGCTAGTGGCGCGTGGTCCGTTATATATGAGTCTAGCACATATGTAGCTGTGATTCTATCCGACCTTAGCATGACGTGATCAATAGAGCTAGTGTTACGAGTAGGAAATACATGGGCAGGAAGAAAACCGTGATAAGCCATCTGGTCTAAGTAATTACTACTGTTGGGGTCATTGCTATTTGGAGCGATATTTATATTACTAACTACTGATAACTACTGATTTCACGGACTTCAGTGACGCAAGACACAGATCAAGGCTGTCGCAGAATCTATTTATATTTTGATATGATGGTGAGCGATATACAGCCACAATAGCATACTCATTTCCATATTGCAAGACAAGACAGTTGGCATCTAACACTGACGGTTTAGTTACTTTGTGTCTTATATCAGATTTTATGTATATTAAGACACCGTCATTCTGATTTAAAAAGTCTGAAGAGTATGACGTGTAACCAGGAATTTCAGGCGGAATCGGAGATTTACTCAACCAGCATTCTGTTAATATGACAATGTCGCACTTTATACAAATTCTTTCAAGCAGAACGACAAGGCTATCAAAATTGCAAGCTACGCTACGAATGTTGGTGTGCATTACAGATAAAGCGGTTCGGGACGAATCAATATGATTGACTAAGCTTTCAGGGGAGCAGCTAGTCTATTATGTAAATAACCATTTCGATATCGAGCTTCACCTGAGTGATATACCTCATAAAGTGAGCTTTATTGCACACAAGATAAAGGTCTTACGTTTGACGTAATTTGATACTCACTTCGGATTCCGCTGTCGAGACACGAAAATGTTGTTACAGAATAGGGGTACAGATCTTAGAATCCGACACTAGAACACAATCAATATCGTCCGCGATTTTACCCAAATCCAACATTGTAACGCAAAAAATCTGAAGTGCGTATCTTAACGTCTTGGAAGTGTTGCAAACAATTACATTTTACAATTACACGAGTTTTAACACCGGTTTGTACTAAAATATTCATAGAAGAAAACTTTGTATTTTCTCTCCGTGAGCATCTCTTCGCTTGTGGTTTCACAACGTGTGATTGTGTTTTTGGAATTTGTTTTGTTTGAGAAATTAATTGAATTAGTGTATGAGGTACTTGAGATTGTGGTAAAACATGCATATGGTTTTTAAATATAAGAAAAAGGTAATATGTATAATTTGAACTAAAAATAATCGAAAACATGCAGTAGACAAAATAATATAAAAGCCATACAACATTTCCTTGTCAGAGTTTAGTTCGAGAGGGTAGTTTGTCTAAATCACTTTCCTTGTCGATTCGATGTGACGCTGCGCCCATTTTCTCGCGAAGGAAAACCTTGCCATGTGCGGTCCAGCAGAACTAGTAGCTGTTTTTCCTACCAAACTCCCGAGCCAGATAAAACAATTTCCTTGCTTTTTGGGTAAGCCATTCAGCAATATATAGGTTGTGGAGGACCGTCAAGTTCCAAGTGAGAGGTATTAAGTTTGTTGCTTTGATTTGCCTGATTGTGATTTTTTACCGAAGATAAAATCCTTTCCTTCAATACCACTGAAGAAAAATCTACTATGATGAGTCTGTTCCCTCCTTTGTCGGCATTTAGTCGAAAAACGTCTCTAATTTGAGTTTCAGGAACTGCACTTTTAGTCGCAAATCCTACTTTAGACACCATCTTCAGTAAATCCTCTTTAGTTTCCCTTTTTTGCAAGGGAATATTCCGTATCTCAATACTGGCTTGTTTTTGAGATCTCTCGAGGTTTTCTACTTTCGACTCCAGAGTTTGTATGTAGGCCAAGTGTGTACGTCTTTCAGTCTCCATTGAAATTAATTTTTCTTTCATTTCCTCATAGTGTTTCTCCATAAATTTCATAGATTTTTCAATTTCACTGTTTTGCTTCTGAATGCCATTTATATTTTCTTGTATAAGGTTCTGTTGCAATTTGAAAGCTTCAAGGGATTTTTTCATTTCCGACATGACAGCAGACATTTCGTCGTCAAAGGGACGCTTGCGGGGACGATTTCTGATGGAGTTTGGATTACTCAAACTCTCGTTGTCGGTGTCCGTGGCTGGTGCGGAACTCTGGTTTACATCCATCTTAAAATTGTGCTTCGAAGTACATGGGGGTGTTCTTTTTAGTGGCATCGTAATGCCCAGATAGATTAGTGTTGTTTACGTTTAGTAAACCCAACTATACGCACCGAATGAAAGCCACACAGGATCGCTTCTAGTGAAGGACGTCGGCGTCATATACAGATGTGGCAGCTCGATGATTACGCTTTAAAGGTTATCAAGAACACGGATTCAAATTCATCCGTTTCAATAAAGACAATAAATTTTCCACTTGGACCACTCTTTGTTATCCGCTACCGCTTATAAAATTGTGGCAAGCCTGGCACGGAAGCGAGTTACCGCTGCGATGACGTTGTCGTGCGTAGAAGCAATGTAGCTCAAGCGAATATCTCCTCTCAGGTGATGCTATCCTTTTCTCACACAGACTCGACATTCACCACTGTACTATGCGCACCTAGTACTTTGTGAATTTGTTTTTCCGTATTTTTTGCGAAATATATTAATATGATTTTATTTAAAAATAAAATAGAACAAAACAAAGAGCACACGTCTGAACGCTTTCGCGGTCCAGGGGGAAGGGACTTATAAATAGGCTCAAACTGCTGTCGTTTACGTTCGACTACGGCAGTTTGAGCAAACTGCAACATTTTTCTTACTTAGAGTATTTTAATACCCATCATAACTTTATATTAATTCAAAGTATAATTTATTAATTTCACGTATAATGTACATGTTCATAACCAACCTTAATTATCAAACCATTTAAATGGATAAGGATTTATATCATGATACCAAAATCACCACTATTCCATTCTACCTGGGTCTTGATGAATAATTTGAACAAAAAAAAGCGGTCATTGTGACTTGACCATAATAGTTCAATATAAAACGTCCGTGTTTGAGTCACAAGAGTCCTTATGTACAACAAATTTTAATAGTTTCGGTTCAGTACATCCGGAGAAAACTGGCTGTGACAGACGGACAGACAGACAGATGACAGACACCCGAGTGATCCTACAAGGGTTTCGTTTTTACGTATGTTCGGAATCCTAAAAAATATTGGTAACAGTTTGGTATAAAAGTACTATTCCAAAATGTTAACAATATTACCTATAAGTACACGAATGAATGTATCACCAAACAAAATTTAAATGGACAGACAGAATACTTTTCAATGTACACTTAAGATTCGTTTATACAAGGCCATACTATTTATTGACTCCAAGACTGTTTGTTTTTGTTTTTTTTTTCATTTAAGTTCCAATATTTAATTGCAAATAAACAAAAACACGAAGTTTGAGATCACTAGTAAATGGACTCGCAGTAGAAAGCCAAACACATCGTTTAAACAAACACGTTTAATGTATTTTTTCATAGTATTTGAAATATAACACACTCAATTAAATCGCTGAAATAAATAATAGGACCTGTAATTACTTGCTGATTTAATTTTACAAATCCATCACATTGACGTTGAAAACGTGTTCACTGTTTGGCGTCTCTATCAAGAAGACCGGTTGGTAGTTATTTATTTAATTACAAATGCTTACTATACCATCAGTTTGCACCAGAGCGTATAGCAATAAAACATGTTTTATTATAAACAAAAAATATATACTGTAGCGTGGTCCCTTACAGAAAAAAACTTTTTTGATACGAGTATTTTTGTTTGCTGTCTTGTATTACAGTATTAGGCAAGGCGAACCTCATGCATGTTTTAATCATAAATGCTGCGAGGTGGAATTTGTGAATGAAATAAACATTTCAGTGAAGTCAAACACATTTTCATATGCTAAATACAAGGTATTTTTCAGATCTTAATTTTTCAGAATAAATATTCTTTACAAAAAAGAAAATTGAAGTAGAATTATAATATAATTAATAGTAAGTCCCATCAAACGAATCGGTAGCGAAGCGTCTACATAGAACAGCCCACAGGCGGTCATCTTACTAAACGATTGACTTGTTCGCCGAACTTTTTTAAAGAGATGTTCTTGCCCCTCTGTAACAAAAGTAATAATCATTTGCACGGACTCACTTTTCATTCGTATCACTTCTCACGCAATCCATCCACCCTTTCTTGGGCTTCCATTTTCCTTCATATTCGTTTCTGGTTTAGTAAAATTACAACCAAAAAGTACAGAACACTTTAAAACGCAATCGTACTCACTTGAACAATTCGGGTTTTGCGTAAGCTGCATACACCTCGCCTTTATTTCTTCAACAGCCATATAGAAGTTTTCACAGTACAAACTATGTAATACCAAGATTGACATATTTTTAATCAGCCATAAAAGCGTCATAATGCTGAAAATTAACTGAGAAAAAATATTATGTTGGCATCCTCCGCGTGTGTGTGTGCATATATCATCATCATGTATCAGCCGAAAGACGTCCACGTCTCGACACAGGTCTTCCCCAAAAGGGGGGTTTGCCATAATCGCCACGCTTGGCAGGCGGGCTGGTGATCGCAGTGTGTGGTGTTGATTTTTACAGAGAAAACTGCTGCCCATTCTGCGTATGTAATTGCTCATAATGAAGAAAGATGTAGGCATGTGTGCATGCATATGTATGTATGCATTAATGCATGTGTATGAATGCATAGCCACTAGGCAATCTGTAGCGCTGATTCTTTACTTTATATTAATAGTGGTGTACAAAACAACTACCGGAAGAAGCAACGCTGGAAGGCCTCCTACAAGGTGGACCGATGACATGGTAAGGGTCGAAGGTATCCGATGGATGTGAGACGCACAGAACCGGTTGTTGTTGCGACTCTTGGGGAGGCTTATGTCCAGCAGCGGACGTCTCTCGGCTGATATAATGCTGATGATGATGATAAAACAACTAAAATTGGAAAAATATTTACCTCATTCCGATCAAACACTGACAAAACATTTCGTGTTTCTAATATTGTCGTGCAATAATATAAAATTCGGATGAATGTGTCAATCGTGTAATACAAAATCTGTAAAAGAGTATAAGAAAGTATAATCAGCTGTAGCTTTAAAAAATTACAGGCTAGAACAGTACGAATGATGTCCAACGTTGGACTGCGGCAGAGTTTACTTACTAACAAGTTGCTGACTAGTTTGACTACGAAAAATGAATTCGACACATCTTATGATATTCTATTGCAGTTTGTTAACTGCGTTCAAATTCTTTTCGAGTTCATTGACTATCATCTTCCTGCACTTTTCCAATTTTACTTGGAGTACCATTCGGGGCAACATATTTTCTTCATCCATTCTCTCCAATCATCCGTCTAGCTAGCATTCACATTTTTTTAATTCCAACTGTCTGTCACAGTCAATTTGCTTATGAACTAGAGCGGTTCAGTTGAAATTTGATTAACATATAAAATTCTATAATCCAATAATTCCAACGCGTAAGGTAAATGAATAAAATTTCAATGGGAGAAACCATTTGGGTTCATAAACCTAATACATATTTATATTTTTAAAATCTATACTAATATGTAAAGCTAAAGAGGTTGTTTGTTTGCTTAAACGCGCTAATCTCAGGAACTTTTAGTCCGATTATTTCAGTGTTAGATAGCCCATTTATCGAGGAAGTCTATAGGCTTATATATATATCATCATGCTAAGACCAATAAGAGCGGAGCAGACAAAGTTGCGTGGGTCAACTAGTGATAATAATATACTTTAACAATCATATCCAAATAAGAAATAAAGTTATTGAAACTGAACACAATCCTGTGACCTTTAAAATGAATGGTTTATTGTGAAAGTTTCAATATATTATTCATTATAAAAAAAAGCGTTCTTTAAGGCAGTAGTTAGGAACTGATCATTCCTCTTAATTTCCGAAACTACAAAGCCCCTTTCAGAATACAAGAAAATCTTTAAGAAGTTTGCGAGTCTGATTGGCACTTCGCCGGTTTATTTAACTTACCAATACTTGGAAAACCATTGAGTACGTTTTATATGCCTTCGAAATATTTTTGTACGTTTCAAACAATTTAACGTAATACATATTGTTGTTCTGCTCGTCACTCAGCTTCGAAATCATTTTTATCAATTCATTAAGATATGTTTTTAGCCATTCAAAAACACGAATACCATAAACTAAATTCATATCAAATGTCATAAAAAGTATGTCACTTATAAAGTCCAACCAATTTGTTTCACTAAGATTCAGATACAGAACAAAAATTAAGATATTAATGCACAACATTGTCAGAACTGAGATCCAATTCCAAATAATAAAACTAAGAACACTTCTACTGCAAACAATGCTCCTGTGAATTATCTTTATGGTTACAATAAGCAAGATGTTTTCATTCCTATGTAATATATTGAGAACGAAAATCATTGCTACACCGAAATAATAGTAAAAAATAAAGAAAACGGAAATCAGGATAGAGAAAAAGTTATATCTGTTGCTTTGCGAAAATATATCTTTAACATCTTCGCAGCAAATGCGAAACACAAAGATAAGTGCTAATAGACACACACAAATAAACGAGAACAGTATCGTTTTCTTTCCATTTGGAGCAATTTCGTTATTTTTATAGAATATTTTGAAGATGAAAATAAAACAAGAAAAAACTTTAAAGGAAAAATAATATTTTGAACTTCTTTTTGAAGGCGATTGTTGAACAATGTTTCTTCATGGCCAGACGCCATCTTATAAAGTGCTCAGAACGTCAGCTTTTTACATCGCTATTGACTTCCACAGCACATGATGTATTGAAGTCCAATAATGATAATAAAAAACCATTTACAACATTATCAGGTTTAAAAGATCAAACTAACATTGCGTTCAAATTTATTGTTATAAAACATCATTTATACTGATCATTTATCACCCATGTAGTTAACATCTTCAAATGGCTTATTTCTAGACGCTCCATAACTTCGTTTCCACCGGCTCCAAAGCAAATTACGTAAGGTCAACAAAACACCAAGTTCTAACATTAAGTTATAATTTCTTGGTAAAAAGTTTCAGTACAATATATTCAGTCATAAATCAATCTAATGCTATGTACCAAATTGTAAAATTGAAAAAAAATAATAGTCTCACAATGAACCTTCTGTAATCCAATTAAAAACTAGTCTTCTCTTTTTTGTGCAATTTTTACATAAAACATTTTGGAGCTCTTAGGAATCAACGTATGGAGAGATTTTATTTGTAGGACAATAGATTTGGAGCTGCTGTTATAAGTCAAAGAACAGCATAAGTTTCAATAACTTTAATTGCTAATGACTGTCAGTGTTTACGACACCGATTTACTAGTTGTAGGTCGTATCGATTGAACCGGCAAATTCCAAAGAAACCTATTTAAAAGCTTTTTTATTTAAAAGAAGCTAAGCATTACGACTGCAGAATAAAATCACTCTTTAAGATTATAAAAGGCAATCGCAGAAGGCAATGTGACCTTGATTATGACAGAAATTGTAAAAGATATTTAACAAAATTGAATCCAAACAGAATATCTATTCAGTAATGTCTTAAAAAAAAATTTTTTTTCCTCAGCTTATTTTGAAATATTACAAATGTTAACTTACCTTTTAAACTATAACAATATGATGTTGATTTACATAAACATATCATCTGCCTAGCCCTTTCCCAACTATATTGGGGTCGGCTTCCAGTCAAGCCGGATTTAGCTGAATACCAATATTTTACGTGGAGCGGCTGCCTACCAGACCTCCACAACCCATTAACTGGGGGTAACACGGTATTTCATGGCAAGACTGGAGTCAGATTTACTGGCTTCTGACTATCCGTAACGACTGCCAAAGATCTACAAATGACAGCTGGGACCAACGGCTTAACGTGCTTTCCGAGGCACGGAGGAAACTCGGTATGTTAAGATGGTCACCCATCCTCAGACCAACCTTGGCAAGCGTTGCTTAACCTTGAAGATCGACCCGTGCGGCTGTTATTATCTAGCCACGAGCTCCTCAATTTACATAAACATAATTATGGTATAATACCACTAATAAAAGTGAAACTAAAACTCAATTATAATACACAGATTTATTGTCAATCAGACATATCTGATTGACAAGATTAGTTTTTTTTATTAAAACAATGTTTGTTGATGTTTTATTTTCATATCTCTTCGAAACTATGACCTCAGTTAGATTAAGTTATCCTTACCTGCGATAAATAGTAAACATACGTTTCGTTTATTTATTACATTAAAACACATCTTATAAAGTGCTGTAACACTTGTTAAGATGTGTTTTTTTTTAAACCCAATTTGCTTGAAAGGTATCTTAATATTTATTTTGATTATTTATAAGCAAGTCAAGTCAAGAACATTTTTTTATTATTTTAAAAATGATTATTAAATATTAATATCTTATTAGGATTAAAAGAATGTTAAAAAATAGTGTTTACTACTTATATCTCAGATAAAAAAAAAAAAAATATTTACTTAAATAAAAAATTCTTGACTTTTTATTTTACACTTCACAACCAACATCCACTCAATGTTTTGAGACTTGGTTATTTTGCAACTTCAAAGTTTTGTGACTAAACCGTGGGGTCACAATCTAGCATGCGCTTAACTTAGCTTGCGAAGCTTGAGGGTTACCAGCAAGCAAAGGAGCGCAGCAATCTGGAAGTCTGATTAACAAAACTGTGCTGCGGTCCAAAACACAAATCGTCGACGTCACACACACGAAAGGTTCCGTACCAAAAATCTTAATTATTTATGTTACAGCGGCAACAAAACTACACAATCTGTGAATATGATGATGAAATGAAATACAGCCCGCTGATAGACAGACGGATGGACGGATGAATGGAGGGATCAATCAATTAATTTATTCATAAAAATATAATATAATGTATATAAATAGCCACAAAAAGATAGTAAAGTAAAAATATTATATAAAGGTAAATTAGTGCCTAACTTAAAACTAGTGTATGACTATCATTAATTAGAGGTACAAGATATTTAACTAGGAACTTATAATGTATATAGCGGCCGGCCCGATCTAGGTTTATTTAAGCCCGTGTTTTAGGCCATCACTTCATCGCAATTTAAACTGGTCAGTTATGTATGTTAACTAGATCAATTTAGTAATAAACTTTAATCGACTACTAAAAATAAGCAATCTTTACAATTATTAATAAAGACTAGTCTAAACAATTAACAAAAATAAACAATACAACGAAATATGAAACAATAAACATCTTTGGGATGGATCTGCCAGATACCAGGGCCCCAAGTCTGCTATTACAATAGTGTCAGAATGGTCGATCACTGATCTCATAATTGTTGATTTTGACAAGTTTGGTAATCTACTAACATAATAGTGTCATTATGACTTTCCAATGAACAATCACTGACACTCCACTGAACGAAATGGCATAAAATGGTAATCTCGTACATAATGACAGTCGTATGCGGTAATCTGCTAAAATTTTGACAGTTCCATCGATCAGTGACCTACCATTAGAACGTAATTGTATAGTCATTGCTTTTCCAGTCACTGCGCCATTCTACCGGCGTTTTGTATCCAATATTTTTTGGACAAACTTCGCCCTTCATTGGTGCGGCTGCTGTAGCCAAGCGCCAGGTGTCAGTGGTTTTCGAGAAACTCAATGAGAGCCGAAAGGAGAAACCGTAACTCCATAAAAACTTGGGCCTGGCGTTACAGAGCTGGATTTCGCCATAAATTAGAGCATTTAGGAAGGTTTCACGAGCCCAATTTTGACCCACTGACCAAATCAGATAATATTTGCCCATATTTTAGGTTATTATTTTTAAATAAGTTACTAGCTTTAGCTCGCGACTTTGTACGCGCATATCTCGATTTTTTCCGTTCCCGTATAGCCTAACAATATAATTTTTTTTTTTCAAATCTGACTGATTCCAGAGATTAGCTTGTTCAAACGAAAAATGCATATTTGTGGCTATGTTTCCTACACTAAATATTATCAAACATTCGTGGTTATAGAGATCTAAGACTATATACTCTAGAATGCACTTGCAGCTATGCTGCAGTGCTTGCATCCTATAATGATGATTTTTTATAAAAGTGCTCAGGCTTTCAGTTTCTTTAAGCTGAAGTTTTCAGAAAACTATATTTTTTAGACAAGGGCCATGTGCATCACTTCTGGCTTGCTTTTGCTTATATTGTATTTAATAGGGTGCTAACTTATATCAGGTACAGTAATCAGAAATAGTATTATATTAAAATAAAAATAAAACATAGCAGTAAGTAAATCGTTTTAATCATCTTCTTCATTAGGATTATCATAATATGTGTGTAGGTAGGTTCTTCTAAATGAGGAATGTCTTGACTGTTCCGCTCATTGACAGCTGATGAAGATGCCCCAGATGGTGAGGGGCCTGAATGGAAATACCGGGATGCTCTATTTGCTCGCACCCATCAAAAGAAGCACACTTGAAGCACCCACCTGAAAATAATTTATCCACATTACAGGAAGCCATTACACAGAGACATTGTGTATGTGTGTGCCCATTTTGAAAATGACTGAATTAATGAAATCCTGCAAATGAGAAATGTTGATGTTAAGAGCTTGACTTATATTAAATACTAATTGACCTGCGCAACTTCGTTTGCCTCACAATTTTCGTTACTGCTCCGCTCCTGTTGGTCTTAGCGTGATAATATAGCCAATAACCTTCCTCGATAAATGGGCTATCTAACACTGATAGAATTTTTAAAATCGGACCAGTAGTTCCTGAGATTAGCGCGTTCAAGTAAACAAACTAACTCTTCAGCTTTATAATATTAGTACTAGTTGACCCGCAACCTCATCTACGTCACAATTTTCATTACTGCTCCGCTCCTGTTGGTCTTAGCGTGATGATATACAGCCTACAGCCTACCTCAATAAATGGGCTATCCAACACTGAAAAAATTTTTCAAATCAGACCAGTAGTTCCTGAGATTAGCTCGTTCAAGTTAACAAACAAACAAACTCTTCAGCTTTATATATAAGTATAGATAGATAATGAAAATAACACTCTAAACTAAATAATAATAATCGTTAACAAAACTAAACTAAATAATGTTTTTCATAACCCGTGAATAAAACTAGTAAACTAACCAAGCACGGCAGAATCCATTATATTACACTCTTGCACTGTACCAGTTCTGTACTGTAAAAGTTGATGAGGACAAACTTTTTTCAGAAGACAACATCCACATTGAATAACACTCATCGGTGTCCTAGTGTCTGTTCATTTCCATCTGGTCTACTTTCATCAAGAGCAAGCTTGGAAGATGAAGTCATTTTCATTTATCTGAAACAAACAATTTTCATTCGACTATTAGGTCTAGCACTAGCATTTAGAAATAAACATCTGAGTGGCTATTTTTGGTAAACATAAGTGGCCATATTACATTTCCATGGAAGCGACGCTGGCCTCCCCTCTGAGAGAGAGAATAGGTTGTAATTGACCATACAGATTTAGTCTGGATTGGTGATGTTTTGAATTTGAATTTGTTGCACATTCTGGTATTATTTTTAAAAATAAAACCATTAAAAGAAAACTTAACAGAACCTATTACACCATTTAGTTTGTTTACATTAAATATTACGTACAAAAATGTTAAATGTTTACGATATAGAAATATCAGATACTAACCCACCCATTCCTGTACAATAGGAAGAATGATTCATTTCCAATATTCACCTTCCTATTGTATTGCAGCGTTCCGTTGCTATTCCGCAATTGATGCACAGTCTCATGATGTCGTTATTGAGAAGTAAAAAGAGCAATAAACAAATCTATTCATTATTTGATTTTTTAATGACGCTCACGTTAAAATTCAATTAGCTCTTTGCAAAACAGTCAAAACACCGGTCGCTTCAAAACAAATAAAAACAGTCGTCGACGTCAGTAAAGTAAACAGTACCTAATGTCACTAATGTCACATTTGACTTTGACAGCAAAACGGATAAAATATAAATGAGTTTCATTACGTATTTGCTATTTACGACTTTGTTACTACTTCAGATTTCATAGAACACTAATAAATAATATGTAAAATTATATACAATAGCAATCTGGCATAAATTAATGTTCAAATTTAATAGCAGTTTTTCGAAAATTATTTCTCCAAACGGATTTTATAATAATGGCAATACTGTCATTCCACTACAATTTCATTACGAGACCACTGACATGCTACTGAACGATCAGTGTAGGACCATTATGAATTTAGCAGATTACGAACTTTTAGCAAAATGACAATGGCATCGTGTTGGAATGACGAATTTATAAAAATTAGCAGACTAGGGCCCCAGCTTGATGCCCTTGAGTCAATTGAGAAACGAGCCAAGAGGATCATCGGCAATGAGAGGCTCGTCGCGTCGAAGCTCCAAAGTCTTGAACATCGACGACGAGTTGCTAGCCTGTCGGTTTTTTACCGGTTGCATTTTGGGGAATGTGCGACGGAATTGCATAATTTAATTCCGCCAAGCCCGTTCCATCATCGGACCACAAGACGAACGGCGATGCGCCACCGGTACATGGTGGACATCCCACCCATACGCACAAAACGTTTTGGGAACACATTCATAGTGCGTACAGCTAAGGAGTGGAATTCCCTGCCGGAGTCTGTGTTTCCTGATAGCTACAACCTGGGAGTCTTTAAATCAAGAGTGAATAGTTTATTTCTAGGCAAGCGTGCTCCATCTTCGACCACATCCTCGCTTACCATCAGGTGAGATAGTGGTCAAACGCGTGCCTATCAATAGTAAAAAAAAAAAAAAAAAAACATCATACTATAATTTCTAGCAGCAAGGGTTGTGCTACATTTTTTATTATTAAAATTATTTATGCTAAGTAGCTCGTTGAGCTTGTTATATAGGTAAGGTCCCAACATGTTTGGTTTGAAATTTAATACAAATCAAATCTTTCCTTCTCTTGCCTGAAGGTACTCGGTCATAAGGAAGTTCAGTGTGTTGTTCAATGTTTATAACAGCTCTTTGAGCACGTTCTAGAGGAAGTAAAATAGACTTCGCGGCACCACCCCAGGAAGTTATGCAATAAGTTAGAATGGACTGACACAAAGCCAAATAAACCGGTTTAATTAAATCATAGTCGACTACGTTACGTAATTTAAATTTGTATATTAATTTCCGCACTCCGCTGCATAGTATATCGATATGTTTACGAAAATTTAGATTTGTGTCAATCGTAACACTTAGATATTTCACATAGTCGGCTTTAGCTAAGGTGGAACAAGTGCATGCGTTGTCAGCTTAAGTTCAACAATCATGTGCAAAAATGTTTTGGTTAGTAAACGGAAATGTTATTTTTCCTAATCGTACATAAAATGTATTTTGTTTTATCTAAATTTAATGTTAAGAGACTGTTATGCAGCCAATTAGATACACTATTGAAACCATTCTGCGCGTGTTCATAAAGCTCAATTCTTGATTTAGCTGAGAACACTAGAGCTGGTCATCGGCATAAATATGATAGTATAATACCATTTTTGACTGGCAAGCTGCACAGGTCATTTGTATAAATTAAAATGGATGGACGGACGGACAGCGGAGGCTTAGTAACAGGGTTCCTTTGGTAACTCCTTGGGTAAAACCCTAAAAAGCAGCCAAACCAAAGTAGGACTGGGCCGGTGTCGTCTAACAAATTTCGAACGGTTCCTGTGCTAATAAAACAACCAGATTTTGGTTCCTAGAAAATGCCCAACGGCACCACAGAAGATGCCGGCGAAGATGGCGGGATGTGCTTGACCGCTATGGGCAGAATGGATCCACTCTTGCCCAAAATCTCGAGGAATGGAAGGAAGAAAGGGAGGTCTTTGCACTGCAGTGGGACACAAATAAAAAGACATGAAAACATTTAAGGCAATCAATGTACTTCTTTATTTATTTATTTAATTATTTATGTATACACATTTAATAAGAAGATAAGAAGAAAGAAACAGAAAAATAGGTACAAAGGTGATACTTATTTCTATAGAAATCTCTTTCAGCATACCTGCGAAAGGAGAGTAGAGTAAAAAGAGATGTAGACATAGTGTGTAACAGTAAGAAGTTCAAATAAAAACTATACATATTAAATATAACATACAACACATAAATAACATAATATTACATACTATGTGATATTAAAAGATAAATAATAATATATACCTATTTGCAACTATGACGAGAAGGAAAGATAGTGTTCTTTCACTCTTCTTTTAAAAACGGCAAGAGTTTGGCAATTCTTAATACCTCAAAAAAGTAAACTGCAGCAGAACAACAACGTAATTGGTAATAAGCCCCATCAACAGTAGTGGTAGCGTAGCATCTACATAGAACAGGCCACAGGCGTTCATTTTACTGAACGTGTGATTTGCCAGTAACACCTTCTTGCATAGATGTACTTGACTCCCTGCAAAAAATAAAAAATGTATCGGATAGTTGTGTGGATATCGGCGGTCATGATATCGGTCTGTGATGAGGAGAACTAAATATAATGTAAAGCAAGTTTTGAGGGTGAATGCTTATTCACCCTGTGCCTACGCGTTCAATGTAATAATGCTCTGAGAGTGCTGCTGCGGCTGCCGTGGCAGGGTATTGCGTCAGTGATGTTTGCAGACAATAATATTGATGGTTTTGCCGTCATTATTAGGAGAAGATGCATCCCTGATGACTCGTGATCGCGGCGGCACTAAACGTATTTTCAGTGTATTCCCAGGTTGGTGGGATTCCCCGATGTTGAAGAGGTGTATGCGGCTCCACGCTAAAGTTTAATTATATAATTATTTTATTTTCTGTAACCTACCAACACTAGAATTTTAGTAAAATTAGTAACAATTTTACTTATATTCTAGTGTTCTGGAGTCCATAGGGTTAGAACCCTATGGACTCCGGTCTGTAATAAAACAATTAAATTATATTCTATTATATTACAAAAGAGGAAGACTAATAAAAGATGATAAAATGTGTGACTTTTGAGATGACGACCAATTAAAGGATAAGACATGAATGATGTTTGAACCACAAGTACATAAGGGTAAGAGCAATATAGTGTTGATCATTAATAATTACTTACTTGAGCAGTTTTGGTTTTTAATAAACTTTATACACGCCGTCTCTACTTCTCTGACTGTCAGATAAAACTTTTCGTTATGTATGCAATGTAATATCAACAATGATATATTTTTTGTCATCCATAATAAGCTCATCAGCCCATGCGTTACCTGAAAGTGTTATTGTTTATAATTAAATAAATTGGTTATGTTCTTGGGTATAACAGATTCTGCGTGACCAAAAATATATTGTCAAAGAATTTGCTCAGTTAATTATTCATAGATAAAAACGCGTTAGATTGACGATATCGTCATTTTTGCAGAGAAAACCTGGATGAGAAACGCATGGGACTTGAATGTATGGTAGAAGAAAAGAGGTATACTTTACGATAGATAATGGCTTTATGGCTGAAATAATGATGATGTTTATAATAAAAGGAATTCACACATGTTCTGTTAATGCATGATATTATAATTTTAAGGAAATGTAGTTTATATTATGCAAATATAGTTTTATAACCTTCTTCAGATCCAACAATATTTCCAAATGCTAACCGTTAGTGTGCCCTAGTGGTTGTGGAGCAGTACCAGCAACCCAATTATTTGTATCTTCAATATAATACTCTTATAATAGTATGAGCCAAGTATTAATATAGATTTATACTATGCTTGCCACAGTGTACGAAAAATAATGCAAGTTTCTTTAACTGTTGATAGGCACGCGTTTGACCACTATCTCACCTGTTGGTAAGCGATGATATGTGGTCGAAGATGGAGCACGCTTGCCTAGAAGTAACCTATTCACTTTTGACTTAAAGGCTCCCAGGTTGTAGCTATCAGGAAACACAGACTCCGGCAGGGAATTCCACTCCTTAGCTGGACTATGAATGTGTTCCCAAAACGATTTGTGCATGTGGGTGGGATGTCCACCATATAGGTACCAGTGGAGCATCGCCGTTCATCTTTAATTGTAGTTTCATTCTGTTTAATGTACATAATATTTTTGTACACGTGTTTTGCCAACTCCAAGTAACATGGGAAATGTGCAAGAAAATGAGGTTGTTAGAATGATTAAAAATAATACAATTAATTATAAATATATTTACCGCTTTCCGTAACTCTGCTTGTATTTTGAGCATTTCCAACATAGATTCAAAATAAAATAAAGTGCGCAAAAACGTGTCGACGGTATAGTACAATACCTGTAAAAATATGTATACATAGTAAAGCAAATTTTAAAGTTATTTCTGTAAGCATACTTCTTTCTAAGTTTATTATTTTGACGTTTTATTCAGTCTTTCTAATTCACGACATCCATTCAGATTCATTATCATCTTCCTCGTCTACATTTCAGCCAAAAGACGTCAACTAAAGCTACAAGAATGTGTATCGCTACATAGTCCATTTTTGTGCTTTTGCAACAATCGCACTCCTGAAGACTTTAACATTCAGAACTTACCGGTACTTGAAATATAGCCTTGAACAGTTTATAAGCCTTCAAAATATGTTTGTAAGTCTCAAATAATTTTACATCACCATCAAAATTATTTTGCTCTTTATTCATCTTGTAAATAATATTAACCCAGTCATTCAGATACTTCGTTAACAATATCAACACTCGGAAACCGTAAACCAAATTCAGATCAAATATCGTGAATATAATGTCACTTATAAAACCTAACCAACTCAGGGTACCGATGTATGAATAATACAAAGCAAACAAGAGGATATTAGAAGAAACAGCAGTTAAAACTGAGATCCAATTCCAAATAATAACAGTGGCACTTCTGCTAAAATTGACGTTGTTATGTGTAATCTGGATGATTACAACGAGAAGGACGTTCTTACGGCGGTGAACAACATTAAGAATGAAACACATAGCGAAACCCAAATAAAAATAAGGAAGAAGAAAGTCAAAAAGCATCATAGAAAGTTCATATTTTTGGACGTTTTTCGAGAAATATAGAGCTTTATCAAAAAACACACGGTAAACA
The DNA here is from genome assembly GCA_950371165.1 of Lacanobia oleracea. Lineage (NCBI taxonomy): Eukaryota > Metazoa > Arthropoda > Insecta > Lepidoptera > Noctuidae > Lacanobia > Lacanobia oleracea. The sequence continues at coordinate 24,432,044 of OX493395.1, forward strand.
AATAACATTGTCAAAAGTAACAAACTCAATGCTGCAAATATTTGAGTTTTCATTCCATTTGGAGCAATTTTGTTATATTTAATAATATATTTTGAGGTAAATAGACGTAGAAAATAATTTAAAGGATGAAGCATTCTTTGAACTTCTTTCTTTAGCCGAATATTATTTATTTCTTCTTGCTTTAAATACTTGTATTGTTTAAAGAACATCTTTAAATAAAAATTTACCACGAACGACAAGTTAGCAACTAATTCTCAATTGTACTGATCGCATTTTCAAAAAAATGATAAACTAAAAGCTATATTACTTAATGATAATTATCGTTCCGCATTTGACGTAAGCATTACCAAATAAAAATAAATAAACACAAGCTTTGTAAGCCAGATCGATCGAAAATGAAAAGTATCTTTAACAATTAGTTATCGCCTTTCTTATCAACTTCTCACTCAGTTTCTTTTGACGTATTTGTAGTTTTATCGCAAAATAATGAACATGGCTCAGGCGCAGGAACAGGCTAACTATATTGACATATTTCTACAAATTACTTAAAGATCAGCTGGGAATATTAGTGCCGATAGGGTCACCTTGACGGACTCCTTCAATAGAAGAATGCGATTATTTCAAATTTAACGTGAACGGTAAAATATTTAATTTAAGATTGAATAATACTGTTCTCAGAATGCTTTAAGATAAACATGCTACAGAAATTGTCCAGAGAGCACCGTTTAGAGGAAACAAGTTACGGTAAGGCTAACTGTTTATGAAAAGAAAGGAAAAGAAAGTCTATTACTAAATCTAAGATTTTCACAAATGAAGGTTTATACAGATCAGAGACTCGATTGATACGCCAGCTTATACCAAACGAATCCAAAGGGCGACGTTCTCATCGGGTCGGTTTGATGCACGTTTATCAAACGAATCTGATGAGGAACGTTCTCACTGGCTCAGTTTGATTCGCGAGCGTTTGTCAAACGAGTCGTAAGAGAAACATTCTCACTGATTCGATACTATCCGCGAGCTTTTGTCAAACGAATTGGAAGAGCAGCGGTCTCACTGGTTTGGTTTGATACACTAACGTTTGTCAAATGAATAAACTTAATTGAGATTATTTTGATTAAACGCTATGCAACAAGCGGCTCACAATCGCAGGGACTTTCATAACAATCTTTTAAAAATTATTTCGACAGGGCGATTTTGGGGGCCGAGTCACCCGCGTCCGAAGGAAAATACCCATAGCTAGTCGCTACACGTGGTTCCCGGGTGGTGACTAACTGGTGGTAGATTTCGGCCGATAACTTGTGACTACCCACTGGGCAACGACCTGGCCGCGTTCGATGCTCAGTTTAGCTAATTCAGATAAGTTGGGTCCAACCAGGCTCGCGTTGATATGGGCGTATCGAGAGATTAGTCGTGGAGGGTAGTGGAATCCGAGGCACGGTGCACCGCTGGCTGACCGCAGGTAGTTGGTGGATCGGTCTATCCGAGTGGTCATAGATGGCTGCTTGTACGGAGTGCTATATATTAATGCCGGGTTTCCTCAGGGGTCGGTGCTCTCGGCAATATTTTTCCAGCTCAATTATTAATGATCTGCATTCTTCGGGCATGCAGACGGCCATACCGGGATCTAGTAGATTTCGGGACAAGAAAATGACCGCTAGCCAACAACAGCTGGGACTGGGCATTACTGCTGTCAATAGGGGTTTACACCTGCTTGTAAAAAAACGAAAGCAGCGTAGAGGCAATAAATTCATAAGTGACGGATGCTGAATCTTATCGGATTTGCATCACCAAAATACTGAAGCTAGAGTCAGATTTATACTTCCCGGTTTAGACAAATCAATTTTGCAATTTGCATCGACCTTTCAGAAAAAATTAAAGTCTCAAAAATTATTGTAAAACAAGGAGAACAAATCAAGAAGACTTTGCTCGCACTAAAGCCTTCTAGTTCCAGCTTGAGAGCACAACCAGCAGCTAACCGGTCCAACTACCAGGGAAACTGGTCGGGACCTTCTCGCTTCCAGTCGAACAGGGGAGGGGGGCGAGGGGGTCGTAAACGGACCAACTACCGAGCTCCTCCTGCATCCAGTCAGTCGAAGACCAACTTCAAGCAACGTGCTCCAACACGACGTCATTGACTCGGGTACATGCAGGCAGAATTAAATTCTATTATGATTGCTGGGAAAAAAAATCACTGATAATATGACAGTTCTGAGATGGATAAGTCAAGGTGTAGATATCCCTTTCAGATGGATTACTACAACCCTATTATACAACCAAAACATTGTGGTCTAAACAAGAGATATGGCGACCGCCGTTGACAAGCTCATAGAACTGGGTGCAGTTAATATTTGTGACCCCATGAAATACCAGTTTATATCTCGCATATTTTATCACTTAAGCCAAACGGTGAGAAAATAATCATCTTAAATCTAAAATCATTTAATCAGTTCGCCAAAAATCCCACTTCAAAATGGAATATCATAGGACTGCCTTTAAACTTATTCCAATAAATGGTTTCCTTGCAACGACAGATTATAGAAGCTTATCTGTTAGTTTCAATCAAAAAATAATTTCGTAAATACTTACGATTTCAATTCAAAAATGATATATCTGAAACTAGAACATATGAATTTAACTCTATGCCCTACGTTCTTTTCATTGCTCCTAGAGTGTTTACAAAAATTATGAAGGAGGTCATGACCTACTTTAGATACAAGGGACATAAATCAGTCATATACTTAGATGACATTTTATGTATAGGAAAAACCTACACTGAGTGCCTTAAGAATGTTAACGTAACGTTACAAGTGTTAGCCTGTCTCGGTTTCGTGATAAATTATAAAAAGAGCTCATTAATACCCCAACAAGAGTGCAAAGTTTTAGGTTTCATCTATAATACGACAACCCTTTTGATCTCTTTACCTATTGACAAACGTCGTAATATCGCACAGCTTGTCAAAAAAATTATTGGTTTACCTCCCTGCACCATAAGAAAATTCGGCGTTCTCACAGCAGCGTGTCCTGCCGTCAAATACGGGTGGCTATACACCAAAACCCTAGAGCGTCAAAAATACCTTTTATTGAATAGATTTCATAACGATTATAATTCTAAAATAAACCTAAAACGATACATACTTAATGACTTAAATTGGTGGTCACAAAATATATTTACAAGTACAAACTTATTCGACACTCCGGATTTCGTATTTGAGTGGGGAGCATTTTGGGATGGTAATCGTGCTCATGGATCATGTAGGAAACCGAAAGGCCTCGTTTACGGAGACGCGTGGCTTCGCGCGTCGCGTGCAGTGTGGCGTCTAGCGTTGCGTTGGACGTTTTTTGCGTTCACAAAGAGACGGCGCGTGCAGTGGTCCGCGTCTTCACACGCACAAAAACAAACATATGATTAAGTACGAATTCGTTCATGGAGCCGAGGGTCATGGCGCGTCGCGTGAAGTGTAGCTGCGGACGCGGCTGTGGACGCGGCGGTGGACGCGGCGGTGGACGCGGCATTTACACGTTTGTTCGTTGTTACTATTCGAACAAGACTGCCCAGGACTCAAGAAAACTGGCGCTGCGCACGACGCTGCGACCGACGCCGCGTACGACGCTGCGACCAACGCTGCGTGCGGCGCTGCGTCCGACGCCCCGTGCGACGCGGCGTCGTCATCCGCAAATAATGCTACATTTCAAACAAACGCGTGTAAAAACGCCTCTCCGTAAACGCTCTCATACAACGCCGTAAGTTTGAATTTAGTGCGGGTCGCGCCTCCGCACGCGACGCTCGAAGCCACGCGTCTCCAGAAACGAGGCCAAAGACAATGTCATATCAATGACCTAGAGTTATTAGCTAGTTTCTTAGCATTAAAAACCTTCGCGTAAGAACGGTCAAACTTTTCCATATTGTAACGAGTTGACAATAACACAGCACTGAGTTATATTAATAGAATGGGAGGAGTACAATATCCTCACTTGAACGATCTTGCTGACCAAATTTGGCAATGGTGCGAGAAACGGAATTTATGGATATTTGCATCCTATATTAATACCAAACAAAACATTGAAGCTGATTTCGAATCAAGGAAAATCAACCCCGATATAGAATGGGGCCTATCAGATCAAGCATTTAAAACAAGGAATACGTACATACGTAAACTAGGTCACCCTGTAATTGATTTGTTCGCTTCTTGCAAAATGTAATTTGTGCGCATCCTGGTTTCCTGATCTAGACGCGTCTTTTGTCGATGCATTTACAATTAATTGGAAACATAATTTTTCCCCCATTCTCTTTAATACTTAAAAGTGCTTTTACGATAATAAACGATGAGGCATGTGGTATACTTGTATTCCCATGGTGGCCTCTCAGCCATGGTTTCCTATCGTCACAGAATTGATCTCCTCAGAAATAATATTCTTTGAGCCCAGTAAAAACTTGCTTCTGTCTTCCTTCAGGGATCACCACCACCCACTGCACAGTCATCTTACATTGGCTGCAGCAAAACTCTACGGGAAGCCTTCCTTCTACGTAATATCCCCGTCGAACAATAGATCTCATGTTAGCATCGCTTTCTGACAATACCAAAAAACAATATAGCGTCTCTTACAAACTCTGGTGGTAGTTCTGCAAAATTAACAAAATTGAGTCTTTTGAGAGCATGGTAGCAAAAGTCATCTCTTTTTTAACAACAGAGTTTAATAAAGGTGCCTCGTATGGATCTTTAAATTCCCACAGATCGGCACTCTCGTTACTACTGGGCAACAACGTTGGTTCTGATGAATGCATCAAACGGTTGTTAAATGGAGCCTATAAACTTAAACCTAGCAGGCCAAAATATACACACACCTGGGACCCGCAATTAGTTCTTAATCTCGTTTGTAAATGGTACCCGATACGAAATTTTGACTTAAGTCAATTGACAAAAACATTAGTTATTTTACTGGCTTTATGTACGGCCCAGCGAGTCCAAACTGTTTCTCTAATAAAACTAAAGAATATCAATATCTCGTCAAATGGAGTTAAAGTAGCTATCAAGACTTCGGCTCCAGGAAGAGAACAACCTGTACTCTTTCTGTCCTACTTTGTAGAAAATAAAAATATTTGCCCTGCTGCCGTACTCATAGATTACATATTTATTACAAAAAATCTAAGAGCTAAAAATATAAACATCCTAATCCTTACAATTAAAAAACCTAATAAGGTGGCCACAGCTCAAACCATTAGTCGATGGATAAAATTGGTGTTATGAGAAAGCGGTGTCAATACAGCGATATTCAGAGCACACAGTACACGACACGCCTTAACTTCTTCTGCAAGCGCGGCAGGTGTGTGCATTGACACAAAACGTAGGACTGCAGGATGGACCATTCGTTCCCAAACGTTTGCCAAGTTCTTTAAACTCAATATAATTAATGAAGCCGAATTTTCAGAATCAGTATGTTACTAGTTACGTGTTAGTTATGTTATGGTTACTAGTTATAATAATTGATTGTAAATCATACACGTATTATCATAACATAAAAGAACATTCTTTATTTTTATTCAATATGTATTTAAAAGTAAATACATAATCATTTCAAAAATCCTTGCAAATTGTTTAAAAAATATATTAAAAAATAACATGTTTAGCGCACATGTTACAAATACACGTAATTCAATCATTCATTTACACAGCAAAATTAATTTCAATACGTAATTTCTGGAAACCACAAAAGCTTCAAGATCTTGAATATCGCACTTCTGCGAAGGGCCAGGGTGCCTAACATCTTAAATGAACCTGCAAATCTCATTATCTCTTAAATGATATATGATCAGACATCTACATGGTTAAAAATACCTGAAAAATGGAGCGACGAAATATAATATTACGATCAAACGAACTTCCAAGTGAAGTTCGATCATTATTATATGAGTCGCTTCATTTCAAGATATAATTTCCCAACCCACCCTAAAGAACCCTGAAGAGATTTGCAGAAACTATCTCTAAAATAATGACGGTTATAACTGACCAACCTACCGAGTGACCGACGCGAGTGGGAGATGCGGTGTTGCTAGTACATAAAAAAAACTAAAAAGACGTGTGTAGTTGCTAGCACAAGGGAAGCGACTCGTATAATAATGATCTAACTTCACTTGGAAGTTCGTTTGATCATATATTATATTGTCGTTTGTGAGATTGACTCTTTACTGCTACCTGCATACTAGTGTATGCAGGTAGCAGTAACAAGCACCCCTTCTTTATTTTAATTGATTGTCAATGTTTCAAACTTACAATTAACGTTTTTGTATTCCTACTTGATTTATAATAATATACGGGAACTAATCAGATGTCTTAAATATGACTGATTTTCCGGAAATTTAACAAAATATCTTTGACTTTAACCAATTTTAAATCTATGTAATAATCACATAACCATATAATATAATGTTTCTACACAACAATTTAATAATAGGTGCATACTACTCTGTCAAGAAAGTACCGGGAAAAGATCAATAATACACAAAATGTCTGTTATTCATCCAAATTTATTTTATCACCTTCAAAGTATGCTCCTTTAGAAACGATACACTTTCGCCAACGAATAATCCATTCATCAAAATATTTTTTAAACGCTGCTTCCGGAATTGAGTTCAGTTCTCGCCGCGAATTCGCGAAAAAAGTCAGCAGGAGCCATATCTGGTGAATATGGTGGTTGCTGGATGGTATTTGTTGAGTGTTTGGTTAAAAATTCGTTCACAATGATAGCCTTGTGAGAAGGCGCATTGTCGTGGTGCAAAATCCAAGAATTTTCTTTCCACAAATCTGGCCTTTTTCGTCGAATTTGCTCTCTTAAACGCCGCATAACGCTCAAATAATATTCTTTATTTACCGTTAGACCTTCCGGTAAGAATTTAGAGTGCACAACACCGCGATAGTCAAAGAAAACAGTCAACATGACTTTGACTTTTGATCGACTTTGGCGTGGTTTTTTCGGTTTCGGTTCAGTTGGAAGGCGCCACTCCGAAGCTTGTTGACTAGTTTGCATGTCAAACTCGTAAACCCACGTCTCGTCACCAGTAACAATGCGTTTCATGAATGTTGGGTCCGAACTGACTCGTTCTAGCATGTCCTCAGCGACTTTCATGCGATTGAGTTTTTGGAGAAAATTCAGATCTTTTGGGACTAGCCGAGCAGCAACATGTTTCATACCCAAATGATTAGTTAAAATGGTACGGATCGACTCGTGAGATACAGAAAGTTCGGCGGCTATCTCTCTCAGAGTTGAATGGGGATTTTCAGTCACTATTTCCTTCACTTTTGCGATGTTAACTTCAGTTGCAGACGTTGACGGCCTACCAGAGCGAGGCAAATCTTCCATCACATCTCGACCGCTTTTGAACGCTTTGAACCACTCATAAGCACGAGTTTTTGATAAAGTCGATTCACCGTAAGCCTTCTTTAACATTTTCAGTGACTCTGAACACGAAATTCCATTGGCGATGCAAAATTTAAGACAAACTCTTTGTTCGATATTTTTGTCCATTATGAAATTCGCAATACACACTATTATATGATATTACTAAAACTAGCACTGTATTTAATATAAATAACAGATGCAACTCAAACTCCGCGCCAAAATGGAAAACAGTTGTGCCAATCTAACAACTACAAAAAAAACAAAAATTTGAATTTGGAACCATAAACAAATCATCCATTCCCGATACTTTTTTGACTGAATGTATATCAGTCAACAATGAATTTACGCTAGATAGTCATAATTTCTTCCTAAATCATATTACTATTTTGATTAACCAGAGTCCATTAATAATTAGAAAAACCAACGGAGCAAATCTACATCGCAACAAAAAGACCAACTAGTAGCGAACTACTTCGTCAAAATCCTGCATCGCGCAAACAGAGTTTACCGTGCGATTTGAACATATACATCAGCCCGAATATTAACTATCGGGCAGTAGCCCGCCAGGCATAACAGCCGCCTGATCGGAGGATCCTCCTTTTCAATTGAGGTATGCGGGACTTTACTCTCTGTACCGCGCATACCTCTAAACTCTTATTATAATAAATATTGTTGTTGTTTCAAATCCAGTCTCATATTTTGTAATTTTAGAAAAGATGGGACTAAAAAAAACCACAATGCAGTAAAGGTTAAGTGAACTATAACGTTACATTCCATGCTCTTTTTCTTTGGTTCATGATGAAAGAGTTCGATATGTATACGGTTGTGTGTGTGTAAGGACTACTATTAATATCAAATCTTTGATTGAACTAAAACTAAATCCTTCCACGGAGAACATACTACATTTTCATCTTGCTTCCAAAAGAATCCTATATAAAATAAAACATACGTAAATAAAAAAAAATAAAGTGCTTTAATTTCTTTTAAAAATTGTGGTTTTAAACTGACAGTTTAACATTTCGCCTGAAAGTTGAGTCACTCCTGTCTGACACTTGTCATGAACTATCCTAACTCAAAGACATAAGGTTGCCTTTTCGTTGTCATAACAGCAGTGACATCACCAAACGCTAATTTTTGTTTTTAAATGCGTTCCGTTTTACGTTACTTTAATTCATTAAATAAAAATGTTGCCTTTATTTTTTATCATTTTACTAACAATATTCTCATAAATTCTGTATTAGCCCCTCTTCCTTCCTTATTGTATGAAACTGCTTGAAAAGTCATTTGTTTCGAACTAATCGCTTTTTCACTTTACTTAGCCCGTCGCCAGAATTAACCTGTAGTGACACTTATGTGACAAGACAATTCAGAAAATTACTTGTGCCCATAACATTGGTGCGTAGAGACCATTCATGTGTTAAATAGATTGATTGATTTGTAACATTCTGATATGAAAATATTACACTAAAAAAATGTCCCATAAAAAAAAAGTCGCCCCAGCAATATCACTTCGAGTGTTAGCTAAAAATCGTCTGGATACAGATGTAGAGAACTTAGTGTATTCTTTTAATCTTCTACTTAATTTGTTTTTGGCATCAAAATATAACGTACGAAATTATCATATTTATCCGAGAGGAAGACAGTACCAAATAACTGCATTCTGCCTTATGTTATTCTTGAATGCGTTGTGTATTTATAGAATGTTTACCGTGGACATGACTAAAAGCACTATGTCATCGTTAAAAAGAGGCCTCGTATCACTTTTTTCGGTTATCTTTTTTTTTTCATTTGGAATAAGTTTTTCCATTATGTTCATTGCGGATGAACTTCACAAGAAAAATAACGTCTTACTTATTTTGAAGATTCAAACTTTACATAAGATTTTCAATTTTAAAAAGGATATCAAGAGTTTTATTGTTTGGAATTGGATCTCAATAATCACTATTGTTTGTACTAATGTAGTTTTACAAATTATGTATTATGTTTCGTGTTTTTACCCTTTCATTTTTGACCTTATTTGCGACACTATTTGTGACATAATGTACATCGCATCTGATGTTAATGTAATTATTGCGATCAGAATCATCTTATTGTTGAGACAATATCTCCAAAAATGGGTTAAAGTTATTCAACAGATGAATATAAATCTGGAAAATGATGAACATTGTCTGAAATTGTTTGGGACATATCTAAAAATTATAAAAGCACACAAATTATACAAGAAAATTTTCCACGTGTTGGTAAGTTCTCGATGATTTTTGTTGCGCTACGACTAATTATGCCTACAAGACTAATTTAAGCAGACATTCGCTACAAAAACCAACTCCAAGCATGCCTGTCAACGGTGTCCACTATGATCTCACTACTTTAAGAGCGCTTGATTGGAACGAACATTTACAAAATAGACATAATAGTACACAGGTACGAGCATATTATTAGCGAAATTCGCCGCACTCGGTATTCCTTCAAAGAATTCCGCCAGGTGATTCCTCCGCTCAGACGGCTTAGTGGGCGATCGGGCTGCTGAGTTTTGTCCGATCCTGTCGAAACAGGAATTTCATTATTATTAATATTTTTGAGTGGTGTTTCGGCCGAATCTTTTTTTAGCAGAAACATAACTGAATAATAACTATTTTACTTCGAGGCCACGAAAAAAAAAATATAAGTAAAATAAACATTTATGAGTTCAGGTCGGTTTGTTTTCGATTTTTGGCATGTTGCACGCACAAACAACAAAAATATCATTACAAAGTTTTGCTGTCTCTTTCTTACCCGTGATTGAAATAAGGGTAAAGAACTTTTGTTGTAAACTTTATCTTTTTCCAACAATTCCCTGTCTTTTACTTAAATAAAATATAACCCTACCTTAGGTTTTTCATTCTTACCTCACACAATTTGCTTAAAAAAGTATTGTTCGAAACACCACTCATTATATAAATAAAAATGAAATTCCTTTTTCGACCAGATCGGACGAAACTCTGCGGCCAAATCGCCTACTAAGCCGCTTACACGTTACTATGATTAGGTTACAAGGCTCAGAACAAAAAAGACCGCCAAGTGAAGTCCTTGACTTTAAGAGGGAACATGGGCGGCGAGACTTTGTATGTAAAAAGTTATAATACTTTGTTGACAATTTTGAGTATTTTGAGAAAGTTCTAGTGCATACACTATTAATAAATCATCAAAAAAGAAAACATAGCGACACAGTACATAACCTTCTTATTCAGTTTGTGAAAAACCTCTTATATCGGTTTAATATTGGAGGAGAAAACAGTCGATAGCCAAACCTTGAATTATAACTTCTCACATTCAAAGTCTCGCCGCCCATGTTTCCTCTTAACACAGCACGCTAAGAAGACTTAGCGGCGCGGCGGTTTGTTCTTAAGACAACCTGCCTTCGTGATTTGGCATAACTACACCCGCAGGATCTCTGGCACAAAGACAACAATGATTTGACAGCCGATATATTATGTAGATAATGTGGTACCGTACCTGCTACAAATATAATGGAGTACGGTGAGGAACCAAAATAACAAGAATGAGACTGTGTGGAAGCCACAGTTATTTTGATATTAATTGACTCTTTTTTTACTTCTTTACCTTATCATCATTACAGGTTCAGTAATTTTTGAAAAAAATAGTTTTTAGTTTATATTTGCATTGATTATGTTTTTGATCGATTTAACTCAAACCTAGAACATTTTTGGACTTTGAAATAGACAGTATAAAAATTACAATAATAAAATGACGGTAACAAAATTGACATTTATTGATTGTCACGTCTGCAAAAGCCTTTTATTACCTAACCTAACTAAAGTAAACATTTCCTTCACTATAATAAATTAAGCTATGAGAACATTGTACTTAACCATGTTTTGTTTTTGTTCATAGGCATTATATCACACATTTGGCGCATTTTATCGTATTCTATGTTACATCGACTCAATGATTTTTGCAATGAAAACGGGAATCGCAGTAAGTGTATATTAATACCATCATTTACAAACTATAAAGAATTATAAAGAAAGATAATAATAATAAAGATTTATTATTATTATTATTTATTATTAGCCACGCGGGTCGATCTTCAAGGTAAAGCAACGCAGCAGCGGCTCTCTAGCCGGCTTTGCTGGCCAGCCTCAGCTTCGGCGGTGAGCGTTAAATACACCTGCTTCTCAGCTCGCGGGCCGCCTCGCTTCTCCGTGCCTACGCGGTTTAGATTACACTCTAGGAGTAGGGCAGACAAGGCTACGTGGAGCCGGTTTTGCAGCGATTCGTTTCTGTCACTAACTTTAATAGCACAACGTATTGGATTTTGAAGACAATACTTTAATTTTAATTAAAGGTTAAAAATGGGATTGTTTCCGTTATTTCTAAAAATTGTATGCCTAAATGCTATTATGCTAATAATCTTCATGCCTAGTAATATTATAAGAACTAAATTTATGCCAAAACAAATTTGCCTTCATGATAATTATGTCAACATAAATTTGTAAGCGAAAAAAAAATATGGCAAAGCGTTGTTATGGAAAAAAAAATACCAAAATCGTTATGCCAAAGTATATTAGAAAAAAAAACATTATGTCAAAAGAAAGGATCCCAATTTTTATATATTAGATGTTATTTAGAAATTATGCTCATCATTAGTGTGCGTCTCCATGTGTATGAACTTAAACGAAGCCAAAGAATGAATATGTTTGAGGATCGCAGCAGGTGAAAGGGAAACGCCCATTTTAGGCCAAGTTTCACCCATCTATGTAAAAATTACTAAAATGATACTAATTTAGTAACTTTTTAGTAACCCGATTTTTTTAAGACACTCAATCGTTCATTGCATTGAATAGGTAGGTACGTAATGGTGGCCATTCCTGTCAGTGTCAAAGTAGGGATTGCAATTCTTAATTTAAAAAAATGGCGGTTCACTAAATACCGGTTACCAAAAATCGGATTTTGGCAAATATTTTAATATTTTTTTTTTTTTAGTTATTTTATTTCTTACGGGATAAACAAAAATGTTCATCAATTTATGGACATACATATAATGATTTATATGATCCATTGAAGCAATTCCGCGTTCCCGGTTTTTCGCAAGAATATCGATTTTTCCGTAAACCGATCTCACAGCCACATCCCTAAATGTCAATAATTGATTGACATTGGAAAATCATAGTTCGTTATTTTGGTGCTGTTTTTCGATGACTTTGCTTACGATTATGGACCCTGAAACCGCTTCTGATGACGACCTTGGCTTTACATTGGATTCAGTACCCGCTTCTCACGACGACACTGGCTTGCCAATGGATACCGTACCTGTTTCTCACGAAAGACCCGGCACAAACATGGAACCTGATTTACGTGAACGCTTAATATATTATTATTATTTGCATGTGGGACATATCAGCTAAAGCAGCACGATCTTATTATGGAGAACATAATTTAGAGCGCAAGGTTCCTATAGTGTTGAAGTGAGCCCGGAAAGGAATAACAGGTTTCTTGAAGGATTTCCTTCGGCAAATAACAGCATTTTGGTTAGAGGGCGGATCAAAAGCAGACACGTCACTAGAAAAATGTATTTCGTTTATTATAAATCTTAACGAAACAGGATTAGAATCCGTACGACAATATTGTTGTACCTGTATATGTAACAGTAGGCTGTTGTGCCCACGTGATGACTATTTTGTGGTTCATGGGCTGGACAAGATTTCAAACAAATATAAATCCCCCAGCCCAATTCCTAGATGACGTGCTTGTCATTTACCTAAATGAAAATGAATAAAAAGTCAGAAAACTATGTGTGTTTTTTTTGTACCTTGGAATTCATATTTGTGATTTATTCATAAATTACAAATATAAATTCCCCCAAGTTCTATGTTAAAAATAACGGTTGTTTCCTTATCTATGATATCAATCTTAATGCCTATCATTTATTTCTTCCATGGGCATAACTTGGCCAAAACTTCCTAAGCAAATGGGCATTTCCCTTTTGTAATTGTAGTTTGTAGCCTACCCCCACATGAAAAGGTGTTAGTTTATATGTTTGTTTTTAATTTTTCTCTTTCTAGAACTGGTACCACAGCTGTGCGATAATATTTGCGCTTACGAAGAATTTGGCACTTGCCATTATGTTTAGTATATACTGTGAGAAGTTTTATATAACCGTTGAGGAAGTCGAGACGGCGTGCATGCGGCTTATGAAAAACTCAAACTGTCCACGTAAGAATTTTTTGTAAAACCATATGGTATTCCATTGCATTTTAGATCATATTTTGCTATATTTCTTTATAGAAAGCCAAAAACGTCTCTGCAAGAACGTGATACGGGCAAATCAGACGTTCAGTAAGATGTCCGCGTGTGGCCTGTTCTATGTAGATGCAACGCTTCCAATATCTTTGACTGGACTTATAACACATTACGTCATTGTACTGTTGCAAATGAATCTATGAAATATTTTTTTGACCCATCTTGCTTCATTGGAAGGCAGGACAATCCAGCACAAAACGGTTACCACTTCACTAACAAGTGTTTGGTTTTAAATGATCTCCCTCAATCATAACATCCCTTAGAAGATCAAATTTTCGTCGGGCTCTTACTCTCAGGCCATGTCGCTTTCGTAAAATAAAATATTCGCAATTAAATTTGTTTTATTTTTTCATACATACGTACCTAAAAACCCAGGCAGGTGTGAGTCGGACTTGCACACGATTGGTTCCTAACCATAAACTTTTTCAACTTTACCGATTCCGTACAGACGGATAAAAAGCGGAAGCTTAGTAATAGGGTACCGTCGAGTATCTTTCGGGTACGAAACTTTAAGAAACATACAAAACAAAAACAACAACAACAATTCATTTATTATGATCATAAATAACTCAATAGTTTAGAATATACTCGTACATTAGTTGTTCAATTTATATTCTACTTTCAATACCAAAGTGTATTAATCATTTTCAAATTGATATTAAGACTAAGAATAAGTTAATATTTTTTGTAAACTAGTATTATAAATAACAAGTTGACCCACGCCACTTTCTTTGCGTCACAATTTTCCTTACTACTCCGCTCCTATTGGTCTTAGCGTGATGATATATAGCCTATAGCCTTCCTCGATAAATGGGCTATCTAACACCGAAATATTTTTTCAAATCGGACCAGTAGTTCCTGAGATTAGCGCGTTCAAGCAAACAAACAAACAAACTCTTCAGCTTTGTATATTAGTATTAGCGCGTTCAAGCAAAAAAACAAACAAACAAATTCGTCAGCTTTATATATTAGTATAAGATTGAATGACAGGTTTGAATACGTAATTAAAGGAAAAGTTTCTTAAAACTGTGCATAATATTTTATATCTGGTTTTTAAGATTTTCTGCGCTTAGCTTTGGCTAACAATTATAAAGATACATATTGATACAAATTGTAACATCTCTTTTGAACCCTACCTCTTGGCTTGTTCAAAAGAGTTGTTACAATTTGAACGTGGTTTGTTCACATTTTGCAAGCGCCTTCTGCCGTGTGATAGCCAATAATTATCTCTGGGGAATGTACGACCGTATAAAAGTATTTATTCTATGTCGCCATCTATTTTCATCCGGTCTCGATTAATTAACGAATGTAAAAATATTATGTGCGTGTGAATTGAGTGATCTTTTTTTAATATTCGGTTTTAGTAAAAAATTGTAAAAAGTAGATGGTGAAGTAAAAAAAATGTAAAACTTCAGGTTAAAAAGTTAAATAAATCACTCAATCCACACGCCTCACGAAAATGCCATGACATATGTTTCAAAATTCTCAGCCTTCCCGGTCTTTATTTTAACTTCAAATATTTGTTAAGAATTTGGAAAAGCTTTTAACAAATTCTCAATTAGTTTGAAAGCCATCTTAGAAAGTTATTTATTTATTTATTTAAACTTTATGTACAATAGTGGTACATAGGCGGACTTAATGCAACAAGGCATTCTCTACCAGTCAACCTTTGGGTTAAAAAGAAACACACTGTGGTAGGCGTACAGCAAATAAATAAAATTCAAAATAGAATATTTTTCGTAAAAAAGAAATATACAATGAAATAAAATACATAATACAAGTTAATGAATAAACGAAATATATATTACCAATAAAATACACATATATTGCTAAAATAATAAACTAATAAATATGATGATTTATAATTATCTTTCTGATTAAGAGAACTCATAATAATAATGACGAAGACCAAACTAAGAATCAGGCTTTCAAGTAGTGTTTTCGGATTTTACGTTTAAAGGAAAATTTAGATTCAGCCTTCTTGATGTCAAGGGGTAGCATATTCCAGAGTTTAATGGTAGTAATGGCGTAAGAATTAGACAAAAACCCGTTGCGGTGAGGAGGAATGTGTAGAATGAAATTTTTGGATGCTCAGAGGTTAAGTCTATGAGAACTGCCCGATACTTTAAAATATTGTTTAAGATAATCAGGAGCCCAAGGATCATTCATAATAGTAAAGAGCATGCAGAGGGATCTAAGATAGATCAGAGTATAAACATCAGCTATGTCATTTCTACAAATTTTCAACTCTTGTTTGCTCTTTCGTTTACCTTCGCAATTTTTGTTTTACAAATTCTTTACTAAAATTTGAAATTAAAATTAAGACCGGGACGGCTGAGAATTTTGAAATATGTGTCATGGCATTTTCGTGAGGCGTGTGGATTGAGTGATCTAGTTATTTGCCCATAACTTTTTAACCTGAAGTTTTACAAATTATTTACTTCACCATCTACTTTTTACAATTTTTTACCAAAAACCTTCAGTTTTTTATAGAGATTAAGTGAACTTTAAAAAAAGATCACTCCATCTACAGGGTACCCAGGCACGGTTTCTCAAAGGTAAGCGGGGTCTGAATGTGCATATTGGGAAGGTACATAAATCGCCAAATACACCTTCAGACTCTGTCTCAACACTTACATCCACACCTTCGACAACATCTTCTACAGACCCTTTTTGGAGAACCCTTTCAAAATTAAAAAACTCGGCTCCGATTTTGAAGCGAGTTCCCCGCGGCGCTAGACCTCTTGTCGCACAAAACCTAGCTGGTTGCGTGCGCCTTGCTGCCCGGGAGAATTCCCAAAGTGCCTGGGAACAACTGCTCACCTTCCCTTACAGAATTCTTCACATTCAAAAGAATTCGGCATCAAAAAAGACTTTAACTGTACGAGTAAAAGAAAATTGTAATGTTTCGGCTCAAAATTTAGATCCAAATTTTTCCACACAAAGATACTCGTATACCTCTTCACGAGGTATATCCCATCTGGTGGAAACGAAGTTAGGGGAAGGTGATATAAGTGGAGCTGCCAGGATTCTCTTCAGCAGTGATGTGGTGGCACCGTGTTCTCCAGAAACACTAGCAGCTCTAGAGTCCAAACACCCTGCCCCAGCTGATGATCTTTCGTTTCCCGACCCTCCTGATCCGAACATGCACTCCCTCATCATTTCAGGTCGAGGGTTAGTCACAACCGTTTGCTCATTCCGGAGCGGCTCCGCCGGCGGCCTCGATGGCGATAGTCCTCAGCATCTAAAGGACCTACTTTGTGCTGGCGCCAGGGAAGCTGGTGAGTTGCTCTTGAAGGAGCTTACGGCTCTGATTAACCTTATGCTCTCAGGCAATGTGAACGAAGCCATCATCGACATTCTGTATGGCGCCAATCTATGTGCACTGCGTAAAAAAGATGGTGGCATTCGTCCCATTGCCGTGGGTACCACTTATCGTCGAATGGCAGCCAAGATTTGTTGTAAATATGGTAAGGCTGTTTCGGATAAATTTCAGCCCCTGCAGCTAGGTTACGGCTCCAGAGAGGGCTGTGAGGCTGCCGTACACGCTTTGTCGACCTACCTAAATTCTGGGAAAGGTGAGGTCTTGAAGGTCGACATAAAGAACGCCTTCAATTCAGTAAACAGGGATACCTTGTTGGCAGAAGCTAAAAAAGAATTACCCCAAATTTATAGTTTCCTTTGGCAATGCTACAGACACCCATCTAAATTACAGTATCGGGACAACTTACTGAAATCTGCTGTTGGCTGTCAACAAGGTGACCCCCTCGAGCCAGTGATTTTTAGTTTAGCTATTCACCCAATTGTTTATAAGCTAAATTCTAAATTTAACGTTTGGTATCTTGACGACAAAGCTTTCGTCAGGGAGGCGAAGTAGATTCAGTTTTAGATGACCTAATTTTGTTAAAAAATTAACTCCATTCCATTGGCCTTGATCTTAACCTCTCGAAATGTGAATTATTCTTAGCGGACCATACTGACAGACAACTGACACTTTCAAAATTTAAAACAGTAGCACCTGGAATCCAAATTATTGAAAAAAGCTCTCTTCGTCTCCTGGGATCTCCAATCTTTGATACTTCGTTTCCCGATTTTAGTGCAGAAAATATCCAAAAATTCGATAATATTTCGGAAAGATTGCTCCAAGTCAACATGCATTCGGCTATCACCATAATTCGTTTCTGCTGTTTCAGCCCTAAAATTACATATTTTCTTCGTGCTTCCCATTTATGGAAGCACACTCATATTTTAGACCAAATGGATCAAATTATTTGACACACTTTATCATTAATTTTGAATGTGGCATTGGACGACCGAGCTTGAGCACAAGCTTCCCTTCCCATCCGCATGGGAGGACTCGGCGTCCGCAAAATTTTCAGTATAAGTTTACCGGCTTTTATATCTTCGGTTCACAGCACTGAGGAATTAATAAGGAATATCCTGGCTTCCACACTGGTTGATTTTGATGTGCCGTGCTTCACCGATGCTATTGATGCCTGGAAACTCGCTTGCCGAATACTGACCTACCTGACGAAGCATTTTCCCAAAGGCGGTGGGACGAGCCGCTCTGCAGAGTAGTTCAGAATAACTTACTGTCCATGTCTGCTACTACTGCTGAGCGTGCACGCCTGCTGGCTGTGGGAAGTCGGGTCTTTGGCTTCATGCACTACCGTCGTCGAACCTAGGCAATTTGTTCGACGACACCACTTTTCGCCTCGCTGCTTCTTTGCGTTTAGGAGCCCCTTGTTGTTCTCCTCATTGCTGTCACTGTGGTGAAGTTGTCAACAGCCTCGGGCACCGCGGCCTTTCTTGTAGCCGCAGTGCAGGCCATTTTGCACGACACACTAATTTAAACGACATAATACGACGAGCTCTCGTCATTGTCGGCGTTCCAGCCGTTTTAGAACCCAATGGCTTGGCACGAGACGATGGCAAAAGACCGGACGGCATGTCTTTGTTTCCTTGGAAGATGAGTAGGCCTTTAGTGTGGGACGCAACCTGTGTCGATACTCTTGCGCCATCCCATCTTCCTAGTTCATCGTGTTGTGCTGGCGCTGCCGCTGCGGCTGCGGAAAACCTCAAGCGGCGGAAATATAGTGTTACGCGCCAGAATTAAAGCTAGGTACATAACGACATTTACGTACATGTACCGCCATCTAGTATCGAATAGCGGAATTACTGAGGTCAAGATGTTTCTAGAATTTTCTATGCTAGAACATTCTCGATGTTTTGACACCAGGTCAATCGGTACCGGTATGTACCCGAACTTTCCAGAAGTTTCTATACTGGAAGGTTCTAGAAATAACTGTCACCGATATATAAAGGGCGGCCATCCGGCGACTGGGTCATCGCATCCCGCGCCCGACGCCTGCCTGTGACGGACGTGCTGCTCCCCACCGCTCGTCCGCTATCAGTGTGCGTTCGCTCTGTCCCGCTCTCGCCGTGACGTCATCAGTGGTCGCTGACCACTACACCCAATCCGAAGCCGCCTTTTTCAAGGCA
This sequence comes from Lacanobia oleracea, assembly GCA_950371165.1. Classification (NCBI taxonomy): domain Eukaryota; kingdom Metazoa; phylum Arthropoda; class Insecta; order Lepidoptera; family Noctuidae; genus Lacanobia; species Lacanobia oleracea. Next base: position 24,451,241 of record OX493395.1, read on the forward strand.
GTGGACGACATCTATTTCTTTTTCAAATAGTTCGAAAAACGTAGTGCCCCTTCAGGGAAAATCCACAGTTTCGTGGTACTTGGTGGGAAACCTCACGGTGCCAACGAAACCAAGTGGTCTGGACCCGACACATCTACCTAGCCCCATCAGGACTTAGGTAAAGTCGGAAGGGCGTTGGACCCGCGGCCTTGGGGGGCCTCCTAGTCGCGACCAACCGCTTAACCCCGCTCTCTTTCAGCTACACACCTAGAGCTGGTTGGGTGTATCTACCCCTTCACTCTAGACCCAGTTAGGGCCCGGTTCGCACAATGAGATTGGCGACCGGTTACAAGCTTAGGGCTCACCAATAGGTACTCACCTCCCAGTCTATACCCGACTGGGAGGGTTACACATCCCCGGGCCCGTCCACCCGGGGAGCTAGGAATAGGTCCCCCTCGGGGGAAAACCACCATTTCCCTCTGGGAATTCCCACTATGATGACGGACGCCGTTATTGTAGCGTTCGTCAGGGAAGTCCTCTTAAATGACCCCGACTTTCTTGCCAAGTATGGCAAGAAATTCACGGCGATGCAACATGCATCCCCAGCCATCGAGTCGAGTGTTGCTGATTTCAGCGACGCTTTAGAAAGTCCCCTTTCTCCCCCGTTTGCAGAAAAGCAAGCTACCTCAAGTTAGGTACCGAAACCGGTACCACTTGTCGCCACCGCCAATAGACAATGCGGCTTCCACCCCCGTCACTTCCGAGAAACCGGCCTTTGTCGATTCCGCCGCCAAATCCTGCATAGACACCGCGGCTCCCGCCCCAGGCCCTTCCAATAAACCGGCCTTTGTTGCCGCCGCCGCTAAACCCTCTATTGTCCCAAAGACAATAGACGCCTCGGCTTCCGCCCCCGTTCCCACAAACTCTAATGACCCGATAGACATGGATACATCAGTGCCATGCTCGAACCCGCCATCTGACTCAGAAGGCAGCTTTTCCGATGCCTCTTCTTCTGAGGATGACTTTCAGCTAGTCACCTCAGGAGGAAAGAGGAAAAAGAAAGCCAAAACGTCCCCCCCACCCCAAACCCCCACCACCTCCACTGCCCCAGCAGCACAGGCAAGACGGCCGGCTAGTCCCAATGCCCCTGCTTCTGCTTCCCAAAAGAAGCAACGCCCCCCACCGCCTGTGTACATTCAGGACAAGGCAAAATGGACCGATGTTTCAAAGATGTGTGTTGTTCGCAAGATCAACTACACAAATGCGAAAGCTTGCCAAAATGGCATCAAAGTTGCTGTCCCGACAGCTAACGATTACCGGGAGCTAACCCGCGCCCTGCGTGAAAGGAACATTTCCTTTCACACTTATACCCTCCCGGAGGATACGCCCACCCAAGTAGTGATAAGACGTATCCCAAAGGAGATCTCTACTGACGACGTCAAAGAGGATCTCCTTGCACAGTCCATCCCAGTGTCCGCCGTCCATCGCTTGCACAAAGCAAGGGGAGGAGAACTCTACGACATGGTGCTGGTTGTGTGCGACCCCACCGAGGGCCACCACCCGATTTTTAAAATAAAATCGGTCTGCAACCTATCTGGCATCCAAATCGAGAAGCCTTTCCGCCCGACAGTAGTTGGCCAGTGTCACCGCTGCCAACTATATGGGCACTCACAGCGTAACTGTTACGCGAAACCCAGCTGCGTTAAGTGTTTGGATGAGCACAGCACCAGCGAGTGCCCCCGCCCCAAAGACCACTCACAGTGCGCAGAGCCTCCCAGCTGCGTACTATGCGGTCAGACTGGTCACCCGGTAAACTACCGTGGGTGCCCCGAGCCCCCAAGGTTTCCCCCAAACTGGCAAGGCATGCCAACGCTCGCCAGCTACGTGAGTCAGGCCCAGAGAGAATTCCCTCCTCTCAGTTGCCCGACCGGCTAGCTACACAGAGGCCCTCTCCGTGGAACCAGCTCAACTACCAAAAGTCATTCCTAGCTTTGGTGGCCTCCCCCGCCCAGCCCATCCCAGCGCTAATGGCTAAGCCCATTCCAGCGCCGACACCCGCGCTTGCGTCCGCAGTTGTCCCAGCTGCTGCCCAATCTGAGCCACAGCGCACTGCTGCTTACCAACCTGCGCCTCAGAGCAGTGTTGCTGCTGCAACAGTGCGAACGCGTCCCATCCCCCCAACCAACACGGTCAAGAACCCTGGTGTAGGCCCCACAATCCTGGAGGCCTACAACTTGTTCATGACCCGTGCTGCAAGGGCCATGTCCGACGAGTTGAATGCGACCAGAGGAAACGATTGTCAATTAAAACTCTCCACCAGAAAGGCGCATGAGATATTCACCGCCTATAAGTCCATTACGGACGTTCTAGACGCCATGGATGCAATTGATGACTAATCAATGAATAAGTCACGCATCAACACCACCAGGCCCAGATCACTCAAACTAGGGTTTTTCAATGCCAATGGCATTAGTAACCAGCGCGGTGAAATCGCCAAATTCCTCTGCGATCATCAGCTAGACATCCTCCTCATACAGGAAACATTCCTAAAACCCCACCGCAGCGACCCTAAAATTGCCAACTACCGCATAGTTCGCAACGATAGGTCGCGTTGTCACGGCGGTGGTACTCTCATTTATTATAAAAAGGAGCTGTACTGCATTCCCTTGATCCCACCCACACCTCGCTCTCTGCTCGAATACTCAGCCTGTCGGCTAGGCATGACTGGTCATCAACCGATCACCATCATCTCCGCCTACTACCCGCCGCCCTCGACCTCGTCTCCCACGCCTGACGACTCAAATGCACTCGCTAGTGACTTCACCACCCTCTTTGGCTTGAATGACTCCGTTATTTTAGCGGGTGACCTCAACGCCAAGCATCCCGCGTGGAATTGCATCACTGCAAATGCCAAAGGCAGGGTAGTGTACAACCTAGGGGAAACCCTAAACTATGACGTCATCGCTCCGATGACTCCCACTCACTTTCCTCATGATCCCAATCAGAGTCCTGATGTCCTCGATGTGGCGTTGCTGAAGAATGTAAACCTCCGTTTGCAATCTATAGAAACGCTACACGAGCTCAATTCCGACCACCGTCCAGTGATCATGCACCTAGGCTCCCGCTCGGGACAGCTCGATCCCGACCAGCCTCCCCCGTCTCAAGTGATCAAAAAAGTGGGAGGAAAGTAAGCGAATGGCTGAAATCCACCAAGTCGCCTCACCTAGACGCCATCCCTGATCATATTGTCTCAGTCGCTGACACGACGGCGGCAATCGACTCGCTTACAGATCACGTACAACTCGTCCTGAACGAATGTTCAAGGGAGATTCCAGTGGTGGAAGACCACCGCTGGAAGCTCCTGGACGATGTTCGGAGTCTGATGACCGAGAAGAACGCAGCCATCCGTGCGTATAGTTTTTTTCCCTGCGATGCGAACAAAGCTCACATGCGTAACTTGCAGCGTGCTGTGAGGAAACGCACTTCTGAGTTGCGTTCTGCACGTTGGGACAAGACGCTAAGCGAACTTGAGCCCACCCACCTCGCCTTTTGGCAACTTCAGAGGAAGTTACGATCCAAAGAAGAGGCCACAATGCCCCCTCTCATCCGCCCAGACAAGAGTGTCGCTTTCGACAACTCTGATAAAGCGAAATGTCTGGCCGACAGCCTAGCTCCAATGCTCTCCCAGCTCTCAACCAGTAGACAAAGCTCACCTCGATATGGTGGATGCCGAAGTCGAACGTAGAGCTTCCCTCCCACCAGTCGAAGATCCTGATGATCCTCTCCCCCCCACCACTCCCGAAGAGGTGGAGGATATCATTAAAAGGCTTCAGCCTAGGAAAGCCCCTGGCTCCGACAGCATCACTAACAGGGTGTTCAAACTCTTCCCCGCCCAACTCATAGTGCTAATGACTGCCATCTTCAATGGCGCATTAAGCAATAACATGTTCCCCCAAACATGGAAACAGGCCACTGTCATCGGTATCCCCAAACCAGGCAAGCCCAAGTCTGATCCCGCCAGTTACCGTCCCATTAGTTTACTCAACGTTCTCGGTAAGATCTACGAGAGGCTTATTTATAAGCGGCTCAAAGACTTTGCCCAAGAAAAGAGTCTTATCCCTGACGAGCAGTTTGGCTTTCGAACCGAACACTCGTGCATCCAACAAGTCCACCGCATCGTAGAACACCTAAGCGCTGGCTTCCAGCGTGGCTCGATGACGGGCGCCTTGTTCTTTGACATAGCGAAAGCATTTGACAAAGTCTGGCACAATGGCTTAATTTACAAGCTATACCAACTCGGCGTGCCGTACCGCCTCGTGCTTATCTTGCGACACTTTCTGTCAAACCGCATCTTTCGCTATCGAGTCGAGGGTGCACTCTCGTCCCCTCACCCCATCCGAGCAGGAGTCCCCCAGGGCTCAGTGCTATCCCCCCTGATCTTTACGCTGTTTACCAGCGATATCCCCAAAAGTATCAAGGCTCAGTTGGCCCTTTTCGCTGACGACACGGCCATGTACTATACCGGTCGCGACCTTGACTCTATCGCTCGCACTCTCCAGACTTACGGAAACATCTTGGGCAGATGGTTCAAAAAGTGTAGAATAGAGGTGAACCCCGATAAGAGTCAAGCAGTTCTGTTTTCGAAACCGCGGCATAAGCCCGCCTCACCCCGTCCTATCACCATGTATGGCTAGCCGATTCCTTGGGAAAAGCAAGCCAAATACTTGGGGGTCATCCTGGGCAGACACCTCACCTTCGCGGAGCACATAAGACAGGCCCGTTCACGCGCCACCTTCGCCCAGGGTAGGCTACACTTTATCACTCTTCACTGCGGTCATCCGACCCATCATGACATACGCTTGCGCTGTCTTCGCACACGCAAAGCCTCGTCACCTTCATAGGATGCAGACGCTCCAAAATCGTTTCCTCCGTAAGATCACGGGAGCCCCCTACTATGTCCGCAATGAGACTCTCCACGTAGATCTCAAATTTCCAACCATACAGCAGTTCATGAAACGCATTACAAAGCGTTTCTTCGATACTGCTGTCAAACACAGCAACCCCCTTATCGCATCGTCCACCCGATACGAACCCTCCCGCATCTCAAAAATCCTCCGTCCGAGGCACACCTTAACCACCCCAGATGACTCTACCACTCTCTTACAAGAAAGTCGTAAAGAAACAAGTACAATCAAAACAAGACCGTCGTCCTTCCGACCTCGCCGCCGAGGCCCGTCGCGATCTTCTCTTCAATGTCCTCCCCGACCCTTGCTCGAGCCAGCCCGCGCCGCTGAGCCTGTAGTTTTAAATTCGCCCCTAAATAATCAATGTTCGATCCAGCCCGTCCCTAGCTGTCCTCCCCCCAGCGATGCCCTAAGCCGAGGTCCGTACCCCACAGGGGGTGCCCTTAGCGTGTAATCGCTTAGCTTGTAAGTTTTTTTAAATAAGCCCTGGCTGGAGGCTTTAATATTATATTAAGGCCACCACAGGAAAGTCCGGTTAAGCAGTCGACAACCTCCTAGGTTGACCTGCGAGAGGCCACATACAAAAAAAAAGACTGGGTCAGTATTGAATTGGCGATACAAGCGATAACTTCGAAAACGATCTTCAACTGCGAATTAAGTGAAGTGAAGTATTCAGTAGTGCGATTGTGTGTTTTAATTATTATTGTAACGAACCCCAAGCTCGTAACAATTGGTGTCAGAAGTGTGGATAATCATGCCGATTCTGCCATAGGACGACACGGAGGGTATCCGTACCCGTAGTCAACGCCAACAGGAGACGAACCAGAGGCGTTTTGGTGGAGCAACATCGAAGACGTTGGAAGACCAGTTACCGACTATGGAGGCCGGCACGTCCACAGTAGCTCCGACGTCATCACCACCAGACTTTGCTGCTCTGATGATGATGCTGCAGGAGCAGGCTCGCCGACAGGAGGAGCAGGCCCGACGCTTGGAAGAACAGCTGCAGCGCGACAAGGAGGAGCAGGCCCGCCGACAGGAAGAACAGATGTTTCTCATGACGGAATTCTGGTGAATGTGGCAACGCGGGTACCGGATGTTGACGCCCATACACCCAATTGCTTGGACCTTCTGCTGACAACTGATCCGGGCAGTCAATCAGTATCAGTCTCAGCCCCGCTGGGAACGTCTGACCACTGCCTGGTGAAATCCTTGTTGGCCTGTTCTCCTCCTGATAAGAGTCCTAGAGGCACGAGACGAGTATGGCGATACGAGTCAGCTGATTGGGATGAGATGCGATATCCTTGGCGGCAAGTGTGCTTCTCCTCGGGTGACCCTTCGTGCTGCGCTGATGTGATTGCGGACGTGATTCGGCAGGGGACGGAGTATTTTATTCCATTCTCCGACATCCCGCTCGGTCACAAATCCCGGCCTTGGTATAATGCAGAATGCGCCCAAACTGAGGCACGTAAAGAATCTGCTTACCAAGCCTGGAACAAGGCTCGCGACCGAAAGGCTAAAGCGCGTAGGGTTCGCGCGAGGAAAAAAGCCATTAATTCTGCCGCGAAGTTATGCAAGCGAGTTTTTCGTAGGGCACGTTTTGACCATGTCGGACGTATCGGGGCCAAACTAGCATCGCACCCTCCGGGTAGTAAGCAGTTTTGGTCCCTGTCAAAAGCGGTCGAAACGAATTTCTGTCGACCCACTTTGCCTCCAATGCTGAAACCTGATGGTTCGCTGGCTCACTCTGCTAGAGAGAAAGCAAATTTATTTGCAACTCTCTTTGCAGGCAATTTGCGTCTGGACGCTGGCTCCAAGCAACCACCAACTTTACCTCGTTGTGACTCTTCGGTGCCGAAGATCAAAGTTCATAATAAAGAGGTCTGTAGAGTATTATGCAGTTTAGATGTGAATAAGGCCAGTGGACCTGACGGAATTCCAGCAAGAGTGTTGAGGCAATGTGCGCCTGAATTGTCTCCTGTGTTGACACGCCTGTACCGCCTCTCTCTTGTAAAAAGAACGGTGCCGAGATCATGGAAGCTTGCGAATGTGCAACCGGTGCCCAAAAAGGGAGACCGTGCTGACCCTGCGCATTACCGTCCGATCGTCATTACCTCCATCCTATGCAAGGTTATGGAAAAGGTTCTGAACAGTAAGCTGCTGACCTACCTTGAAGACAACAATCTCCTCAGTGACCGTCAATATGGCTTTCGCCGGGGACGGTCAACTGGCGATCTTCTTGTGTATGTCACGCACTGCTGGGGCGAAGCCATTGAGAGACACGGCGAAGCACATGCCGTGTCGCTTGATATCTCGAAGGCTTTTGACAGGGTCTGGCATGCAGGTCTACTCAGCAAGCTTCCTGCTTATGGTATCCCAGCTGGTTTTTGTAGCTGGATATCAGACTTCCTGAGTGAACGGTCGATCCGAGTGGTCGTTGACGGCTCTGACCTCATGGCTATTGATGCCGGAGTTCCTCAAGGGTCTGTTCTCTCTGCAACTCTTTTCCTGCTGCACATCAATGACCTACTTCAGCCTGGTCTTGTTGGGTACGCAGATGACAGTACGGTTTCAGAGAGATACTTGTCCAGCGCAACAACCAGTGGGGTTGAAGTTTGTTCCTTGAGAGAGGCCATGGTAGAGCGGACAAATTTGACCTTAAGCGTTGTCTCCCAGTGGGGTGATGACAATCTGGTCACTTTCAATGCCACCAAAACACAGGCGTGTCTTTTTACCGCAAAAAGGAGTCGTTTTGACCAAGCTCCTACTTTTCCGGGTGCATCTGTTCCTGTGACTGATCGGCTCGAGCTCCTAGGCATGGAGTTGACATCCAGTCTCAACTTCGGCGCTACCATCGAGTACAAAGCCCAAACTGTGGCCAAAAAGCTGGGCATCCTAAATAGGGTGAAGCGATACTTTAGGCCTGGACAGCTTTTAACCCTTTACAAAGCACAAGTCCGATCCTGCATGGAGTATTGTAGCCACCTTTGGGATAGCTCAGCTAAGTATCTGCTTGCCGCGCTTGACTCGGTGGAACGCAGAGCTAAGAGGCTCATAGCGACGTAAAACTGGTGGATGCCAAGCTACATCGCTTGGCTCATCGCCGTAAGGTTGCCTGCTTGTCGGTCTTCTACAGATTGTACTTCGGTGAGTGTGCCCAAGAACTCCACGACCTCATCCCACCGGCCCCCTTCTACCATCGGACATCCAGACGCACTGCATCTTACCATCCCTACCTTGTGGCTATTCCACCAATTCGCACTAAGCGTTTTCAAACGTCTTTTATAATGCGCACAGCAAAGGAGTGGAACTCTCTGCCTGCGTCTGTGTTTCCGAAAGCTTACAACCCTAATCTCTTCAAAGTTAGAGTGAACAGGCTCCTTCTAGGTAGGCTCGCTCCATCGTAGACATTGTCTCTGTCATCTCTGACATAGACTACAGTCAAGAGCAAACCAATTAAAAATAAAAAAATAAATTAAAAAAAGGAACTTCACGCGTCCTTCGGGAAAGACATGAAGGAGGTGAAGGATAAGGTTGCTCAGCATGACAATCGCTTGTCAGATGCTGAAACCAGGATCAGCAAGTTTGATGACGTCATTTCTGATGTGAAAAAGGAGTTGGGCAACCTTAAACTTGGAGACGGGATTGTTACTTCCGCAGCTAGTACACCTTCGCTACGTGGGTTCAAAGTGCCGCCGTTCGATGGCACGTCTTCTTGGTCGGCGTACAAGATACAGTTTGAAGCTGTAATGAAGGCAAACAGGTGGAGTAAAGATCAGGCCATGACTGCCCTCACCCTAGGCCTGCGTGACCAAGCCTTAACTGTCCTGGAAGCTCTTGGTAAGGAGGTGATCTACGAGCAGCTCCTTGAGGCGTTGGAAGCCAGGTATGGTGACGGCATCCACGACCTTGAGGTTAGAGCTGCTGTGAGACTCGGGCACCACGGGACGCTTAACGACGCTTTGGCCCATGCACTAGAGGTGGAAGCTGTGCGGCATGATCACCGTTCCCACCGCGTTAAGGAGGTCGCAGCGGCTCCGGTTCACGACCGGCTTATAGGATATACGAGTAGCCCGAGGTGCTACAGCTGTGGTGAAAGAGGTCACCTACGGGTACTTTTTTATTCTTTCATAATATTGCATTGAATACTTTTCTGGAGATAATATTAACAATTTCAATATATTCTTGCAGGTGGAGACTCAGATCTGCGTAGACCCAGTATTCAGGCCCCACTACCAGCACTACGTGCGGGAGGCACGTATCAAGGCGTATGTTCAACTGCTACGCGCGTACCGCTCGCTCAGCCTCGACAACATCGCTGATACCTTAGGCGTGTCCCGGGAGTTTGTTGAGGAGGAGATCTCTAAGTAAGTGATATTTTTAAACATTCTAGCTTGTGTCAGTGCTGCAAGGAGAGTTGTATCGTAATGTTTGTTCAGCGTCTCTGCGCATGCTGCTCTTTCAGCCTTGACAACATTCGCTGATATATTTGGCGTCTACCGAGGATTTGTTGGGGAAGAGATCGTAAACAGTTTTCGTAAGCAAACTGCAAGAAGGCAAGAAAGCCGATCTTTAGAAGGTAGGGCAGCTGACAACAGCGCCCAGCGGCTGCAGGAATACGACTTTGTGGTCGTTTATCGCAATGGGGAATCTCATAGCAACGCAGATGCATTGTCAAGAAGACCTTGCCCTGAAGACTGCAAACATTGTGCTCGGCAGGAGGGCAAAAAAGTCGTACCTGTGAGGATGCTCAAAACAGATCGCAGCAACGAGTGGAAGGAAAGCCTACAACATGCTCAGCAGGAAGATTCGGAAATCCGGCCGATTTTGGAGTGGATAAAGGCCAGTGCTCTTAAGCCCACGTGGAGCGACGTCTCAGCGATGAGTTCGATCACGAAAAGCTATTGGGCCCAATGGGACAGTTAGACTTAGTGATTCAGGATGGAGTCCTGTGCCGTAAATGGGAAAATTCTCGGGGAGACAGCTGTCATTTGCAAAAGGTCGTCCCTAGGGCTAAAGTATCGGATGTTCTACAGCTGTACCACGATGGTTGTTCAGGAGGCTATATGGGAGTTAAACGGACTCTACTGAAGATACGGGAACGGTTTTACTGGGTTCATTGTCGTGATGATGTTGAAGATTGGTGTCGCAAATGTACTAGTTGTGCGGCTGTAAAAGGTCCTCAGACTCGTAGCAGAGGTGCATTGAAATTGTACAAAGTTGGTGCACCATGGGTAAAGATAGCCCTGGATGTTGCGGGACCGTTTCCGGAAAGTGAAAGTGGCAACAAGTATTTCATGGTTAAAATGGATTACTTCACTAAGTGGCCGGAAGTCTTTGCCATTCCAAATCAAGAAGCTTCAACAGTTGCAGATAAACTGGTTCATGAAGTCTTCTGTCGTTTTGGAGTACCCTTGGAGATTCACAGCGATCAAGGAAGGAATTTTGAGTCACAAATATTCCAGGAAATTTGCCGAGTTATGGGTACTCATAAAACGAGAACAACTTCTTACCACCCACAATCGGATGGAATGGTGGAACGATTTAACCAGACATTGGAGAGGTACCTGGCAAAAGTTGTGAAAAATCGGCAATGCGATTGGGACAAGCATATACAAACATTTTTGTTGTCACACCGAAGTCTTCTTCTTCTACCTGGCGTTAATCCTGGCTATTGCCAGGGTCCGCCTTCCTACTTAGCTTACTCCACTTTACCCGATCTTGAACATCCTTCTCAGTTAGGCCATTGGCTCTCATGTCGGACTTGACGACGTCCAGCCAGCGCTTGCGAGGGCAACCACGAGACCTAGCCCCAAGGACAGCCATATTCATGCATCTCCAACCAACGTACTCCTTAGGGCGGCGGTCATACCATCGCAGACGACACTCTTGCAGTTTTTCCGTCACGTCACGGACACCAAGACTATCTCGGATGAAAGAGTTGCTTATGCGATCGGATCGCGTTATCACCGCTCATCCACCTTAGCATCTTCATCTCCGTGACGCAAAGCTCCTGGGTGTGTCTGCCTAGTGCTGGCCAACACTCGCCGCCGTACAGTAGGACAGGCCATATGATGCATTTATATAATTATCTGCCTCTTGAGCTTCGGAGAAATTTTGCGGTCGCATACAACGCCCGTTACCTCGCGCTACTTCGTCCAAGCCACGCCTATACGTGCTTGGACATCGTCGTCCACGTTGCCAGACTCGTGCAGCACGGATTCAAGGTACCTGAACTTATCGGACTTTCTGATCAGGTCCGAACCTATTCGGATGGTGTTTCAATCCGTGCTGCCACAGGACATGTACTCAATCTTCGCCACATTTAGTCTCAGGCCACCGTTTTCAAATGTGTTCTTCCAAATGTTGACTTTGCGCTCAAGATGGGCTTTGTTCTGATTAACGAGGACGATGTCATCATTAGCCATGGAGGCTGATCTTGGATGTTTGCCGTAACTACATCGAGCACTACGTTAAACAAGAACGGGCTAAGAGCCGAGCCTTGGTGAATGCCAACAGATATTGAGAAGCTATTGGATTCGCCAACAGTGGTCTGGACAGAGGACACGGAATCGCGGTACCTGTGTCTGATAATGTTAATATAGGCCTCGGGAACCCCCCTGAAGCGCAGTGCCCACCAGATGGACAGCCAAGGTATACAGTCGAAGGCCTTTTGCAGGTCTAAAAAGGCCATATGCAAAGCTCTCCTTCTCTCTCTGTAAGCCTCAGCCAGAGTCCGTAAGGCAAACATTGCGTCCATGGTGCTGTTACCAGCCCAGAAGCCATATTGACACTCAGAGACAGTACACTCGCTACGGAGCCGTGTGTCAATGATGCGCTCGACGAGCTTCATGGTATGGCACATGATCTTGATACCGCGGTAGCTACTACAATTCTGCACGCTACCTTTGCCTTTGTAAACAGGGATAATCAGGCTAAATCGCCACTGGTTCAGCATTTCCTTGGTGATCAGGATGCGGTTAAAAAGATCCGTCAGAAGATCCACACCATGTGGGCCCATCGCCTTCCACACTTCAATTGGCACATTGTCAGGCCCGACTGCTTTCCGGTTCTTCATGTGGCAAAAAGCAATGCAGGTTTGGTCGGGGGAAATAGGGAAAATAAGTCCAAGGTTAGGAGGCGGTTCGGGAGGAAGGTTATGGGGATGCTGTTTGTTAGACAGCTCCGCGAAGTATGTACACCATCTCTCCTTAACAGAGGGGGCATCGTAGAGCAGCTTATCCTTAATGTAAATTAATGATCTTGAAAAAGTAAGAATCTCAGAATGACTATATTGGACGACAGACGGTGTGGTTATTTTAGAGATAACCTTCGACTAAAACTAATTGAGCCAAATGTTGAATTGTTTAGTTGCTACCTATAATAATCACACGGCAATTATTGCCATGTATCGCTCACCTTCTTTTCACAACCTGGATACATTCTTCAAATCACTAGACGAAGTTCTCACAAAATACTCTCGCTTTTAGAATAAAATTGTCATGGGAGATATAAATATTGCTATTAACCATAAAAAACTAGAGGTAAATGGCGAAATTGTACCTTATCCTTGTGGCTTCCCATGGTCTTCTTCCAGCCCATACTCTTGAAAGTGAAACATGCATTGATCATGCCTTACTAAAAACTAAAAGCCCTGCTATGACCATCGTTCCTACCTTTACTTTGACAGATCACTACCCCGTCTTACTAAACCTAAACTTCAAAAAAACTACTAAATGTTTCCTTACATCAGTTAAAGAATTTGAGCAGCTCGTGGCTAGATAATAACAGCCGCACGGGTCGATCTTGAAGGTTAAGCAACGCTTGCCAAGGTTGGTCTGTGGATGGGTGACCGTCTTAACATAACGAGTTTTCTTTCTTCTGTGCCTCGGAAAGCACGTTAAATTAATTTTTTATTTATTTCGAGTAACAGAGACTCATATACTCAAACAATACATAAAACACATAAAATACAATACAGAAAACATAAAAAACATACACATAAAAGACAGACAGGAAGTTACAGACAGGACTAAGCAAAAACGAACATGAACATTCACCCCGTAACAATATGCCTGCTACAGCATTGCCGGATATAGGGGCAATCCAGTCTGTTAGCGATCATTGCCAGGACGGTGTTGGCGCTGCCCCGCACTCTGCGCACCAAAGACGCGCACCGCTTGCGCATTGTCGCATGAAAGCAGTCGGTGCGCGCCTCCGCGTACATGCCCGAGGCGCTGCAGTGTCGGGGCAGCCTCAACACCGCCCTAAACGCGTTATTAAACTGAAAAGTTATTAAGCCGTTGGTCCTGGCTGTTATTTCTAGATCTTTGGCAGTCATTACGGATTGTCAGAAGCCAGTAAATCTGACTCCAGACTTGCCAAGATGAACCGTGTTACCCAGTTAATGGGATGTGGAGGTCTGGTAGGCATCCGCTCCACGTAAAACACTGGTATTCCGTTAAATCCGGTTTGCGCTCAACCATTGCCTCCCAGAGAGACCGGATCTGCAACCCACCAGCTCGTGCGTCAGACACGTATCTCTCAGCAACAGTGCTGTCGTCTGCATACCCAAAGGTACCGGGTTTAAGCAGATCATTAATATGCAGCAAGAACAGTGTTGCCGAAAGCACCGACCCCTGAGGAACCCCGGCATTAATATCCAGCAGTCCAGACGAGCAGCCTTCTATGACCACTCGGATAGACCGATCCCTCAGGAAGTCTGCGATCCAATCACACAAACCGGCGGGCAGACCGAAGGAAGGAAGCTTACATAAGGCTATCGTGCCAGACCCTGTCGAAGGCCTTCGAGATGTCAAGGGAGACCGCTAGTGCCTCCCCGTGCTTCTCTATGGCCTCACTCTAGATGTGAATGGCATACGCTAGAAGATCCCCAGTTGACCGATTTCGGCGAAACCCGTGTTGACGGTCACTAAAAATATCATTCGCTTCTAGGTACGCCAGGAGCTTATGATTTAGCACGTGTTCCATAGTCTTACAGAGTATGGACGTTACCAACATGGGCTATAATTCACCGGGTCAGCTCGACTCTCTTCTTGGGCACGGGCTGCACGTTAGCTTGCTTCCAAGCCTTCGGCACTTTTCCAGTCTCAAACAAAAGGCAAAATAGGCGTGTCAAGATCGGAGACAACTCAGGCGCACAAGTCTTCAGAACAATTGCCGGTATCCCGTCGGGACCACTAGGTTACGCAGTACCCTACGGACGTCCTTCTGATGAATGCGAATGTTCGACATGCTCGACTCGTGCTGAGTTAATGTCGGACGCCTTCACTTACTGTGCTGACAATGCTATTGGTCGCGCATCCATGACCAATATTCGTAGATGTGATTGGTGGAGTGACTACCTTGTTGAACAACGTAAAAGCTTGCGTAGAGCTCGTAGACAGCTTAACAAGCTAAAAAAACGTAAGGTTACCGGGGACCTCTTTAAACTTGCTTTAAGTACTTTTAGAGTTGCCAAGTCACGCTACAGAGCATCTGTTGAAAAATCTAAGGGTAATTTATTGCGGAAAATTGTTGATAAACTTGATAAGGAGGGTTCGTGGTCTCCTTTGTACCACGAGTTCAAAGCTAATAGATCTGTCAACCTTGCGTACGTTCAAAACATTAAAGTAAACAATAAACATACAACCGGCATTGTAGAAACAACTGATGCTCTGCTTGATTCCCTTATACCAGACGATTCATCAGTAAATGATAATGAATACCACCAACAGATCAGAGCGTGGGCCACGGTGTCACCTGAATCACCGGAGTCAGATCTTCCATCCACTGACGAATTCATAAACGTTGTCAAGAGACTACCTCTCAACCAATCATCCGGTGAAGATAAAATATCTAATAGAATGATTATAGAAGCGTGTAAGATAGCATTGCGGAAGGTATTTTTCCTCGAATATGGTGACAAGGCTATATACGCATTATTCCGAAGAGTGGCGATAAGCCCCCGGATGACCCTAAGTCCTACCGGTCCATAACCCTACTTCCATCTTTGGGAAAACTCTTAGAGCGACTAATCGTTCCGCGCTTACTACCAAATGGACCTAAATTTCATAATAATAAATTTGGTTTCACTATTCGTAAATCCACCGTCGACGCGGTGCTCTCTGTTCGTAAAATTATTAACTTTTCGGAACATAAATTATGTGGTTGGAATCTTTCTCGACATTTCTGGCGCTTTTGATAACGCATGGTGGCCGATGCTACTACTTAAAATGAAAAACCGTGGTTGTTACAAAAACATCTATAATCTGATTCTTTCTTACTTTCTAAACGGCTCCGTGAAACTCAAACTTGGACATCATTCCATTACTAAGTCTCTAACCATGGGATGTCCTCAGGGCTCAGTTATCGGTCCATATGTTTGGAATATTGGCTACGATGATTTCCTCGCACTTCCGCTCCCATGCGGCTGCTCATTAACCGGTTACGTGGATGATGGCTTGCTTCTCATTCAGGCAAGTACTCGGGCTGGCCTCGAGAATTTGGCTGACACATGCCTACGATTAATATCTCAGTGGGGCGATCGAAACCGTCTGACCTTTGCACCGCATAAAACCTATCAAATTATTTTAAAAGGAAACCTTAAATCCTGGCCTAGTATTAAATTTAATAACGTACCCGTTAAAAGAAAAGACTCCGTGTGCTATCTCGGTATGCTTTTTGTAAATAACTTTTCATTTATTGATCATACTACTCTGTCAAGAAAGTACCGGGAAAAGATCAATAATACACAAAATGTCTGTTATTCATCCAAATTTATTTTATCACCTTCAAAGTATGCTCCTTTAGAAACGATACACTTACGCCAACGAATAATCTATTCATCAAAACATTTTTGATGGGCATTTTCAAGATGGGCTTTGTTCTGATTAACGAGGGTGATGTTATCGGCATACATCATTAGCCATGGGGGCTTATCTTGGATGTTTGCCGTAACTACATCGAGCACTACGTTAAACAAGAACGGGCTAAGAGCCGAGCCTTGGTGAACGCCAACAGATATTGGGAAGCCATTCGATTCGCCAACAGCAGTCTGGACAGAGGACACGGAATCGCGGTACATGTCTCTGATAATGTCAATATAGGCCTCGGGAATGCCCTTGAAGCGCAGTGCCCACCAGATGGACTGCCGAGGTATACAGTCGAAGGCCTTCTGCAGGTCTAAAAAGGCCATATGCAAAGCTCTCCTTCTCTCTCTGTAAGCCTCAGCCAGATTCCGTAAGGCGAATACTGCGTCCATGGTGCTGTTACCCGCCCGGAAGCCATATTGACACTCAGAGACAGTACACTCGCTACGGAGCCGTGTGTCAATGATGCGCTCGAAGAGCTTCATGGTGTGGCACATGATCTTGATACCGCGGTAGCTACTACAATCCTGTACGCTACCTTTGCCTTTGTATACATGGATAATCAGGCTAAATCGCCACTGGTTCGGCATTTCCTTGGTGATCAGGATGCGGTTAAAAAGATCCGTCAGAAGGTCCACACCATGTGGGCCCATCGCCTTCCACACTTCAATTGGCACATTGTCAGGCCCGACCGCTTTCCGGTTCTTCATGTGGCGAAGAGCAATGCGAGTTTCGTCGGGGGAAATAGGGGAAATAAGTCCAAGGTTAGGAGGCGGTTCGGGAGGAAGGTTATGGGGATGCTGTTTGTTAGACAGCTCCGCAAAGTATGTACACCATCTCTCCTTAACAGAGGGGGCATCGTAGAGCAGCTTACCCTGGGCGTCCCTTACACAGAGACATTTGCTAATGTCCCGTGTAGCTTTCTCCCGGGCACGCGCCAGCTTAAAAATAATCTTTTGCCCCTCCGCAGTTTCCAGCTTGTCGTACAAGGGCGCCAGACTTTTGCTGCGGGCTCTGGCTACAGCTTTTTTGCAAGCGCGCTTAGCCGCTCCATATGCCTCTCTGTCATCCGGAGAGTTGGACCCTTGCCACTGTTTAAATAAAACCTTCTTCTTCCGAGTCGCCCCCTGCACCCCGTCATCCCACCACCACGTCTCCTTTTCTATGGTGCGGCCACCACGAGAAGTGCCAAGGACGCGCTTACCCGCATCGGTGATTGCTGAATGGATCCTACTCCAGATCTCTTGAGCGGACTCATGCGGAGCACTGATCTCGAGATGCTCGAGCTCCGCGATGAAGTCCGACTGCCTTTTTTTTTTTTTTTTTTTAAGGATGGGAAATCATCAAATGACTCCTCCCGCTCTGGGTGAAGCAAGAGGGAGTGTCAGACTCTTACTGACTAAAACCCATCCGTGTTCCTCCTGGTGCCCTTTGATTTCTAAGGCTACGGCACCTCTTTCGAACAGATTCCGCAGCCCCAGCAGGCACCTGCCCTAGCGGGCCCCGTCTTCCACGCTGACATCTCTTTGAGGCGCGCTGGAATCGCAGCGCGCCGCCGACCCGGGCCTAGTTCTGATCAGACGGCGAGCCACCCACTGCTCGCCGTCCGCAGGCCCGCGCCTACGGCGGCCGGGAATCGTCCTGCGACTCCCGACGCCTGGGGCGTCTTCTTCTGTTGCGGCGACTGGGACGTGAGGTTTCCCTCTCTCTCACACGTTCGGCCTCCTCCTTTGCTAGCATTACTGCTTCGCAGAAGGAGGTGATCGCTTCCCATGCCTCCTCGCTCCGGACCAAAGATTGAACCAAGGCCGGTCGCGACAGGTCGCCGCCACCGATCGCCTCGACGAGGACCCGGCGGTGCTCCGCCCAAGCAGGGCAGACCTCCACCGTATGCTCCACCGTGTCCTCCGGGCGATCCTCGCAGTGATGACACCCGGGCGCGTCCTCCCGCCGAATCCGAAACAGGTATCTCCCGAAACAACCGTGTCCGGTGAGTACCTGTGTCAGGCGGAAGGTGAGGACGCCGTGGCGCCGCTCCAGCCACTCCTCAAAGAGGGGACTTATCGCCTGGATTGTTGCGTGCCCAGCGCTGGGTTGCGACAGTCGCTGTCTCCATATCGCCATGAGATCTTGCCGGTGCTCCGTCCGCCTTGCTGCGATTTGCCGCGGCAAAGGTGTCTCGCCCCGGCGTTGCGCCTCCACGCGCCACTCGTAAATGTGCGCGAGGGCTCTCGCCTCCAGATCCCATGGCGGCAGTCCGGCAAGGAGGCTCGCCGCCTCGCCAGAGACCGTGCGGTATCCCCGGGCCAGCCGGATGGCCATGACCCTCTGAGACGCGTTGAGGTAACGGGCAGGTCGCTTCCTCAAAGTAGGCGCCCAGACCGGCGCCCCATAAAGGGCCATGGACCGCACGACCCCCGCGTAAAGCTTCCGGCAGGAGGCATTTGGACCCCCTAGATTGGGCAGAAGCCGCTTGAAGGCAGCCCCGGCTCGTGCCAGTCTGGGAGCCAAACGTCGGAAGTGTTCGACGAAGTTCCATCGGCTGTCAAGGACGAGACCTAGATACGTCATCGTCGACCCGACGCCGATGTGAACCCCTCCCACCGTTATTTGAGATCCCGATGGTGGCCTGTTCCGAGAACCATGGAAGCACATGGCTTCGGACTTGTGCAAGGCCACCTCAAGACCCAACTGCCGGATCCTCTCAACGACTATCGCAACCCCGCGTGTCATAGCGTCAGCCGCCGCCTGGTGCGACCTCCCCTGCGCCAGGACCAGCGTATCGTCAGCATAGCAGACAACGTTGACGCCGCCAGGGAGGTCGGCGCGCAACACCCAATCGTAGCCAATGTCCCACAGAAGCGGCCCCAGAACGGAACCCTGTGGAACACCGCACGACATCTCTCGCCGGTTCCACTCTCCCAGGTGACCGGGGTAGATGACGGCTCTGTCCGTCAAGTATGCCTCAACTACGCGACGGAGGTAGTTCGGCACCCGGTGATACCGAAGTGCCTCCCTGATGCAACTCCAAGGCAGGGTATTAAAGGCGTTGGCGATGTCTAGAGACACAGCCAAGACGACCCCGCCCCGGGAAACCGCGTCCCCCGTCGAGAGGGCTCTCACGCGCATGATGGCGTCCACCGTCGAGCGTCCCGTGCGGAAACCGAACTGGTTTTCCGCCAGATCCGGCCCCACCCTCACTAGGTGCTCGACGAGGCGGTTTGCAATTACTCTTTCAAAGAGCTTGCCCACCTCATCGAGCAGCACGATGGGCCGGTATGCGGACGGAGAGTCCGCGGGGCGCCCCGGCTTCTTAATGAGGACCAGTTTCCCCGTTTTCCAACGAAGTGGGAACTGGCCCCTCTCCAAGCATGCGCTTAGGAACCCTCTTAGTCGAGGCCCAAGAGCCTCCAAGGCCAAGACCCAAGCTTTTCCAGGTAAGCCGTCGGGTCCTGGGGCGGTATTTTTGGCCTTCAGCCTATTAACCGCCACTCTCAGGTCTACCTCAGTCACCTCAGGGGCATCGTCATCGTCGTCATCAATGCAGTCCGCATCGGGCACCGCAGGTGGCGGAGCCATAGGCGGGGGAGTATGCTCCCCTCGCGAGGGGAATAGAGCGCTCACCACGTCCTCCACCAGCTGGGGCCGGAGACTCTGCGTCAAGGGGGGGGGCCCAGGTGCGGAGCTTATTCCGCACCATTTTGTAGGGTCTACCCCACGGGTCCCCGTTCAGAGACTCCAGCATCTCCTTGCGAGCCAGATCCTTGGCCTGCAGGATCCCTGCTTTGAGGGCGGCCTTTGCCACTTTGTACTCCTCGTATAGCTCCGCCTCTCTGACCTGCGCATCTGGAGGGCGGATGCGGAGCCTGCGGTGCCTGGTGTACCGGCGCCGTGCGGCAACACATGCCTGACGCAGCGTCGCCAGCTCTTGCGACCACCAGTACACCTGGCGGCGGGCGCGTCCTTGCTTAACCCGGGGCATTGCCACATCACAAATATCGGACATGGCCTCCCGGAACCACTCCGCTTCGTCGTTGATGTCAGCAGGCCTGTCCGGAGGTGACACCCAGGCCTGCACGATCGAAGCTTCCAGGAGGAGCTCCCGGTCCAGCTGCTTCAGCGCCCACCGCGGACCGCTCGGGGCCTGCCGGACTGGCGCGGTTGAGGTCTGGGTGGAGACGTCAAACCGGATATACCGGTGATCGGAATAGGTCTCCACCTCCTCTAATACGCGCCAGTCAATGACACGCGGTGACAGAGCAGGGCTGGCGAACGAAATGTCCACCACAGACTCCCCCTGCATCCGCACACACGTGGGGACAGAACCCCGGTTTAGGACGACCAGGCCTGCCTCCAGAGCCCAGTCTTCCACCATCCTGCCCCTCGTATCCGTATAACGGGAACCCCAAGCCAAGTGCTTGGCATTGAAGTCCCCGAGAACGAGTACGGGGAGGGAACGACACCCGGCGACGACGACGCCCAGCTCCGTAAGGGAGTTTTGGAACTCAGCGAGTGTTCGGTTCGGGGAGAAGTACACTCCTACCACGACAATCTCCCCGAACCGTGCTGCTACGCACCCCTGTCCTCTCCTGACGCCTTCGAGGGATGGGGTACCGGCAGCGGCCGACGAAATTAGGGCCACTGAGCCGTTCAGGTCCTCCACCCAGTCATCCCTGGGCGGGACAAAGTAGGGCTCAGCGACCACGGCGATGTTAATCAACCACTGTGCCATGCTCTGCACCAACAGGTCTTGAGCGGCGGCGCAGTGGTTGATGTTCGCCTGAAGGAAGCGTAATGGAGCCGTTATTGGCACTCCATTTCTGCTTCCTCCTGAGTCCCTTGTGACTCACTCGCGAAAACCGAAGCGAATTCGGTGGCAGTGACGGCGGTGGTGGTCGCGGCAGCGGCGACAGCAGTGGCGGCGGCGGCGGCAGGGACGGCGGTGGTGGAGGGCTTCTTTTTGCCCCCGGCTTTGGCGGGTGGGACGCAGGCTTTGCCCCCAACCCAGTGATCGGCCGGTTTGCCAGCTGCCGCACATACAACGCAGTGCGGCTTGGCGTTACACGAGCCGGCCTTGTGTCCAGGCTGACCACAGCGAAAACAAAGATCGCTGCGGTCCACCTCCGAGGTGCACTGGACTCCCACATGGTTGCCCACTTGGCAGCGGAAGCACCTCAGAGGTCTGGGTTCCAGCAGTTTGACCTGCGCAGATACCCAGCCCACCAGGAGTCTTCGGCCCTCCGAAATTTTCTTGCCCACCGTCACGGGGCAGCTCACCACGATGGTTCGCATGCCCGTATGGTCAGGACGTATGGTGCCTGCCTTCACCTGCTCGGTAGAGCATCCCCCAGTCCTGACGACGGCGGCCACCACCTCCTCCTCCGTGACGGAGTCGTCCAGGCCTATAATGCGTATATCAACGCACTTGGTGGGCCTGGACACTCGGACCTCGTCCGCACTCAAGGACGCTCTAAGCCTTTCAGCCAGAGCGTCAGCGGTCGGGCCACTGGCTGCACCGGGGATCTCCAACATCCGGGCCCCAGTCATGGTTACCCTGTGTCGGAGGCCCCCAGTAATGCCGAGCTCCTGAAGGTTCACCGCCTCCCTTGCCTTTACGAGCACTTGGCTGTACGTCACGCCCTTCTTCTCCGCGTCCGGCTGTAGTGTGATCACTACAGCTGCGGTTTTTGGGGCACGGAGCCTGGCTGCGACGCTTCGCTCTTTTTGTCGCCGCCTCCTCTCGCGTTTCTTGGCCGCCCTGGTTGCCTTTCTCGCCTTCTTCAACTCACCAGCTATTTGCCATCCAGCTTCGGCCGCAGGAGAGTTTGAAGACGGAGGCGTCTGCTGCACAGCTGGAGCTGGAGCTCGTGCTGCCTGTGCTGCCTGTGCAGCCATCCCACCTTTCTTCAGCTTGGTCTTTGCCAGTCCAGCCCCTCGGTTGGCCTGACCAGATGACCCCGATTTGGCAGCCACGGTTGCCGCATACGAGGCCGCCTTTTGCTGGCCCGAGCCCGTCTGACTCGCCGCTAGTGGGGGGCGCAATACGATGCCCTCTAAAGTGGAGAATCGTGCCTGGAACCGCTCCTGGAAGGTAGCCAGCTCTTGGCGCACCAGGTTCAAGAGCTTGTCCTCCGCCAGCATGGCGTGGCTTTGCCCGCCTTTGCTTCCCCCTTGAAGCGCCTCGTTTGAGCCGGCCTCTCGAAGCCCGGCCAGGTCTGCTTGGAGCTTCTTATTCTCCTTTTGGAGAAGCTCGGTGGCTGCTGCCAAGCGGGCGATCTCCGCCCGCAGCCTGGACAATTCTTCCGATGGAGGCCCGCAGCAGTTGGCCTCCGCTGCCGCCAAAATGGAGGCTGAGGCCGCACTTATAGCCTTGTTTTTAGAGGACTGCGACCTCTTCAAGGCTACATCGCGGATCGCGGCCTTCACGACCTCCGCAAACCTAGCCTTACGCTCCACATCGGAGCCGACACCGGTGTTTGGCTCATCGCCGGAAGATGCCAAGGGAGCCCTCCGATCGGTCACTCCAGGTTGGCGCCCCTCCTCGACGAATTTTGAGGCTCGCTGGGCCACCTCCTTGGAGGCGAGCCCCCTCCCTTTACCTCCTTCTCGGCCCTTACCCCGCCTACTGGTGGGGATGTTTCGGGCCGAGGCCATCTCGTTTGCAGACGACCCCTGGTCATCCTCCTGCCGGGGCCGCTTTCGAAAGAACTTGGAGTTCCCAGCAGCAGCCCCCACTCCCTCGCGTCCAGAGCTTGCCGAGCCGACGCCTGACGCAGAGTCCGAGTCTGACCCGGCGGAATCTCCTTGACGCTCAAGACCGCGCAAGTCCTGGTCGGACATATTTGGATCCTCTATCGAGGATCGGGAGCCTCCTCGGCTCTTGTTGCCGTCGCCGGCAAGCGGTACCTCCACAACATCTTTTCTATTTTTTGGGTTTTTTGAGATATTCATATTGATCCCACGAGTAGTAAGGAAAAAATGTCCACCCAGGCAGAGCCTATTTACCTGGGTAAGCCTACATACTGCAGAGTGCGGCAGGTGCTCTACAGGGGAAGCGCTCGCGACTGGACTCCCTCCAGCCATTCATCCTCTCACCGCGCTTCAAAGCTTAGGATTAGGTGGTTTTTTATCTTAGAGGTAGCCTTCCTCTGGGCCAGGCGATCAAGCCAAGCCCCCGGCGGCGGCATTAAACATGCCTCCGTTCGCTGTCCGGCCAACCCAGCTCAGCGAACCCGCCGAAAATTCTCTCCTCAAGGAGAGAAAGGTGCGCCACTTTGGTGCGCCTGCACCGCAGTGGCATGGTCACGTCATCTGTCGATCGATTACCGTCGATCAATCAGGAGCAACCACTTCCCGGTATCTCTCTTGGTCTGGTCTCTCACTCGGACCTTTCCGGCATGAGTAACTCTACCGGCAGAGCTCCAAGATCATTGAGACACACAAGCCCCACCACGACGACAACGTGGAGATACAGCGGTGGGGAAGTCCGACTGCCTAGGACCATCAAGCAACCACCACTTTGTGCGGGGTTTGCGTTTTTCGGTCACTTTCTTTTTCGGTACAACCGCAAAGTCCAGGACAAGGAGGTGGTGTTGAGCCGTTAGGCTTTCACCTGGGATGACTTTGTAGTTGGTAACCTTGCCAATGTGGCACCGTCGCACCAGCAGGTAATCTATTTGGGTTGAGTAGGCACCACTACGGTACGTAATAAGATGCTGGGGCTTCTTCTGAAAGAACGTGTTGGCGATGGCTAGGTCAGACAAAGCGCAGGTGCTGAGTATACTGACTCCCTCTGCATTTAGCTGACCATATCCAAAACCACCGTGAACACGTCCGTACTCTCCAGCAAACTGACCTACGTGACCGTTGAGATCCCCTCCAACCAAAACACCTTCGGAATTTGGAATAGCGCGTAGTACGTCCTCGAACTCATCCCAGAAGGCCTCCTTTTCAGACTCACAGCAACCAGTTTGAGGAGTATAGGCGCTGATTAGGTTCGTTACCGACCCTTCGATCAGCACCCTAACTCGCATCAACCGGTCACTGCATCGGTCTACTTCAAGGAGTCCATCCTGAAGGTCCTTAGACAGCACCACGGCCACTCCGCTCCTGCCCGTTGGTGATCCGGTGTACACTAGCCGGTACCCCTGCCCGATGTCACGTGACTTATTTCCCTTCCAGCGCGTCTCCTGAAGGAAGGCGCACTGGACCCGATGCTTTGCAAGTACGTCCGCGAGTTCTCGGCAACGTCCGGTTAGGGAGCCAATGTTCCAGGTGGCAAAGCGGAACTTCTTCTTGGGTACTATCCTCTTTAGCCGTGCCCGTACTCGACACGGTAGCCCTAGCCCACTTATCGCAGGTTTAGGGCGATGTGCCTGCGCGTCGTTATGCGGCGACGCCCTAGCCCGAGTACCCGTTTTCAACTTCTTGTCCATTTTAATATTTGGCTGAAGTTGGTTTTACGTGGGGCGACCAGCCGTCTGACCCCCACAACCCTACGAGAGGGAAACCAGGTTCGCCAGAGCCTCGTCCGTTGGACAGCAGGGTGCACCGCTAGCAGGTGAGGTTGGCTTGGGTCTTAAGATGGTAACAGACCCCATGCACCCCATAGTGCATGTCAAGTTGTCACACCGAGCTTTCGCAAACTTTGGTAGAGAATTACGGCTGCCTGCAGACTTGATCACCGGAATACCGCCTGACGCCCCACGCATTATCACTGATTATGCGAACGACTTGCGGAACAAAATGAATGACATTTATGAGCATGTCCGAGAATCGGGCCAGCAAATGTCTGAAAAGTTGAAAACCCGTTATGACCGCAAAATGAACAATAAAGGTTTCGACGAAGGTTCACTAGTGTGGTTGCACAATTCAGTTCGCAGGAAAGGAAAATCTCCTAAGCTTCAGGCTAAATGGGACGGGCCGTATCGGATTGTGACAAAAATCAATGACGTGACCTACCGAATACAAAAAGGGACAAGAAGTGCTCCTAAGATCGTCCACGTGGATCGACTGGCGCGTTATTATGGGGCTCATAATGCTCGGGACGAGCATGTCTTAGGAGGGGGCAGTGTTACGCGCCAGAATTAAAGCTAGGTACATAACGACATTTACGTACATGTACCGCCATCTAGTATCGAATAGCGGAATTACTGAGGTCAAGATGTTTCTAGAATTTTCTATGCTAGAACATTCTCGATGTTTCGACACCAGGTCAATCGGTAACCTTATTGATAATTATATTTTCGAGCCGTTTGGGGTTGAAACCTTCGGGCCGTGGGGCCCTTGTGCTCACAGCCTTTTCAAAGAAATTTCGAAACGGCTGGTTGACACTTCCCGTGACCCAAAAGCTGGCTTTTACTTTGGGCAGAGATTAAGCATTGCCATTCAACGTGGCAATGCCGCCAGTCTCTTGGGCACATTACCAGCTGACAGCGTTGAGGATGAATTTTTTAATGCTATATTTTAGTTTGTTTTTAGTTTAGTGTATTTGTTAATTTTAGTTACTGTATATAAAATGTATAAATCAATATTAAGTCAAATATAATATCTACAGACACATAAAATATTTAGACATTAATGTATTAGTCGGATATAGATAGAAATTATCCATAAAACGCTGTCAAACTAAAAAAAAAAAAATTTCATAAATACGATTACAAACTCAGTAATGTGTATGACATATTTTCAAATAAAACGAACGTCTATTTGAATACATTTAGGAAGATTAGTTGTGTCCATTAGATGAGTACTACCGGACCAAACAAATATTGTTATATATAGATATATTGACACAATTCAAGTGTTTAGGACAGTAATAAAACAAATAATTATTACATCAGCAGGAAACTGGATTGCACGATTGTGTAAATCGATACTAACAAAAATGCCTCAAAAACATAAAGTCGCTTCAGAGATTCGTGTGTTGCTCAATAATCATCTGGAAAAAGACGTGCAGAGATGTGTATTTTCCTTTAATTGTGCACTAAAATTATTAATGGCATCAAAATATTATATCAAAAATCATCATATTTATCCTAGAGGAAGAAAATATCAAATATTTGCATTCTGTTTATCGTTATTCATGGATGCTTTGTGTATCTACAGGATGTTTACATTACACGTGCGAAGTCAGAAAATGTCAGAAGTAAAAGGAAACATCTTGACTTTCATTTCTATTCTCTTCTTTTTTACCTTTGCTATCAGCTTTTCTGTCATGTTCGTTGTGGACGAAATGCATAAGGTCAACAACGTTATACTCATTTTGAAGATCCAAGATATTAACAAAGGCATTAATTTTAGTAAGAGTATATTCAGCAATTTTATTATTTGGAATTGGATCTCAATAACTACTATCATCTGTACTGACATTTCATTACATGCTATGTTTTATTTAGCAAATTATTATCGTTTTCTTTTCGACTTTATTTGCGATATTACTTGCGACATGTTTTATATCTCGTCAGATATTAATTTAGTAATAGCTATCCGAATTATAACATTGTTAAGAAAATACGTCAAAACCTGGGCGAAAAATATTCTGAGTGTGAGGAATGAGCAGGAAAATGATAAACAGTGTTTCAAATTGTTCGAAAAATATCTGAAAATTATGAAATTATATGATCTGTTTATGAAAATTTTCCAGGTTTTGGTAAGTTCTCGATGATCTAATTTTTCTTACTTTGAAACTGTCTACAAATGGTTACTAAGCACCTCATTTTTGATGACGCTTTAAGTAGTTTAATATTATAATGATATTGATCGACCTCACATACGTGCGTTTGTTGGTCATAGCACAATCCCCAAAGTAGATTTGGTTAATGAATTTTAAGCCTCACCAATTGGCATCGCATCGTAGAAAGCCTTATTCAAATTGAATTTTTTTTACAGGCTCTCTGTCACATATTTGGCGTATTTTACCGTATGCTGTGTTACGTAGACCTAATGTTCCTTGCAATGAGAAAAGGAACCGAAGTAAGTGTATTTCAAAAATATTTTCGATGTATCAAATCTTTACAAATCCCTGACTCTGTGTTCGTGTATTTATTGTTTACTTAATCTTGCCGTACATAATGGTCTTACAGACGCAATTTATGCATGAAGGCATTTTCTACCAGTTAAATTTTGAGATAATTGTTGTGGCTAGAGTCCACAACAATACAATAGTGTTTGTCCATTGTTAAGTGCTAATAAATTGGTCAATAACTAAATCAAAGGACAATATAATGCAAACGTGAACATGGAAATTGCCAGTTTATTCAAATAATGACTGTATTTTTTTCCAGAATCTACGTCTTGCTTGTTCGATAATGTTTTTTCTGGCCAAAAATATGACTATTGTTATTCTAGCCAGTGCCCATTGCGAGAAGTTCTATAAAAGTATTGAGAAAGTTGAGACGAAGTGTATACAGCTTATGAAGAATAAGAACCTTCTAAGTAAGAGATTCCTCTAAATTGTCTTTTTTCTGATCTGTGAGGCACAAAAGTATGCAAATAGATTACATACCATAGTGACATACAACAATCAGAATTCGTCATATACTTAGTGTCGCCCAGGATTTCACCAGATCGCCTTGTATTTAAAAGATAAGGGGGGCATTTTGATTTTGCGATGTTTACCTGCCCTAACACTCCGCTTGACACTGACTACAGTACTGTGTGGGGAAATCCTGGGTGATAACGGTTTGGTTTCCGTTAATGGAAACCACTTTCTCAAGACGAGCTATGCCTTGGAAGATTTCTATAGACGAATTTACAAGGCATTCATCCCAAGATTTTGCATACAATTTGCTTCACTTTTTTGCAGAAAGCCAAAAACATCTCTGCAAGAACGTGATGCGTGCAAATAAGACGTTCAGTAAGATGACCGCGTGTGGCCTGTTCTATCTAGATGCTACGCTACCAACCTGTTTGATTGGAGTTATCACTCATTACGTCGTTGTAATATTGCAAATGAATTTACTGTAAAGCTTGAGATAAACTGGTCCCACGTACGCAACGTATGCAACGCATTATAATATCTGGACTCTTGATTTATATGAGAAACTATGCAGTCGAAACACACTTATCGTATGCAGCGCAACGTACGATACGATAAAAGCGTTGCATACGTTGCGTACGTGGGACCAGTTTGTCTCTAGCTTAACCTGTCAGTCGTCGTCGGCACACGTGTGTGCCATTGGGAGTTAACGGAAATGGCACATGCCATACCAAATCAAGTGGTTCAAAATTCTATTTTTTTTTTTTAATCGGCCAAGTGTTAGTCGGACTCGCACACGAAGGATTCCGTACCATAAACCTTACATCTGTGAAAATTTCAACTGTCTATCTACTACGGTTCTTGAGATACAGCTCGCTGACAGACAGACGGACGGACGGACAGCGGAGGCTTAGTAATAGGGTTCCGTTGGTCACCCTTCGGGTACGGAACCCTAAAAACATAGTGTTTAGTGTCCTATGGCCTCCGATCGACCAAAAAACATGGCGGCCGCTGATTTTTTACAATAAAACTTTTCAATTGTTGTGGCGTCACGATGGCTATTGCGTCCAGATGATCACAGGTTAAATAGTACACCTATGACTATCTACTGTACTGTCTTTCCTCTTTCTCTTTAAAATCCATCCTAAGGTTATCTTGCAAATATTGCTTTTAGCGATAAGGCCGCCCATTTCTGTAACTTATATGATGTTCATAACAAAGAGTATTCTATTATATTTACTGTAAAATAAAGATTCGCTTGTGTCTAAATATTAACAGCCGCAAGGTTCAATCTTTGAGGTTAAGCAGTGCTTGACAAGGTCGGTTCGCGGATGGGTGAGCATCTATTACATATCGAGACTCCTCCGTCTAATGAAGAAAATTACGTCATTTGTCCCGTTTATTAATAGGTCTATGACAGTCGTTACGCATACTCAGAAGCTGCCACATATTTTTCTAAGGGTATCCTATTACCCATTAACTGGCTTTTGGACTCAAATAGACAGTCACCCTATGTAAAATGGGTTCCCTACGTGTATTCGAAAGTTGTTAATTCGATTTTTATTATATCGAACACGGTATGTCGATAATTCAGTTGTACGATGTTCTTCTCTCTTATGTGATACCCTCAAAAGCCAAAACCGTAATGACGGTTTTAGCTTTACGTAATGCAAAATAAGATTACTAATAAAATGTCACGGGGAACAGTGGGCGTTTCGAACCGACATACTGTCGAACTAATGAGCAATCGCTGTAGGGAGTTTCGCACAAACGTTACATCGCACTAATAAAGCATCGATGTAATAAAACATCGTACAACTGAATTATCGACATACCGTGTTCCATATAATAAAAATCGAATTAACAACTTTCGAATACACGTAGGGAACCCATGTAAAACACGGGTACCTACTCATTTGCTTCAGGTTAGTTTGGAAGCCAGCTCCAAGATAGTTGAGAAAAGGCTAAGCAGATTGAGTGATTGCCCGTGATGCCTTTGTTAATTGGTAAATTTATTATTAATTCCTGCTATCTGTAAAATAAATGTTAAATGTGTGTAAAAGTGATATTTATAGCATAATTATACCAACTATTACCATCTGTTCAACAAAGATAAGTGACCTACTGTGATTTTCGCTTCATCGGCTCGATACACACATAACATACATGTAAATAGGTATCAATGTGTATTGTCCACAAAATTTGTATATAATTAATAATAAAAGTTTATTGGTCCATTGTTACAAAAGAGTAATATGACAAATTGTGGAAATACTTAAAAAATATGCTTACAGTAACAAAGATAAATAATTAGCATAGTCATTTAACGGTGGCCCTGAAACTAGGCAGCGTATTTTGGGGGCCTGGTTGCGTGAACTTACATTTAAAAACAGTTTTTCTTATTAACATATTTGAAAATGGACATTAATCAGAGGGTAGTAGACTAAAAATACAAAAAATTAATTAAAACTAATTAACTTAAAATAAAATAATAGTAAATAATGTAATATATATGATCAAACGAACTTCTTAAGTGAAGTTCGATCGATATAATATGAGTGGTTTCATTTGAAGATATAAATAAACAGGTAGTCCTTTGACCTGCTAGGCAACACTCGCACGCTTTTAAAAGTTATTTGTAATTAGATTAATAAATCGATATGATAATCGATTTAAGTATCGACTCGTCTACCCCTCACTATGACGGTGACAGTGACCTCATTCTTTTAGAGTTGCGACTTGAGTTCAAGTCCTCTCGTGTTATAGTAAAAATGAACTGGGTTTTGGGTGGGTAGGGTATTTATATCTTCAAATGAAACCACTCATATTATATCGATCGAACTTCACTTAAGAAGTTCGTTTGATCATATATAATATTTCGTGGTTTCATTTTCGATATAAATAAACAGGTAGATGTTTAGAGACTGTTATATTTTTACATTTGTCTTTATCTCTTAGATGGGTGTATAACAAATTAGACACGAGAAAACAAAAATCATATACTTCTTGTATTAAATGATTCGGCAAATAAAGGGTACATTACAATACAATCACTTGATTGGTAACTTATTCCACAGAAATTATTCCAAATAATTGTGTAAACAAACAGATTTTGCAAAATTAGAATTGTCTACAATAGGCCGATTATAAAACTTAGCAAAGGCCTGAGAGGACGCAGTCCAGCCGGCAGTTTTTCGGATGAGATCAAGACTTAGGCCAGCCGCGCGCGCCGTTGACGTGGCAGCATGGCGGGCGCTGTGGGCGCCGTAAACTGACACGTCAATGCCGCTCGCATACAACGTCTGTTTGATCCACCTGCTTATAGTCTGTGCTGTCGCGTTCTTGTGAGGACGCTTCACAGTAATTAAGAGGTGATCTGTGCCTGAAGGCCTTAACGCCTTCGTTGCAGACATATAGTCGACTAGCGTTGTGGCTGGACAAATAGAATTATTTTCTAAAAAATATGGTAAATACAAAACCGGCTGGTCCCGTCCTATTCCAGATGTTTTAATAATATCGGTTATAACAATCTCAATACCGTTTGAATTAATTTTAATATTACTTATTTTTATAAGGGAAAATGTCTGTACTCTGTGTGCAGTGCACAGACCCAGTAAAACAACTAGTTTTTTAGTATTTTTTTCTAAATTAAGCTTAGCATGTGGAACCCATTCCGAAATATGATTCAATACTATTTGAGGATCCCAAGTAGTTGAGTATTTTGGTAAAGAAGGTCTCAGTTTGAATATCCCTTTTAGAAGACGTTTGACGCCCTCGTCTATGGCTAAACTGTTTCCTATGAGCAAGGATAAGGCTGAACGGTGGCTATTAATAGTGCCATAAGATGCACCCTTCTCATACTGTTCAGTTAAAAAAGTGACTATGTGAGGGATGGAGCTCTCGAATACATTACAGTTATTTTCCTTACAGTACAGCCACCACAACTTGTATCACACGCTGTATTGCTTTAGTGTGCCTTCTGCCAGTGAGGCGAGCATCAAGTCCAGGGCGGCTGGCGGCGTACCACGGCGGGAGAACGCGAGCCTGAGAGCAGCGCTGCCCCCAGGGAAAGAGTCTGGTGGAACGGGTGTTGTTGTCTGAAATGGGACAACAGTAATTTTGGGTGCGGTTCTAAGACAACAATTTCTCCTATCGATAAATCTACTAACATAGGATACCATGCCTGTGTTGGCCACATTGGGAAAACTAAGATGCCAGTAGCTTTATCCTGTATAATTTTTTGTATGCAGTTTATTATCATAGAGAATGGTGGGAAAGCATAAAATAATTTTTGGTTCCAATTTAACGTAAATGCGTCAACAGCTATTGCATCTGGGTCCTGTTTCCAGGACACGTATTCGTGACACTTTGCATTGGTGCGGGAAGCGAATAAGTCAATCTCTGGTTGGCCTAATCGCTTGACAATACACTTAAATGCAGGTTCTGATAACTCCCATTCGACGTCGGGGTTCACCCTGCGTGACTCTTCGTCGGCCTCGACATTGTCTTTGGTATTTATATACGAAGCGAATAACCACAGCTTTCGCGTCTCGCACCATTGCCAAATATCACGAGCAAGCGCGCTTAAGTGTGGGAATTGTATACCACCCATTCGGTTTATGTAACTTATTGCAGTAGTGTTATCCACACGAAGTAGTATAGCGCGGCCAGTTAGGTCCCGAGCAAAACATTTTACAGCAAAAAACACAGCTAATAGTTCTAAATAATTAATGTGGAAACTAATTTCACTTTCCTTCCAAGCACCATTGACACGTAACCCGTCACTAAATGCTCCCCAGCCTGTGCGTGACGCATCAGTATAAATTTCCAGAGCGTAGCTTTGGGGCTTTATTGGATTATTTACGTTGTAAATATTTTGAGACCACCAGTTCAAATCGTTTAAGATGTTATGGGGAAGTTTAACTTTTGCATCAAATGTACCATGTTGTTGTAGAAGCAAATATTTATATCTTTCTAATATCTTTGTATACAACCAACCGTAACGCACCGCTGGGCATGATGCTACGAGTACTCCTATCAGTTGGGAGAAATTTCTAATTGAAACTGTGGGTAATTTCGAATACTTTTGTACTAAACAGGCTATCTTGTTGCGTTTGTCTACAGGTAACGATAAGGTCATATCAATGGTGTTATAAATGAATCCTAAAAATTTGCAAGATCGTTGGGGTTGCAAATTGCTTTTTACGTAATTTATGACAAACCCCAAACATTCTAGTAATGATACTGTTTGTTTTACATTACGAAGACATTCTTCGTAACTGCGTCCTAAACAAAGCAGATCGTCTAAATAAGACACCGATAGAAACCCGCGACTACGTAAATAACTTACAACCTCTCTGACAATCTTAGTAAAACACCTAGGGGCTATGGCAAGTCCATAGGGTAATGCGTTAAACTCGTAAGTTATCGTTTCGTTTGAGTTTTGCGCGATATAATGGAATCGAAGGTATTTACGAAATTGCTTAGCAATAGGAATGAGTAGATATGCTTCCTTCATATCTACGGTCGCCATGTACCAGTTTGGTTGTACTAATTTGCAGGCAGTTCTACTATCCTCCATTTTAAAATGAGTTTTAGGTATAAATCGATTTAAAGATTTTAAATTCAAAATAAATCTTTTACCACCGTTAGACTTAGGAGCTAAGAATGTACTAGAAATAAACTGATCTGAACTGGTCTCGACCGGTGAAATAGCACCTAATTCAGTTAAATCCTCGATAGCTAATGACATATCACGCTTTTCCTTTAATGACCACGTAATTCTAGGGATACGAGTTTGAAATGGCTCACATATAAATGGGATAGGTATTCCGTTCATGATCCAATTAAGAATACTGGTATTATTAGCAACATGGGTCCAACAATTGTAAAAATGTTGTACCCTACCTGCATGTACCTGTGTTACTGGCGTGCAGGGGCACGTGACCGGTTCTGGCTCGCCTTGGTTAGCGACGTCGCTGTCGCCGTCGCCGCTGCTGATCGACGTGCTGACGTGGGGAACCTCCTCTGACCCCCTCGCCCCCCCCTGTTCGTTGGGTAACGAGAAGGTCCGGCCCAGTTTCCCTGGAACTGATGGCGCGCAGACATTGTGTTTTGGGACTGAGCGTTGGTAATTGATTTACCTGGCAGTGGACCAGTCTTCTTAATCTGTAAACCCTGTTTTTCGATGGTTTTTGACGCTTTTATTTTGTCCGGTAAAGTGGAACCGAACAACGTCTCATCTCACTCGCTGTCCTGTATGACATTGAGGAAAGGCTTCGCTAGCCCGGGTGTTATCATCTTTATCCGAGCCTGGGTTTCGGAGTTATGTAGATCACATAAAATGCGACAGCCATCACTGAGAGTTTTGATCGCTTCGATCTTGTTATCGCTGGTTATTAATGACGTCATCGCCTTGCTAATAACAGTAATGCCTGCACCCAATTGCTGTTGCGACGACTCAACTTTTTTGTCACGTAATCTTACCATTTCCGGAACCGCGGCTGAGATTTCTATGTTTAATTTTGGCGCTTGGAGTAATGTACAATTACTGGGTATAAGATACTGTTTTAATATTTTGTCTCTCATTTCTTTAACCATTCCCTTTTTGAGCAATGGTAACCATATTTATTTATTTATTTATTTATTTATTTATGTACACACAATACACTTAAAAAGAAAATTTTGTACAGAGAAAAGAGCACAAAGGTACTGCTTATTTCTACAGAAATTTCTTCCAGCAGACCTGCGACAGAAGAATTAGATAAGAAAAGTAAACACAGTGTGTAAAGAAATAGAGAAGGAAACTTAAAATAAACTATTCTAACTCAACTTAAACATATTACTATCTTATAATAAATATAAATCTAAATACAATAAACATACAAATAAATATACCTACCATAATTGTGTTAGGTTGTTGTGTATTTCCAGGCCCCATATAGGTCCTTCATCAGTGGCCTCGCCAAGAGCGGACAGGATCTCTGGATCCAATGGGGGTTCGGAAAGCTCCGCCGGCGGCAAAGGCGCCGGTGGTAACGACTTCAAATCATCCTGCTGAGTCGAAACGGACTCCAGCAAAATGTCAGGCGGAGGGGCAACGGGATCAGGTATAACGACTGTGTCTTCAAGTGTAAGACCAGGTTGCGGCTCAGTTTCTATGGGTGGTTGTGATAAGTCCCACATCACCGTTTCATCTCCTAAAAGGAAAAAATAAGAAACGTAACTCAACTAAACCTTATGTGGGTAGGAGGTACGGCAAATGTAACAGTTCTAAATTTGAATCTATTACTAATTTATTTATAACGCCTCGTTCGCTTATGGAATCTATGACCGGTCGAAGATTTGCCGCGTTCAAGATTGAATCTATGGCAAATTACCAGTATCAAGACTGTCGCTTTGACCAGTACTTGTACGGTAAATAGAAGTAGCGGAGATGCATAGTAACTAACCTTGTTGATTATCGTCCTCCGAACATGAGAAAGAATCTTCTTGACGCCGACGTTTGTGACGGTATTTATCCCGTAACTTTTCCATCTTCTTCACATAATAATCTAGTCGTTCTTCATAGGACCTTTTGGGCATCGTGAACGTAAACAGTTAACGTTTTAAAATTAGAACGACTAAAAAACAATTAAAGGTAGCAGCGCGTGCACTCGTTGCCTCGCACGAAAAAGAATGGGGTCACTGTCACCGTCATAGTGAGGGGTAGACGAGTCGATACTTAAATCGATTATCATATCGATTTATTAATCTAATTACAAATAACTTTTAAAAGCGTGCGAGTGTTGCCTAGTAGGTCAAAGGACTACCTGTTTATTTATATCGAAAATGAAACCACGAAATATTATGACAGTATGAGTGGTGAAGTGCAATTTCATATGCTCATAACTCCGTCATTTATGAACCGATTTGAAAAAAAAATTGTTTCATCTGGAAGGGTATACTTCTCGATTGGTCCCATTGTCACCATATCAGAATTAGATGATGGGATCCTACGAAAATCGAGGGCAACCCACAAATTTTATAAGCACATGCAATGTTTTTCATGAACTTTCTAACGCAATTCAGATATTTGTGCCTGGTGATCATCATCTCATGTTGCTGAGCTGATGATGAAAGGTATAAATTAGGATCTGATGATGAGATCCCATGAGAAATGTTTGTTCAGCGATACTTTCGCCAATTGTCAGCCGATTTGCATGATTATTTTTTGTTTGAAAGAGTATTTTCAAGGACTGGTCCCGTTTCAATTTGGTGAAGATCTGATGAAGAACTTCGGAGGTAGGCAACGGAACTCTTCAATAAATGATAGCAAAGGGATCGGGATTGCTGAAATCGCATATTTTTTTAGTGTTTACACCAGTTCTTAACATAAAATTGCGCCGGTACGCTGTTAATGGGTACGCAGGTACCTAGGTACCACTAAAAAGTGAAAAATAAAAATCTTTTTTACAAAAATACAACCGACTTCCAAAAACAAAATAACTTCGGAAGAAAGAAAAAAACTTTAAATTCGGAAGTCGGTGTCAAAAAACGAAATTATAACCAAAAACACCGACTTCAGAAATTAAAGTTTTTTTCTTTCTTCCGAAGTTATTTTTTTTTACATGAGTGGATGTTAAGGCATTTAATGTCACATTTCTTGCTTATGTTATTGTAAATAAGCGTGTGTAAGTAAAAAGGACATCGTCTGGCCAGATGAATGTTTGCGTTAGGAAGAGGGACACGAAAGATACGTTTTGAGAAAAGTCAATTCGGGATGTATTTTTTTTCTTATGTTTGTTACCTCATAACTCCGTCATTTATGAACCGATATGAAAAAAAAATTGTCTCATCTGAAAGGGTATATTTTTCGATTGGTCCCATTTTCACCATGTCAGAAACTGATGATGGAATCCCACGAAAATCGAGGGCAACCCTCAAATTTTATAGGCACATACAATGTTTTTCATAAATTTCTAACGCAATTCAGATATTTGTGCCTGGTAATCATCATCTCATGTTGCTGAGCTGATGATGAAAGGTATAAATTAGGATCTGATGATGAGATCCCATGAAAAATGTTTGTTCAGCGATACTTTAGCCAATAGGGTATTTTACTAAAAAAATCTAATTAGTCCGTCTGATAGATTTTCAAAACATATTTGACACGTATTTTTTCTTTTTTTACGAAAACTAAAACTAAAGGAGATAAAAATGTACCAAATTTACCAAGCGAAATGACGTCACGCGTGTCTTCGACTCGCTGTATCCTCTTTATTATTTGTTTACGTGAAAAAAGAAAAAATACGTGTCCATATTTTTTTGAAAATTTATCAGACGGACTAATTAGATTTTTTTAGTAAAATACCCCATTGTCAGCCGATTTGGATGATTCTTTTTTTGTTTGAATGAGTATTTTCCTGGACTGATCCCGTTTCAATTTGGTGAAGATCTGACGAAGAACTTCGGAGGTAGGCAACGGAACTCTTCAATAAATGACAGCTAAGGGATCGGAATTGCTGAAATCGCATGTTTTTTTAGTGTTTACACCAGTTCTTAACATAACATTGCGCCGGTACACTGTTAATGGGTACGCAGGTACCTAGTTACCACTAAAACGTGAAAAATAGAAAACTTTTTTACAAAAATACAACCGACTTCTAAAAACAAAACACTACAAGGTACAAAATAACTTCGGAAGAAAGAAAAAAACTTTAATTTCGAAAGTCGGTGTCAAAAAACGAAAAAATAACCAAAAACACCGACTTCAGAAATTAAAGTTTTTTTCTTTCTTCCGAAATTATTTTTTACCTTGTAGTGTTTTGTTTTTGGAAGTCGGTAGTATTATTTGTAAAAAAGTTTTTTTAAGAATTTGTGTGCATGCTGTATAGCGTTTAGGATAAATAGTTGCCGTACTCGGAGGACTAGAAATGTGTCATAAAGCAAATAAACAAACATATAACTGTATAAATACAATAACACCATTCTATGACGAACTGAAAAATTACAATACTGACAAGAGCAGCAGCTCGTCGAGCACGCCCACCATCTCCGGCCTCGTCGCTCAGCTCCGCCTCGCCGCCGCCGGAACCCAGCCCCACCGTAAGTGCTGTGACGCCTGTGACACCGGCCGTGGCAGTCGCGTCGAGCTCCAGCGACGAGTACTTCTCGCCGCCCACGACGCCACCACCTGCTTGTTGGCGAAGAGGACGCCGGCTGCCGGACGGCTTAGGACCTCGAGGCCCACCGGCTTCTGACAGGGTCCCAGTTCCCGGTGGAAGTGTGCAGCGTATGCGATGGACACGTGCCATAAATGAAAATGTGATACGCGCATACTTTGGGGCTACAGAGGGAGGAAACAACCTGACCGCGTACCGTGTTCGGATGCTCTCTTTGTTTCAGGTGCTTGAGCCAGCAGTCAACGTATCGGCCCAACGTCTATCGGATCAGGTGCGGGTCATCATCAAAATCAAATCAAATCAAAATAGCCTTTATTACTGATAACATCATTACATTACATTACATTATAGTTCTATCTCTCTTGTAATAAATAATTTTCAATATATTACAATGCCTTTCATATTTATTTTAATACAATCAGTTTCATGCACATTTAGCAATTTCATTTTTATTCCAATTATGATAAGATTACATGCACTTTTAATCATTAATAATAATATTTAATTAAATAATATAAATATAAATTAGATTCATTTTAATTTTCGACATCGGTAACTTTATTATCAGTTTGCCTTTTGGCATAGGCCTCCCCTAGGCTTTTCCATCTATCTCTATTTGTGGCTTCTCTTTGCCATGTTGTTCCAGCTACCTTCCTAATATCATCCTCCCATCTTGTTTTTTGCCTTCCTTTCTTTCTTTTCCCATCCCGAGGATACCATTCAGTAACATCAGTGAGGGGGGGTGGTGGTGGTGGTGAGAGGGGTTTGTTGTTTGTCATTAGTTTTGTTTTGTCTAGATTCATAGTCAGACCCACCTTTCTGCTCTCTCTGTCTAATTGCGTTAACATTGTTTTTAAGCCCTCTTGGTTTTCGCTAAGCAGAATCAGGTCGTCTGCGAACCTAAGGTGGTTGAGCTTTTTGCTATTTACATTTATCCCATACTCATCCCAGTTAATTTTACGAAATATGTGTTCTAGTACAGATGCGAATATTTTTGGTGAGAGGGGGTCACCTTGCCGTACTCCCTTTTTTATTTTAAAGGCCTCTCCTTTCCTTTCAGTCTGAATTTTTGCCGTTGATTCTTTGTATATGTTTTTTATTATCCTGATATATTTTCGTTGCACTCCTTGTGAGTGTAGAGCGTCCCAAATGTGTGAATGTTTCAAAGAGTCGAATGCCTTACTGTAATCTACGAATGCCAAGTATTATGTCTTTCTGTATTCATTGCTCTTTTGGATAATTTGTTTGACGACATGAATGTGATCCATTGTTGAGAAGTCGCTTCGGAATCCAGCCTGTTCTCTCGGCTGATTTTCGTCCAATTTTGAGCTAATTCTGTTCAATATTACCTTTGCAAATATCTTATATAGATTGGAGATCAGGCTAATCGGTCTGTAGTTGTTTATTTCTGCCCTGTCGCCTTTCTTATGGAGCAATATGATGGCTGACGATGTCCATTGTTGCGGTATTGTTTCTTTAGTCAGAATATCGTTGTATATATTGGTAATATCACTTATTATGTAGTCTAAGCATTCCTTCAAAATTTCGTTTGTTATTCCGTCCTCTCCGGGGGCTTTGTAGTTTTTCTGGGACAGTATTGCGGTTCTTACTTCGGATTCTAATATTGGGAGGGTAGCTTCTTCGTCTTCTTCCTGTGGGTATTGAGTATTTGTGTAGTCTGGATCATCATATAATTTACTATAAAATGTTGTTGCTATTTCCATAATTTCGGGTCGTTTTGAAGCTTTCTTATTAGATGTCTTGCTTTTGATGGATGGGATCCAACAGGTATTCTCTCTCAGTTCTTTCAGAGCTTTCTTTATGCCTCCAGATTTTTCAATGTGGAATTGGATAGTTCTGTTTCTAATTTGTTTCCTATGAGTCCTAATTTTTTCATTTATTTGTTTTACTAGCTGGGTTATTTGTGTTCTATTTTGTTTCTTATTTCTTAATAAAGTTTTCCTGGTCTCAAGTAGATGTCTGGCTTCGTCTCCTATTTTATCTCTCTTGTTTTTTAGGGTATATAATTTTCTGGATATT
Organism: Lacanobia oleracea; assembly: GCA_950371165.1. NCBI lineage: Eukaryota > Metazoa > Arthropoda > Insecta > Lepidoptera > Noctuidae > Lacanobia > Lacanobia oleracea. Next base: position 24,490,734 of record OX493395.1, read on the forward strand.
TCTTTCAGCGCTTTTTCTATTATATTATATTTTTCTTGAATATTTTCGCTCTTGTTGTTATTCAGTAAATTATCTTTCAATGTTGTCAACAAGTTTTCTGGGACGGTGAGAGGGATTTGACTTGTTGTAATTCCTTTCTTAGTGTACTGTCTCCTCTTTTTTATCTCATTTAGGTAAATGGCTCCTCTTACCATACGATGATTTGTGTTGAAGTTGAACTTATTAATTGTGGTTATATCCTTGAAGAATTTAGGTTTATTTGACAATATGAAATCAATCTCATTTTTCACGTTCCCATCTGGAGAAATCCAGGTCCATTTTTTATTTTTGTTTTTCTTATATAAACTATTTAATATCCTAAGGTTATGTGCCTGTGCCAGGTGTACTAGTCTTTGTCCGTTATCATTTATTTTTCCTGTGCTGAATTGGCCTAGTATGTTATTTTCGTTTGTTAATCTTTTACCAATCTAGCCATTGAAATCTCCCATCAGTATGATTGCCTTGTGTGCATCTGCCAGAGTCCTGTCCAGGTCTTCGTAGAAATTATCCTTTATGTCTTTTGGTGCCAGCTCTGTCGGTGCATATACTTGAATTATTGACACAGTTGCATACCCAGGCAAGTTGATATTTAGTTGTGCAATTCGTTCTGATATTCCAATGAAGGACTGTATGTATTGACTGTAGCATTTTTTAATAAGGAAACCGACACCGTGTAGGCCTGGTGTGGTTCCTATATGGTATAATATGTAATTTTCATGTTGTTCAATCTTTTCTCCCATTCTCCTCACTTCGCTTAGGCCAATAATGTCCCACTTTATAAAACCTAAGGCATATTCCAGTTCTTGTAAAGATTCGTCTGTTCTTAGAGTCCTGGTGTTAAGCGTTGCTATGTAAATACTATTTCTCTTATCTTTTATGACATTTATTTCTTTTCCGTTGTTTTCGTGTGTATTGTCTTGTTTCTGTATGTTGTGTTTTTTGGGAGGGGGCAATCCTAGGGGGTATTGGTCTCTTGCCCCACGGTGACCAGCCGGGTTGGGGCGATTTTCCTTTTCCAAATGTTCTGTGCTTGTGATTGTTGTTTTTGTCCGGTTACCGATGTCTCGAGATTCTTATGCTTTTGGTTTTGTTGTTTCAGTCAAAGAATGTGATCTAGACCTCATGTATGCGAATGGGTCAGTTCTTTGCAGTTTTGCAGGGGCTACTATATTTTTGTTATTATCTCCTGACACTTGTTGATGTTGTTGTGTGGGTGATAGTGATGTCTCCCTTTTTCTTTTTTCATTCTCTTTTGGTTTTATTACAACTTTGTTGTTTTTAATGTACACATCATTTCCCTTTTCTTTTTCTCGGTGAAGTTCTTGTTGTAATTCTTTGCGTTTCTGCAAAGTTTTTTTAGAAAAATCCTCTATAATGTATGTTGGTTGTGACATTTTCTTTTATTTTTTAGAATCTCGATTTTTTTGTTGTATGTTGTGGGGGTAATTAATACAGGCCTTGTTTTTCCATTCGTTTGTCTTCCAATTCTGTGTAATTTGTTTATATCGTAATTATCAATTTTTATTCCCAAGTTTTCAAATAATCCTATAGAGTTGTTATATAATTCAGTATAATTTTTTTCTGTCTCGTTAAATCCATGAATGTTGTTCCTTTTGGTTGCATTTTCTAGGGAGTTTATTTTCTTATTAAGTACTTCGATTTCCAATTTTAGGATCTTATTTTCTTGAATTAATGGTTTGATTTTATCGTCTATTGTCACCATAATTTTTTCTGTATTATCCTTTATCAGCGTAGCTTGTTTATCCATTTCTAGTTTCATCATATTGTAGAGTGTGGATATTGACATTTCTTCAGTCATCGTTATGCAGTCTATTTTTACGGTGCAATAACGAAACGTTTCGCAACTGCTTGAATTGGAATGCAACTTTTTATGTTGGCTGCCCTTCAGATATGTCACTCGTGAAAGTGGATGACAGGCCGTATGGTTTATATTTTGCTATGGTAACACTGCGTTCTTCCGTTAAGTTGGTACTGTGTAAAGTTATCTATGACTTGCTGGTATTTGTCACTTGTTTGATAAGGTTATGTTTACTGCGTGTTTCACTTATCTTGTAATAATCACAAAATAATCCTTGCATTAATCACACAATGTATAACAGACTTATCTTGCCTGCAGTGTGTTCTTGATTAGTATATTCCACTTTTTGGTTGTTTTTCCTCTTTTGCACTGAGTTTGTAATTATTTCTTTTGGAAAGCACTGAACAACGTCCTCACTGTATGATAGCCGGAACCGGATCGCGGGTCATCATGCGTAACCATATATGTTGGATGATACTACACTTGATCTTTTCCGAGCTGAACTGAGTAGCCATGCCATTGCCTCCTCGTCGCAGACTGTGGTACTACCACATTTTCACCAAATTCCCAGCCATGTTGACGAGGAGAGTAGTGACAGGGTTACAAATGTGAGTACCCAGTACAGTGACGAATTGAGGAGTGCTTTGGAGTGCGCTATTCGGGAGTATCGTTACATGCCTGAACTTAGACCACGCTTACCTCGTTTGCTCATGCATAACAAAAATAGGGCGCTGGTGGCTGCTCTGGATTCGCAGTTGTCAAGCTATTTTGATAACTGTGATAACCTCACCGATACACATTCGATCATGTATTGCGCGGCTGTGGCGGCTCGTCGTGTAGCTCACGTCAAATTTGCTGATCACAGGGCTACACGACCAAAACAAGCCGTGCCGGCTTGGCAGTGCAGGATCGAGCGTCGTATTGGTGGGGCCAGAGCACTCATCAGCAAACTAGTTTTCTTCAGGGAGGGCAACACTCGCCCAAGAGTGATGTGCTTTGTGAGACGGGCGTTTTCGGGGACTGATATTAGTCCCCGAGAGTATTTGTCCCGGGTCACAGAGCGCATCGACTTCCTGAAGCAGAAGGTGTATGCATGGGCAAACCGCATTCGGAGGTATAAGCGGCGCGTGGAGCGATACACCCAGAATCGCACATTGCAGAGTAATGAAAGTTGGGTATACAGAGCTTGGGAGCGACCGGACCAAGGTGTGACTGACACGCGCTTGCCGGATGATGATGCCATGAGTTCGTTGTGGCGCAGCATCTGGTCGGTGTCTGTCAGTCACAACGAAGATGGTTGGACTAGAGAGGTCGAAAGAGCGTGCGATTCAATACCAGGAATGGGGGCAATCACAATCAGCCCCCAAGATGTAGCTCGTGCAGTCCGTCCGTTGCCTAATTGGAAATCTTCAGGACACAATTTTTGGATTAAGTGGCTACAAAAGTCGCACGTTCGGTTGGCATTTCAGTACTAGACTGCCTTGGATACCGGCTCGCTACCCGAGTTTCTTACAACAGGAGTTACCCATCTTCCCAATTTTATAATTAAGTGTTATTTAATTTCTATTTTAGTTTTTGGTATTCGTCATGCTTGGCGCAAATAAACGCTTTTCTTTCTTTACCTGCTTCACAAATCTGGTAGCAACGTGGAACCCAAAAATTATAGACCGATCACGTGCCTACCGACGGTCTATAAGGTTTTTACATCCATTTTAAGAGCCAAAATTAACACTCATATAGACAGCAACTCTGCCTCTCAGAATGGATGTAGGAATGGGACCCGCGGTACTAAGGAGCTGCTCCTCATAGATATGGCCATTAGTCAACAAGTTCAGCGTTCCCGAAAGGATCTGTCGACATGCTGGATAGACTATAAGAAGGCCTATGACTGTACCTCATACATGGCTCATGAGGGTGCTAGAATTGTATTAAATTTTATACAACGCTATGCACCTTCCTGATGTCGTGTATGAGGCAATGGAGGACAGTCCTTCGCTATCCAGGATGTCAAAATATCCAGGGAACTAGCGAACCGATAAGGATCGAGCGGGGTATATTTCAGGGCGATAGTTTGAGTCCGCTTTGGTTTTGTCTAGCCTTGAATCCTCTAAGCACACTGCTAGAGAATTCAGGGCTAGGATATCGGTTGAAGAGAGGTGGTCAGGTTATCTCACCTCTTTTACATGGATGAGTTGAAACTCTTTGCCCCCACTAATCTGCAACTGATGGAGCTACTGAAGGTAACTGAAACTTTCAGTAACGCCATCAGGATGTAGTATATGGAATCCGTGGTAACTCAACTCTTGGATTCTATAAACCTGAGATCCCTCTCTTCAACTGAAACTTACAAGTATTTGGGTATGTCGGAAGCGTTAGGTATCAATATAACTGACATGAAACAATCTTTGAAAGAGCGCTTCTTTGGCCGCCTGAAGAAGGAATTCAATAGCTTTCTATCGAGCGGAAACAAGGTACGCGCCTTCAACGGTTGGGTCATGCCGGTTTTGATGTACTCTTTCGGCGTACTCAAATGGACTCAAACGGAACTTGACGCCCTGGATAGGCAGGTCCGTACACTGCTTACTGCGTATCGAATGCATCACACACGGTCGTCGGTAATGAGACTATATATCCCGCGAAAGTGTGGAGGTCGAGGCTTTTTACATGCTAAGACTCTTTACAATCGCGAGATATGCACTCTCAGGGAATACTTCCTAGCTGTCGACGTGGGTATGCATCGAGATGTAGTGGCGGTAGACAAGGGACTCACCCCGCTCTCCTTGGCAAATGTGAACTGGCACAAACCTGCAGTACTTGACACCAACGATCGTAGAGCGGTATGGCCCTACATGGGCCTGACGTAGATCAACTAGCGTCCGTAGCCTGGCTGCGTTTCGGTGATCTTTTTGGATAAATCGAAGGTTTTGTCTGTGCAATTATGGACGAAGTTATCATGACAAGGAACTACCGGAAATTTATTGTGAAGGACGGCACGGTTGACATATGTCGGGCATGTCCGGGAGAATCAATTCGCCACATTATCTCTGGTTGTTCTCGTCTAGCTAACGGAGAATACTTGCATAGGCACAACCTTATAGCCAGGATTATCCATCAGCAACTTGCTCTGAAATACTCTCTTGTGGAGTCGGAGGTGCCGTACTACAGGTATGCGCCCGACCCAGTTCTCGATAATGGCAATATCACAATGTACTGGGATCGGTTCATCATCACTGACAGGACTATTGTTGCCAATACACCTGATATAGTGGTGTTGGACCTAATCGAGAGGCGTGCAATGATTGTAGACATAACCGTCCCACATGACGAGAACCTCGTGAAAGCCAAGAAAGATAAACAAATCAAATATATTGACTTGGCTCGCGAGGTTGTCGACATGTGGGATGTGGATTCCGCAATCATTGTACTGATAGTCGTATCAGCCAATGGCTTAATAGCCACGAGCGTCGACCAACACCTCAATAGGCTTTCGTTAGGCTGCTGGATCAAGGGCTTTATTCAGAAAGCGGTACTTCCGGACACGGCTCGTATTGTTAGTAGGTTCTTCTCTCTGGAGCCCTGATCGCTTGGACCCTGTTCCCGATACCGGTGGGCTAATATTTATTATATTTTTAAATGTTTTTACATATTTTTTTTTTTTCAAATATATAAAAATGTAATTTGTAGGTTAATTTATCGAATAATGGAGAATAATAATTGTTGTAATCTGTGATAAATATTATAAACTTGATTTTCACTATGCTACATACAGCGCCACCTTACAGTGTCTTTTTAAATCTGCCAACTGTCATGGCGTCGCTTGCTTGTAATTCGTAACACGACTAAGATGTAAAGTTTCCTAAATTATCTTCCAACGAATAAACGTTGTCAATATTACTGCTGGCCTAATTATTTGCCATCCCACCACTCCAACATGGTAGCAGAGCGTGGTTGGGTGGTTTAATAAGTGAAATTTCGTAAGTTCAAAAAAAAAGGCCACGTGCAAAGTAGATGGCGCCTCGTGAAAATTAGAAGTCCAGAAAAAATACGTTATAAATAGATTATCATCACCAAAATGGCTAAACAAGCAAAAGTAGAAGACATAATGATGCCCATTTTTGATGGGGTAAACTATTCAAGCTGGAAATTAAGGTTAGTAACTTTGCTAGAATACAAAGAATGTAACGAGCCCGCCATTGGCGTGATGCCGGAAAAATTTAAACAATTAGAGGCGGATTGGAAGAAAATGGATTTAAAAGCAAGGACTATAATAATGAGCACGATTTCCGATAAACAACTAGAATATATTAGTGAATGTACAACAGCTTACGAAATTATGAAAAAGTTTGACAAGATGTACTTGACACAGTCTACCGCAATGCAAATCATATGTAGGGGAAAAATTGAAGAGATTAAATTAAACAATTACAATACAATAGAAATTTTTTTTGTTGAGTTCGAGAAAACAATCAATGATTTTAAAGCGGCTGGTGGAAATATAAGTGAACCTGAGAAGATGAGGTACTTACTCAGAGCTTTACCTCCCAACTACAGGTATATTGGAGATTTTATTGATGTAATCCCGGAAGAACAAAGAACAGTAGATTATGTGAAATCTAAAATAAAAGAAAAAAGTATGACCACTAGTGATCTAGACAGGAAAAGCAATATGAGCACATTCTCAGCAAAAACTAAAGCAAAATGTTATGTATGTGAAAAGACCGGCCATCTGAAGAAGGATTGCTGGCACGGTCAGAAAAGCTACCAAGGTCCAACCAGTCAACACCAGCGAGGTAAACAAAGAGGTTTCAACAGAGGATTTTATCGAGGTTGCGGCCCTGGCAGAGGTCAAAGTGTCCCCAGAGGTGACGGTCATCCCAGAGGTGAGTCGTCAAGCACTCAACAAGACGGCTCAGCATCCGAGTCATGGACAGCTCAGGTATGCAATCCATTAGTAAATCAGATAACAGGGTGTAGCGAAGGGGAATATGATAACAGCAATGAGATAGATTGGTTGTTAGATAGTGGGTGTACAGATCATATTATTAAAAGTGATACATGTTCTTATAATTATGTAGATTTGAAAAATCCCATTGATGTGAAATTGTCAGATGGTAAATTGTTAAAAGCAACCAAAGTAGGTACTGTTCAAGTCCATTTCAAAAATTATTATACTATAAAACAAGTTGATTTAAAAAATGTATACTTTGTAAAAGGCATTAAACAAAATTTGTTAAGCGTTTCAAAAATAACCCAAAATTGCACAATAGTAGCAAGACATGAAAATGCAAAAATTTATAATCAATCTAGAGAGTTAATAGTTGTTGCTAACAAAATAAACAATTTGTATTGTATAAAAAGTTTTGTATCAAAAATTGATAAAAATGACATGTATGTAAACTCAATAAAATTAACTGATAAAGAGAAATGGCATAGGGCACTTGGTCATGTAAACTTTCAATATTTAAACAAGTTGATAAACAACAAATTAGTAAAAGGTTTGCCAGATAAGATTGAAAGCTTGGAAATGAAATGCTCAAACTGCAAAAAATGTAGCAAGACATGAAAATGCAAAAATTTATAATCAATCTAGAGAGTTAATAGTTGTTGCTAACAAAATAAACAATTTGTATTGTATAAAAAGTTTTGTATCAAAAATTGATAAAAATGACATGTATGTAAACTCAATAAAATTAACTGATAAAGAGAAATGGCATAGGGCACTTGGTCATGTAAACTTTCAATATTTAAACAAGTTGATAAACAACAAATTAGTAAAAGGTTTGCCAGATAAGATTGAAAGCTTGGAAATGAAATGCTCAAACTGTATTGAAAGCAAAATGGCCAATGTACCTTTTGAAAATAATAGAACTAAGACTACTGGAATTCTGGAATTGATACATACTGATCTAAATGGCCCACATAACACAACTGGTTATGGTGGAGAAAAATATTTTTTGACATTTATTGATGACTATAGTAAGTGTACTAGAATTTTTTGTATTAAAAGTAAAGCAGAGACTGTAAATTGTTTTATAGAGTTTGTTAATTTAGTAGAAAATAAATTTAATAAAAGAGTTAAGAAAATACAGTGTGATAATGGGAAAGAATATTTAAATAGAGATATTTATAATTTCATTAGACAAAAAGGCATTGAGTTATTACCATGTCCACCCTATGTCCATGAATTAAATGGAGTAGCGGAAAGATATAATAGATCTGCTATGGATATTGGTAGATGCTTAATGAGAGAAGCTAAAATTCACAGAAGGTATTGGCCCGAAGTTATAAAAACAGCAGCATACTTAAAAAATCGAACAATTGCTAATACAGTAGAGAATAAAACTCCTTATGAAATATTTTTTGGTATTAAACTAAATGTTGAGCATTTAAAGATTTATGGAAGTAGAGTTTATGTCAGGGATCCAGAAGTTTTAAGAAAAAGTAAATGGGACGATAAAGCCCAACTAGGAGTCCTAGTGGGTTATAATGAAAATGGTTATAGAGTTTTATTGAATAATAGAATAATCAATGCTAGACATGTACAGGTAGTCGAGGAAAATACTCAGTTAATTTGTTTAGAAAAAGTTGATGATGAAAAGGATAGAATCTTGGAAAATATAACTTCAAATATTAAAAATGAAAAAGTTAAAGCTGATATTGATAAAGATTATGTGGATGAAAATGAAACCAGTTCTACTAATAATACTGTGGAAGATAATGTTAATGATAAAAATTTAAGTACCAATAGGGATAATCTTGTAACGGAAGAAAGGCCAAAAAGAAAGATAAAACCAGTTTCCAGATATGGTAATCCAGTATCACATTTTATTTATGTAAATTACATTGATGCAAATGTACCAAACACATTTGCGGAGGCGATGAGCTCCCACGATTGTAAGCAATGGCAGGTAGCGATGGCTTCAGAAATAAATAGAAATAATAGAATTTCATACAGTTGTAAAAACAATTTATTTATAGAACAAATGGATGTTGAGACAGCTTTTTTAAATGGTTATGTAAAGTCAGAGGTATTTATAAATCAACCGAGAGGTTATGAAACTGGAGATAATAAAGTTTACAAATTGCATAAAGCACTCTATGGTCTCAGAGAGAGCCCTAGAATATGGTATGATTGTTTCAACAAATTCATTGAAAAATCGAATTTTGTTAGAAGTAATTATGATTACTGTCTCTATGTAAACAGTACGAGCAAAGATCCAATATACATACTAATATTTGTCGATGATCTTATAATCTGTTGTAAAGATAAAGATAAAATAACAAAGGTAAAAACTAGTTTAATGGAAAAATTTGCAATGAAAGACCTAGGAAAAATTAAAAGTTATATTGGCATAGATATTGATTATAATAATGATAGGAAAAGAATGACCTTAAATCAAACAAAGTATATTGAATCTTTGGCTGTAAAATATAATTTGGAAAATACTAAGTTGTATGATACTCCAATGGAAACAAATTTAAAATTAGAACAAGCTAGAGAAGTAGATGATAGCATTATGTATAGAAATATAATTGGTGAGTTATTGTATATTAGTACAGGCACAAGGCCAGATATAGCATATAGTGTTAATTACTTGAGCAGATATCAAAGTTGTTATGATCAGACGCATTATAAATATGCAATGAGAATTTTAAAATATTTGTATAAGACTAAGGATTTAAAGTTAACATACTATGACAATGTTAACTCTGAACTATTAGATTGTATGGTAGATTCTGATTATGCGGGAGATAATGTGGATAGAAAATCTACAACAGGTTTTGTAATAAGATTATTTGGTAACTTAATTTTTTGGAAAACACATAAACAAAGTACAGTAACAAAGTGTTCAACTTTTGCAGAATATACTGCCATGTCAGAAGCAGTGACAGAGGTACTTTTCATCAAAAACTTGTTAAGTGAATCATTCGATTTTAAATTTGATAAGCCAATAAAACTGTATGAAGATAATTCAGGTGCAATTTCGATTGCTAAGTATGGAAATTTTACTAAAAATTCAAAGCACATTGAAGTTCAGTATCATTATATAAATGAAAACTATGAAAAGGGTATAATTGATATTGTAAAAATTGATTCAGAATTTAACTTAGCAGACATGTTAACTAAAAGTTTAGATAAGACCAAATTTTTGAGAAACAGAATGGGCTTAAAATTAATTTAGCATATAAAGTGTAGTGTAGTGTGCCTAGTAGTAGTTCTGTATATGTCTATAGTAATATTGTCTATGTAAAAGATCAAGATTATAAATTTAAGGAGGTGTGTTGTAATCTGTGGTAAATATTATAAACTTGATTTTCACCATGCTACATACAGCGCCACCTTACAGTGTCTTTTTAACTCTGCCAACTGTCATGGCGTCGCTTGCTTGTAATTCGTAACACGACTAAGATGTAAAGTTTCCTAAATTATTTTCCAACGAATAAACGTTGTCAATATTACTGCTGGCCTAATTATTTGCCATCCCACCACTCCAACAATAATAATAATTAACTTTAATTCATCGGTTGGTGTCCCATTCCATTTGAAATGTCTAAAGAGGCCTCTGCGAGTTGGCATCGGCCCCTCGTACGCCTACCAAAGGACCGGGTCTCTAGGGACCCGAGAATGTCAAAAACATTAACTTTAATTCAGACCGGAGTCCACAACCACATCTAAAGTTACACACACATACACACAAATAAAAAAAAAACAAAAAAAAAAAAAACAAAAAAAGAATTAAAATAAACAGAAATTTAAAACACATACAAAACTAATTACTATATATAAACACATACAAAAATAATTACATACATAACTAAATGACGCACGATGTGTCGTCATCCAATGCCACATCATTGGGCTGTCCATTCTGCTGGCCACAATCGCCACCAAGCTGTTGGAGGTATCGCGCACTCGCCGTATCAGGGATGCTATTCGTGTTCGCATAATAGAATAAAAATTGGACACGCCATACTCCGCGAACATCCCCGATGCACTGCAAAAGCGCGGTAGCCCCAACATAACTCTGAAGGCGTTATTATATTGGACTAGCAGAGCGTTGCACGAGTTTTTTGTATACGCACGTGCACATAGATTGGCAGTACGCCCTAAAGAGCGTGATTTTAACCTCTTTTGTACAACGTGCAAACCTACGGGCCAGCATGTTACATCGAACTGCCAACGCTCTGCGTTCCCTCTCCAGGTCCATATCGTCGGATAAACTATCGGTGACCCAATACCCCAGGTACTTCGTCACCCTGGACAGCGGAGCGCCCCCCAAAGTGCCAGGTGGGACTGTGTCGTAGGTTTTATTACCCACCTTAAAAACCAGAAGTTCACTCTTGGTAGCATTGTATCTGAGGCCGTGAGCCACCGCATAGTCCTCACAAATACGGAAAAGCCTCCTAAGAGCACCGATCGATGGGCTCAGCAATACCATATAATCCGCGTAGTTCATGGTATTGATGCAGTGCCTGTCAATGGAGCACCCGATATTGGCATTGCTGAGCTCACAGATCAGCTCGTTTACATACAGGTTAAAAAGCTTGGGCGAGCTGAGTCCCCCCTGCCTCACCCCACATTCCAACCTGTATGCATCCAACAGGACAACCGCCCACTTAGCATAGTTGTATTGATTGTTATACCAATACCTTAGCATTTTAATGAGATCGCTTGGAAATTTTTTAACATTTGATAGTTTCCTCCATAGGCAGCCATAAGACACGAGGTCGAAAGCCTTGGAGAGGTCCAGAAAATATGCATAAACAGGTGTTTTCCTACTTGCGTAGTACTGAACAGTCTGTTTGAGATAGAGGATAGCTGTTTCCGTGGATAAATGCGGCTTAAACCCAAATTGGGCATCGTGTAGTGTTAAGTGTCTGTCCAGCTGCCGATCAATCAGATCGTCCAACACCTTTGCAATGATAGTTACCAAGGAAATAGGCCTATAATTGCTCTTGTCACTCGCATTACCAGTCTTATTCTTGACGATAGGCACAACAATAGTTTTAAGTAAGTCAGCTGGAAGATACGAGTGACTCAGGCACAAACTAAAAAACATTGCTAGCACTCGCGGTAAGTGCTTAACCGCATGACGCAGATGTTCAATACTTAGGCCATCGTGACCCGGCGACTTGCCTCTCTTTAAGTTACGTATGACAGTAGCTACTTCCCCGGCCAAAAACCTCAGAGGCATGCCATCGGACCCCCCCACTACCTCCGAGTCACCAGACGACGGACCTAGGGGAGACGCAACCATAAAGGCTCTGCTGAATAGGTTGGCGATCTCATTAGGGTCACTAACACCCTCAACATTCAGACAGACTTGACCTGGGATTCAAGCTGTTCGTGGCTTTCCAAAACTACCAAAATTCTTTGCATCATGATGCCTCGCAATGATGTCCATTTTTGTTTGGTCTTTATTATTTTGGCACCATTTTATTTTTATTTTTAAAAACCCTTCGGCTTTCCACCCTTTTTTTTTGTACAAAGTACCACTTCTAGGCCTACCAAATAGCGTCAAAGTCAAGCCGAGCCTGTCCGAGTGCATCCTTCACATGCTTATTCCGGTCCGTTGTGTTTCGCTTTTAGCGCTGTGTTCCCTTATTGCAACTCATGATTGCACTCTCACAGAGAGAACGCACAATTCTCGCATACATATTATCTAAAATTGTTTCATGCCCTTTAATTTTACATCTATCATGACTACATTCTGTCTATTCTGTAGGAAAGTCTAGATTTTTTAAGTAACCATTACAATAGTTGCTATATAACTCAGTCTACTGCGCCAAGATGTCAAATGTAACTGTACTCCTATGGACCGCGTTCCCTCTAAGCGGTCCATAGGAGTATAAGTACAGTTTGAAAGGGTGTATTGTAATCTTTACGGCATGTGTGAAATTTGAGTGATAGATGGCGGGTTGTTTTCTTGACGTTAAGAGTTAGAAAGTTAGATAGATAGCTTTTAAACCAGGCCAATACATTACTTCGTATTCCTATACCCTCTAGTTTGGACAGGAGAAGATCTATTGATATAGTATCGAACCCTTTGGCAAGGTCAAGGAAAATAGCCATGACACAATTACTTTTTTCAATACTAGATGCTATGGAGTTGGTTAATAATATTCTGCATCCGCGGTCGACTTGAACCCATACTGTCTATCAAATAAAAGACTCATGACTTTATCGAGAAGTTTTGATAAAATGCTCATAAGAGGAATAGATCTGTAGTCCTCCAGTGATTCTTTAAGACCACTTTTATAAATGGGTCAAAGGCAACCCTATCCAACAGTCTGGGAATGTACCATGTTCTAAGCTTAAGTTGAAAATATGATTGGGTGGTTTTAGTAATTTTTTTTGAGTAAGATAATTAATCTGTCAGTAATTCCATCCAGTCCGGCAGCACTTTCAATTTCAAGTTTGTGGATTCGATTTTCTATTTCATCTTCGTCCGTAGGGTGGAAGAAGAAAGAGTTGAAAAGAGGTTCCCGAGTTTTATTTTGCTCGCTAGGGATGCTTGGGTCTCGGATAGTCGCGTCAATATGCGGTCAGAAAGATTTTTGCCGAGAGAAGTAAAATAAGCATTACATCTATTGAGTGAATTGACAGGTTCCTTAGCGTTAGATAGCAACTGGAAATAATCACCTTTTCCTATATTTGGCTTGTAAATAGATTTTAAAGTGTCCTACAGATTTTTAGGGTTACCTTGGTTTTTTATTATGAGTTGACTGTTGTAATCGGTTTTCAGTTCATGTAACAAGTTGTTGCAAAAAATTTTGTACATAGCATATTAAATTGAGTTAATCGTTGTAATAAATGAGTTACCAAACTGGAGTCGAGTTTGATTCATCTCCTACAAATCCTTTCACTGTGGCCAAGACACGAGTCTGTGGGTTTGGTGAGAGTGAGAAAATCATTTCCTTTGTACACAAAACGTCTATTCCTACCCCAATTCCGTCTGTTACCGCAGGTCCCCTTCAGACTTCCGACAAGTAAAACCAACGTAACTAACGTTTGGTATATGGTTTGTATGGTAGGTTAGGGCGTTAGGGTAACTAGGCTGTTAGGTAATTGTTATAGGGCTAGGTTTAGTCAGTAGGGTCTTAGGTAACTCATAGCTTAATTGTCTCAGACCAAGCCACACTGGACGCATTTAGAATAGCTGCCGTACTAAGCTGCAAGCCCCGGTGCGTTCATCGTTCATGTATTACAGTGAAATAATATCCCGCCCTTTCCGACTGACTTTAATAACATTTATAGGTATTTAAGTTAATGTGGAATTGTAAAGGGCTCGATATGGAACATTTAGTGAATCACCAACAATTCAGCACGGGTTTGTTAATGAAAATAATCATCATCATCATCTCCTAGCCTTTTCCCAATTTTTTTGGGGTCGGCTTCCAGTCAAACCTGATTCAGCTGAATACCAGTATTTTACTTAGAGCGGCTGCCTACCAGACCTCCACAATCTATTAAATGGGTAACACGGTATTTCTTGGCAAGATGAGTCAGATTTACTGGCTTCTGACAATCCGTAACGACTGCCAAAGTTCTACAAATGACAACCGGAACGTGAGTCCGGTAAGCTGTTGAGCTTAACGTGCTTTCCGAGGCACGGAGGAAACTCGGTATGTTAAGATGGTCACCCATCCACAGATCAACCTTGGCAAGCGTTGCTTAACCTTGAAGATCGATCTGTGTGGCTGTTATTCTTTAGCCACGAGAAAATAATGTTTTACTAAAAATGATACTGGCAAAACAAATTATTAAAATCAAAAAATAAGATTAATTAGTTTAGTTCAAATTACTATTTCACGATACCATCTTGTTTCCATCCAAAAACATTCGTGTAGACGAACCATTATCGAAAATTAATTTGAACAAAGCAATAATTTGTATTACTTTGAAGTTCTCTCTCATCATAATAATTCGTTTATTTATACTACCATGGATAGGTTCAAGTTAAAAGTTAAAAAAATATTCGAAAAGCAAAAAAAGGATGCAGAGATCTCCTTCAGAGTGCTAAACAACAATCGACTAGAAAACGATGTTCAAAGAATGGTGTACTCCTTCAACTTTGTGCTCAGTCTGTTTTTGAATCCAAAATATAATGTAAGAAATAGTCATATCTATCCAAATGGAAAAATAAGTCGTATTCTTTCATTCTGTTGTATGTTTTTCATAAATGCGTCGTGTATCTATCGAATAGACATCATAGATGTCAGTGACATAAACAAAAATATGTCAAGTTTAGAAAAAGACTTCTTGTCACTGTTTTCTCCTCTGTACTTCGTCACCTATTTGGTCGGTTCTACAACACTGTTCATTCTAGATATAGTTCATAAGGACAATATCGTCTTACTTATTTTAAACATCCAAACCATACACAAGAGCATCGATTTCAGTAAAAATACTCAAAGTTTTGTTATTTGGAATTGGATTTCAGTAGTAACTACCACCTTTGTCAGTATTTTTATTCAGGCTATGTATTTTATAACATGTCAATATCCCAATGTCATTGACTTAATTGTGGACTGTATAATGAACATATTGTTCATTGCATTGGAAATAAATTCCGTCATGGCCACCCGAATAATAATACTATTGAGAAAGTATCTGGACTTGTGGATTGGAGTTATATTAATGATGAAAGATGATCAGGAGAACAATGAACAGTGCCAGAATCTATTCAGAACGTACCGCCGTATCCTCAAAGCTTACAATTTGTATAAGAGAATTTTCGAAGTGTTGGTAAGTTAATGAATATTTTGTTTAAACCTTCTCTTACTATTACTATCATCTATATCTACCTGTTTACTACTATTATAAAGGGTATAAATATAATTTACCACTAAAACCCTTGTGACCATAAAATCTATTACCTAAATATTAAAAAATAGTTTATAGTCTGGAATAACACATATGATATTATTACTTTTTATAATTATTAGTATAATTTTTTACATTCTCGCGGGTGGCAGCTAGTGGTAGACAATGGTTAGAGAATAGCTAAAAATACTGAAAAAGAATATTAACCGATCGTTGAATGAGATCTCGGTAACGTCCATACTCTGTAAGACTATGGAACGCGTGCTGAATCATAAGCTCCTGGCGTACTTAGAAGCGAATGATATCCTTAGTGACCGACTATACGAGTCCTGCCGAAATCGATCAACTGGGGTTCTTCTAGCGTATTCCATTCACATCTGGAGTGAAGCCATAGAGAAGCACGGGGAGGCACTAGCGGTCTCCCTTGACATCTCGAAGGCCTTCGACAGGGGCTGGTACGATAGCCTTATTAGTAAGCTTCCTTCCTTCGGTCTGCCCACCGGTCTGTGTGATTGGATAGCAGATTTTCTGAGGGATTGGTCTATCCGAATGGTCATAGATGGCTGCTCGTCTGGACTGCTGGATATTAATGCCGGGGTTCCTCAGGGGTCAGTGCTTTCGGCAACACTCTTCTTGCTGCATATTAATGATCTGCTTAAACCCGATACCTTTGGGTATGCAGACGACAGCACTCACAAGTGGTAAGATATAATCCGTGGTGCTTGGCAACTGGGCTTAACCCAGTTGTATTTGTCCCTTGGTGCCTATTGGCCTAGTTCTATTCTGTCTCCTGCTTGATACGGAGGGAAGTGGAAATTATATACATATTTTTTCCTACTCCTCCGCTGTACTTTTCTGATTAATTTCGTTGCCGGATCCAAGACAGTTGAATCGCTTCTCCGGGACTCGTCGGATTTCATTGGCTCGGCGTTTTTCTGGTGGTCGCCACTGTTGATTCTGGCTTTCAGGAGTTGCAGTGGTTGGGAATGTGTGGCGGGCTTGTCCCAAAAAAAAAAAAAACAAAAAGACGACAGCACTGTTGCTGATAGATACGTGTCCGACGCACGAGCTGGTGGGTCGCAGATCCGGTCTCTCCGGGAGGCAATGGTTGAGCGCTTGAACGTGTCCTTACAGGCTGTCTCTGAATGGGGCGATGCCAATCTGGTCAAGTTCAATGCTGCTAAGACTCAAGCGTGTCTATTTTCCGCCAAAAGGAGCCAATTCCACCCAGCTCCATCTTTCCGAGGTGCAACCGTGCTGATAACCGACCAACTTGAGCTTCTTGGGGTTACATCTACTCTCAATTTTGGCCCTTTTATAGAGGCAAATGCTCAAGTGGCTGCATGGAAGTTGGGGATCCTAGCAAAGGTAAGACGGTATTTCATACCGGAACAGCTGCTCAAACTCTATCAAGCGCAAGTTCGATCGTGTATGGAACACTGCTCTCATCTTTGGGACGGATCTGCCAGATACCAGCTTGATGCCCTTGAGTCAATTGAGACACGAGCCAAGAGGATCATTGGCAATGAGAGGCTCGTCGCGACAAAGCTCCAATTGAGCATCGACGACGAGTTGCTGGCTTGTCGGTTTTCTACCGGTTGCATTTTGGGGAATGTGCGACGGAATTGCATAATTTAATTCCGCCAAGCCCGTTCCATCATTAGACCACAAGACGAACGGCGATGCGCCACCGGTACATGGTGGACATCCCACCCACGCGCACAAAACGTTTTGGGAACACATTCATAATGCGTACAGCTAAGGAATAGAATTCCCTACCGGAGTCTGTGTTTCCCGATAGCTACAACCTGGGAGTCTTTAAGTCAAGAGTGAATAGGTTACTTCAAGGCAAGCGTGCTCCATCTTCGGCCACATCATCGCTTACCTTCAGGTGAGATGGTGGTCAAGCGCGTGCCTATCAATAGAAAAAAAAAATAGTAAAAAAAAGATATTGGTTATATTGGTTGCTATGGTGACGCTTGGGGGTGGGTTGTGTTTGGCAGTAAACGTCTATAGACTGATATAATGAACAGAGAACAATAAGTTAAAATGTATGCATGATGGTTGAAGTAAAATACGCATAAAGCTAAAGACAAACACGTACGCAACGTATGCAACGCATTATGATATCTAGACTCTTGATTTTATATGAAAACCTATGCAGAACACTACTTACAGACACACTATGTAGCACACCTTCTATGACAACGGCGTCTGATGCTAATTTACATTGCATACACTAGACAAGAGTGTGCACACCAATTATCTCACGTTGCATCGCATACGTTGCGTACATGAGACCAGTATGTCTCTCGCTTTCTTCTCCACCTGCCCATGCCGATCTGGATATCGCAGGTCGACGTTGCGTGGGAGGCGTGTAATTGCGTAGTGTGTCTCTATTGCATAGTTTTCCATACAAAATAAATAGTCCAGATATCTTAATGCGTTGCATACGTGGGACTAGTTTGTACAAATACAAATCTATCTATACATATAATAAAACAGTAGAGACCACGATTTCTGTACATTGAACAAAAATTCCAAAATTCGAGTAGGGGTTATCAAAAAATGGCTATAGAACACAAAAAGAGCATTTTTATTTTTTTTGTCTGTCTGTCTGTCTCTACACGATAATTTCCAAAAATACTGAACAGATTTTGTTGGGGTTTTCAAAGTTATATTTTAAAATTTAAATTTAAAATTTGGTGGCCGGATTAAAAAGTTATGGACATTTAAATATTTTAAAATTACGTATAACATTTTTCAAATGTTTTGTTTAACTTTCAAGTATTCGTACACTTTATCCTTTAAAAGCATATCCTTCAAAATTATAATCATCACACTATATCTTCAAGGAGCTGAGCAGTCCATAACCAAAAATTATCAGCTATTTAGATCTCATGACAACTGAATTCCTAGACCCGGTGGTTTAATGGCTGCCTTCCAGATGATTCGGTGTAAGTTCAAGTCCCAGTTTTTGCCTCTCTTTTTAAATAAATGTTGAATTATTTATTACTTCCGCGACTACATTTGTCTGTATGTTTGAAAATGTGTAGAACAGGATGTGCCGAAGCACCTACTGAAATTCCAGATTAGTAAGATAATTTACAGAACTTATTTTCCGTTTTTTTTTTTGTATTATGTTTTGTTCTTATCACGATAAAAAATACGAAACCAAAGTAAATAACTTTTACACATAAACCTGGTAGGAATTTACGGCAATGTAGATGCAATCAACTTCTAGGTAATACAGATACCTGCAATGCCATCTATTGACCCAAATAGTAGGTACTTTTGACGCGTGAGCTTATCTTTTGGTAGTTCAACTTCATATTCCATAGATGGCGTTATTCATTTGATCTCATTTTCGTGGTGTTAACATTACAATATTCTTCAACAGGCGCGCGTTTACATTTACTAAGCTAAATAAGCTAAAGCTGCTCAATAACACCTGTACTTTGGGGGATTTAATAAATGCCACCAATATTGCAATTAACGTAGCCACCTACTGGGCCAAAACAGTATAAAGAGTAAACCATCGATTGAAAAGAAGAAGAATGAACCTTTACAGGCCCGCAGCCAGGGGTCACGTCAAACCAACTAAGCTTTGCTTTAGTTGCCTAATACTGGACCTATACGGGCTTGGAGCCAAGGGTCACGTAATATCACCAGCATCAGCAGGTGGCGAAGTCCCATGATAGAATAAAAAAAAAATTCAAATAATTTTTTTTTTTTTTTTTTTTTTTCAAAACAGTTGAATTAGCTTTCGGTTAACTTAACATCGTTATGATTTACGTTCCTGGGCAGAAAGTCTCGACATAGTTACCGATCGCCTAGCAACCGAACACGTTAAAATCACCCGTACACAGTCAATCTAGAACGTATTCCACAGTCAAAAACAATGGTGTGATCCGCGGATCGCGTTCGAAATTTACTGTGTACGGCGTGTAGTGTACGGGCGGCATGATCGAATCAGGAATGATGATATTCGCAAGAGAACCAAGGTTACCGATATAGACCGTAGGATCGCCAAACTGAAGTGGCAGTGAGCAGGGTACATTGCTCGCAGAACAGATGGTCAATGGGGCCGAAAATTTATACAGTGACGACCGCGTACCGGAAGCCGCAACGTTGGAAGGCCTCCCACAAGGTGGGCTGAAGACCTGGTGAAAGTCGCGGGTAGCCGATGGATGCGAGACGCGCAGGACTGGTCGTTGTGTCGACGCTTGGTGGAGGCCTATGTCCAGCAGTAGACGGCTTTCGGCTGATATGATGATATGATGGGTGGCCTTAGGACTTAACTACCAAATTCGTCGTTATCTATGTTGAGACTGCAAACCTTCGTTCAAAATAAATAAAATAGTTTCTTAACTTCGTGGTTTGCACCATTTATATAGCGCAATATAATATCAAAATAATATGGCAAGCAAACATAATATGGTCTGACACCATAAAAAAGGCTGTTGGAAGTAGCATTACAGAGCAGTCCACTGAACCACAGAAGACTGAATGGCTTGGAGACGCGACGTATGTGGTCGCGATCCTTAGTAGTGAGGAAACGACGAGAAAGAAGAAGGCCACTCAAATT
This sequence comes from Lacanobia oleracea, assembly GCA_950371165.1. NCBI lineage: Eukaryota > Metazoa > Arthropoda > Insecta > Lepidoptera > Noctuidae > Lacanobia > Lacanobia oleracea. The sequence continues at coordinate 24,511,008 of OX493395.1, forward strand.
CGCATAATTATACGAAAATTGCTGACGACACACACCACAATCAACAAGATAGCCTATGGCGTCCCGTCGCTTCAGCATTAATTCATTTTTTCCGTGTACGGAAAACCCACCGACCAAGCAGTAACCATCAATATAAATAATATTTACAAATGTTTGTGGGAAAATAGTTCCATGAAATCGGCCATGGAAGAAAAGGTACACATCATCCGATTAAGTTTAAGTTTAATGCTTTTTATTTACCTACATTTTTAATTTTGATACCCGCCTGCCAAGCGTGGCGATTATGGCAAAACCCCTTTGGGGGAGGCCTACGTCCAGCAGTGGACGTCTTCCGGTTGTTATGATGATGATGAAATTTTGCGAAGGCACTCGGCTGAAAGTCACAGATATCCAACAAACTGTTATAGTAGCTGAAATAAGATTTCAGCTGATTGCTCTGGCGTGTTGTTCAAGTTTCAAGGTTTAATCGCTTCTCGCTGATCGCCGGCGATGAGACAAGTGTCTAAGGTTGAATTAACTGAATCTCTAACCAAGTTACTTAAGTGACTATTATTTTATTTTTTGTAGGTTTTGTATTACACGTTTGGTACATTTTACCGTAACCTTATTTATTTCCACTTAATATTTTCGGAGCTGAAATCATATCCAGAATTGAAAAACAATGTAAGTACAAAACAATTGTTGGTGTCTTGTGTTCCGAAATCAAAAACATTTTGTTTTCATTTCACTTAAATATGTAGTTTTTATAAAATCCACTGTTGAAGGCTGTTACTAAGTCTTCGTGATAACATTCCTAGCCATACCTTAGATTGATTTACATCACTGAGTTTACTTCCTTCCGAGCCAAGTCGATCTTCGCACAATAAATATCTTGAATTTTTTTTATTCCTATACTTTTACCTTTAGAAGTATAATTGAGCAACTTTCGATTATTATTATTTTGTAGCTGTGTCTTGTGCTGTATTAATTTGATAACTCGAAAATAAAAAATATTATTTACAGACAGTTACAGTTCTACACATATTTTCAACATTTTTATGGTTAACAAAGAACACGATTCTGCTATTTGTACATAGTATTCACTGTGAGAAGTTCTATGCAACTATTGAAGAAGCAGAGACGGCGTGTATACGGCTTCTAAAGAACAAGCTTTGTCCAGGTATGTTTTCTAGAGTTCCGTACCCAAAGGGTAACCAACGGAGCCCTATAACTAAGCCTTCGCTGTCTGTCCGTCCGTCCATCCGTCTGGCTGTCAGCGGTGTATCTCAAGAACCCTAATTAGTAGACAGTTGAAAATTTCACAGAGGGGGTATTTCTAATGCCGCTATAACAACAAAAATAATAGATTAAATTTAAAGGGGCCATACAAAATAAATGTTTTTTCCGCTTCATGGTACGGAACCCTTCGTGTTAAAGTCAGACTCGCACTTGGCCAAATTTTGTTTACTAATGGGGTCGGTAATCATCGTTAGATAATCGACTTGTCCATCAGTCAAAATTAACGGCTAACGTTGTCACATGTCTTAGATGTGACAACGTTAGCCGCATTAGAACTGCGTAGTGTATAACAGACCACTCCTTGAGAGGAGGCCTGCGTATCGAAGCTATGGCCATTTAAAGCTCATAAGAAATCTTTTTACTGAGAAAATCCATTTTCTTAAAACCCACTATGGTAGACGTCAGATACCCGTGCAATAACGGTCATTGACCCACATACATTTATTGACTTTCTTATTATTTAAAACAGAAATAACGACATAAAGCTGTCCTGAATCGAATTATCTCTTTCTTATGTTCTGTAGTAACGAAAAACGCTTCATCTACATTTATTGTTCGCGTATCTACGGAGGGATATTAGGGAAAGGTCAATGCATTTTATTGCATGTTTATCTGGCGCCCACCATAGGCGTACAGTTTTCCATCTCGTTGTAATCTTGTTTTGAAATTATATTTACAGAATGTCAAAAGGCACTCTGCGAGAACGTTACTCAGATCAATCAAACGTTCAGTAAAATGACCGCGTGCGGCCTGTTCTACATTGATGCCACTTTATCAAAAATGTTCTTGAACGTTACCGCCAATTATGTTATAGTTCTACTACAATGCAATTTTCTTTAAAGAAAAAAATTTGCTAAATATATTGACTATTAAACAATTTGGTATTGTCCTGTTATTTTTCTGTAGTAATGAAAATACTATTACTTTATGAATAATATTTATAACAATAACGTCATTAAGTTTTCTGAAAGTAAACTGTGTTTTCCTACTCAATACACAGAAATTATTCAAGAGCTTGATACATGACCGCGACTGTAAAAATCTTAGCAATAATCTTGATAAATCGACCACCAAACTCGGTACCATCCAGTCCAGACCACCAGACCAGTCGGGATGGACCAGTCGGGACCTTCCAGCGATTACGTTGCCGAGTTCGCTGTTCCTGAGTTACGAGTTGGAAGTCGTGGCTTTGACGTCAAGCAAAATAACAATGCGGTCTGCAGTGTTATCTTGAAATCTAGCTCCAGAAAAAGTCGATCATATGGCATTAAGCTCGATCCCTTATGGATATTTCATACTTTGACATCCAGAATATTGAGTCTAGAAACCTAAAGTCCCAAACAGATGTATAGATGAATCAATGGATTAGATACATCCATTTAGGGCTTCATGGTCCAAAATAGAACATTAATAATCATCCTGACTTTAACCCATGTTACCCGCTTGGGGTCGGCGCAACAAGTCTAAATCAACAAATCTAAATTCAATTCCTTCTTATTAATAGTCGCTCTTTTCTTCCCCAAATTATTCGTCATACAATGCCTCAATATATTCATTTTTAGTGTTGCTATAAGAATATATGGAAAATCCTTTATATTTTGTACATCCTGGACTCGTCTTCTAGACTCAAAACTTCTGGATTAAACTTAATAATCATAATGGTCGAACATTAAAGACATAATTAAAGCTAACACACTTGTGATAGAATCAAGCTCATTAGGAAAATTAAATTAGACAAAAGTTAAAATAATTTCTAGTAATCTTGAATTGATATCAAAATAAAGTATGACGCATTTATATTTGAAACGCCAGGCGTTGTCTTAGTCTTTTTTTGATATGTAAATGGGCAATGTATTTGAAAAAAAAATGTTACATAAACAAGACAACGTTTCAGAGCTGTCATATGAAGTGTCCTTGTCACTCAATAATCGACTTGAAAAAGAAGTACAAAAAGTATTTAATCCTTTTAACGTTATACTAAGTCTGTTTTTGGCTTCATATTATCATGTGCAGAATAACCATATTTATCCTAGACAAAAAAAATATCAAATGTTGTCGTTCATTTTTATGATCGTAACGAATGCAATGTGTGTCTATAGGATATTTACAGCAAATACAGTAGAAGATAAAAATAGGACAGTCTTGGAAAATAAATTCTTGAAATGGTCTGCAATTTTGTTTTTCATATTTTATTTGATCGGGTTCATCATGGTTTTCATTATAGATGTCATGCTCAAGAGAAAATATGTCTTATTCATTTTAAAAATCCAAACCATTCATAGAAGTTTCGACTTTAGCAAAAGTATCAAGAAAATCATTATTTGGAACTGGATCTCAATAGCAATTTACATATTTTACTATATTATTTTTCATGTTATGTATTATGCGACAAATTTTTACCCCTATATCGTTGATTTTATTGTTGACAATATTTTTGGCATAATTTGCATTGTTCTGGATATTCGTTTTGTTATATCCATACGAAAAATAATCTTGTTAAGGAAGTATCTCGATGAGTGGATTAAAGAAGTATTTATGTTGAATCATGAACAAGACAATGAGGAGCAATGTCTCAAATTGATTGTGCTGTACCAAAATATTTTGGAACGTTTACGATCTCTATAAGACAATGTTCCAAGGATTGGTGAGTTTGAGATTTTTCCTGAAATATTTGTAATGAATGAAAAAATGAATAAGTAACCGCAAATTAGATTTTTTCTTTTCTCAGGTTTTGTATTTTACATCACGTGGGTTCTACCGCAATCTGTTTTATTTCCACGTTACGCTTGCTGCGCTGAGAAAATCTACTGGTTCGGAAAACGAAGTAAGTGTATTTATTTTAGAATGGTTTTCGTCTTTATTTTTCTTCCTTCACAATACCCTTGGGAATTATAATTGGTCACATTTATAATGCACACTCAAATTATAATAAACTAGTAGACCCACGTAACTCCGTCTGCGTAACAATTTTCATTACTGCTCCGCTCCTATTAGCCTATAGCCTTCCTCGATAAATGGGCTATCTAACACTGAACGAATTTTTCAAATCGGACCAGCAGTTCCTGAGATTAGCGTGTTCAAGTAAACAAACTCTTCAGCTTTATATATTAGTATAGATAGATTGTGTTATAATTTGTCAGGTTATTTTAAATAACTGCCGTTTTCAGTAGAATAAAATTAATGACTGCTTTTGGAAAATGGAAACAAAAAATTAATCAATCTTGGAAATAATGTTAATATTATAATAAAGAGATCTTTCTAAACATTAAATTTTTTATGTTTTATGATAGCACAAACGTAGTTAGTAAATTTAATTTTAACAAAAAATACAACCGACTTCTAAAAAAAAAGCACTAAAGCATAAAATAACTTGAATTTTGGTAGTCGGTGTTAAAATATGAAAAAAAACAAAACAACAATTTTCAAAATTAATGTGTGTTATTCAGTTTTTACACACCTAACAACACCACTGTAAAGTCGCAGGAAAGCAAAATACGCAATTTCGTTTTCTACGTCACCCATGTAAACGGATTCCAGCCAATTTGATTTAAAATCAAACTGCTGAACCATCGAAACCATTTTGGAATAAAACCCTTTCGAACAAAAAAGAAGAATTAAAGAATTTCTGGAACTGGAACTCTCTGCCTGCGTCTGTGTTTCCAAAAGCTTACAACCCTAATCTCTTCAAAGTTAGAGTGAACAGGCTCCTTCTGGGTAGGCTCGCTCCATCGTAGACTTTGTATCTGTCATCTCTGACATAGACTAGAGTCAAGAGCAAACCCATTACAAATAAAAAACTTGAGAGGTGTCAAGGGACACCCGGATGGAACGAAGTTCCTACGCCGCATGGCTTACAACTGTAGCAAAAAGTGTCGTTACAACTTTTGGTCTTAATGTGTCGTTACAACTTTTGGTCTTAATTTTTTCCGTCTAGCCCCCTTTCTCAACGCGCGAATTGTAATAAAACTAGAAACATAACTGTGTTTTACGACTTTATCCTTTTCCCTAAGATGGTATCGTATCGTTGGCAACTAATGACCCACTGTTTCTCAATCAGTCCCTATTGAGATGAGAAATTCTATTCCATTTCATTCCATTCCATTCCATTCCATTCCATTCCATTCCATTTCATTCGCACAGCTTACAATAGCTTACTATAGCAAAAAGTGTCGTGAAAACTTTTCGTAAGATTTTTTTCCGTCTAGCCCCCTTTCACAACGCGCGATAAGGAACTTCGTTCCAAAAAAAATAAAAAAACAAATCTGTGTATATTATGTAAGAGTTATGCTCAAACATAAATAAAAGACATATAAACATCCTTATTGAGAACCTCCTCTTTTTTCAAGTCGGTTAAAAAAGCAATTTATAACTCATTCTTCTATTTACAGACTTGGCTTCATCTTTTTACGTTATTTATATCGCTAACGAAGAATATATTCTTATTATACATATATTGTATATACTGCGAAAAGTTCTATATGTCTGTTGAAGGCGCAGAAACGGCGTGTATACAGCTAATGAAGAACAGACACTGTCCAAGTAAGTATATTTTAGTTAGTTTTTGCTCGCAAATTCTTACGCGCATTCAGTTTTTTCCCGTTCCCTTATAACTTATGGCCTTCCTCATGAATGTGGATATCATATCCACAAAGAATTTTCCGAATTCGAATGAGAGTTCCTAAGATTACCGCGTTCAAACAAACAATCTCTTCAACTTTATTATATTACTAGCTGACCAGCGCAACTTCGTCTGTGTCAAATTTTTCATTAATGCTTCGCTCTTTTTGGTCGTAGCGTGATGTTATTGAATATTTCTCGATCATCTGCCTAGCCTTTTCCCAATTATATATTGGGGTCAGCTTCCAGTCAAGTCAGATTTAGCTGAACACCAGTATTTTACGTGGAGCGGCTGCCTACCAGACCTACCTGAATCTTTCTCGATAAGAAGGCTATAAAAAAATCTTGTCGTAGAAGGCTGAAATCTGGCGTGTAGATTCCTTGGAAAGTTTCCTAGTACAGGATTTCCCCAAATTCCTACGGGAACAGGAAAAACGGCCAATGTTCGTACGAAGTCACGAGAAAAAGCTAGTACAACTATAAAATAGTGTTTCAATTCAAACCAGTAGTTCCAGAGATTAGTGCATTCAAACAAAAAAAAAATCTTCAGCTTTATTAAATTAACTACATAGATTCCTTTTTTTTACTATTGATTGGCACGCGTTTGACAACTACCTCACCTGTTGGTAAGCAATGATGTGGTTGAAGATATAGCACACTTGCCTAGAAGTAACCTCTTCACTCTTGACTTAAAGACTCCCAGGTTGTACCTGTAGCTATCAGGAAACCAGACTCCGGCAGGGAATTCCACTCCTTAGCTGTACGCACTATGAATGTGTTCCCAAAACGTTTTGTGCGCGTGGGTGGGATGTCCACCATGTATCGGTGGCGCTTTCGTCTTGTGGTCCGATGATGGAACGGGCTTGGCGGAATTAAATGATGCAATTTTGACTCAAGGGCATCAAGTCCCAAAGATGAGAGCAGTACTCCATACACGATCAAACTTGCGCTTGATAGAGTTTGAACAGCTGTTCCGGCTTGAAGTACCGTCTCACCTTTGCTAGGATCCCCAACTTCTTTGCAGCCCCTTGAGCTTTTGCCCCTATGAACGGGCCAAACTTGAGGGAAGATCTTAATGTAACCCCATGAAGCTTAAGTTGGTCGGTTATCGAGACGGTTGCACCCTGGAAAGATGGAGCTGGGAGGAATTGGCTCCTTTTAGCGGAAAACAGACACGCTTGGGTCTTAGCAGCCTTGAATTTGACCAGATTGACATTGCCCCATTCAGAGGCAGCTTGTAAGGAAACGTTCAAGCGCTCAACCATAGCCTCCCGGAGAGATCGGATCCGCGACCCACCAGCTCGTGCGTCGGAAACGTATCTATCAGCAACAGTGCTGTCGTCTGCATACCCAAAGGTACCGGGTTTAAACAGATCATTAATATGCAGCAAGAGCAGTGTTGCCGAAAGCTCCGACCCCTGAGAACCCCAGCATTAATAACCAGCAGTCCAGACGAGCAGCCATCTATGACATTCGTATAGATATGTCAACCGATTGGATTCGATTCCTCGGTTGGGTGAAGTGTTTTTGAGCTTGTCAATTAGGACTTTCTTAGAAACAGTACTTTCAAACAACCCGGTTGTTTGAAAGTGCAAGGAGACTAAGTACACTGCCGTGGCTTGGAAAGCAAGCCTTTGGTTCTGCATCTAATCTCTCTTCATTTGCATAGGATTCATCGAGTTGTCCTCGTTCTTTGCCAGTTTCCTTATTAATGAGCGTGTTTTATCTTACAGAGAGTCAAGAACGGCTTTGCAAGAGCGTCCTGCGTGAAAATCGATCGTTTAGTAAGATGACCACGTGTGGGCTGTTCTATATCGACGCTTTGCTACCTTTACGATTGATGGGACTGATAGCTTACTATGTAATTTTATTGTTGCAATTTAATTTTGTATCAATTTAATAATTACATATTGAAATGAAAACAATGCAATGGTCTTTCACAATCCGAAACCCCTTGTACATTTTAAATGACACTAGAGGCCCTAGCACGAATATTTTTGACGTATAGTAACGTAACGTAAAATTTTACCGTAGCTAAAATACTCATTTTGCACATAATATTAAATTTTATTTAAAATAGACTATATATTTTTTTAATGATTATAAATTGTGTATGTCCCATAAAATTAAACCAAAATACGAAGAGAGAAGAAAAACGCAGGAGCACGTTTTACTAACGCAAGTTAATTATTCTTTATAGTATATTATTATAATACTTATTGGGTGCCATTAAATGCTAAACGATATCGTGACAGACCAAAATGAAGGTGGAGAGGTGAATAAGACTATTACCAGAAGAACTGGCTTGCAATGGCAGAGGACAGACGAGTATGGAAAGGGGTGAGAGAGGCTTTTGCAAAGTAGAGGGACACAACGGGCTCATTAGAAAGGAATGATTGATAGTATGCTATCACATAAGTAAGGGGAGTAAGGAGCTCGTGGCTAAATAATAACAGCCGCACGGATCGATCTTTAAGGTTAAGCAACGCTTGCCAAGGTTGGTCTGTGGATGGGTGACCATCTTAGCATGACGAGTTTCCTCCGTGCCTCGGAAAGCACGTTAAGCTGTTGGTCCCGGCTGTCCTTTGTAGATCTTTGGCAGTCGTTACGGGTTGTCAGAAGCCAGTAAATCTGACTCTAGTCTTGCCAAGAAGTACCGTGTTACCCAGTTAATGGGTTGTGGATGTCTGGTAGGCAGCCGCTCCACGTAAAACACTGGTATTCAGCTGAATCTGGCTTGACTGGAAGCCGACCCCAATATAGTTGGGAAAAGGCTAGGCAGATGATGATGATGACATAAGTAAGGGAACTTTTAAGCATACAGGCTGGCAGTTATTTTTTGGGCTTCGGTAAATAAGACTAAACATTTCACGAAGCTTGAAGAGAGTGTATCATCAGAAAATAAATGAGCAATTGGGAGAAGTATAAGAAGCAGTTTCGATCGTATTCTTAAATTCTTCCCAGTACTACTTGTATGTCAACATGCATCCTGCACTGCAGGCATCCTTGACGAAGACGTTTGAGAATGTTCCTCCACACAGCTTGATAATTTAAGTATAGTCCATTTGCAAACTGCAGTGTGATTCTGTAAATATATCGAAATAAAGGTTTGGGTGAAGTAATCACGAAGTGAGCTAAGATAAGATACTCGTAAGATAAGATTTTATTATTTTCTCCCACAAAGTACAAATTACAATATTTAGGTTATAAAATTTATTGGCGGTACAAAGGTGTTGTGGGAAACAGGAATCCAAACTAGAATACCCTGTGCTATGGGACTCCTGGCCCCCCTCGCCGAGAATGGGGTTTTAATAAAAATTGTAGAGCTGTCATTCTATCTTGATTACGTGGATTGACAGCTGACTTCGTGATCACTTCGCCCAAGCCTTCACTTCGACATGTACACAAAATCGCTAGGCTGTAGTGCTAGAGTTTACAGAGAATGATCAACAAACATTTTTTTATGTGTGATGAGTCTGTTGCTCATTTGTACCATGTAGGTACTTGATTTATAATTTAGTCTATAACATCTGAAACATAATTAATTTTATTTTATTTTTGGAGCTTTGTCAAAAAAAAAAAAGAATCTTGGGTAAATTAATTAGTTTAGTTTTCGTCTAAGTACCTCTTAACAATATGACAGGGTCACTAATAATAAAACAGAAAGAATGCGTTAATTTAATTTATTACTTTTGCTTTCAAATAAACTTTATTCCTCACATTAGACGTGACAAGAAAATTGACACTATCAGAACGTACTTAGAAATATCATCACCAATTCATTTCTTTGTCACTAATGTTGTTACAGCGTCAAGTGTTGTCACTCGGCAACAAACAGTTAGAGTGAATACTAAAAATGATGACTCAAAACCGAAAAATCGAAGTGATAACCAAAAGTCGACTGGAAGACGAAGTCCAAAGATTGGCTTATTCTTTTAACTTCGTACTAAATCTATTCCTGGCATCAAAATATACTGTCAAAAATAGTTATATTTATCCAAGAGGCAGAAATTATCAAATACTTGCGTCTTGTTGTTTTTTGTTTATTAACTCAATGTGTATCTATCGCATGATTTCTGTTGACATAACAGATATTTACATGGAACATTTGGAAAGTAGTCTCTTGGACATTTTCGCTGCATGTTACTTTCTCACCTATTCGATCGGATTCACAACGATGTTTATTCTAGACTTCGTACATAAGAACAACTATGTACTTCTTATTTTGAAGATCCAATTAGTACACAAAAGCATTGATTTTAGCAAGAGTATCCAAAGTTTTATTTGTTGGAATTGGGTTACAACTACTCCAATAACCGTTATTAATATTTTCATTAGTGTCATGTATTATTCGTCATCTTACTACGATTACACTATCGATATGATTTTTGACGGTATTTTTGATATCATGTACACAACATTGGATGTCAATTTAATCATATCCACCCGAATAATTATATTGCTAAAGAAATATCTCGATGATTGGATAAAAAACATCTTGAAAATGAATGATGAAAACGAAAATGATGACAAATGTCAAAAATTGTTTGAAAAATACAAAAATATATTGAGAGCTTACAACCTGCATAAGAAAATTTATCCTGTCTTGGTAAGTTCGTTATTTAGATGATAGCAATTTCTTAAGTAGGTAAATGAAAACAAAACGAGTTTTTTTTTATAACATTTTGTAAAACATGAGTACAGCATACAGGTTTTATAAATAATGATTATGTTGCTACATGTTTTGCCATTTATGGCGTACAAAATCAGTTGAACAAAACAAAAAAATATATTCAATGTCAAAATTTCTTTTAAGTCATTCTTTTTATAATTTGAAAATTTTTCATTCTGAAGTATTAAAAAAAGTTTATAAAAAGTGTAACTTTTTTTTTTACCGATAACATTTGACCGACGTCTTATTTTCTATATGCATTATTTGACATATTTTTATATCATCGAAGTATCGAGTCACAGGTATTATTTTACCGAAATACATTTCGCCGATTTACTTAATAACTTTTTGCTATTGCCCGAAGCCTCTTTTTAAGTTTTTCATTTGCGAAATGATTTATTTGCCATATTTTCACCACACCGAAACAACATTTTACAGAATAATTATAAATATATATATGTTAGCTTTGTGACATTGACAATGACACTGACATTAAATTGAGTTTCCATTAGTACAGCCATAAGTAAGATGGAGCCACTAGTAACAGAGAAGGAACATTATACCGAGTTATATATCACTTACAAAAATAAACGTTGTGGTCTTTCTTCAATATTTATGTTTGTTATGTTCAAGTTATAATTGTGAATTTGCTTAGATATAGTGTGCAAAAGACGATTAAAGTTTTGTAGTAAAAAGAGTAAGGCATGAACATTTAATTGTCGATTTTCTGTTTTAGGTTGGTTACTTTTTCAGTACTTTCTCATTTGTCATATTTGATGTATAACTGATTTGTATTTAATAAATAAAACTCTGTTTTAGATGAATCACCTTGTGTTGTGCTTTAAGAAGAACTCGTGATCTTATATATATAGCTGGTTACTTGCTAGCATTTTAAATTTTTAACTGACTTTTTCAAAAAGGACTAAGTTCTATGTTCGGCTGTATGTATGTTTTTTTTATGTATGTTCATCGACTTCTCCGCCAATTGTGTACCGATTTCAAAAAATATTTTTAATATTCGAAAGCCTATACTTCCGAGATGGTTCCATTGTCAGTAAGTCAGAATCTGATGATGGGATCCCATGAAAATTGAGGGAAACCCTCAAATTTTATAAACACATACAATGTATTTTTTTCATAAACTCTTTAACGCAATTCAGATATTTGTGTCTGGTAATCATCATGTTATGTTGTTGAGCTGATGATAGAAGGTATAAATCAGGATCAGATGATGGGATCCCATAAAAATGTTTGTTGAGCGATATTTTCGTAAATTTTTAACCGATTTGGATGATTCTTCTTTGATTAGAAGAGTATTTTTTCCGGACTGGTCTCATTTCAATTTGATGAAGATCTGATAAGAAACTTCGGAGGTAGGCAACGGAACTCTTCAAATGTTAGCAAATCTTCAATAAATGATAAATAATTGGGGTGGTTTGGGATCTACCTCCTCGCGGTCCACCCCGGGCAACGGCACCACAGGCTCGCCTGTGGTACGGCAGAACGATCCCACTTAAAGGCGGTGGTAGGCTCCGCAAGGAGCCGTCTGGCTTGCGACTACCATCCCGCCGAAGTCCGGCGTCAAGCAGCTTGCTGTGTTCCGTCGGTGTGGGGGAGTGCCAGTGCCTTTGGGAGAGAAGGAGATTGTCAGTCGCTCTGCTCAGATCCGGTCTTGGTCACTGGGCTGGGCCGAAGCACGGTGCCAGCCGTTGGCCGACCGCAGTTATTAGGGAGCCCAAGTAGCACGCCAGCCACGTGTGAAAGGCTGCCCCGCCAACTAGCGAAAAATCCCGGTATGCTCCACCGTGCCAGCTGGCGACTGGATGGAAGGACCCGGTGGCCATATCCGGGGGGGTTCGGGCGTCCCCGTAGTCTCCAAATGAGTTCCCCATAGGTTAGTTTAGCTCTAGTGTGCCACTTGGTTCATTGAGCAGCGCCTCGACAATTCGACTTTTCTCCCCGACTTAACTCAAAAACAAAATGACAAAAGCAAAAAGGACAAAGGTTAAACAACGGCTGCACTTCCTCCCACTCAAAGTGCACCTCACCAATATCAAAGGGTTATACTCCAATCTCGATCCGGTCCATCACCACCTTGAGACCGAGAAGCCGCACCTGTTTTTCCTAACGGAGACGAAGATAACAACCCCGTCGGACGTGGCGTACCTCAACTACCCGGGCTACTCTCCCGGGAACATAAGTTCAGCGCTATTTAATTCCCAAGTGGAGTCGCCCACCATAAAGAGTGGTTGTTCCCGTACCTGAAAACTGACCAGGTTAGAGGCGCGCAAGTTTGCTGTAACGCTAGATCTAACCCAGCTGGTGAATGTGGCAACGCGAGTACCGGATGTCGACGCCCATACACCCAATTTGCTTGGACCTTCTGCTGACAACTGATCCGGGCAGTCAATCACTATCAGTCTCATCCCCGCTGGGAACGTCTGACCAGTGCCTGGTGAAATCCGTGTTGGCCTGCTCTCCTCCTGATAAGAGTCCTAGAGGCACGAGACGAGTATGGCGATACGAGTTAGCAGATTGGGATGAGATGCGACACTTTTTTGCGTATTATCTTTGGCGGCAAGTGTGCTTCTCCTCAGGTGACCCTTCGCGCTGCGCTGATGTGATTGCAGACGTGATTCGGCAGGGGATGGAGTATTTTATTCCATTCTCCGACATCCCGCTCGGTCACAAATCCCGGCCTTGGTATAATGCAGAATGCGCCCACGCTGAGGCACGTAAAGAGTCTGCTTACCAAGCCTGGATCAAGGCCCGCGACCGATAGGCTAAAGCATGTAGGGATCGCGCGAGGAAAAAAGCCTTTAATTCTGCCGCGAAGTTCTGCAAGCAGGTTTTTCGTAGGGCACGTTTTGACCATGTCGGACGTATCGGGGCCAAACTAGCATCGCACCCTCCGGGTAGTAAGCAGTTTTGGTTCCTGTCGAAAGCGGTCGAAAAGAATTTCTGTCGACCCACTTTGCATCCAATGCTGAAACCTGATGGTTCGCTGGCTCACTCTGCAAGAGAGAAAGCAAATTTATTTCCAACTCTCTTTGTAGGCAATTCACGTCTGGACGCTGGCTCCAAGCAACCACCAACTTTACCTCGCTGTGACTCTTCGATGCCGGAGATCAAAGTTCATAACAAAGAGGTCTGTAGAGTATTATGCAGTTTAGATGTGAATAAGGCCAGTGGACCTGACGGCATTACAGCAAGAGTGTTGAGGCAATATGCACCTGAATTGTCTCCTGTGTTGACACGCCTGTACCGCCTCTCTCTTGTAAAAAGAACGGTGCCGAGATCATGGAAGCTTGCGAATGTGCAACCGGTGCCACTAACCGGTGCTCCCAAGAAGGGAGACCGTGCTGACCCTGTGCAATACCGTCCGATCACCATTACCTCCATCCTATGCAAGGTTATGGAAAGGGTTCTGAACAGTAAGCTGCTGACCTACCTTGAAGACAACGATCTTCTCAGTGGCCGTCAATATGGCTTTCGCCGGGGACGGTCAACTGGCGATCTTCTTGTGTACGTCACGCACTGCTGGGGCGAAGCTGACAGTGACACGGCGAAGCTCTTGCCGTGTCGCTCGATATCTCGAAGGCTTTTGAAAGGGTCTAGCACGCAGGTCAACTCAGCAATTTTCCTGCTTATGGCATCCCAGCTGGTTTTTGTTGCTGGATATCAGACTTCCTGAGTGAACGGTCAATCCGAGTGGTCGTTGACGGCTGCTCCTCTGACCTCATGGCTATTGATGCCGGAGTTCTTCAAGGGTCTGTTCTCTCTGCAACTCTTTTCCTGCTGCACATCAATGACCTACTTTAGTCTGATCTTGTTGGGTACGCAGATGACAGTACAGTTTCAGAGAGATACTTGTCTAGCGCAACAACAAGTGGGGTTGAAGTTTGTTCCTTGAGAAGTGGCCATAGTAGAGCGGACAAATTTGACCTTAAACGTTGTCTCCCAGTGGGGTGATGACAATCTGGTCATGGTTTAACGCCACCAAAATACATGCGTGTCTTTTTACCGCAAAAAGGAGGCGTTTCGACCAAGTTCCTACTTTTCGGGGTGCATCTGTTCCTGTGACTGATCGGCTCGAGCTCCTAGGCATGGAGTTGACATCCAGTCTCAACTTCGGCGCCACCATCGAGTACAAAGCCCAAACTGCAGCCAAAAAGCTGGGCATCCTAAATAGAGTGAAGCGATACTTTAGGCCTGGACAACTTTTAACCCTTTACAAAGCACAAGTCCGATCCTGCATGGAGTATTGTAGCCACCTTTGGGATAGCTCAGCTAAGTATCTGCTTGCCGCGCTTGACTCGGTGGAACGCAGAGCTAACAGGCTCATCGGCGACGTAAAACTGGTGGATGCCAAGCTACATAGCTTGGCTCATCGCCGTAAGGTTGCCTGCTTGTCGATCTTCTACAGATTGTACTTCGGTGAGTGTGCCCAAGAACTCCACGACCCACCGGCCCCCTTCTACCATCGGACATCCAGACGCACTGCATCTTACCATCCCTACGTTGTAGCTATTCCACCAATTCGCACTAAGCGTTTTCAAACGTCTTTTATAATGCGCACAGCAAAGGAGTGGAACTCTCTGCCTGCATCTGTGTTTCCAAAAGCTTACAACCCTAATCTCTTCAAAGTTAGAGTGATCAGGCTCCTTCTGGGTAAGCTCGCTCCATCGTAGACTTTGTCTCTGTCATCTCTGATATATTACAAATAAAAATAAAAAAATAGATGGAATGCATTTTGAAATCGCATGTCTGTATGAACAGACATGCGATTTCAGAAACATAACATCATGCCGGTACGCTAAAAAGTGAGAAGTAAAAAAAATACAACATGACTTCCAAAAACAAAACACTACAAAGTATAAAATAACTTTAATTTCGGAAGTCGATGTTTTTAATTATTTCGTTTTTTGACACCGACTTCCGAAATTATAGTTATTTTATACTTTGTAGTGTTTTGTTTTTGAAGTCGGTTATATTTTTATTATAAAAAGTTTTATGCGATAAGCTCACGTGGGGCCGCCTAAACCCCACAGCGTCGGAGCCGTGACATAAACAATGCTTGCTGCATGTTGCATGCCTACTTGCACGCCGCATGCCTGCTTGCATGCTGTATGCCTGTTTGCATGATGCACGCCTGCTTGCTGCATGCCTGCATGCACGCTGCATGCCTGCTTGAATGCATGATTCTAACTTGGACCACTTAAAACCACTTTTGTTAACCATCACCACCACTACCACACCATCGTTACACCACTTAAATTAAAACAGTGGTATAAAGAATGTTCGGAAACATGATGTTTCGAACAAATGTTATTTCGGCTAAGTGTAACTTCGGTAAAAAGCTTTTTGACCAAATGAAACGTTGGAGTGACGAAAAAAATCAAATTGATAATAGGTCAATTGATATAGTGGCAGTCGTGACTTTGATGAAGTAAAAGAATGAAACGATAATAGTTGAAAAGTTTTAAGTGAAATGAAATTCGGTCAAATAATTTTTCGAACTTATGATTACTAATGAGCCTATAATTTTGGAAAACTTAAAAAGTCTATGATTTTAAGGTAAAGTGTTAAAAATAAATTATTCGTTTGGTACCCTTTGCACGCGAGTTCGACTCGCAATTAGTCGGTTAGATTTTTTAAATAAATGCTATATTTCCACATAAAAACAAACAACTATTTGTTTTGTTGATGGTGCTGGTAGTTTTGGTTAATTACTAGAAATAATTATACTACTTCTACTATAATAAAAAAATATTAAGACCTATATTTTAACCTTCACAGGTTTTATACATTACGTTTAGCGCGGTATACCGGAATCTGGTCATTTACCACCTAATGCTGTATACACTGAAAGTACATGCAGGATCTAAAGTTAGTATTTTTTTTTCTCATAGAAACTTTCCTTTCACCGACTTCTAATGCTATTTTGGCGCACAATAATGAGTGTTCTGGAATTTTATAGTTATAGTCCGGAATCTTGACTCGTGCCCAAGACTCTTTAAGTCTGAAGTCCGTATTTTTGGCCTTAGTAACGGGCGTTATCTACTTCGTATCATCTACGGACTCTAGATTAGTCGTCTTACAAAGGCAGCCCACTTAATGTACACGAAATAAACTACCTCTAGCCACGATTATTTAATAAAAATATCATCAATAAGATAATAGGTACAATCAAATTAAATAATGCATTAGAACTATGAAACACCCTATCAATAATGTTTACGTATTAAAACAATGTCATCATTCCATTCCGCGCCGTCCTTGGAATACAACGCTCAAGTTGCGCTCACTCTTGGATGTTTCAAACTATGTCATGCGTATATACCTAATGCATTCATATATAATTATTTTTTAATGAATGTGTAGCAGTCAGGATATATGAAGTGGCTGCCGTTGAAAGACGACTAAAATGGCACTGTGTATAAAGAGCTTTATTGTGTAAACAAAGTTTGCTAAAATAGTTGTTTTAGTCACTGTTTTTTAATCTTAAATTAAAATGATCACTTTCAGCCGTTGTTTCGCTGTATTGCAAGCGTTATATGGCTAACAAAGAACATAACACTTATAACAATATACAGTATCTACTGTGAGAAGTTCTATATGACTGTCGAAGAAGCCGAATCAGCTTGTATACAGCTAATGAAAAGGAGAAACTGTCCAAGTAAGATGCCATACATTAAAGGACACAGCACACATATCAACTCGGAAAGGGGTTGTCATCGTATCAATTCGAGCCGTGCAATATTTTTTGTATGAAACTCCCTACTGCAACGTACACTAAATTATTGGAATCGTAACGTAATCACGAAAGCTTACAAACCACGCTTACGGCGCGTCGTCCCCACACTTACGGCACGTCGTCCCCACACTTACGGCTAGTCGTCCCTGCGCTTACGTCTCTCTGTGCTCAACTGCTCACTCAGTTTCACTCCTCGCGCGCCCTGTCTTCAGCACAGTACTGTAGCCGAAAATGGGAGGTCGCCTAGCCGTAGCCGAGTCGAGGTACCGGAGCTGCTGATCTGCTAAGGTTACGTGCTTTTGGAATGTATGCAGAACAGAGAGTAAAGTCCCGCAAACCTCCGTTGAAAAGAGAGGATCCTCCGATTAGGCGGTTGTTGTGCCTGGAGGGCAACTGCCCGATAGTTGATATTCGGGCTGATGTATATGTTCAAATCGCACGGTAAGCTCTGCTTGCGCGATGCAGGATTTCGACGAAGTGGTTCGCTGCTAGTTGGGTCGATAGCGTCGTAGTTTGTTCTGTTGCGATGTAGATTTGCACCGTTGGTTTATCTTGCGGCATGGAAGCCGCTACGTGCTTACGTTGCAGACGTATTTACCAGTCGGAACGTTGTGATGAATTATGAGCATGCTATGTATCTGATTATAGCGTTTTTCTTTACAGAGAGTCAAGTACACCTTGCCAAGAAAGTGCTACAGACAAATCGAACGTTCAGTAAGATGACTGCGTGTGGCTTATTTTATGTAGGCGCTTCATTACCAATAAGTTTGATGGGGGTTTTTACTAATTATAACATTGTACTACTGCAATACAATTTTCTGTAAAATCTAGGAGTTATGAAATGTAACATTAACTTTACTGAGATTATAGTGTCGTTGATGATTATGATTGTTGGTTTTGAATAAAATTGATTTATATGATAACATTTTTTTCGCTGATAAAATATGTATCACATGATTGATGGTTCGCGTGACTCGTGGGCTGGCTTTTACCTATTTTTATAAGGTGTCCGAGGTTTTGAGGTACAAAAGAAAAAAAAACGGAAACCTTATAGGATCACTTCATTAATCGTCTCTGTCGGTCTGACGTGACCTTTTTTCTCAGGAACACGTAGAAAAATCAAGTGGAAATTAATAAAGGGTACGTAAGTTTATGGCTCGTTAGAGTTCTGAAAATATCAAACTTCGAAGTCAACGCAACAAAAAAATATGACTGTTAATGCATCATTTTGCGACATAGTTCGATACTCGCAAATCTACCCATTGACCTAGAATCATGAAATTTGTCTTACAGCACAAGTAAAAGAAACAAATGTTAGTAAATTTGTAGTTTTATCACATAAAAATAAACACTTTTTGCTATTACAAACTTATAATTTCATTCCCACCCAGGACAAATGTTTGTGTGATGAGCATGATCATTTGTTCTGTGTCTGGGTGTAGTTTATCTATAATATGTATGTATTTAGAAATATATAAGTATGTTTATCAGTTGTTTAGTACCCATAACACAAGCTCTGCTTAGCTTGGGACTAGATGGCGTTGTGTGATAGTTGTGTGGAATATTATATTATTATATATTATATTATATTATTATATTATAATCTTGTAGTAGAGAAATTGACCCTGACACAGTTATGTATGAGAATATTTTGAAAAATAGGATATTTTTGGATTGGATTTTTTATGTTAAATAAAAGAAATCAGATATAATAGTGATACTGTCTGTTCAATTACAATATTTATCAAAAAAGGATAATTTTGTCCAAGTTCACTAAATAAGAGAAACACAGAAACAGTTGAAAAAGCGACGCTCTTCATCAATCAACAGCTGGTCGTGCTCTTCCTGAGCACGACTGGCTGTTGATGTCTTCCAGTTGAAGCAATAGTGATTATTTCTTACTGTCCCTATTAACATTTTAAGTACTCGGCTCTGTCTCCTTACATCTCAAGTGGCAGGAGTACGTATTACTCAGATTGCAGAAACTTAGACTGTAGAAGTACAATAGTGTACTTCGTGAGTAGTCCGAGTAATGCTGGTGGCAGAAGAGCGTCAACGGAGGCCACTCCACATAAGTTTATCTTGCTGAAATAGGCATCATGCAAACGTTGGATATTTCTACAAATCCGTTTTTCAACATCTGTAAAATGATGGAAAAAATGTAAGATTAACTTTATGAAAAAAAAAAAACAATCTCACATTTTTTGAGAGCCATACAATAAGACCTTTGGTTAGACAAATCGGACGATATATTTTGAAAACTTGTTCCAATTTTTATTTTCTAACATAATATTCCTCAAAACTCATAAGTGACCCCATATTCAAAATTAATCTAATTTAAATTTATACACCAACATTTCAAATGAATCGATCCAGTACCTACATGTGACATAATTATGCTAGTGAACCTTTTTTTATTACGACATACGAAACCCTCCAAAAGAAAATATTATGTATACATACTGCAAGAACAATTTGACTTCAAAATAATTGAACACGATTCTTGACAATTCCTCATGGCTGTGTAAAATATCTCACAACGTATACTAAATAGTGTTTGCAATAAGAGATTCTTGAAGATCCATAACAAATTGACCAAAACACTCGCGGATATGTTCTGAAACATAATTTGTATGTAATATAGGAAGTTAGGTATTATTTGACAAGGGATGTGTTTCAGTGACGGACGATGATTAATAAAAGATTGACAAAATTGAATGGTTACAAAAGTAAGTGTACAACGAACATGCGTACATTTAGCGTGATTGCATTTCATTTACCTATGTTATGGATGGGATGAGACCATGAAATAAATACTTACGGGTCCGTCAAACATTACTTCTAAACATATTTTGATATCAATCAACCCATGAATACATGTCTCCAATGAGTGATACAGTATCTGAAAGGATAATTCAAAGTCGAATTTGAATATCTTGCGTAGTAAGTGTAAGCAGTTATTAGATTAAACAGGGCGGCCAGAACATTGCCGTCCAAAAATTAAATTTTGATCCTCGTATACTGAGATATCCGAATCACCCCCCATGCATGTTCCGCGATTTTTCATACTTTTGAGCTATGAATTTTTTTCTGAATTTTTGAGAATTATCTACTTGACCAACTTGAAAAAATTCTAAAAATAAAAGTAGAAGTTTTTGTTGAGTTTTATTTTTTGCAGTTGAATCTTCATGAGTTGTACTTTTATGCATAAAATTATCACCTTCATGGCTGAAAGTTGTGAAAATATTGGTATAAAGTGGAAAATTAGCGTTCCCTAAATTATAACCTAAATTTTAAACTCTAATTTAAAGTTCCTAAGTTAGTGTCAGGAGTGCGCCAGACTTTCAGCTTTCGTAATCGTTAAAAAAAAGAGTACTTTTATGGGTCTTTTTTTGCTGAAATTGGCCTTCAAAGACTGCGAGGTAGAAATTCTGAAAATTAGCCATCTAATTTAAAATATTTTTAGGCCATTTTACCATTTACCATGTGTGGGCGATTGAAAATCCACATAAATTGACAGTTTCAACGTTTGGATGTCAATGTTCTGGCCATCCTGTATAGCGGAATGTTTGATGTCGTTCGAATCAAGCGCATATCGGAACTTGCGAAACTTAATTTTTCGTATAGACCAGCTATGCTTAACCTGCGGCCCGCGGGCCCAATGTAGTCCGCTATAGTTTTCTCTGTGGCTCAATAGCCTATCATGAATTATATTATTGGTGCTATGTTTACTCATTGTGTCGGTTACATTAAATGAGTACTAAACTGCAAGAATATCTTTATGCTTAACGGATCTCGGCTTTCTGATTCACTTGTTAACGATGGTTTTTCTTTTTTTTTTAATTATGGGAAATCATCAAATGACTCCTCCTGCTTTGGGTGAAGCAGAAGGGAGTGTCAGACTCTTACTGACTAAAACCCATCCGTGTTCCTCCTAGTGCCCTTTGTGTTGCCCTTTGTCTTTGTCCGCAACCCCAGCAGGCACTGGCCCTAGCGGGCCCCGTCTTTTGTGCTGACAGCTCTTTGAGGCGCGCGTGGAACACAGCGCGCCTGTTGCCGATGGTGCTGAGACTATTCAACCACTAAATTTTTCGTTTTATAAACGAAAAAGTTGGCCTACATCATGTAGCAATTTTATCGAAAACCACCCAATTTACGCCTATTCAAAAATCCCACTTATGTAGATACTGGTAAATGTAGAGTTATATTTTATTGTAGGTTATTGCGGCCCATCATGACAAAAGTAGAAGCATTATGTGGCCCACCCAAGAAGAGAAAAGGTTGAGTATGGCTGGTATAAACGAAACCCTGAGGATCTGTCTATAAGCAAAATTAAGTTCGAATCTATACATATAGTAAAATAGTAAATCATAGGTTGTTTGTTTCCAATTGGTAAAATCCTTACAGGTACGGTCAGGTTATAGGCTATATATTATCACGCTATGTGCTATGGAGGATGAGCAATACTCAAAAATGTCTGTATTGGACGAGAACGTGCATATGGTTCGAGCCCCACCAACAGATATTGTTTTTGTATTTATTTTCTATTATGAAATGTGTTTTTACACCATAATAACGCCAAAATAAAAATAAAATTGGTTTTGGCGTACTTAAAATTACATTTACATTAATATTCGACATTTTTCGCAACGGTTTAGCGACAAATTGCTGAAGCTACTACATACGAATTACAAAATTGCAGATACTTATGGGTCTAAACTTAGCAATGTTTATCATCACGCTATACTTTCAAGGAGCTGAGCAGCGAAAAACCATGACAAAAATAATATCGGCTATTTCAATCAATTTCCAACAGTAGTCATAGACCATCGATTTAAAGACTGCCTGCCGAAAGAGTTGGTGTCGTTTCGAATCTCAACAGATAATTCTTTTTATTTAACTTATACATTTCCTTATTTTTATCATTCCTAATTTGACCAAATATTTTCAAATATTCATAACATATTATTTATGTATTTCGAATACTTTTTAGGGTTTCGTACCCAAGGGGTAACAAACGAAACCCTATTGCTAAGCCTCCGCTTTCCGTCCGTCCGACTGTCCGTCCGTCCGTCTGTCTGTCAGCGAGCTGTATCTCAAGAACCGTAATAGGTAGACAGTTGAAATTTTCACAAATTGTGCATTTCTATTTCCGCTATAACAACAAATAATAAAAAATAAGATTTATGGTACGGAACCTTTCATGTGCGAGCCTACTCGCACTTGACCGGTTTTTAATGATTTTTTAGCATTTATCAAGGTATGCCAAATAAAATAACAGACTGTTAAAGTATAATTAACAGAACCTATTTTCTCTTTATCTGTATTCTGTTTTGTTCGTATCACGTTAAAAAAAGTACAAAACCAATGTAGATAATAAGTTTTACACAAAAACCTAATAGGAATTGTAGCAATTTTCTAGAAGAAATCAAGGTATTATTCTACGTTATGCAGATACACGTAGTGCCATCTATTCACCGACATATTACTATTGACAGCATGAAAATTACTCAAGATACTATTTTTTAATTTATTACTTTTAAAACGTCTTAAAATATAAATTATTTTAATACCTTAAATAATTATACGGGCTTTCAGCCAGGGGTCACGTAATATCACCCACAAGAAAGTGGCGAAGTTCCACGAGAGAAGTCGAAAGGATTACATTAACTCCGCTGAAATTGGGTTACTGTATTTTAAAACCTAAAATTGTTTCGATTTGCGTTCCTGTGTTTAAAGAAGATGGTTTGGTTATTTTAGAAGATAGCATGTGCTATACCGTTGCTTCACAGCAGGAATACATTTCTTATGCCAGGTGTACGGGGAACTCACCGACCAAGCATCAACCATGAATACGCATAATATTGACAAATGTTTCTGGAGAATATAATAAATATTAATTATTTCCATGTAAACAGCCATGGAAAAAAATGATACACATCATCCGATTAAGTTTTTTAATTTCTATTAACCTATTTTATTACTACAAAACTTTGCAAAATCACATACATCTAACAAACTGTTTTCTGTTTAGTTTCAAAACTGTTCAATTGCTATGAAACGTCATGACCAGCCCATGGCCAGAAATGATCCGTTGCGGGTTTCACTCTCCAGTGGATCAAGAGGAACTGTAGATCCCTAGGTAAGACGCCACAGACGAACTCTCAAAGAGGGGTTCCGAAATGGTAGTGCTGGACCCGTACCTACCTTTCCCATTAGTTTTGTACATGAATTTTCCAGAGATCAACTGAACTTTGTGACAACAAATGTCATGGGCTACAAAATGCAGGCATTCTAAACTGGCAACATAACATAACATAACATAACATAACATAACATATAGTTTATTTCTCTCATAAAGGTACATTAGGTAATTTACTGATAACATACATTTTTTTTTTGCCTTACGCAAGAACCTTTGTGAGAGCTGGAGTCTGAACTAGGTTCGGGACCTGTATGACAGATCTCCAGGCTCACACCCTTAAAGATTTAACAAATTATACGGCATCAATCAGATTATACGTAATATTATTAGCAAACAATTTTGATAGAGAGGTAAGTCTATGTAATAAAAGTGTGGTTGGTGAAAGTATTTGTAATGTTAAGTGATGTTTTTAGTGATGTTGTTAGTGTTGTTGTTGTTGTGGTAGTGTGTGATGGTGTGGTGTGTATGTGCATGTATGTAAGTCTAGTGTTTCGTGTTTATCAGTAAAATGAGAAAATAAGAGGGGAAAGTTTGTTAAAAAATCATTTAATGGTTTGAATGATATTTTCTGTTTCTTCATAGTCCAAATCCAGCAACCAGTTCCTTACTGTCTTTTTGCATTTCCATTTAACCATTGAGTACATATGTAAGATTGAGTTAACTCTGTTGTACACATATGGACCAAGGTGATAAAAGAAACGTTGAGCTGACTTTGAATGGACAGAAATGGACGAACACACTGTGTTTTTTCGTCTCAAGGCATTAAACTTTTCGGGATTAAAAGAATTTCGGGAATGGACTGTTAGAATTAAATTTAGAATGAACAATTTTCGAATAGAGAGGACCTCACAAGTTTTATAAAGTTCGGTAGTAGGAAATTGATAAGGAAGGGACCAACCTACTTTAAGAATCGCTCTGTGAGCACGTTCCAGTTTTAACAAATGTGTTTTTGTTACCCCACCCCAAACAACTATACAGTATTGCGCAACAGACTGACAGAGAGCCAGATATACTTGTCTAAGCACCCGTTTATCGGCCACATGGCGGAGATTCTTAAAAATAAATATCAATTTGCGAAGTCGAGAGGAAAGTAGATCTATATGATTATAAAAAGATAATGAGTCATCTATCTGAATGCCTAAGTACCTTACACTATCTATGCGACTTAAATGAGGGCAGCTGCAAGATGTTTGTAGTGATGCATTACAAGAATGTGCAGTCAACGAAAATTCGGATGATGAAGGTTTACCAACTTTAGACAGAGAAAAGGTTAGATATTTAGTTTTGTCTACATTTAGAGTGAGTCGGTTTAGCGACAGCCAGTTAGTAACAATGTCGAGTCCTAGTTGTGCGAATTGAAATGTGGACTCCCAGGAATACCCATGAAAGGCAGTATCATCAGCGTATGTAAAAATGGATCCATTACAAAGTTCGTGACGACAAAGGTCATTAATATAGATGAGAAACAAGGTCACTCCAATGATACTACCCTGGGGCACACCGTAGGTTATAGGGAGTTCGTCGCTCATCCAATGACCTATCTTAACACATTAGCGTCTTCCCGTAAGATAACTCGTGAAGAGTGAAAGCTGAACGCCTTTGATACCAATCTTCTCAAGCTTAGCAATGAGGGCGGGAATTGAGATTGTATCAAAGGCCTTTGCCAGATCTAGGAAGACGCCTATAAGACATTCTTTATTATCCAGGTGAGACACGATGTTATTCGTGAGATCCAAGACCGCATTACTGGTGGACACTCCCAAACGAAAACCGTACTGGCTAGACGACAAAAGATGACTTTGCTCAAGGTATTTGACAAGCCTATCATTCATGAGCCTTTCCAGCAGTTTAGATAATGTAGGTAAGATGGATATGGGTCTGTAATTTTGAGGTTTATCTCTGTCGAACGATTGCCTGCTTTAATGCAGCAGGAAAGACTCCTGTGCTGAATGCCAGGTTATATATATATGTGAGGTGGGGAATAAGTACGTGCTTAAATTGTTTAAGAAATGTACCCGACACGTTATCTGAGCCTATCGCACAATCAGTCCTAAGCGCGTTAATTAAACGTTCCAACTCGAAATGGTCTGTATGTAAGAGGACAAAGGTATTGTGATGCTGAATATCATCCTGTTGTAAGGATGTAGGTGGTACGGATATTTTTTCAGCAAGTGAGCGTCCAATACTCGCTAAATAAATATTTACTTCATCAACAGAACGTTTAGGATCAGATGACGACAAAAGATCGGTTGCAAGTGTTTTTTGTTTACTTGTATTGGTAATTGTTTTTATTGCTTCCCATAACTTTTTATTATTGTTTTGTGCGCCATCAAGAAGATTTCTATCGTAGTTACGCTTAGCAGCTTTGAGCAACATAGAACAGTAATTCCTATACCTTTTAAATGTAATTTTTAAAACCTCATTTTCCGGACATTTCTTAAATTTTAGATGCAGGTTATCACGGTTTCGGAGACATCTTAAGAGCCCTGGGGTCATCCATGGCTTTTTCAGCCGTTTTCGCTATGGCACAACTTTTAGGATCATGTTTTGCGATATGATTACATTTAGCGTATTGATAAAGAAATATGTAGCTTCATTAACGTTATGGAGACTGTATAGAGGACTGAATTCGAATTGATCAAGCTTTAGTTCAATTTTATCGAAGTCGAGAACTTTTGAGGTTTTATTTTTTAATGGAAGGGTATTAAATGGTTTAGCAAGTTGAATGAAAATCAGAACAGTATCATGGTCAGTGACTGAGGTGTTAGCGACATACGAAAAAGCCGGGTGTTTTGATTTTAATATTACATGATCAAGGCACGAGCTATTGTTGCGAGTGGGAAGCGTGTGTGCCGGCAACATACCATAAAATGCAAGCATAGTGAGATACTCAGTAGAACGAGAATCGCTGCTACTATCAGAAATATCTATATTGATGTCACTTATGACAATAATATTACTGTAGGAGGAAACAGACATAATAAGTTCGTTTAAAGATTGAATGAACGCGGACACATTTCGGTATGCGGGAGGACGATATATAGCTATGATTACTGTGTCTTTATTAAGTTTTGAAACGAGACAGTTTGCATCCTGAAGTAAGTGTTCAGTGACGGAAATCGGGTGGTAGTTCCTAAAGTAAACCACCACTCCCTCATTCTGTGTGCTGTGTTTGCAAGTAGCTGCGGAAGTATATTCGTCGAGTATAGGCAGAGGAGGGGAACGTTAAGACTTCTCAGCTCAGGTATAAATACCCTCTGAATAATAATAGGTATAATTACGGATCATTGCCCTCTAGAAAACTCGGAAGGCACGTATAAGCCGGTGGTCTCGGCCGCCACACTAGGGTGTGTGGGTTCGTTAGACCTTACTGCCAACACGATAAGAAGAAAATTGCCTTCTGAACTAAAAATATTTTCTTTCAACAAAGGCGCTGTAAACAGCCCAATTTGCAGAGGTTCCTTCTAACCGATGAATCAATTGTCCACGTCATTCAAAAAGTAATGCCGAGGCTGCCCGACGTGTATAAATTCTCTGAGCTGTGAGCTCGCTCCGCCAAACCTGTGAAGCACCCAGGAGGCACCTGAACATTAAGGCGGAGGTAGGCAGGCTAACTTTGCCAGGACTGACTAAGAATAGAATTCTGAACATGGTGCGGATAGCGGAGTCTCTACTCCACTCTCTCCGATGAAGGGGTAGAATTCTCTTCTGGTTGGTTTTTTTATAACCTACTTTATGTAGCTCTATCGCACGTTAACAACCCTTTTTTTACATTATTATTATAGGATGGGAAATCATCAAATGACTCCTCCCGCTCTAGGCGGAGCAGAAAGGAGTGTCAGACTCATACTGACTAAAACCTATCCGTGTTCCTTCTTATACCCTTTGCGTTGCAGGGCCGCGATGACTCTTTCGAACAAATTCCGCAACGTGTTAACAACCCTAGCAACTTTCTTTAAAATCATGCATAGAGAAGCGTTATCATTAAAACGTTTCTCATGACGAATAATAACTAGGGCTGGTCGGCATTTGGAATAGAAGAGGTGAAACAGCATCAGTCTTGCATAATACTCTTCCAAATTCCTAAATCTAAGAGGAGTCAAGCAAAGCTAGATATTGATTGTTCGTATATATCTTATGTTAAAGATCTTATCTAGCGACAACATTTTATTTTCCGACTTACTCGTGAACAAAGTCGCGGCAACAGCAAGTACGTAATAAGTCGTATATTTAAAAAGATCCACTCATATCTGTTTGATGCTGCCCATAAAAGACCACTCAAATTCAAATTCAAATTCAAAGCATTTTATTTCAAATAAACCATTCACAGGCACTTTTGAAACGTCAAGGTCGGTCAGTCAAAAACATGGAAGCTATTTGCACGTTCCAAAGCGTAGATCTCTATGGAGAAGAACGTGCAAGAAACTCCACGGACACTCTTTTAAATCATGTTCTGGTTTTACAAAATTTCAAGTTACATATACTTGTTGCTTCTGCATGTGAGGACAATGCAAAGGAAAAAAAAAGGGCTTATTATAAGAATTTTAAATATAAAGATTAAAATAAGCCAATAGCAGTTAAGAGATGACCAGTCTCAACCGACGGCGCCTGTTCACGAACATGACGCGTGTATCGGCACCCTTCAGCTCAACCATTTCGAAGGGAACCGAATGATCAAACCCACGCGCCGCCATCAGCGAGACATTTGAGTGAGCATGACATGCTCTCAACCACCATGCTCGTTCATGTCCAACAAGTAAAACTATAACTACTCACATAAAATGTAAATGGTTTCATGGTACTCACATTTACAAAGTTTGAAAAATATGCTTCTACTTTACACAAAACTATGGTTGTCAATGACCAAATAATGAAAAATAAATTAATAAAGAGAACGATTAAGTTCTTACATCAAAAAGAATAAACAAGTAATTAATATAATAATATAATTTGTATGTATATAAGAATAAATAAACGAAATAATGTAAGAACCTCTAAAAGGAGCGAGCATCTCTTCCAAATATAAAAACATAAAACCTAAAAAGTGGACCTAAGCAGCTGTGACTGTGGAGCAGGACCAGCACTTAGCCAAGCGTTTTTATCCAGGATATAATCTTCCAGTTTATAATACGCTTGTCTACATAGTGTGCGTTTTATGCATGCTTTAAATTTTCTCTCATTCAGTTCGAGAATATCAACTGGTATTTTATTATAAAATTTAATACAGTACCCCATAAAAGAAGTGTGTACTTTGGCCAATCTGAATCGGGGTTGATCTAATTTGTTCCTATTTCTAGTATTCAAATTATGCCTGTCACTAATCTTGCTAAAGAGATGAAGATTTTTCCGAACATACATAATATTTTCGTAAATGTATTGACAAGGTACCGTCATGATGTTGATATCCTTAAACAGTTCTCTTAGGGAATCACGCCGACGGAGATTGTAAATAGCTCTGATGGCTCTTTTCTGCAGGATAAATATAGACTCGAAGTCTGCAGCACGTCCCCATAATAAGATACCGTAAGACATGATACTATGAAAGTAACTAAAATAGACCAGCCTCGCGGTATCTATATCGGTAAATTGACGGATTTTTCTGACAGCGTATGCTGCTGAACTTAGCCGTCCCGCAAGAGATGTTAAATGAGGACCCCATTGTAGCCTTGAGTCAAGCGTAATCCCCAGGAAAACCGTGTTTTCGACGAATTCAAGTTTCTCCTTGTTCAATACTATGTCGCAATCATTTCTTTTAACGTTCGGTAAGGCAAATCTGATGCATTTAGTTTTTTTCCCATTTAATACTAAATTATTAGCAGTAAACCAATTTTGGACCTGCTGTAGGGCGTTATTTACGTCGTCAAGATTTATGGAACGTCTATCTATCTTAAAAATTAAGGACGTATCGTCAGCAAATAATACCATATGAGGTTGATTTTTTAAAAGATGGGGTAGATCATTAATATATACTAGAAAGAGGAAAGGACCCAAAATAGAGCCTTGTGGTACCCCCATTTTGACTTTTAAACCCCGTGAATTGACACCATTTATTTGAACTTGCTGCTGTCTATCATTTAAGTAAGATTTTATTAGACTGAGTGCAAGTTTACCTAGTCCGTAATGTCCTAGCTTTAGGAGCAAGGTTTCGTGATTTACACAATCAAATGCCTTGGAGAGGTCACAAAAGATTCCTATGGCATCTTGTGCCTCTTCCCACGCTGAGTATATGTGTTTTAACAACGTGGCACCAGCGTCAGTCGTACAACGACCCCTGGTAAAACCATACTGTTGATCGTGTAAAATTTTATTGATGTTAAAATGATTGAGCATCTGATTGAGCATTACTTTTTCAAACACTTTGCTAAAAACCGGCAAAACAGATACAGGTCTATAATTATTGGTGTCTTTGCTGTCGCCCGATTTAAATAGTGGTATAACCTTACTATATTTCATTATATCCGGAAAGACTCCTTGGTCCACACATAAATTAAATATTAAAGCCAAGTATGGTGCTATAGTTTCAATTATGGACGTGCACACTTTAATACACATTCCCCATATGTCTTCGGTCAATTTGATTTTGATTTGCCGGAAAGCTTTTATGACTGTCACAGGGTTGATATGTTTGAACTGGAATTCAACCGTACAACCTGGAACGTTAGCTTTTAATAAATTATATGAGACCTCAGGTGAAGAATTTAAATATTCCGTAGTTTTAGTTGGTATATTGGTGAAAAAATTTACAAATTCTTGAGCTACTTCTAAATTAGAGCTTTTGGCACCATGTGTAGTCTCCAGTAAATAATCAGTGTTTCATTCTTTATTTCTATTAGTTTCATTATTAATAACTTTCCAAACTGCCTTTATTTTATTTTCTGACGATTTGATCTTGTTGCTAATATATAGGGCTTTAGCTACCTTGCAAGTATTTCTGAACACTTTAGAATATTTGTTTACAAACTTATTAAAAGAATCAGTGTTTATGACAGGCTTAAGGCCATATAGCTCATATAGTCTTTCCCTACTTATCCTAATGCCTTTAGTCGCCCAGTCCCTAAATACATACTTAGGGAAAGTATCCTTAGACTTCTTTTCAAAAGTTGCATTGAATTCCTTTAGAACCACTGAAAAGAAATTATCATAAAATTTATTAGCATCTTCAATGTTATGGCCTAGAAAATTTAACTTATTTTGTAAGGTACCATTGAATTTAGCTAGTTTGCCAGTTGTAATTGGCCTATATTGTATATGAATTTTTTCCAAGGCTGCTTTAAACTGAAATGTTACCAATTGACCACTATGATCAGAGGGAAGGTAATTAACTATGGCTTTATCTAAATATTCACAATCGCAGAATACATTATCGATACAGGTTGAAGAAGTTGGTGTTACCCTAGTCGGTTCTGTAAACACATTAGACAAATTAAACGACTTAAAAAGGCTTATAAATCTGCTGCTATTTGAATTAATTTCTAAAATATTAATATTAAAATCCCCACAAATAATCGCGGGCTTGTTACCTGCTGCAAGTTTCGCAAGGATATCTTCCATTGTTGACTCAAATATAGTAAAGTTTTGAGGGTTTGGGGGTCTGTACACGCACACTATGATATGCTTATCTAGCTCAACACAGGACAGTTCGATGCAATGTTCCTCTGATAAGTTAACGATGTCATTACGTTGCTTAAATTTTAAGTTTTTTTTTAATAAGATGAGGAAACCACCACGTAACATAGATTTGCGGTTAAAACAACTGCCCACATTATAATTTTCATAACTAATTAGCATCTGGTAATCCTTCAACCAGTGCTCACTAAAACATACAATGTCAAATATTGTTTTTTCTAAAAACTTCAGACATTAACCTAAATGGATCTCATATGACTCGATAGTTGGATTGCATAGATTCAACCTTTTTAGCATTATAAATTTCACGTTTAGCATTATTATGTTAAATCATTTTGAATAATGTAAGTACTTGAACATTATTTTGCATCTTTTTACTGATTTAAGAGTGCCCATTGACTCTTGCACGTTCTTCTTCATAGCATATCTACGCTCTGGATAGATTTTCAAATAACGACATGAGGGTGAACGCAACCAAGTAAAAGTGACGGTGGAATCTGACCACAAGAAGACAGCTGAAATAGGATTACGAAATAGATAAGTTTCTGTAACGAATTTGTACAGATCTGAAACCAAAACCGCGGCGCAAAGTTCTAGACGTGGCAATGGGGTACTTTTTAATGGCACCACGTGAGCTTTTGAACAACCGAAATAAACGTAAAAATTGTTATCTATGTCGGTAACTCGTAAGTAAATTACCGCACCATAGGCAGTTTCCAAACCTTCGCAGAAGCCGTATAGCTCGTACGATTGTGAATCAGTACGAGTAAGTCTACGCGAAATTTTTAGATGTTTCAACTGAGAAAGTTGATCTTTATATTTCTCCGGCGTCCTCATCAGCGGGAACTTCATTCCACTCAGCACCGTTAATCCAAAGCTTTTGGATTAAGCTTTTGGCTTAAATTGTCAGAGGGAATAAGAATCCTAATGGATCAAAGATTTCACTAAGAATAGACCGTTTAGTACATGGCCGAGGTGAAGATTCAACTTCAAAGAGAAACGAATCAGTTGATGGGTCCCGTTTGAGTCCTAAAACTTTGAATGAAGCCGGCTCAGATCTATCTAACGATACAGAACCAGTTAGGCAATCTTCAGGTTGAAGATCAGATAAAAAACGATTGTCATCTGACACCCACTTCTGAAGATGAAAACCTCCCTTTTTAAAAAGAGCGATAAGTTGTGTTTTTCTTTTGTGTGCAGTAACTAAGTCCTGACTGCCGCTGACGACATCGCCGATCTATGTGTCTGACAAGATTATACTCCTGGCGAGCGGATAAAAATCCCCTCGTCATCAGCCAGCTGTTGCAAAGTACGGCAAGCGAGATAGGGGGACGAAGAAATGCCATACGTGACCGTATTCAGACGAGACTCTAAAAGAGGTTCGCTAGGCGAAGCTCTCCAGACAATTTGATGATAGTCACGATGGTCGCCGAAGAGTGTAATCTGTACTACATCTGACGTACATCTGCCATGAAAACGACGCCGTGTTTACGAAAGCGCAATAGAATTTATAAAATGTTTGATTGGAACTTTCGTTTAACGATCGCGAACGTGCATTTTGAGAAGAGGCGTCAAATACGCACAAAGGCGAGTCGTGGTACTATCAGGAAGCACGACGCAGCGATGGGGAATATAGTATTTGCCATTACCTACCTCATCTGGTGAGACTAATGACATATGGCCTGCATTTTGATAGTCAGACATAAAATCGGAATATCGACGATGACACTCGGGATCACGTGACAGTCGACGTTCAATCGCATAGAAACGACGCAATGCAATGTCATGTGAATCCGTGAAAATAGGCTCGTACTCAAATGGCAAATGCACGATGTACCGCCCAGATAAGTCACGAGTTCACATGCTATCTCATCTGGGTTAGGGATGCTGCTTTCGGAACACATTAGTTCAACGTTTCGAAGAATTAAATATAATATGTTTAATTCTTCGAAACGTTGAACTAATGAGTTTAATTCCTTATCACTTTGTACGGAAGTGTTCAGAAGGGAACCGAGTGAGTGAGTAGCTAGACGAGTTTTACCGAACAGTAGCCATCCAAAGACTGGTTCGAAAGCGGAGGGTTGATGTAATTTACCTTTGATATGACGATTAGCAGCGCAGCGATTCAGCAAACACATCTGCACCAAATAATAGGTCGATTCGGGCAGGAATGTCAAAACCAGGGTCGGCTAACGACAGTGAATTGAGTTGAGACCAACCCGATGTATTTAATTTAGCTTTTGGTTGGTCCCCGTCCCCGCAATTTTTTGACATTACGTGCATATTTAAATTAAATAAAATCCTATCACCAGAACCAAAGGAGCAATTCACGCCTCCTAAGATTGAAGCCGGGGCTTCACCGATTCCACTTATAGTTGTGGTAGGACTGGATAATTTTAAATTTTAAATCTTGACAGCTAAGTCAGTAATAAGATTAATCTGACTCCCCGAATCGAAAAGAGCTCGAAAAGACACAAACTTAACATCCGCATCCCGTACTTGCACAATGGCAGTTGCTAATAGAACAGTTGTGTTATTGTTATTAGAAAATAATAAAGAGGTTGGGTTCGACTCGACCGGTTTATCTTTGTGAAGCAAAGTGTGATGTTAATGGTTACACTTACGGCAAGTAAAAACAGAAGTATTTGTTTTTAATTGATGTGAAACTCGAAGACTATTAAAACACGAATTACTTTTGCTTGCGATAGATATCCGCTCATCTACTGGTTTATCAAGAAATTGTGGACATGACGATATAGAATGAGCCTTGCCACAAAACACGCACTTAATTGGTTGCGACGTAGGAGTTTCACCGCTTGCAGTACTAGCGGCGGCAGCTTGAAGTTTATCTGTACTGCTAACGTGCGCATGAGATTATGCGTTATCATGCGTTAGCCCGTTTATTTGTTTGAAATGATTTCACAGATTGTTGTTTAGGCTGGAAGTTTTATTATTTGTTTTACAAATATGAGAATTGCGTAATAACGCTTCATATTTCAAGTACCAAAATGATTTCAACTGCTTGTATGAAATTCAATATCAGGATATTTTTCCTCGAAATCGCAACGCAAGTTTGAATGTATCCTAGAGAGACGGTGGTAGACGAATACTAAATCCCATCGGTCCTCAGGTTAAATAATGGTTTTTAAAATACATAAATTTACCTCAAACAGATCCAATGATTTTCTAAACTCATTAATATTATTACAGTAGTATTAAATTTAATGTTTAAAATGTCCTTCCATGATGTAAAAGCTAAAGGTTAAACCTTTGATAGCGAGTAACAAGTGCCTGGTAGGTATAATTGTAATGCTCGTAAGTTAATGGGAATGCTTTTATATCAGATAAGGCATCGCCGGTCAAGGACGAAAATATATAGAGAAACTTTTCCGTAGCAGTAAAACTACTGGAATTATGAACCAATGCATTAAAAGTATCGTGATATTCAGGCCATTTCTTTATGTCACCACTAAAACTTGGAAGAACAATTTTCGGTAAACGGATATTTGACGATGAAGAACTTTGTTGATTATTAACTTGAGGTTCACTTTTAGTCAAAATACGATGAATAGATAAGATTTTAAAATATTTTTCGTCAAATGTATCTTGAAGCTGTCGTATATGTGGGTAGTTATAAGTTAGCGCACGCTCATAATTGTATCTGTGTCAGTCTTCAGTTAAATATACGCTCTGTTCGAACGCACGTCTTTTATTTAGCAGTGGCGACGAGGATTAAAAAACGAACTTTGTTCGGTGCAGAATACTTTAAGTAATCGTGTCGTGTAATCGTGGACAATCGTTACAATGTCTGTGGGCAAAATCAAAGACTTCGATGTGAAAACCGGTAACTGGTCAGCATATGTGGAGCGGCTAGAAATGTACTTTGTGGTTAACAAGATAACGGACGATTTAAAATTGCCAACTCTAATCGCGGTAATCGGGGAGCAGGCATACGAATTGTTGTCAACATTAGCGAGTCCTAGGAAGCCGTCAAGCTTATCATACGCGGTCGCGGTGGAGCTTACTGCGTGCACATCTGCAACCGACACCGTCAATCTTGGCAGAGAGATATAGATTTCGACAAAGACGGCAAATGGCGGGCGAATTAGTAGCTGACTACGCGGCGGATTTGAAAAAGATGGCTAGGTACTGTGATTTTAAAACGAACTTAGAAGAAAACTTACGGGATCAGTTTGTTTGTGGTTTACGGAGCGATTTCATTCGACAAAGATTGTTCGCAGAAAAGGATCTAGACTACAACAAAGCACTACAGTTAGCCAATACCCTGGAGGCAGCCGAGCGGGACGCTGGAGCTGTCGAGGGCTCGCGGGAACAAGTCCCAGACCGGGAACTTAGCGAGAAGATGCACAAGTTAGCAATCAATAATTGCTCAGCGTGCGGCGACAGTGGACATAGCCCGCAAAACTGCAGGTACAAAGATTTTCAATGCAGTTACTGTCGAAGAACGGGCCATTTACGAAGAGTATGCAGGAAGAAGAAATTCGATCACCGTATCACATCGGCAAGTTCAAATTCCAACGGCACGCGAGGAAGGTCACGCGGAGGTCGCGCGCTCGGTACAAGCGGCCACAGCGAGGGTGAGCACGGCGGGAAGCGACGCAGAGGCGCGGCAGCGGCGGCACGCGGTACACACGACAGAGGAAGCGCTGCCGCCAACGCGGCCCGCGACTCTGCCGGTGCAGCGCACTGGCTACGCGGCCCAGCAGCGGGTGACAGCTCCGGGGATGACCGGGAAACGTCGGGTGATGACGAGGAACCAATGTACCAGATGTCATTAGTGAAGTATAGACCGGTGTGTATGACAGTTAATGTTAACAAAAAACTCTTAATAATGGAAGTCGATACGGGGTCAGCGTTATCTTGCATAAGCTATTCAACTTATACCAAATTGTTCAAAGAATTACCTCTGAAAACATGTAAATTAAAGTTAAAATTTTATGACGGCACAGCTGTTTATCCGATGGGGTACTTGGAGATAAATGTTGAGTATAAAGATAAGGTCAAAATGTTAGATTTATATGTAATAAATAAGGGTAGTACTAGTTTATTAGGGAGACAGTGGCTGTCGGAATTGTGTATAGATATACCTAAGCTAAGTAAGTGTACAGAAATTCATAATATAGTTACAAGTAAAAGTAACTCGCTAAATGATATTATCTCCAGGCATGAGAAACTATTTGACGGCACATTGGGCAAGTATACGGGGGAAGAGGTCAAGCTGTACGTGCGAGCCGGAGCGCAGCCCATTTACTGCCGCGCGCGCCCGGTGCCGTACGCGCTGCTCCAGCGAGTGGACGCGGAGTTGGACACAATGTTGCGCGCTGGCGTCATCGAGCCCGTTGACCGGTCCGACTGGGCCACGCCGTTGGTCATAGCGAGGAAGGCGGACGGCGGAATACGACTGTGCGCGGATTATAAGGTGACACTTAACAAAGCTTTGTTGGTTGATAGGTATCCGGTTCCAAAGGTAGAAGATTTATTTAGTGGCCTGAGTGGTAATCACTATTTTACCAAGCTAGACCTATCACAAGCCTATAATCAGTTAGTTTTAAATGAAAATTCTAGGAACTACACTGTCATAAACACACACAGAGGACTGTTTAAATACAACCGATTAGTGTACGGTCTCTCTTCTAGCCCTGGCATTTTTCAAAAACTAATGACTAAGCTCTTTAAAAATATTCCAGATGTAGTAGTATTCTATGATGACATTTTAATAAAAAGTAAATCGTTGGATTCACATTTAAAAAGTGTAGAACAAGTATTCCGAATTTTAGAAACGAACGGCTTGAAAATAAAAAAAGAAAAATGTGAGTTCATAGCTGACCAAGTTAAGTATTTAGGGTTCATAATAAATAAAAAAGGAGTTCAAGTAAACCCAGAAAAGTTAAAACCAATATTAGATATGCCTCATCCCACTAACATATCAGAATTAAAATCGTTTTTGGGCATGGTTAATTTCTATGGGAAATTTATAAAAAAATTAAATTATCACATATACCCTCTTTATGACTTACTAAAAAAAGGAAGACACTGGAAGTGGACAACAACACACACAAAGGTATTTAATACAATTAAAAAGCTCCTTTGTAGTGCGGAAGTGTTGACACATTTCGACATGTCATTAGAGAGCATAGTAACATGCGACGCGAGCTCGCGGGGGCTTGGCGCGGTGCTGGCGCAGCGCGCGCCCGGCCCGGCCGGCGGCGAGCGAGTGGTCGCGTACGCGTCGCGCGCGCTTACCACCGCCGAGCAACACTACAGTCAAATTCATAAAGAAGCACTCGCGATAATATTTGCAATGGACAAATTTCACCAATACGTTTTCGGGAGAAAATTCACCTTACGTACGGACCATAAGCCGCTGGTTACCATCTTCCCAACACGGCCGGTATTCCCAACACGGCGGCTAGCCGACTACAGAGATGGGCAATTAAAATATCAGCTTATGATATGGCTTATGATATGATATGGTTTCGAGGACTGTTACGAGTAGTTAAGGTAGTAATATAGAAGTTATATGTTTAATTAAGTTTAAGATTGTTGATGGTTTTTATTAGGTATGCTAATTTGGATAGGTAGTTTTAAGTCTAGTAAATAAGTGTTAGTAATTAGTACAGCTGTTATTGTGTTAGTAATAAGTATTGTAGAAATTAAGGGTGAAGGTGTCGTATATGTGGGTAGTTATAAGTTAGCGCACGCTCATAATTGTATCTGTGTCAGTCTTCAGTTAAATATACGCTCTGTTCGAACGCACGTCTTTTATTTAGCAGAAGCGTTATACAGTTAAGTTGTTATCTGAATGATCAGGATCATTCAAAAGCTCTAAAATAGTTTGATGGGCATCTTAAAAACTATCTAAAATATCTTTAAATTCCTGGTAATAAGAAAGAAATAAATTCCGCTGTGAGTCATCACTCATTGCTAATGTACCTATCTCCAATGCCTTATCCAACCGCTTAGTAGCTAAAGTACGCTTTCTACGTAATTGTGAACTTGAACCGTATATTCATCCTCCGTAGATTTGGATTTCGATTTCTTAAAACAACTTTGTTAACGAAATGAATGTTTACTTAACAACGACATTATTAAAGCAATTAGCATGATCGGTTACTGATAACGAATAGTCGGCGATACAAGATTCCAAACAAAAATGACCTCTATTACAAAGACATAACCTATAGTGTATGCTGTGATGTGCTTTGACCGTACCTACGGATGTAGGCTTCGTAATAACCTATTGACACACTTTTTTATGTTATACTACTCTGTCAAGAAAGTACCGGGAAAAGATCAATAATACACAAAATAATAATAATAATAATAATAATAATGAAAAAACATGAAGAAAATAATAATAATAATAAAGTTTATTATTCTTCTCTCACATAGAAATTTTACAAACAATATAAGAAGCAAACAAAACATTTGTGATAATTATTGTGAACTATGTGAGAGACTGGTTTCTGTACTAGGAGACCTGTATGACAGATTACCGGCCTCTCCAGACTCCGGACAATAGGTGAAAGCTGAATACAACATCAGTGAGCAGTAATAATGAAGAGGGATTAAGCTAGGTGCAGTGAGATTGTTGCTGTTTTGGGGGTACAAAGTGGGTGAGAGGAACTAAATTGAATGAGTGAGTAATTGAGTATGTGAGCGCGAGTGTGAGTGCGAGTGTGAGGGAGCGTGTATGTGTCTGTGTGAGTGTGTGCGGGAGAGAGAGAGTGTGTGAGTGAGTGCGTATGTGCGGGGTGAAGGAGTTGACCGTAAACGCAGTTTGTTAGGATGGTACAATAAGCAGATTTTCAGTTTCATCGTAGTTGAGGGACTTAAGCCAGGCAGTAATAACCCTCTTACAAATGGCTCTTGTAAGAGGGTAAACTGTTAGCTTCTTATTTATCTTATTATATAGATGTCCACCAAGAAATTCAAAGAATTTGCGTGAGAAGGCAGTGCTACGATTAGTAAGTGTTGTGCAAACCCTGTGTTTGACTCTCTTGTTTGCATTAAGTAAGGGATCATACCCTATTAGTGAATGTTGTTTTAGAGCTGTGCACAGAATATAAAGTTGTCTTACTGTCAGCACATCAGAGAGTAAGTACAGATCTTTGGTAGGAAAGAAGAAAGGTAACGACAGACTTACTTTTAGTACCACTCTTTGAGCTCTTTCCAGTTTTATTAAGTTAGTTTTACTAGTGCCACCCCATACAGTAATACAATAGGTTAGAATGGATTGGCACAGGGCCATGTAAACCATTTTAGTGACTTTTTTATCTGATATACGGCTTAAATTTTTAAAAATGAAAATTAGTTTTCGAGTTCTGGAAGATAGAAGGTCCAGGTGGTGTTTGAAGCTGAGAGTACTATCAATCAACACTCCCAGGTACTTTATACTAAAAGCCACTTCTAATCGACTGCAGGAACAGGAGTGGGCAGATGAACAGTAATGGGCTTTGATGTAATAATTGTCATGGATTGCGGATGAGGTGTTTTTAATAGAGAACGGTACCAATTTAGTTTTGCTGACATTGAGAGTAAGGCCGTTGTTATTGAGCCAAGAAGTTACAGTATTGAGCCCAGATTGAGCGAGGCTGTAAACCTCATCCCAACTGTCGCCATGGAAGATCAACGCAGTGTCATCTGCAAATGTGACAATTTTGCCATTCTGTAGAAGCAGATCACACAGGTCATTGATGAAGGTGAGGAAAAGTGTGGGCCCAACTACACTACCCTGAGGAACACCGTAGCAAATAGGTAAGTCATCACTAGTGAAATCTCCAATTCTAACTCTCTGTAGCCTGTCAGCAAGGTAATCCCCAAATAGTTTGAGCTGTGTATTACGAATCCCCATATTTTGTAGCTTAGTTAGTAGGAGTGGAACAGAGACTGTGTCAAAAGCTTTAGCTAAATCCAGGAATATCGCTATCACTTTCTTTTTGTGATCTAGTTTATTAACAACATGATCGATCAATTCGTGAACCGCATCATTGGTCGAGATACCAGCTCTAAAACCAAATTGAGATTTTGACAGCAAGGATTTGGTCTCAAGATAGTTAATTAGACGCTTGTTAATAAGTTTTTCAGCTAGTTTAGACAGAGTAGACAGTATAGAGATGGGTCGGTAGTTGTTGACACAGTCTCTGTCACCACTCTTGTAGATTGGGATTACTTCAGCAAGTTTAAATTCCTTCGGAAAAACACCACTGTGGAGCATTAAGTTGAAGATGTACGTTAATGGCGGGACTAGAATAGTGTGGTATCTTTTAAGAAAAGCTCCTGAGATATTGTCTCGTCCAACTGTATTGACTTTTTTTAGATTTAGGATACACTGACGAACCTCATCTTCATCAGTGGGAAGCAAAACGAAAGAAGAAGGACAAGAGTTAGCGGGTGGTGTGTAGATAGAAGGATTTCCGTAGTGATTGTTTTCAGCAAGGTTTTTGCCAATAGACACAAAAAAATTGTTTATTGCATTGACTGAGGTAGAAGGGTTTGGGGTGGATATAAGATCCATTGCTGGGTTTGATTTTTTGTTGGAGTGTGTGATTTGTTTTACAGCGTCCCATAGTTTTTTATTGTTAGTTTTAGCTGCTTTATCTAATAGGTTTTTTTCATAGTCCGTTTTCAGATTTTTTAGTAACCAGTTGCAATAGTTTCTGTACCTTTTGTAGGTGATCTTGCTGATTTCATCGCTAGGATTTTTTTTTGATTTTATGTGGAGTTTATCTCGATTTTTCATACATCTCAATAGACCATTTGTTATCCAGGGCTTTTTAATTCTCTTGCGATTAGAAATGGAAACAGACCGTGTGTTAGCTAGTATTATAGAGTTTAGGGTATTGACTAACAATGTAGTAGCTACATTTACGTCAGTTATTTCGTAGATGGAGTTGATGCAAATATTTTGCATATCGTTGTCAAGGCCTATGTAGTTAACTTTCCTAATGGTAGATGTTATCTTTGGATGGTGGTGGTTTTCAAGCACAAGTATCACACTGTCATGGTCGGTAATAGACGTCTCCGCGACATAGCAAAAGGCAGGGAGTTTACTTTTTAGCATGACGTGATCTAAACAAGTTTTACTATGTGTTGGTAACTGGTGGGCAGGTAAAAGACCTATGGAAGCTAGTAGATTTAGGTAGGACGATGAGTTAGCATCGTTAGTGTTCATAGATATGTCCACGTTAATATCTCCAATGAGTATGATATTAGGGAAGTTTAAGCTACTTAAAAGGTTACTGAGAGATTCAAGAAATGGTTTAATGTTTCTATTACCAGGAGGTCTGTATATTGCAAGGACGATGGTATTGCTGTCTATCTTTATTGTGATACAATTGGCATCAAGAATGGTTGGTTCCGATATTATTGGACTTAAATTATCTTTGAAGTACACGATGACCCCTTCATTTTGGGTGATGTTATTTTCAGTTTTAGCAAAGTCGAAGCCTTCTATTGCAGGAATGTTGTGGGAGTGGCGTAGCCAACACTCCGTGAGTATGATAAGATCCCACTCAGTATTTGATCTTTTAAGAAGGGTTAAGAGGCTAAGATAGTTACGATTAACACTACGGATGTTCTGATGTATTATTTTTAGGCTAGAGTGTGGCCTTTTAATTAGATTAGGACACTCTTCTATTTCGCAAGTGGATGAATCCGCTATAACAAAATGATCAAGATCGCTATTAATTTGGTTTATGTTATCGAATTTTGATAATTTAAGTAAGAAGGTGAATTCGGGCATGTAAAAAGACTGTAAATATGTGGAAAGTAAGTGTAATTTAAAGGTGCAAAGTTATAAAAATGAGTGGCGATTAATACCTCATGAGTAGATTGAATATTAGTCAAGCAAAAGTAATATAATGTTGAATTTGTATATAATGTATTATAGTTATATGTAACAGGTAGATAACTAGTAATAATTGTATATAATGGTGTCGTAGCACTGTGGAAAATTGGAGAGGTGTGTATTATGTGGGAATGTTGTTGCGTCGCGTATGTATAGTTCACCCTATGTGTGTGTGAAATAAGTGCAGGATAGTTATAAATATTAGATGGTTGTGTTATTATTATTAATGTGTTGAGTGTTTCACTGTGGAGTAATGTGTAGTAGCTTATAGTGTAAAACCTAAAAGTATAAAAGGATATAACATAAAAAGTACAAAGCAAACATAGTAAATTGACATAATATAGTCACTTAATTGCAATCTTTTCCAGATCCAGTTCGCAGTCCACGCGCAGCGCTGGTGAATCATGGGTTTTTTTGATAAAAAATTTTCCATAAGAAGTCCATGTACTATGGTATTTGTGTTCCATAATAAATAGTCTGGCCAGGTATGCTAGTCGTCTCCCCAAGCTTGTCAGTGACTCATCGACAAATACCGGTTTAGTAGGGCCAGGTAGCTGCAGGTGGGATGTACTTAACTTGTTGTCTTTGTGCATCTTATTGAAGTTCCTGCACTGTTTTATGAATCCATCTTTGCATGAAGTAGTTGTGAATTTGACCACAATATGATTACCAGATTCCTTTTTGGTTTTTAGGCGATAAACATCTTGAACATCAAGGTTAGATAATGGCCGATCAATGACCTCGCTCACCTTCTGGACTAGGTTACGGAGAGTATTCTTATTTTCCGAGTCTTGTCTAGGAATGTTCCTAATTTCGATGGTGGATGCGCGTGAGTTACGCTCTAGCTGTTCTATTTTGCTCTCTAGTGCCTCGATTTTAAGTTCGTAACTTTTATTTTTTTGTTCAAGGTTAACCATTTTCTGTAATACTTCGTCATACTTGGAGGAAAGGAAATCCATGCTTTTCTGGATCTCAGTGTTCTGGTCTTTAATTAATTGAATAGATTCCATGAGTTTCTCGAATTTAGAGTTCTGCTGGGCTTCAAATGAAGAAAAAATGTCCTTCAATTCGTCAGTGGATACTGTATATTCAGACGTTCCGTGTACGTGATGTTTACGCTTCATTCTACGAGTGATGTAGTCACTTTGACCAGTAGGAGGTGACACATATAACTGAGAATCAGATCCATAACTCAAGGCGGGAGTTTTTGCCAGTGTAGGAGCATTATTTGTCTTCGGCGGAGTGCGTCGAGTCGACATAGTATAAATAAAGAATGCCAATAAATACCTGGAGCGCTGCCGTAGAAGCAAAGGTGTCACTATTAGAGAGTACTTGCGTACGCGCCGCTCTTATTGGGTTAGAGGGCGGGGTTTATGCGAGGTGATTCAGTGGGCGGAGTCGGCAGCAGCGCAGAGAAGTAGGTTGTCCAGCTCTTTCTTTGCAGCGCTTGGTCGGAGGGCGGGGCTGGATA
Organism: Lacanobia oleracea; assembly: GCA_950371165.1. Classification (NCBI taxonomy): domain Eukaryota; kingdom Metazoa; phylum Arthropoda; class Insecta; order Lepidoptera; family Noctuidae; genus Lacanobia; species Lacanobia oleracea. The sequence goes on from OX493395.1 coordinate 24,554,504, forward strand.
CAGAAGTCTCGCTCCAACCTTGCCGTGCAGTCTCCGACCTCCTCACTGGGTATGCGCGCCTAGTACTTAGCTGGTTGAACTTCGATGATGAATTTTGATTTATTTATTATTTAAATTAAAATAAATACTATTTAAACTAAAAAATAGTAGCGCGGATTACTTGAGAACACGACCGTACACCACGGCATCCGGAGGGGAGAGGAAAATGTCTGAAAATTGTTCGAAAATGGTTCATTCTAAATTTAATTCTAACAGTCCATTTCCGAAATTCTTTTAATCCCGAATAGTTTAATGCCTTGAGACGAAAACACACAGTGTGTTCGTCCATTTCTGTCCATTCAAAGTCAGCTCAACGTTTCTTTTATTTCCTTGGTCCATATGTGTACAACAGAGTTAACTCAATCTTACATATGTACTCAATGGTTAAATGGAAATGCAAAACGACAGTAAGGAACTGGTTGCTGGATTTGGACTATGAAGAAACAGAAAATATCATTCAAACCATTAAATGATTTTTGAACAAACATTCCCCTCTTATTTTCTCATTTTTACTGATAAACACGAAACACTAGACTTACATGCACATACACACCACACCATCACACACTACCACAACAACAACAACACAACAACAACAACACTAACAACATCACTAAAAACATCACTTAACATTACAAATACTTTCACCAACCACACTTTTATTACATAGACTTACCTCTCTATCAAAATTGTTTGCTAATAATATTATGTATAATCTGATTGATGCCGTAAAATTTATTAAATCTTTAAGGGTGTGAGCCTGGAGATCTGTCATACAGGTCCCGAACCTAGTTCAGACTCCAGCTCTCACAAAGGTTCTTGCGTAAGGCAAAAAAAAAAATGTATGTTATCAGTAAAATACCTAATGTACCTTTATGAGAGAAAGAAACTATATGTTATGTTATGTTATGTCTGTTATTCATCCAAATTTATTTTATCACCTTCAAAGTATGCTCCGTTAGAAACGATACACTTGCGCCAACGAATAATCCATTCATCAAAACATTTTTTAAACGCTGCTTCCGGAATTGAGTTCAGTTCTCGCCGCGAATTCTCCTTTATGTCTTCTATCGATTGAAAACGGGTGCCACGAAGTGGTAATTTGAGTTTAGGAAAAAGAAAAAAGTCAGCAGGAGCCATATCTGGTGAATATGGTGGTTGCTGGATGGTATTTGTTGAGTGTTTGGTTAAAAATTCGTTCACAATGATAGCCTTGTGCGAAGGCGCATTGTCGTGGTGCAAAATCCAAGAATTTTCTTTCCACAAATCTGGCCTTTTTCGTCGAATTTGCTCTCTTAACCGCCGCATAACGCTCAAATAATATTCTTTATTTACCGTTAGACCTTCCGGTAAGAATTCAGAGTGCACAACACCGCGATAGTCAAAGAAAACAGTCAACATGACTTTGACTTTTGATCGACTTTGGCGTGGTTTTTTCGGTTTCGGTTCAGTTGGAAGACGCCACTCCGAAGCTTGTTGACTAGTTTGCATGTCAAACTCTTAAACCCACGTCTCGTCACCAGTAACAATGCGTTTCATGAATGTTGGGTCCGAACTGACTCGTTCTAGCATGTCCTCAGCGACTTTCATGCGATTGAGTTTTTGGAGAAAATTCAGATCTTTTGGGACTAGCCGAGCAGCAACATGTTTCATACCCAAATGATTAGTTAAAATGATACGGATCGACTCGTGAGATACAGAAAGTTCGGCGGCTATCTCTCTCAGAGTTGAATTGGGATTTTCAGTCACTATTTCCTTCACTTTTGCGATGTTAACTTCAGTTGCAAACGTTGACGGCCTACCAGAGCGAGGCAAATCTTCCATCACATCTCGACCGCTTTTGAACGCTTTGAACCACTCATACGCACGAGTTTTTGATAAAGTCGATTCACCGTAAACCTTCTGTAACATTTTCAGTTACTCCGAACACGAAATTCCATTGGCGATGCAAAATTTAAGACAAACTCTTTGTTCGATATTTTTGACCATTATGAAATTCACAATACACACTATATATGATATTACTAAAACCAGCACTGTATTTAATATAAATAACAGATGCAACTCAAACTCCGCGCCAAAATGGAAAACGGTTGTGCCAATCTAACAACTACAAAAAAACAAAAATTTGAATTTGGAACCATAAACAAATCATCCATTCCCGATACTTTTTTGACTGAATGTAGAAAATAATGTTTCTAAATAATCTTGCCCTGGTCCTACGGTAATCTCATGAAGAATACTGTTGCATTTCCCGAAGGTGGAATGTGTCGGATACGTTTCCGCCTTTCTGGAAGCAATCAAACCATTGACAGCATAGACCACGAACGTAATTATATTCACTCACACCTACCGTCGAATTTAAATGTGAAGTGAACCAAGGAATTTTTATGTATGTTATTTGAACGATATTTAGCGATAAAACGATACCGAAAATAGTTACTATAGGCCGAAATAGTAACACTAAGCTCTGAAAATTTAGATAGATTGCCTAATATTGAGATCCTACAATAACTATTAAGGTTTAACAGTGTTGAAACATGTGGTAATGGCGGGTCCCTGGTTTTGGCACCATAAAATTTGACGCCGTGATAAAATTATTAGATACGATGAGATAGACCACACATTTGGGACAAACCTAGGGTCTGGATCGATCAAACTAATCGATGTTCCTATGAAATTCGGTTTGCTATATCTGTCGCTGACCAACTGTTCGATGATTTCACCATGGAGTTGATATGAGGGTCGCGAGTTGCTCAAAAGTAAGTAAGCAAAAACATGCATGCCCTGTATTTTAATTTTTGTACCATCCTTTATACTTACCATGTTTTAATGCAAATAAATTTAATTTTATTCGAAGAAATTGAAACAATATTTAGTCATTCGTATGATGACGAAACATAAATATATTATTCCATATATTCTAATTTGAAATATTATTTCCGCAACTAAATTCAATTTTAAATTTTAATCATTTGTGGGGCGACTATCACACATCGTCTTTTTAACCCAAAGGTTGACTGGCAGATTATGTTTTATTGCATTAAGTCCGCCCATGTACCACTATTTACTCGTATAATAAAAATAAATAACACATTGTTATTAACTTTTAGCTCTTTGACCAGTTTTCAAGGTGGAACCAAATAAATGCAATTTGAGCTGTGGTGAGAATCGACACAGTACCGACCCTAATTTTATGAGTTTAAAGATTCGCGTTTTAACTTCTAATCTTATAAATAATAAGTAGACAAAATGCGAACCTTTCTTTAAACAAGAATTAGTGACAGAACTTAATAATAGGCAAACGAAATAGGTATATAATTATATACACTTACCAAGTGCTGAAAAGATTTTTTGAAAATCCAATAACATTCCAATATTTTGTCATAAGCATGTAACAATTGCTTCAAATTTGCTATCCTTTTATTTTCATTTGTTGGTTTTAGCAATAGATCACTCCACAATACAACATAAGTTTCTAACCAGGTAACAAATCTGATTGCATATACCACGCTTGCGTCAAAACAAAGTAGAACTACACCACATAATAGAATAGACCAAGGTACATCAAAAAAGTAGTTGGCTAAAAAAAAACCAACATGAAACCCAAAAATAAGAAAAACTCCAATCCAATTCCCCTTAGAAAATATACGAAATGTGGTATAACTGTCAAAGAATCTATGGACATCTTGAAAAGTCAGGATACAAGCAATGTTATATTTTGAATAGATGATGTTGAGGATGTAAATAACAGCGAATGCAACACCGTATAGGAAGAGGTCACAGAAAATGAGGAAGTGCAAGAAAATGTCAGGTTTATATTTTATCGCACCCATAGCACGAGTTATGAATTGAGAAATACATAAGATGGTCCAAAATAATGATAGAGCGTTAGTGATCAGGCTATTAGCAAACAAATAGTTATTTTTGATGGAATATTTTGGTAAAAACAGCAGTTTTTGCATAAGGTTCAGAGGAAAAAGCATCGACTGTAGTTCTTTATTAATAGCAGTATTCAATATAATTTTAACGCGAATTTTCTTCGGATATACTTTTTTCTTCATAAACAACTTTTTCATTAACATATCGTTTGACCGTTTTAAGAAACGTGTTGCTGCTAAACACAAGTTTTCGTCATGGAAAAAAACTAATATACTTTAATTTCGTTATCATAATTAAGATCTTCAAATTATGTTAAACGGTGTCATTTTTTTGTCGTTTCTTTCTTGGCAGAGAATTAGAAAGGTTAAAAGAAACAGCTATAAATGAATGACCACGGGTACGGGTAGCTGAAGGATGCGAGACGCACTTAGCCTTTGTCCAGCAGTGGGTGTTTTTCGGCTGATATGATGATGATGAGATGATGATGAATAAGCTATAATGTTGCCTTTGAATCTGAAGAAATGGTAAAAATTGAAAAGACACAGTAGGAAATGAAGACAAAGTATTCAATTATTCGGTTGGGTTTCTAAACGGGTTCCCTACGTGTATTCGAAAGTTGTTAATTCGATTTTTATTATATCGAACACGGTATGTCGATAATTCAGTTGTACGATGTTTTATTACATCGATGCTTTATTAGTGCGATGTAACGTGTGTGCGAAACACCCTACAGCGATTGCTCATTAGTTCGACAGTATGTCGGTTCGAAACGCCCACTGTTTTCCGTGACATTTTATTAATAATCTTATTTTGCATTATAGACGTAAAGGAAATACATTATAAATACCATACATATCTTCACGTCTTTTTTCCTAAAATGAGGAAGACAGGTAACTAATTCAACACGTTTAGCTGTGGCATGGGCCAAAGATAACGTAGACAATATCAGGTCCGGTTGCTAGCCAATCGCCTGATACCTTCAAAAAACAAAACCGTAATGACGGTTACGTTATCTTTGGCCCATGCCACAGCTAAACGTGTTGAATTAGTTACCTGTCTTCCTCATTTTAGGAAAAAATACGTGAAGATATGTATGGTATTTATAATGTATTTTCTTTACGTCTATAATGCAAAATAAGATTATTAATAAAATGTCACGGAAAACGGTGGGCGTTTCGAACCGACATACTGTCGAACTAATGAGCAATCGCTGTAGGGAGTTTCGCACAAACGTTACATCGCACTAATAAAGCATCGATGTAATAAAACATCGTACAACTGAATTATCGACATACCGTGTTCGATATAATAAAAATCGAATTAACAACTTTCGAATACACGTAGGGAACCCTTCTAAACACTATTTAAATACAGCCGGCCTTCCATACTATAGACTTGCGCTAACCGTGATTTTGCAACATCTACATAATTTCAACGCAATATGATTCAGGCTATTATGTTTAGTACCTACTATATACTCTTAAAAAAACAACGGATTTGCACTCCAGGAGTGCCGGCAGAAGTGAAAACTTGAACACGTGCTTCTCTCCCTCGTTCGTCTTACAAATTGATGTCTTACGGTCACGTGTCCTGGCGCGAGTGTCCTGATGCAAGTTTAACATTTTTTACCCATCACAAAAAAAGTGTACAACGCCGCTAAAGAAGTTTTCACTTCAAAAATCACAAGTGCCTAAAATAACAATGAGGAACTAGTGAATTCAACATTAGTTCCAATATTTAGAATGGTACTAGTGACTAAAAAACAACAGTAGTTAAATCATGGAACAAGCGAATGTGAATGACATTATTCAAATCATTCGACTGTTGAAGTCATTGAAATTATTAGAATAGTCTTGTAACTCATTCGAATTTGAAAAAAATGAGAAGTAAATAAGATCGTCGTCGTCTCATTCCTTCCGATTCAAATTTCACTATTAATAGTTTCTTTATATATTTAATTCGAATATCCGTAACCTTTTCTAAAAGTAAAATCTATGTGCTGAGAAAATATACCCAATTTCGTGTAGGAAATTGAAATCATTAAGCTTAACGAACATTACTAGTTTATATTCGAATATTCGTATCGACGCCTTATGAGTGACATGAGTAAGTAATTACTGCTGTCAACTAAAAGTAGTCTTTATTTTTTCAAGAGCAAAAAAGCTAAATTTTGCTATGGCAAAGTGACTGAATGAACTAGTGGTTTTATTCTAATTTGCGAACTAACGATCGATTTTTTTTTTGTTTTCGTGTGTTAATATTAGTAGTATCGAACCATTCAATTATTGGAATCAATAACAATTGCCCATCTTGCTTCGCTTGCTAGTGGCAAAGAAGTAGTCTTTGGTATTTTTCTGTCACTGTTGCAACTGTACATCGCAGCACAGTTTTGAGATACGCCTTGTGTAGTGTGTAACTGCAGTGGAAACGCAAACCCACGTTGTTAAAAAAAAATAATCCACGCAGCTAAAATGCGCCGCGTACCTTTATTCTTCTGATATACGTATTTGTTTCAAAGATTAAGAACCAATCGTAAATCTTTCTCAATCGTCAATAGTTGGTTAAGAACCAATCATTCAATCGTTTCAATAAATTCAAAACATTCAATCATCACTAAAATTTGAAGAAAACGTAAAAAAGGGTGATGACATAACTACGGATGGAAAAAATTATAGTAATCCAATAAAATTCTAATCGATAAAGTTCCTGGTTCTTGTTTCGCTATTCAAAATGCTGTGCACTTTTTGATAGATTAGAACAAACAAGACCACATTTCTGCTTCGTATGATTCCGATCATGCAATACATAACAGATTCGAGAAAATATACAATGCAGTCGAAATAAGTGACAAAGCTCATAAAAGGAATAAATCCAACATGATTTTTGTAAAAACACAGCAAATAGAAGCGGTATACGTAAAAAAATATATATACTAGTGTTCCAATAATTGCCAAAAAACTTGAGCTATTTGGAGCTATTGTTATCATTTCTCTCCACCTTTTTTTTTAAGGATGGGAAATCATCAAATGACTCCTCCCGCTTTGGGTGAAGCAGAAGGGAGTGTCAGACTCTTACTGACTAAAACCCATCCGCGTTCCTCCCAGTGCCCTTTGCGTTCCAGGGTACGGTGCCTCTTTCGAACGAAGTCCGCAGCCCCAGTAGGCACTGGCCCTAGCGGGCCCCGTCTTTTACGCTGACAGCTCTTTGAGGTACGCGTGGAACACAGCACGCCGTCCACCCGGGCCTGGTTCTGATCAGACGGCGAGCCACCCAATGCTCGCCGTCTCGCGCAGGCTCGCGCTTACGGTGGCCGAAAATCGCCCTGCGAGTCCCGACGCCCGGGGCGTCTACTTCTGTGGCGGCCGCTGGGGCGTGAGGTTTCATTTTCTCTCTCACGTTCGGCTTCCTCCTTTGCTAGCATTACTGCTTCGCAGAAGGAGGTGACCGCTTCCCATGTCTCCTCGCTCCGGACCATAGCTTAAACCAGGGCCGGACGCGAGAGATCCCCGCCGCCGATCGCCTCGACGAGGACACGGCGGTGCTCCGCCCAAGCAGGGCAGACCTCAACTTTATGCTCCACCGTGTCCTCCGGGCGATCCTCGCAGTGTTGACACTCGGGCGTATCCTCCCGTCGTATTCGAAACAGGTACCTCCCGAAACAACCGTATCCGGTGAGTACCTGCGTCAAGCGGAATCATTTCTCTCCACCTTTCACTACATTTTTGATCTGATATTTAGGTCAAAAGGAAATATACTGCATCAGATTTAAAGGTAAAAGCATTGACTGCACATATTTGTCTACAATTACATTTAGAACAAAGTTCGCAGAATAATTTTGTATTAAGTTTAAAAACTTCTTCATTTTTTTTTAAATACCATTAACAAACACTTCATACATCACGAGTGAACATCAATCGATAGTAAACTTATTAGTCCAAGAATATTTATAAATTATGGATAATATTAATAACCATAATTACTTTTTCACTTTAATTTATTTGATATAGTAGGTCTAATGGGTGCAAGCACACAAGGCACGGCACACATGACAGAGTGTGTGTGTGTGGGTGGGCGGAGCCACGCTGCGCCGTGCCCTCATCTCTGTGATCTCTCGCTGCCTGCCGTAGTTCGTGCTATGGTCGACGGCGAGGAGTCCTGGGTCGCCGTAGTCTCTTTCTGTGAAATAGTAATCGCGCAGAAGGAGGCTGCGGACCTCCATAAGGAAATTCCCCCGTAAAAAAAGGGGTGTAAGCACGAGGTCATGGGTTAGAATCTGGATCAGGCAAAGTAATATTGGGTTTTCCCATTTGGTCATTCTCTGTATTCGGCCAACAGCCTGGCACAAATGTGCCAGGCTGTTGGCGATAGGCTCGCCCCCAGATTAAAGATAATAACTAGGATTTGGGCGTTCTGCCAGGGTTACGGAATTTGTTCGAAAGAGTCACCGCGGCTCTGGAACATAATGGGCATGGAACAAAGGTTTTAGTCAGTGCAAGTCTGACACCCCCTCTGCTCCGCCCAGAGCGGGATCATTTGATGATTTCCCATCAAGAAATTCAGACGTGAAGTTATATTTATTTGACCTAATCTGTTGCTAAGTTTTGCCTTTTTATGGGTATGCAGAGACACAGCTATTTTATGCGGAGGCCTACGCCTATTAGTGGACGTCTTTCGGCCGTTATGTTGATGATAATAACCACAACAACCGGTGTGGAATAGAATTACGAATGTAATAAAACATATAATTTAGATCAATTGATTTAATATTTAAAGAACAAACTGTAGGTACTTGAAAACCATGTTAAGCCTCAATTACAAAAATGCTAATTGTAACAACACAATAGTGTAGCTTGTAAAACTACCCATTAGACTTAATTGTAACCCAGCGTCGACGTAGAACAGGCCACAAGCACGTATCTTGCTGAATGTTGTTTGATGCAAGCGCAGTATGTTCTTGCATAGTTGTCTCTCATTATCTGTCGATATTTACAATTTTACACTAGTAAGTCATTATCACGTTATTATATTTCAGTTGTAAAATGTGCATATTTAGACATAGGCCTCCCCGAGCATCGGCACAACGACCGGTCTTGTACTTCTTATATCCACGACCTCATCACTCACTAGCTCATCGATCTGTCGTGGGAAGCCTTTCAATACTTCGTCTTCTAGTACGCGGTTGCCACTCTCAAACCATTTGGCTTCGTCTGACATCCATTCTGCGTGCGTAGCTTATCCTAGCTGCAAGTTTCTAATCTAACTGGACTATTCGCGCTAGGTTATTGTTATCGTGATGTGTTTTTAATACCTAATGAACTGGTTTCCAAAATGAGTACGCAAGTATCTTGGACATTTTGAACAGCCATATAGAATTTTTCGCATTGCAGACTCAACATTGCCTGCCAAGATAAATCCTTTATCATCCAACAATATATGGAAAGGGACGCAACAGATGCTGCATTCTGTAATAAAATACAATTTGTAAATGTTTGGTAAACTGATCTATTTATTAAGGGTTGCCACCATACGCAAGTGTCACTTTGCAAGCATCTGAATAGCCACAACATCATCTTCAACTATGTTCCACAAAATCCATGCATCGTTGTTTTCAACATTCTTCGCGACTTTTAACTCAATCCAACACAAAAATGTGTTTACAATAAATGCCATTTTCCGCACGACTTTTCTGTAACGCTACTTTCCTCCATTGCAACAATGACATTTGCGATTGTAAGTTATTATTATTATTATTTTGACAATTCCCGTGACCCAAGCCGGCATTGCCATTCAACGTGACAATGCCGCCAGTCTCTTGAGCACATTACTCTATATGCTATAGCTATATGGAAACACAAAACTCACAACAAACTAAAATTGTTGTGAGTTTTGTGTACTACTCTGTCAAGAAAGTACCGGGAAAAGATCAATAATACACAAAATGTCTGTTATTCATCCAAATTTATTTTATCACCTTCAAAGTATGCTCCTTTAGAAACGATACACTTGCGCCAACGAATAATCCATTCATCAAAACATTTTTTAAACGCTGCTTCCGGAATTGAGTTCAGTTCTCGCCGCGAATTCTCCTTTATGTCTTCTATCGATTGAAAACGGGTGCCACGAAGTGGTAATTTGAGTTTAGGAAAAAGAAAAAAGTCAGCAGGAGCCATATCTGGTGAATATGGTGGTTGCTGGATGGTATTTGTTGAGTGTTTGGTTAAAAATTCGTTCACAATGATAGCCTTGTGCGAAGGCGCATTGTCGTGGTGCAAAATCCAAGAATTTTCTTTCCACAAATCTGGCCTTTTTCGTCAAATTTGCTCTCTTAAACGCCGCATAACGCTCAAATAATATTCTTTATTTACCGTTAGACCTTCCGGTAAGAATTCAGAGTGCACAACACCGCGATAGTCAAAGAAAACAGTCAACATGACTTTGACTTTTGATCGACTTTGGCGTGGTTTTTTCGGTTTCGGTTCAGTTGGAAGACGCCACTCCGAAGCTTGTTGACTAGTTTGCATGTCAAACTCGTAAACCCACGTCTCGTCACCAGTAACAATGCGTTTCATGAATGTTGGGTCCGAACTGACTCGTTCTAGCATGTCCTCAGCGACTTTCATGCGATTGAGTTTTTGGAGAAAATTCAGATCTTTTGGGACTAGCCGAGCAGCAACATGTTTCATACCCAAATGATTAGTTAAAATGGTACGGATTGACTTGTGAGATACAGAAAGTTCGGCGGCTATCTCTCTCAGAGTTGAATGGGGATTTTCAGTCACTATTTCCTTCACTTTTGCGATGTTAACTTCAGTTGCAGACGTTGACGGCCTACCAGAGCGAGGCAAATCTTCCATCACATCTCGACCGCTTTTGAACGCTTTGAACCACTCATAAGCACGAGTTTTTGACAAAGTCGATTCACCGTAAGCCTTCTGTAACATTTTCAGTGACTCCGAACACGAAATTCCATTGGCGATGCAAAATTTAAGACAAACTCTTTGTTCGATATTTTTGTCCATTATGAAATTCGCAATACACACTATATATGATATTACTAAAACCAGCACTGTATTTAATATAAATAACAGATGCAACTCAAACTCCGCGCCAAAATGGAAAACAGTTGTGCCAATCTAACAACTACAAAAAAACAAAAATTTGAATTTGGAACCATAAACAAATCATCCATTCCCGATACTTTTTTGACTGAATGTATTTACTCATTTTAGTTACTATCGTTAACGTAGTTCATATACATTTTTGTTAACCATGACTCGCCACACCTACAGAAGACATAACCCGCTGATTTTGAAAGGGGCAGTCAAAACATACAGCCTAGCTATTGCATTCAGAATGCCCAAATAAAGCAACATGCAGAAATAAATGTGTGGTGAGTAAGCAAGTCCACTTGCACGACTCAACGCAGCACAGGATCATACGATTCTACGTCAGAGCGATCTGTGTGAAAAAATCAGTTCCAACGCTCCACCTACTCCACAGCGTCAGTCCGTGTTAAACCCGCCTTCCGAAGAATGGCGCCTGCGCAGCTTTTTTTCAAGCACTAACGAGGCAAGATGTTGGCGTACTCGTCTATTGTCCATGCTAACGAGGAGGCGTCAATTCTTGCGCAAAACGATCAGGCGTGAACCGTCGTGATTAATAAATTTTAACTCGTTAGTATAAATATCAGTGTATTTTATATGCAACATTCATTACTGGTTTGTACCTTACTACCGCAATATAACTCTATCGCTTCTCATATAATGTAGACCTAACTAACGGAGTCTATACTACTTCAAATGCACTACTTGCAAATTGTCTCGTTTTAACTTAATATAAAATTACAGCAACTTACTAAGTCATCAATCAAAGCGCCTCTTTTCAATATTTCAATTGTGACTTGAATATAGATCAGAGTGTGAATAAATGCTTCAACGACGTAATATAATATCTGAAAAAAAAAATCTTTGTTAAACTATCAGGTCAGTTTAACTTCTATGGGTTCGCAAACTGCATTAATTTCTGCTTTGGAAAAGGTTTTTGAATGTTACCTACTGCCCTTTTTACCCGACTGCGCCAGAAGTAGGGTTATTTAAGTTGGGGATGCACGTGATCTTTAGTGTATCCCGGGCCCCTGACTCATGGTAACGATAGGAACTGTCGGGTTTTCATAACATAACATAACACTCCGTCTTCCGCGACGCATTTCGTCTTTGAACATAGAGTGTTATGTCGGACTCCATGAAGATGTCGCCACAAAAATAGATCTTGGAGTCTGCACATATTTAGGCATGATGGACAAAAAATAAGGTGAGGCATACTCTTAAAAATTTACTGAAAATTAAAAAGAACTTCGGCGTCATTTTCAATTCTAATTTAGTCAGTATTTTTGTTACAACTGACGTCAAAATCCAATAAATGGGAAACCCATGACTAAAAAACCGGACAAGTGCAAATCGGACACTCACAAGAAGGGTTCCATACCGTGATCCGAAAAATTAAAACCGTACCGTGATCCGATTAAATGTTTAATTTTATTATTTGTTCTTATAGCGGCAATAGAAATACACACTCTGTGTCAAGATACAGCCCGCTGACAGACAGGCGGATGGATGGACGGACAGCGGAGGCTTAGTAATACGGTTCTACTGTTTTCCCATTGGGTACGGAACCCTAAAAGTTGCGGCTTTTCCTTAAGTTTTCAGTGCCAGCCCGTTATTTATTGATAACCATGCCATAACTGTCTTTGTTAGTGCAAGTCTCTTACTCGCATCTACCGTCCCATTCGTCTCCTACACTGACTACATAAACAAAATGACTTACGAAATGTTCATTGCAAACTTGTTGTATGTCATAACACTCCAATAAATCGACGTAAGTTTGAAACATTCTTTTAATATATTTTTCTTTGCATACTCGTGTGGCATCTACTTCATGAGTATTTGAAGCTTTCATGTTCCATAGAATTATTTTGTGTTCCAACAACTTCATGATTCGTATGGCATAAATCATATTGAAATCGAAAAAAATGAAGAAGTATGTGACTAATATGTGATAGAATGGTGTGCTTATTAGCACGCAAAATAAGGTAAAAACAGTGATATAACCACACACGGAAAGAATTACAGTTATCCAATTCCAAATAATGAAGTTTTTAGTACTAGCTTCATGGTTCAGAAACCTGTGCACTTTTTGGAAAATTAAAACGAACTTAACATATTTTTTAGTTCGTAGCAACCCAACCAAGAAATTCATACCAAATCCAGCACTGTAGAAGATGCAGTCAAAATAAGAGATGAAATACGTAAAAGTCGTATTACCCATAAAATCTTTAAAAAAGTACAACATATAATTGCGATACAAAAATAAAATTGTAAATATTAGTGTGGCGAGCATTGAAATAAAACTTGCAATAAAACTGTTTGGAGATATGCGATCATTTTTTATGCGATATTTAGGACAGGACATCATATATTGCATCAGATTCAAAGGCATTAGCATCGATTGCACATCTTCGTCCACCATATTTTTTAAAACATCATTTTCAGGATAATTTCTATCAATATATAGTACTTTCTTCATATTTTAACTATCATTACGAGTAGCTCTCTTACCAATAAGTGGTACAATAATCGATGGTCAATGTATTAACTACAGCCATCAAACTTATTACGATAATATGGAGAGAATAAATAGTGAAACACTTACGATTGGAAAATACTTATAACATAAATTAATATGACTTGACAATGACCATCGATTATTGTAAACAATTTCATTACAAGTTACAGAAAACAGCTACCATGTAAAAGAAATTATTTTAATTATAAATTGATTTTTCACGATCAATTATAAAAAAAAAACTAAGGGTTATAGGGAAGTAAAAGAATACCAAATTTCAGAAAATCAGACTTGTGGAAGTTGCTCACATTCCGTCATCAACTAGAATAGAGCTGATGATCTTCAATTGGCTGAATAGACTTTCTTGAATCAAACTAAGAACAATCTCGACCAAATCCCGATCTAAAACCCGATCCTTTGAGCTTAGTAAGCTTGTTGTTTTACTTTTTTGAGCGTCTACTTTATTTCAGTTCTTTTGTTAACCTATTTATTTCGAATGGCTAATACGGACGTAGAACTTGATGATTTAACTGTATCCGAGTCTGCAGTCTGTAATGTTTCTGATTGTTGCAACCTTATCTCACACTGTAAACCAAATATTAAAATAGTCAGTCAGAATATACGAAGTATTTCTTATAATTTTGATGAACTAGTTGTTCTCTTGCACACTTTAAAGATGGAAAGTGACGTTATTATACTCACTGAATGCTGGTTATCATGCAATCTCACTACTCCAAACCTACCTGAATATAAGTCTGATACAATACAGAACTATAAAAATCAGAACAATGGAATAACAATTTACTTTAATCCCTCAATTTGGATATAATTGAACCACCATTCTCAGAAAGCAACTGTCTAATTCTTACAATTAATCATGAAACAGCTATAATTGCCTTATATCGATCACCATCATACAATATTTTAAACATGAACTCAGAACGCTCTAATATCTAAATATGATTGCCTTGCATGGTTTCTTACCAGTCCATAATTTCCCCACCAGGCAAGGTAAACTTAAATCACAAAACTTTTTTTTTAGATTCCACCATAACAGACCACAACGCGGTGTTACTATGCCTTTACCAATCTCACAATTCACAAAGAAAATCATCCGCAATCATCCATATCTAAACTTAACGTGGCTGCTATTCGTGAACAGATAAGCAATTTAGACTTTGGTCTCATTAAAGAAATAGAGGATCCTGATGAGGCCATGAACACGTTTGTTTGTATGATGCGAGATGTGATAACTGCAAACATCACAATAGTCAAAATTTCTCGTAAAAAACATATTATAAGACCCTGGATAACTCCGGGATTGCTTAGGTGTATTCGGAACAGAAATCAATGTAATGATTTATTAAAGAGACTCAAAAAACAACATGACAGAAATAATTTAGACATAAATAGTAAAAAACAATAAAAAGCTTTGGGAAGTTATTAAGGATATAACAAATACAAATAAAACGAAATCAGCTGCTACAGCCTTACTATGCGATTCTCCGCAAGCATCTGTGAACCTGGCAAATGATTATTTTGCTAATATTGAAAGTTCTCTGGCAAATGAACTTCTAAACGGCCCCACAATAGCTCAAAGTGCTATGAATCTCCCTGTACCGAATCACCCTACCAACAACTCATTCGTTTTACTGGACACGGATGAGAGCGAGATCCTGTCACTTATAAATGGCTTAAAATGTTCTAGCGCATCGGACACGACAAAATATCTAACAGTCTACTTAAAGCCATAAAGGATATCACTATCCCACCCCTTACTTATTTGTTTCATAATTGTCTAAATCAAGGTGTCTTCCCAGATGTTCTTAAAAAATCTATAATTGTATCTTCAAGACGGGGGATAAGCACCGTGTCTATGATTATAGGTCAATTGCGTTGCTACCAGCTATCTCTAAGATATTGGAAAGAATTATTAATACTAGACTAATTAAGTATCTTGAAAGCAATAATTTAATTTCCTCGTGTCAATTTAGGTTCCGTTCTGGAAAGTCAACCAAAGATGCGGTGCATAAACTAACTGACCATATTATAAGGAATGTTGATGATGGTGGCAAAGCTCTTGCCATCTTCCTTGACGTTGCCAAGGCATTTGATACGGTGTCTGTCCCGCTCCTTTTGGCTAAGTTGGAACGACTAGGAGGTATAAGAAGCGTGCAATTGAAATTGTTTAAAGACTATATATATATTATATGAGCGGTCGTAAGCAATGCCTGAGGGTGGATTCCAATATTAGCACTGATCTATCGGTTTCTTTCGGTGTGCCACAGGGCTAAGTGCTAGGACCTACGTTCTTTTTAGTGTATCTGAACGACCTTTGTGATTTGAAACTGGAACAAGGTATTATAATTTCCTATGCTGATGATACGGCCTTGTTTTGTCTGCTAAAACTTGGGAGAATACCTTCCTGCTGGCACAGAATGGCTTCAACAAGGTGTCCGGCTGGCTGAAAAAAATATTCTTACCTTAAACTCAGAAAAAACAATGTACACGCCTTTTTATTCACGAAATCCAAATAAACTCCCCTTGGTTTTTCCATAAAATTTAATTCCACCCGGCAAATGCTACTACCTGTAACTGCCCCTGTCTGATCAGGAGATCTGAAGTCAAATATTTGGGCGTCATACTGGACTCATCGCTGAACTTGGACATATTTCTTTACTTCAATCCAGACTTCGAAAATCGATTTATGTTTTTAAGAATCTACGACATGTAGCAGATAACGTAATTCTAAAAAAAGTTTATAGAGCACTCTGTCAATTGCTTCTAACTTACTGTATTTCTTGTTGGGGTGGAGCTGCCAAAACCACGCTGCTTCCTCTCGAAATAGCACAGCGGGCAATTCTAAAAGTTAGCTTCTTCCGACCCATTGACTATCCCATACATCTCCTGTATCGATCCTAGAACTTACCCACTGTTCGCCAACTGTACATTTTAACTACTGTACTGAAACAGCACTCTTTTACCCCCTTAGACAGGAATAATCTGCTTAAACGTCGCCGCAATGCTGTAGTCCCCGATCCCATCTATTTAAGCATTCATTTACGCACAGGTTCTTCTGCTTCACCGGTCCCTTTCTCTACAATAAACTTAATACTACACTCAATATAAACCCATTATGTAAACAAGAATGCAAAAATGAAGTGTTAGATTTTCCACTTACTTGTGATTATAAAACTACAGAAGAGCTTCTTAAAGTTTTCAGTTGAAACTACACCAGCAAACATAAACGCAAGCACACAACACTCACACAACTCCCTCACAACATTCACACAACTCACTCACAACACTCACACAATACTTACGCTATATCCAATCTGCTGTAAGTTATACTTTCTTTTTAGATTGATATAATGTGTAAACGTAAAACCTAACCACTGTTACTACAGGACATCAACTTCTAGAAAGTTAATTGTGACCTGAAATACAAGCTCGGCCTAGCTCAGGCGCAGTTACTCATATATCAACATTTCAATAATAATACTGTACAACTTGTTAAATTTTTTTCAATTATTATTTATCAAAATTATTATTTATCAATTTTTTTTTTATAAAAAACCGGCCAAGTGCGAGTCGGACTCGCACACACGAAGAGTTCCGTACCATCACTATTATCCACTATTATGCCGTTAAAATCAAGCACAATACTCGGAAAAGCACGAGTTTAATTTTTTAATATCTGTACTAATATATGTATAACGGCTCTATTACGCTTCCTTCAGGCGAACATCAACCACTGCGCCGCCGCTCAGTGCATGGCACAGTGGTTGATTAACATCGCCGTGGTCGTTGAGCCCTACTTTGTCCCGCCCAGGGATGACTGGATGGAGGACCTGAACGGCTCAGTGGCCTTAATTTCGTCGGCCGCTGCCGGTACCCCATCCCTCCAAAGCGTCAGGAGAGGACAGGGGTGCGTAGCAGCACGGTTCGGGGAGATTGTCGTGGTAGGAGTGTACTTCTCCCCGAACCGAACTCTCGCTAAGTTCCAAAACTCCCTTACGGAGTTGGGCGTCGTCGTCGCCGGGTGTCGTTCCCTCCCCGTACTCGTTCTCGGGGACTTCAATGCCAAGCACTTGGTTTGGGGTTCCCTTTATACGGATACGCGGGGCAGGATGGTGGAGGACTGGGCTCTGGAGACAGGCCTGGTCGTCCTAAACCGGGGTTCTGTCCCCACGTGTGTGCGGATGCAGGGGGAGTCTGTGGTGGACATTTCGTTCGCCAGCCCTGCTCTGTCACCGCGTGTCATTGACTGGCGCGTATTAGAGGAGGTGGAAACCTATTCCGATCACTGGTATATCCGGTTTGACGTCTCCACCCAGACCTCAACTGCGCCAGTCCGGCAGGCCCCGAGTGGTCCGCGGTGGGCGCTGAAGCAGCTGGACCAGGAGCTCCTCCTGAAAGCTTCGATCGTGCAGGCCTGGGTGTCTCCTCCGGACAGGCCTGCTGACGTCATCGACGAAGCGGAGTGGTTCCGGGAGACCATGTCCAATATTTGTGATGTGGCAATGCCCTGGGTTAAGCAAGGACACGCCCGCCGCCAGGTGTACTGGTGGTCGAAAGAGCTGGCAACGCTGCGTCAGGCATGCGTTGCCGCACGGCGCCGGTACACCAGGCATCGCAGGCTCCGCATCCGCCCTCCAGATGCGCAGGTTAGAGAGGCGAAGCTATACGAGGAGTACAAAGTGGCGAAGGCTGCCCTCAAAGCAGGGATCCTGCAGGCCAATGATCTGGCTCGCAAGGAGATGCTGGAGTCTCTAAATGGGGACCCGTGTTGTACACCCTACAAAATGGTGAGGAAATAAGCTCCGCACCTGAGCTCCCCTTGACGCAGAGTCTCCGGCCCCAGCTGGTGGAGGACATGGTGAGCGCTCTATTCCCCTCGCGAGGGGAGCATACTCCCCCGCCTATGGCTTCGCCACCTCCGGTGCCCGATGCGGACTGCATTGATGACGACGATGACGATGCCCCTGAGGTGACCGAGGTAGACCTGAGAGTGGCGGTTAATAGGCTGAAGGCCAAAAATACCGCCCTAGGACCCGACGGCTTCCTGCTGGGGCTGCGGACTTCGTTCGAAAGAGGCACCATACCCTGGAACGCAAAGGGCACTAGGAGAAACACGGATGGGTTTTAGTCAGTAAGAGTCTGACACTCCCTCCTGCTGTACCCAGAGCGAGAGGAGTCATTTGACGATTTCACATCCTAATGAAAAAAAAAAGTACCCGACGGCTTACCTGGATAAGCCTGGGTCCTGGCCTTGGAGGCTCTTGGGCCTCGACTAAGAGGGTTCAAAGCGCATGCTTAGAGAGGGGTCAGTTCCCGCTTCGTTGGAAGACGGGGAAACTGGTCCTCATTAAGAAGCCGGGGTGCCCTGCGGACTCTCCGTCCGCATACCGGCCCATCGTACTGCTTGATGAGGTGGGCAAGCTCTTTGAAAGAGTAATTGCAAACCGCCTCGTCGAGCACCTAGTGAGGGTGGGCCCGGATCTGGCGATAAACCAGTTAGGTTTCCGCACGGGCCGCTCGACGGTGGACGCCATCATGCGCGTGAGAGCCCTCTCGACGGGGGACGCGGTTTCCCGGGGCGGGATCGTCTTGTCTGTGTCTCTAGACATCGCCAACATCTTTAACACCCTGCCTTGGAGTTGCATCAGGGAGGCACTTCGGTATCACCGGATGCCGAACAACCTCCGTCGCGTAGTCGAGGCTTACTTGACGGACAGAGCCGTCATCTACCCCGGTCACCTGGGAGAGTGGAACCGGCGAGAGATGTCGTGCGGTGTTCCACAGGGTTCCGTTCTGGGGCCGCTTCTGTGGGACATCGGCTACGATTGGGTGCTGCGCGCCGACCTCCCTGGCGACGTCAACGTTGTCTGCTATGCTGACGATACGCTGGTCCTGGCGCAGGGGAGGTCGCACCAAGCGGCGACCGACGCTATGATACGCGGGGTTGCGATAGTCGTTGAGAGGATCCGGCAGCTGGGTCTCAAGGTGGCCTTACACAAGTCCGAAGCCATGTGCTTCCATGGTTCTCGGAACAGGCCACCATCGGGATCTCAAATAACGGTGGGAGGGGTTCACATCGGCGTCGGGTTGACGATGACGTATCTAAGTCTCGTCCTTGACAGCCGATGGAACTTTGTCGAACACTTCCGACGTTTGGCTCCCAGACTGGGACGAGCCGGGGCTGCCTTCAAGCGGCTTCTGCCCAATCCAGGGGGTCCAAATGCCTTTACGCGGGGGTCGTGCGATCCATGGCCCTTTATGGGGCGCCGGTATGGGCGCCTACTTTGAGGAAACGACCTGCCCGTTACCTCAACGCGTCTCAGAGGGTCATGGCCATCCGGCTGGCCCGGGAATACCGCACAGTCTCTGGCGAGGCGGCGAGCCTCCTTTCCGGATTTTACTTTTCTGTTTTGGGTTTTTATTTTTTTGTTCACTCACACTCTGCTAATTAATGGTTCCAATATTTGTAAATATGTGAGTACCATGTACTTATGTAGAAATGTGAGTACCATGTACTTATTTAAAAAAATAATAAGTCTACCTCTGCATACTCTAGGTTCATGGTCCTCACATATAAAACAGAACAGAAGTTTTGTATACACAGCACATGTAAAACATTGATTTGAAAAGAGTAACTATGGAGGTTCTTTTCCGTTCTTCTCCATAAGAATCTACCCTTCCAAATGGACAGTAGAGTCACCATGTTATTTTAAATGTAATGATGACGTTCAAAAGTGCCGTTTAATGGCCTGATTGAAATAAACGTTTTTTACTTTGACTTTTGACTTTGACTTTGGATCTGGAAGCGAGAGCCCTCGCGCACATTTACGAGTGGCGCGTGGAGGCGCAACGCCGGGGCGAGATACCTCTGCCGCGGCAAATCGCAGCAAGGCGGACGCAGCTCCGGCAGGATCTCATGGCGGTATGGAGACAGCGACTGTCGCAACCCAGCGCTGGGCACGCAACAATCCAGGCGATAAGTCCCCTCTTTGAGAAGTGGCTGGAGCGGCGCCACGGTGTCCTCTCCTTTCGCCTGACACAGGTACTCACCGGACACGGTTGTTTCGGCGTCAAGCGTGCTCCATCTTCGACCACATCATCGCTTAGCATCAGGAGAGATGGAGAACAGGCGCGTGCTTATCAATAGTAAAAAAAAAATCTTTAAAATTGAACTCATGGCTTCTAAACTAAGACTCAAATAAATCTGTGACTTGCCTAAAAATTACGAAAAAATCGAGTACAAAAGCCTAAACTGCAAAACTGGTTAAGAGCTGTCCAGGGCTGAAGCAATACTTCAGGCCTGGACAGCTCTTAACCCTTTACAAAGCACAAGTCTGATCCTGCATGGAGTATTGTAGCCATCTTTGGGATGGCTCAGCTAAGTATCAGCTTGCCGCGCTTGACTCGGTGGAACGCAGAGCTAAGAGGCTCATCGGTGACGTAAAACTGGTGGATGCCAAGCTACATAGCTTAGCTCATCGCCGTAAGATTGCCTGCTTGTCGGTCTTCTACAAATTGTACTTCGGTGAGTGTGCTCAAGAACTCCACAACCTCATCCCACCGGCCTCCTTCTACTATCGGACTTCCAGACGCACTGCATCTTACCATCCCTACCTTGTATCTATTCCACCAATTCGCACTAAGCGTTTCCAAACGTCTTTTATAATGCGCACAGCAAAGGAGTGGAACTCTTTGCCTGCGTCTGTATTTCTAAAATCTTACAACCCTCACCTCTACAAAGTTAGAGTAAACAGGATTCTTCTGGGTAAGCTTGCTCCATCGTAGACTATGTTTCTGTCATCTCTGACATAGACTAGAGTCAAGTGCAAACCAATAAAAAAAAATATTGCGACTAATAAGTGACTAAAGAGGAATAGTTACGGCCCATACAAATTTAACCTAACTCCAACAGAAATCGCACTTATCCCATATTATTTTTTGTTTGTCGTCTGAAATATGGTAGAAAATCTTTTTTTTTTCGAATTCGTTGGCAAACGCATAAATATTACGGTTTTGAGTGTTCGTACAAGTGAAGTATGGAAAAGCTATTTTTCGTACTCTCCCGCTAGCGTAAACATCGTGGTTGGGCTCATTAGAACTTGTCTGATGAGCAGTATGTTTATTGTGGTTGGGAACAATGACCTGATGATGGAGACCAAAAGGTGAATCTCTTAGTTGGCTGCAATCTTGCTCAGCTGCAATAGAACTATACATTGCAGCTGGTAGCAACGATGTGAGCAATATCTCATCAGAATAATTCTAATGGGCCCAAATATGATGGGTATAGTAGTAGTCAATTAAAAGAACCACTACACACCTTAATGGCTTCCATCATCAGATTATTGTTACCAGCTACAATGAATAGTACCGATCCGTTTCATTCATTTGTCTAAAGACATATTCAACGTCATATAAGTATGCGTTAGACATGATTGAAATCGAAAAAAATACATACTACTCTGTCAAGAAAGTACCGGGAAAAGATCAATAATACACAAAATGTCTGTTATTCATCCAAATTTATTTTATCACCTTCAAAGTATGCTCCTTTAGAAACGATACACTTGCGCCAACGAATAATCCATTCATCAAAACATTTTTTAAACGCTGCTTCCGGAATTGAGTTCAGTTCTCGCCGCGAATTCTCCTTTATGTCTTCTATCGATTGAAAACGGGTGCCACGAAGTGGTAATTTGAGTTTAGGAAAAAGAAAAAAGTCAGCAGGAGCCATATCTGGTGAATATGGTGGTTGCTGGATGGTATTTGTTGAGTGTTTGGTTAAAAATTCGTTCACAATGATAACCTTGTGCGAAGGCGCATTGTCGTGGTGCAAAATCCAAGAATTTTCTTTCCACAAATCTGGCCTTTTTCGTCGAATTTGCTCTCTTAAACGCCGCATAACGCTCAAATAATATTCTTTATTTACCGTTAGACCTTCCGGTAAGAGTTCAGAGTGCACAAGATAGTCAAAGAAAACAGTCAACATGACTTTGACTTTTGATCGATTTGGCGTGGTTTTTTCGGTTTCGGTTCAGTTGGAAGGCGCCACTCCGAAGCTTGTTGACTAGTTTGCATGTCAAACTCGTAAACCCACGTCTCGTCACCAGTAACAATGCGTTTCATGAATGTTGGGTCCGAACTGACTCGTTCTAGCATGTCCTCAGCGACTTTCATGCGATTGAGTTTTTGGAGAAAATTCAGATCTTTTGGGACTAGCCGAGCAGCAACATGTTTCATACCCAAATGATTAGTTAAAATGGTACGGATCGACTTGTGAGATACAGAAAGTTCGGCGGCTATCTCTCTCAGAGTTGAATGGGGATTTTCAGTCACTATTTCCTTCATTTTTGCGATGTTAACTTCAGTTGCAGACGTTGACGGCCTACCAGAGCGAGGCAAATCTTCCATCACATCTCGACCGCTTTTGAACGCTTTGAACCACTCATAAGCACAAGTTTTTGATAAAGTCGATTCACCGTAAGCCTTCTGTAACATTTTCAGTGACTCCGAACACGAAATTCCATTGGCGATGCAAAATTTAAGACAAACTCTTTGTTCGATATTTTTGTCCATTATGAAATTCGCAATACACACTATATATGATATTACTAAAACCAGCACTGAATTTAATACAAATAACAGATGCAACTCAAACTCCGCGCCAAAATGGAAAACAGTTGTGCCAATCTAACAACTACAAAAAAACAAAAATTTGAATTTGGAACCATAAACAAATCATCCATTCCCGATACTTTTTTGACTGAATGTATTCTTGCTCTACTTTAGATGACAAAAAAACTACGATTGGTCTCACCTCTGTCAAACTCTAGGTCAGGAATGACCATTCATGTTTGGGAGAAAACCGATATTTGCTAGATACCTTAGCTTTTGAGATTCAAATGGGCCAAACTGGGGTACCTAGGTGCTCCCCAGATCGGCCACCTTTACAACCTTCGGTATGTTTTTTGAGCCAGTGACTGACTAATTCTGATATTTGGTGACAAATTTCGACTAACTAGCGACTATTTTTTATGTAATCAAAACTAAAATACCTGATGGTGGCCATACCAGTGTCAGTCACACATCACTACCACACGTTATTTCACTTTTAAACACAATTAAATCTTCAAGTTCATGGTTATTTGTTGAGACTTTTAGCTATTATGATTAGTTTTTAGATGTTTACTGATTCTTCATTTTCTATTAAAGATAACACTCACACTTCGTTATTGGACTAGTATCCTCTGGCCCGCACGCCAGACTCTTTGAGTTTGACGTTTAAAGTTGCCAAAGCGCTAGTCGACTCTTGGATTAAAACAGTACATTAGTAAATCATTAGTTAATCAGTACATATAAAATACATAAAATTAATATGGAGCTGTACACTTTAGTTTTTGCGGTCTACCCTCAAGTGAAAGACTTTTTACCATAAACAAGTTTCTTGTATGGGAACTCCGTTTAATTTTTAATTTTATTATTTGTTTAGCGGCAAAAGAAATACTCATTCTGTGAAAATTTCAACTGTCTACCTATTACGGTTCTTGAGATATAGCCCGCTGACAGACAGACGGACGGACGGACAGTGGAGGCTTAGTGATAGGGTTCCTTTGGTTACCTTTCGAGTACGGAACCCTAAAAAGTAAGGTTAATTAATTATAAGAATTCTTAAACTTACCAAGAGGTAAGTTACTTAGCTTCAGAGGTAAGAAAGTTTTAAGTAAGAAGTGGTTTTGTTAATAAAACACAGATCATTATGTGAAAAAAAGTAATTTATTTTTACGATTTCAAAGGTTTAACGGACCCTTTCACTGCCTTAAATCAGTCAAATCATGCAGCGGAAAATTTCCTTTACAAATGTCCGTCTTATTGAAAGATCAATGATAAAACCCTTTCCACTTGATTGAATTCAACTGCTAAACTATAACTTGTTTTTTTTAACCGACTTCTATATAATTAACTAGCTGCCTGTTATTATTCATACAAAAGAACTGCTTAAGTTTACGATTTGTCTCGCGATAATATTACAAATTGAATTAAAAATGACGATGAAAACTCACAAAATTTCCTTCATTAACAATTTCTTGGACAGGAGATCGCAAAACTTTTATTGCCTTTCCGTTGTATGCAGCGCATGGTGTTTAAGTCAAATTTCTACATTAATTACAATTGTATTAGACCTCATTATATAAATATCTTACCACGCGTTGTCGCGTTTGGGCACCCTTGGATTCTAAACGTACTATTATAACATGATAAAGTGGCTTGAAAAGGTAAATTGTGAAATGTACCATTGCAGTTTGCTGATAGATACAATTTCTGAGTTCAACAGTTTGTTGTGGTCTAGTGATTTTATTATATTCTACATTATAATCTCTTTCCATTCCAGGTTGCCTGGAAGAGATCGCGGAACGCGATAAGGCCGCCGATTGTATTTTGTTTTAGTTTAAGGTATTCTTTGTTTTTTTCTTCTTTGGTGTACAATAAAGCATATATAAATAAATAAATATAAGTATTTACCTAAGAAACGACAAAGTAAAAAATGGTTTAAAAAAATCAGAAATCTTTCAATGTTAATAATTACAAACACTACAAGTTGTCTCTATTTGGAACTGGATCAGCATTTTGTGGTGTTTTATTTGTCATTGTCGTATTAATAACTTGCAAGTGGCACATAGGTCTTTGGTTGTACACTTTCATTTATTTTGAAGTAGAAACAACGTATGGTATAAATATTTTATCTTTGATAAGAGAAGGTATGATCGCATGGATCAGTGAGGTAGAGTTTTATGGTACAACCTTCTTGGAACTAGACGAAGAAACAGATGGAGAAGGCTTAAAAAGGCTGTCTCAAGCATACGCGGATCTAATGGAAGCATTTGTTATTTTCAAGAATTTTTTAAAGATTTCGTCAAGAGTTGAAAGGCTGTTCTATATATCTTAAAATCTTTTGTCTTATTCTTTACACTTACAGCTGACCGCTTATTCAACATTTAAAACAATTGTAAGCAGTTAACCTTCTGTTTGCTATTTTCAGATTTTGTTTGAAGTGGTAGACGTATTTATTCATACTTTACAATTATTTCAAATTGCAACAGAATTAGAGAAATAGTTATTATGTAACTCATAATAAAAAAAAAACAAAAGTAAGAAAAAAAGCAAAAAAAAAAAAAGAAAAGTAAAGAAAAAAAAAAACAAAGAAAAGAAAGAGTAAAGTAAGTTCAAAAACTATAGTTAAAAGTTTGTTATTTCTAAACTAGATGGTCTCTTATCGATCAAAATAATCATCCTCGTCTTCCTGTTCATTTTCATTTCGTTCTCTTTCTTTTATTGATAGTTCAAAATCATACCATTTCAAAAAGCCAATGGTCATTCAAGAAATTTGTGCTAATTATGATATTCAGTATTAACTGTGAGAAGTTCTACATAACTGTCTGTGACGCAGAAGTTCCCTGCTGTCGGTTGTTGAGGACCACTCAGAAGACTGGTGAGACCAAATAGATACAAACAAAATCTCTATCTTTCTTTTTCTTTTCTCTTCTTTTTGTTGCCTCGACTCCTTGGCATACAAAAGTCTATTGAAACAAATTCTTTGAGCTTAAATTTGAGTTACGCCGTTAGCCCATTATTAGATCAAATTCTTTCGTTACTGGTGACTTGACAGACAGACAAAACACAGCTGAAACTACTGGTCGTAGTAAGCTAAAATTTGGCATGTAAGGTACTTAGTTAGTGTAGGGGAGCAACTAAGAGAGAATTTCCCGAACTTCCTACGGGAACAGGAAAAACCGGATCATGCCGGATTAAGTTGCGTACATGTTTTTGTTTGTCATATTTGTCTTATTTTTTTAACAAAGGAGTTCAATGAACAAGTTCTACTTTTTAGTGTTTTGAAAATTAATACAACAACCTTTATCACTATTGCAGTGGAAACTAAGAGACTTTGCAAGAACGTGCAGCGGCTGAACCACGCAACATTCCACAAAATGATTGCTCGTCCGTTCTTTGAGGTGATGTTTGGTATTAGAGTATCTTATTGTAATATTACAATTTGCCTTCTTGTAAGAAACAATAAAAAGTATTTACTGTCACAGAACTGACATGCAAACAAATAATAAACTTTCAGTAAAATTCCTTAACGATAGTATTA
The DNA here is from genome assembly GCA_950371165.1 of Lacanobia oleracea. Classification (NCBI taxonomy): domain Eukaryota; kingdom Metazoa; phylum Arthropoda; class Insecta; order Lepidoptera; family Noctuidae; genus Lacanobia; species Lacanobia oleracea. The sequence goes on from OX493395.1 coordinate 24,581,214, forward strand.
CTAGTACTTAAATTATCTTAGTAAAGAAAAATTATAAGTCAACATTATCGTCCTAATAACTTCGCCCATAATTAATTGCTTGGTTTTTATAAAGAGGTCACCCAAATATAATTAAGCTACGGACGCTAATTGGTCTACATCGGGCCCCTATAGCCCGAAAAAAGCGTCCATTATAAAATTACTGATATTTGTGTAAATATAAAACTATATTTAACTAACAATATTTTTCTCATTATAATAATGACGTGACAGTGTGGCTATTCATCATAAGCCGACACTCATACCTGATATAATGTCCCAAACACGAAAAATATTGTTACAAAATAACAAACTGGAAAAAGATGTAGATAAAATGGCGTTTTCTTTAAATTTTCCTCTTAATCTTTTTTTAACTTCAAAATATTATTTACGAAAGCGTCATATTGTACCAAATGGACTGAAGTATCGTATATTTGCGTTGTTTTTATTGATATGCACTACTTCGTTATATTTCTTTAGAGTTTTTAGTATAAATGCTGCAAAAGTTAATAAGATGCAATTCAAATTTGATCTCTATTCACCTTCTGTTATTATTCATTACATGAACTGTTCAATTGGATTCACGACAATTTTCATTCTGGATGTCGTGCATAAGGATAACATCGTGTTACTTATTTTGAAAATACAAACTATACATAGGAGTATTGACTTCAGTAAGTGTGTCCGGAGTTACATTATTTGGAACTGGATTTCAACTTCAACAATAATTGGTATTCATGTAGTTTTAAGTTTAACAAACTACGACCCTTCTTTTTCTTTTGACATCTTTTTCATTAGTGACGAAATTTTAGACATAATGTGTATCGGATTTGATATCAATTTTGTAATAGCCATCCGATTTATAATATTGTTAAGAAAATATCTAGAAAAGTGGATTGAAGATGTCCTGATGATAAAATACGAACATGAGAACGACGAAAGATGTCTTCAACTGCTTGGGACATACAAAAATATTCTGGAAGCTTATAATCTGTACAAGAAAATCTTCCAAGTGTTGGTAAGTGCGAAACAAGTGCTAGGGTTTCTAGCGATAAGTTCAAACTGGTTAAACTTAACTGACGTTACGAGACGCGTCTACACTATATATATATTATTATTATGTATTTATTAATATTATAAAGAGGAAAGATTTGTATGTTTGTTTGAATTGAATAGGCTCCGAAATCACTGGACCGATTTGAAAAATTCTTTCACTATTAGAATTCTACATTATCCTTGATGAACATAGGCTATAGAATCTTTTAAAAAAAGTTAGGAATTCGTATGAAAACTTCGATAATGTAACCCAAGGTGTGAAAAAATACCAAAATAATCCTTATATCGCGTACGCTGCGAAAACTATTGAAATAGAGCAAAGTAATGTACTACAGTTTTGTAGACGACATTAATACCCACAAAAAAGTTCGGGAGGGTCACAATAAGAGTTATGAATATAAAGAGAGGTTACGTTACAATAATCACTTATTGTTCAAATTATTCGATCAAAACCCGGCTGGATTGTAATAGTGGTGATTTTGGTATCATGATGTTAATTCTTATCCATTTAAATGGTTCAATAATTTAGGTTGGTTATGTATACGTAAATTACACTTTAAATTGTGCAAATCGGACCATTCGTTTAAAAGTTACGACGGGTATAAAATACTCTAAGTAAGAAAAATGTCGCGGTTTAAGCGAACTGCCCTACGTTTAGTCTATTAATAAGTAATTTACGCGTTACCCTTACGACGTACGATAAAAATTACGATGAAAAGTCGAAGCACAAATGATATTTTCCTCAGATAGGACGGCTAAGTGTAATCATAAAAACTAATAAAAATGTTTTTTATAGGTTCTTCATCGTGCAATTTGCACATTTCAACGCTGTCTATGTTATGTCAATATGGGTATTTATGACATGACTATATCAGCTGAAATGAGCGACGAAGTAAGAATTTTTAAGATAGTTTTCGACACATTTGATTATTTTTTGTGAACTGGTTGCACTAAAGTTGAACTTAGTTCAAGCTTTTAAATTAAATTTATTTTATTTTTATTGTTTTTACAACTTTAATTTAGTTTATTCGTGAGTGAAGAGCTCGTGGCTAGATAATAACAGCCGCACGGGTCGATCTTCAAGGTTAAGCAACGCTTGCCAAGGTTGGTCTGTGGATGGATGACCATCTTAACATACCGAGTTTACTCCGTGCCTCGGAAAGCACGTTAAGCCGTTGGTCCCGGCTGTCATTTGTAGATCATTGGCAGTCGTTATGGATAGTCAGAAGCCAGTTAATCTGACCCCAGTCTTGCCATGAAGTACCGTGTTACCCAGTTAATGGGTTGTGGAGGTCTGGTAGGCAGCCGCTCCTCGTAAAATACTGGTATTCAGCTAAACCTGGCTTGACTGGAAGCCGACCCCAAAATAGTTGGGAAAAGGCTAGGCAGATGATGATGAATTTAGTTTATTCGTGAACCTCGTTTTCGATATACAGTGTGATATTATTTTCCAGGTATTTTTCTTTTTTGTTGGGCTTATTTCATTTCTTACAAAAGACATAGTACTAGAAATATTACATAGTATATATTGTGAGAAGTTCTATATAATTATTGAAGAAGTCGAGGCGGTGTGTTTACAGCTTATGAAGAACAAAAACAATTCAAGTAAGTCTATCCATACTCCTGGAGCTTCTGTGGATATTGAATTTTTCCCGTGGGTCCGGATGGCCAAATCCGAAACTATGAAGAATACCGAAAGACACTAAAAGTAATCTCGAGCCTGATTTTGACGAAAACTAAAGCTGCATCATTGGATTTTTGAAAAATCAGTATTCGTATTAGCCAGGAATCGAATCAAATGACTTAAAAACGTAAACACAAGATATATGGAATTGTTAAAGGAAAGATCTCATTATAACAATAATTTTACTTTTTTATGTTATATTATTAAACATTAACTGATAATTTTTTGAATATATCTGATGATACAGTTTTAGTTTTTATTAATATTGGGCCCGAGAATCTACAACTGCATCTTTCTATTAACACAAAAATGTGTTCCTTTCATTGTTTTTCGCTATTTCTCATAGTTCAGGATTTGGCCATCCATGTCAGTACAAAAATTGACTCTGTACAAATGATTTAGTAATTGTATTATAAGTAAGGAGGAGTTGAATAAACTGTATTCTTCGCTTTTTCTTCATATCGCTGGCACGACAGCAACATAGCTTTGATTATCTCAAAAAATAGCCACTTCCACGGCATCGTTTGTGGCACTGCATAGGTCACTTTGGCTTCATGTGTTGGGATCTGTCTACCCCAGGTAGGATAGTTTGTGAGAACAAGTCATAGTTTGTGACTCGGCTTCACATCGGCACCCTGCTGTGATCGCCCACTTTGCTATGTCGCACCTCGCACTTTCATGCATTTTTCAGGTTCTATTACTTAGATTATGTCAATGTCAAAACTTATTTTTAACTTTGCTTCTCACTAAGAATTTCTTTAGTATTTTGGGTGCATTTACAAACATATAAATTCACATACACAAACACCGGAACCACTAGGAGTATGATTAGAAGTCTTGCAAAGGCTACTAGTGCGAATCTACTTGCACAAAAAACACTTTCACGAATCCTTTCCATGCGAAATATACAATAAATATCAACCGGAAATGCAAAAGTTCTTACCCCATGATGATTTTTTTCTCATTTTTTGTTTATCGTCCATCCATCTTGGATTTTGAGTTCCCTACAATTATTGGTTAAAAACCATGCTTTATATAGCTTCTTAAGAAATTGTGTAAGTGGGTTCATGCAAGTTTCTATTTCTAAGCAAAAGAGGACGCTCAATTTCACCACTTTTTTTTGTAGTCTGTTTAAGAAAGACTGACTTTTATTTTCTTTCATTGTTCATCAAAAAATGAACCCTAATCTCATTACAATCTAGCCTTGTATATGGACTAATAATTAATTTTATTAAAACCGAAACTGTTATATTGTCTTTACTAAGAATATGTCCAATGGCACTTTTCTTATTGTCGCTATTAAGGCGAATACACTTTGTTCTTGTGTTTATTTGGTAAAACTTGTGCTACATTACACTATTCGCTATCACTAACACTAAACAATAACTCCAGCGGTTTTGTTATTTTTAGTCTTCTCACTATGTCCGTGTGGTCGAGAAGCTGGATCGCCTCGACGTTCACATGCTGATGAAGTCTCTGTTCGTAAGCTTCTGCAAATTTTTGTATAACTTTGTCGATGAACTCAACTTTTAGGTCCCGATGGAGGTCATCATTTCGTATGTACCGCATTGCAATGCAATTACAATTTGGGTGCATTTACAATTTCCGTAATACTTTGTTCTGGGATCGTTGGATGGTTAATACATTAGTCTGTTTGGTGCAGCCCCACAGCAAGTCCTGATGCCAGTATAAGGACTTATGGTATTCATCATAAGTCCATACTGGCATCAGAACTTGTTAACAACGATTTTTTCTGCACGGACAGCACGGAGTTTTTTCCTAGCAGCCAACACATTATTTTGAACCGTAGGTCGAGTTCGTGTTTTTCTTTTCTTGACGTGGACTTTCCAGCGTAACTTTGCATCAGGGTCATAATTGGCTGTATTCTCATAAGGGATTTGTTTGTAATTAATGTAAATTGGAAATGCTATTACTTTTTGTTAGTAAAATCTATGTATACAAATTTGGATTCATTTAATTTAATCCTCCATTTTTTGGTCCAGTCGTAAACTTGATTAACAGCTATTTGAATTTTTTCTACTGCTTCCTCGTGGCTGTTGCCAACAGCCAATATAGCTGTATTATCAGCAGATGTCCCAATGGTGTTGTGTTCTGAGTCAGGAATATCGTAGGTGTATAGTAGGTACAGGACCGGACCCAGCACACTTCATTGCGGTACGCCAGCTTTTGTGTATTTCAGTTCTGAATAAGCGTCTTCTTGTCTTATTCTAAAGACTCTGTTTAGAATGTAGGATTCTAACATATCTGCAAACTGTTCTGGTAGTAGGTTTTTTAGTTTATGTTAAGGCCTTCATGCCATACTTTATCAAACGCTTGAGCTACGTCTATAATAATGCTCCTGTTGTCTATTATTGTTTTAAGCCATTTAAGTAACAGTTTCTTAAACAGATTTGATATTATTGGATCAGGGAAATCGTTCTATATGATGTTGTTTCGTGAGCTAGTTTCCCAGGCTTTGCTATCATTATAACTTCAGCAACCTTCCATAATACTGGTACATATTTTAGCCTCAGTGCGACATTAATAAATGTAGTTAACTTAATCAGGCCCTTTCTTGGTAAGTTATGAAGTATTTCTCCTGTTATTAAATCATAACCTGGCGATTTTCGTGAGCTTATATTTTGTTTTATTTCTCTTGCGACTTCTCTCGGTATTACAAGTTTTATGGCATCTATATGATCTGGCATCACTATATTAAATGGGGTGTAATCTTCAATGATTTCTTCCTCGTTTGGTTGAAAAATACTGTCTAGGTGCTCTGCAAACCTCGTAGCTTTTAGTTCATTAGTACGTGCCCATTGCCCGTTTTCACTCTTGATGGAAGGGATTTGGGTTATCGGTCTCTTTAGATGCTAAGTATCTTTCCAAAGGGAGTAGTTGGTCTTTTGGTCGTTACTTAGTTTCTGAAGGTAGGTTTTGGTTGATTCATCTTTATAGTCCTGGATTAGTTTTCTTACTTTCTTTGTAAGTTTGTTTAGTTTTCGTTTATCATCAGGACACCTAGATTGATGCCATGTTTTTCTGTCTTCTTTTTTTCCTTATTGAGCTGCTTAATTCTGAGAGGTTAAATATTTCCCTTCGTTCTTTTGTTTGAATTAGGTGTATTTTTCCACGCTGCTTGCTGGATGTGCATTATGTACGTTTCATCTTCGAAGTTTAGATGTTCAGGGATTTTTAATGGCACTTTAAGGTTTATTTGATCATTCATACTAGCCCTAAAGCTCTCCCAGTCCGTAAACTTATTAACAAGAGTGAGACTGTTTTCTTTCTATAAAATACTTATACTACTCTGTCAAGAAAGTACCGGGAAAAGATCAATAATACACAAAATGTCTGTTATTCATCCAAATTTATTTTATCACCTTCAAAGTATGCTCCTTTAGAAACGATACACTTGCGCCAACGAATAATCCATTCATCAAAACATTTTTTAAACGCTGCTTCCGGAATTGAGTTCAGTTGTCGCCGCGAATTCTCCTTTATGTCTTCTATCGATTGAAAACGGGTGCCACACACACAGCTTGTTGACTAGTTTGCATGTCAAACTCGTAAACCCACGTCTCGTCACCAGTAACAATGCGTTTCATGAATGTTGGGTCCGAACTGACTCGTTCTAGCATGTCCTCAGCGACTTTCATGCGATTGAGTTTTTGGAGAAAATTCAGATTTTTTGGGACTAGCCGAGCAGCAACATGTTTCATACCCAAATGATTAGTTAAAATGGTACGGATCGACTCGTGAGATACAGAAAGTTCGGCGGCTATCTCTCTCAGAGTTGAATGGGGATTTTCAGTCACTATTTCCTTCACTTTTGCGATGTTAACTTCAGTTGCAGACGTTGACGGCCTACCAGAGCGAGGCAAATCTTCCATCACATCTCGACCGCTTTTGAACACTTTGAACCACTCATAAGCACGAGTTTTTGATAAAGTCGATTCACCGTAAGCCTTCTGTAACATTTTCAGTGACTCCGAACACGAAATTCCATTGGCGATGCAAAATTTAAGACAAACTCTTTGTTCGATATTTTTGTCCATTATGAAATTCGCAATACACACTATATACAACGTTGATACGACAGAGGGGCTTTCCTTGAAACTGCCTATACTAGGTACCATTTTCAAGCTCTGTACCAAAAATAAATTAATTAGGAGCAGTAGTTTAGTCGCAAATGATTTTTAAAGTTTTTGCACGGTTTGAACACGATGTATCTTTTCTAACAGCTGAATATCGTCTAAGCATAGGTCATGCACCTTACAACGATGAATCTACGATGCGTTGTTGCCGCTCTGACGCATGTCGAAGGACATTCACAAAAAATTGGCAATGCAAACAAGGAAGCAATCAATACACACACACTTGCACTTTCACTACGAAAGCGACGAACGTAGCGCATTTGAATGAAACAGAACTAGGTCAGTTAGTTGCATCCTTGTTTTTTTGCGATCGGTAAGTGGGGGCCTGCTCAGTGACGCCGACGCTGTCGTTTCGGAACGTAGGGTTTGTGGAATTCGCGCGCAAGGAATTGTGATTTTATTTTGTTATTGTGAGAGGACACGTAACTTGGGATTATTATTATTTAGTATTTGTGTTTTTTTTTGTGATTGACTGTTTTTTATGGTGATAGGACACGTAACTTGGGATTATTATTATTTAGTATTAGTACCTATCTCCGGACCTCACTCCCATGGATTTCTTTTTGTGGGGGTACATTAAGGGTGAAGTGTATGCCTCAGAGGTAAATACAATTGATGAGTTAAAAAATAGGATTATTTAAGCATTTCACAAATTAAAGTGCTTAGCGACGGACAGTGATCTAATTAGAAAAATAAATAACAATATTCTCCGTCGGTATAATTTGTGCATCAATGTAAATGGAGGACACATCGAAAATTTTAAAATTTTGTGTGTTTGTTTTTGTGCGCGTACTTCGAAACGTTACCTAACATAAAAGCCAGTGCGAGCGGAGGCCTAAGTCGCCGGCCGCCACCCCGGCCCGGCCCCCACCGAGCACACGAGATACCGCACATCGCGCTCCGGCGCGCGCGCGACGTTGCCGCTTTGTTACCTAGCGGTATCTAAGGTCAGTGTCTTTTTTTTTACAAAGGGTGGTTGCGTTTTATTCGGATTTGCAAGCTATTTAGTTTGTTTGAAAAAAATATTTTCTCATTTATGGCGCTTTTTGTTTTTGTACCGTATCGAATTAATACTGTACAGGTATAGTATACGTAGTTTAATTTAATGCCCCTCTGTCGTATCAACTCTGTATGATATTACTAAAACCAGCACTGTATTTAATATAAATAACAGATGCAACTCAAACTCCGCGCCAAAATGGAAAACAGTTGTGCCAATCTAACAACTACAAAAAAACAAAAATTTGAATTTGGAACCATAAACAAATCATCCATTCCCGATACTTTTTTGACTGAATGTATATAATAATAAACCCCATACGTATCTTTAGTATTAAAGTCGCCTCCTAAGATAAATCTGTTACCAAGGCGGGCTAGAAAACACATATTATAGTGGTCTTTTTTATCATGTACCGTGGTGATAGTAGATGGCGCAAACTTTTAAAGGGTGTTTTTTGGTTTGTACACAAATTGCTACTGCTTGGATGTCTTTTTCTTCGGATTTAAACACTTCATAGTGCTGCAGGTTTTCTTTAACAATAACAGCACTGCCACCTCTTCAGTATCTAGATCTGGATGGAGTGCATGGTATACTTTGTATCCTTTAAACTTAACATGACATTGCATTGGGTTTCTGATACCAGGCAAACATCAATTTTTTCAATTTCTAATACAATTTGTAGCTCATTCTGATGTTTTTGTAACCCATTTGAGTTCCACGCCATAAGTTTTAGTGTGGTATTAATTTTTAGATTTTAAAAGTAGCAGCTTTGTTGCAATTTTATTTTTTTTTAATCTCTCGTCGAATGATGCCATAAACTTTAAGATTTCATCTAATTTTTTTTTGCCTTCGCTATACCTCTTGTAGTTACTTGAGCGTATTTGTGTCGTGCTTTGACTTGGTTTGAACTGGCTTGGGTTTTTAACTCTTCCGGTAGGTGCACTTGGTTGAGGATTCATATTACTTCTGTTAGATTTATTCAGTCGTATCTGCTGTATTTCTTTGGCTACAATACAGCACCTGTAGTGAGCCGGATGTGGGGCTCCTAAGTGGACGCATTTTGGCTTCTCTTCTTTTGGTTTTCTGCAATCCTTCGAAAGATGTTTGACCTGTGCATTTAACATACCTCGGTTTTTTGGAGCAGTATTTTTGGGTATGGCCGTATTCCTGGCATCTTTTACACTGAGGAGTTTTGTGGATTTTAATGGACAACCATTAAAATCCACAAAATTACATCCTAATATGTGATGTTAAATATTTTGTTAGGTTCCTCATCATCTGCTTGGGCGGAGCACCCGTCGAGGCGATCGGCGGCGGCGACCTCTCGCGACCGGCCTTGGTTCAATCTATAGTCCGGAGCGAGGAGGCATGGGAAGCGGTCACCTCCTTCTGCGAAGCAGTAATGCTAGCAAAGGAGGAGGCCGAAAGTGTGAGAGAGAGGGAAACCTCACGTCCCAGTCGCCGCAACAAAAGGAGACGCCCCAGGCGTCGGGAGTCGCAGGGCGATTTCCGGCCGCCGTAGGCGTGAGCCTGCGGTCAGCGAGCAGTAGGTCGCTCGCCGTCTGATCAGAACTAGGCCCGGGTCGGCGGCGCGCTGCGATCCCAGCGCGCCTCAAAAAGATGTCAGCGTGGATGACGGGGCCCCAACTAACATTTTGGTGTCAGTTACAGGCTTTTTTATGACTTTAAGTAATATAACAGGGTTATAATTATCTCAGTTATTACTAAAGACGATATAGAGGAGTTAACAAACAAGTTTTAGCCCCAATCGCAGCACTATAGCGTTAATGGATGATGTAATACAGCTTTGAGAGTTATAATGGCGCTAGTAGCAGCAAGTATACTTAATACGTTATAGCTTTAACCTTTTTGTGACACCCAAGTCTTTATAAAAGTGTTCGCCGACACCTCTTAACACTTATTGTTGTATAGTTATTGCAATGAACTCTTTTATACCACTTAAGGTGCTATATTGACTATTATTGCAGTCATAAGCTATAAAATAGAGTTTATCGAGTGTTTAGTAACACGAGAAACTAAAGGTGTCAAACGACTCCTCTATCTAGGTTTAACCTGTAATAAAGGGTTTAACTAAAGCTTATTGTGTTAGGCAGTCCTCTTTTACAGACGTTCTAAAGGTATTGGTGTCAAACAACGCAAGTATGGGTCGTTATTAACACTAACCTCACTTTTGTAAAGTTCGCCATTGTTTTGGTAACCTAACAATTAATATTATTTCGAGTTATTCAACATTTGACTACAATAAACAAAATTTCTTACATTATTTGAAGCATTCCATGAATGCCACTTAATTTTACATACCACTGCTCAAGAAGCAGGAATGAATAGTAATGTTTAGCTTGAGGTACCTATTTTGTTATCATAATTTTTCTTTTAAATCTTTAATAAATCCTAGGCGCGTTAAAATTGAGGTGAGAAACATGGTATACATTTACTGTGAAATCATAAGGGCAGTCATTTTTCACTTCACATACTTAAATAACATAATATTCCATAATATTATTCTGCTGTGTTGAATAATGGATGACATAACACTTCCATTACGAACAGATTTAATTTTAGTAAGGTTACAGGCTTTTTTATCTTGACGTGCGCTTTTTACCACCAGTAGTGTCCACTAACGCGGTAATACCGGTTAAAGTAGTAGCTGACGATGAATAAGCGCTCTTGTGGAGCTTTACGATCTTTTTGACACCTTACTATAGGATTTATAGCACCTGTAGCGTTTACCAACTCTATTTTACAACGGTAATACAGATTAAAGTAGTAGCTGACGATGAATAAGCGCTCTTGTGCAGCTTTAATATCTTTGTGACACCGTACTATAGGCTTTCTATAACTTTTACCTGTAAAACTGTGGGCCTCTTTCGTGGTTATAAGTGAGTTAGAGCATGCTCTAACTCAGTTGCACAGGTATGCGTTAACACTTTTATACTCAAATGGAACTGATATACGAGTCTTATATAGGTTTTTTTAACGCTTTGGTGCTAGTTGGGGCCCGCTAGGGCAAGTGCCTGCTGGGGCTGCGGAAGCTGTTCGAAAGGGGTGCCGTAGCCTTGGAACACAAAGGGCACCAGGAAGAACACGGATAGGTTTTAGTCAGTAAGAGTCTGACACTCCCTCTTGCTTTACCCAGAGCGGGAGGAGTCATTTGATGATTTCCCATCCTTAAAAAAAAAAAAAAGTTTCCTCATCATTTCAGAATGTCAGCACGAACAAATTGAGTGGCTCTTTGCTTTTCCAACTCAATTTATTGACTGCTTCTAGAATCTTAGAACCTTTGCTGCGCAAGTCTTCGACTATTCTTAACCATAACTCTTATTGACCTCTCTTGCTTATTTTCGTATGAGTGCCAATGGCAATTGTTATCGGAAGGTGCTTTAGAAATTGCCCTGTACAATTCTTCGTTTTTGGCATTTACTTTAACGGTATCAACATTCATCATTTTTGTACCGGACGGGCGTGATCGACTGGAACGGGGGTGTGATGGGGTAGGTCTATCCTTCTTTTAATCTTTTGACGTGAACTGTGACCACCCGACTGCGTCCAACCGCGCTGACGTCCTGTACCGGGGGTACTGAGGTTCTCCGTACCACGCGTGCAACGTTCTTCTTTCTTGCTATTTACTTGCTGTCTTCGGGGTAGATTGGGGTGAGGGATGTATGCTTACCAGGGATAAATAATATGCAGGAATTTGACAACACTGCAGCTAGTGGTTTAAGGGAAACTTTGCGACTATTGTAAATCCCTCAAAATTCCCCGTCGAATGGGGTGAAAATCAACCCTTCAACCCTGCCCACAGGGGAAAAAATCTGTGTTTTTACATTTTCCTAAATTGTGGCTTCATGCCTCATCTGACCATAAAGATGTGTACATATTTGAATAGGGCTCAGTGCCAGGCTATTAGTGCCTACTATTTGAAACCTAAATATGTACCTAGATTTTCTGTATGTTTAGTAAATGAAGGTGTCTGTAAATGATGGTTTTTTGCTATCCACCCCATTAACTTTGAGTAACTGTCCTGTGTCGGTATGTGTGAAATGCTCAATACCTGTGTACCTCCATTACCTTAGACATTTACCAACCATCAAAACCATACCTTTTAGGGGTTTACCAGGAATGTGTAGGAGAAATGTGTAGCCCTACCTATCTATTTATTTCAAAGAAAATAACATCTTATACGACAGCAAACATGTTTTTTAATGTTGTTACATAGCTATGAAACTATAACTATAAAATACATAAGCTTATTTTGTACATAGGCTCTTATGTACGCGAGTTATACAATACTATTGATGTTTCGTCGCGAACAATTTTGATGCTAAACGCGTCAGCTGATTGACTCTCACACAGAAAATCAAAGAATTTTTGGAAATTCTGGATACCATCTACAACAATAACATAGGAGTTTTGATGCATTTTCGCTACCTCTATTCACGTTTCTTCCATGTTCAGTTAGAGTGAGTTGGGCAGGTGAGGTGTTCATGTTTCTTTTCTTCCTGCTCTTTTGCCGTATCCACCCTATTTCTCGAGCTAGTTCTTCTTCGTCCGTTGTATATTCAATAGGCGGTGAAGAGGTCTCAATGGCGGTTGTTACTGGTTTTGGTGCTTTTTCCGCTTGAAATTTCAGCTGTTGCTGGAGGCTTTCTATTCGACTTTTTAAGTCATTTAGGTCCTTAAGAAACTTTAGACGCTATTTTTTTATTTCTTTACAGTAATATTTATAACAACGGATGTTCTGTCTCTGTTTTTAAGTTTACTCTGGTAGGTGATACCAGTGAATCGTTTTTCGAATTCATTTTAAACATCATTCGAGTAATAACTTCGCCTTAGCAATAATATTCGCCGTCAGCCGTCAGGATTATGCAATAACTAGGTCATTGCGATGCAGCCGACTAGACGGCGTTGTTTTGATGCGTATGCACTTAACACTGTGGTACGCGCACGAACGCATGTGACACAACTGCTCTCAGCGAAAATCGAACTAACATACACAAATGTAAACTTAGTAGCAAGCTTTTACCTTTAATGAACCAGGCTTTTGCTTTTTCAGAGTATCATAGAAGGCTCTGCAAGAACGTGATACTGGCTAATCGATCGTTTAATAAGATGACCGCGTGTGGCCTGTTCTATATCGACGCTACGCTGCCTATATACTTGATGGGAGTTACGGTTCATTATATAATTATACATTTGCAATTCTATTTCCTCTAAATACATAAATACCAAATAAATAAATATTATAGTTAAAAAAACTGCTTGTATATTTATTTCGGACGACGAAGAATTAGTTTTTTTTTTCAATAATAATAACGTTCCTGGATGAAGAACGGTTTCTTTTTTGAAAAAGAAGTGCAACCAATTTTGTGTAGCCAATATTCCAGGTAAACCGAGTTTCTTCAATATTTCGTGAACAGAGCATAGTCAGTAGCGGATTCTTGTTTGCATTATTTTGTCTTCAGCAAGCGGAGCGACACTTTGTTTATTTTTTTTATTCAGAAAACCAACAGCGATACTTATGAAATATTACAGAAAATATAAGTAGTCTTGTAAGGCTAATAATAGGTTTCCCTAATTAACATAATTTGTGTAAACCATGCGAACGGACTTAAGACAGTATGTATATAATAAATTTAAATTTAAATATTGTAAGTTAGATTAAATAAACATGTAACAATCTGCTAATTGTTCGTGATGAATAGGTACCTGTTGATGATGATGAACAGAGTGTAGTTGCAGTTTGCGTGTCATGTGTCACATGTCTCTTTACTAATCGCTCTCTGCTTGGTCATCGATATTGTTCGTTATTAGTATAGTTTTACCCTCTTTTTAACCGACTTCTTCAAAAAAACTTTTTTTTTACGTTTTTTATTTTTCACTTTTTAGTGGTACCTAGGTACCTGCGTAACCATTAACAGTGTACCGGCGCAATGTTATGTTAAGAACTGGTGTAAACACTAAAAAAACATGCGATTTCAGCAATCCCAATCCTTTTGATATCATTTATTGAAGAGTTCCGTTGCCTACCTCCGAAGTTCTTCGTCAGTTCTTCACCAAAGTGAAACGGGACCAGTCCAGGAAAATACTCATTGAAACAAAAACAGAATCATCCAAATCGGCTGACAATTGGCTAAAGTATCGCTGAACAAAAATTTTTCATGGGATTTCATCATCAGATCCTAATTTATACCTTTCATCATCAGCTCATCAACATGAGATGCTGATTACCAGGCACAAATATCTGAATTGCGTTAGAAAGTTTATGAAAAACATTGTATGTGCCTATATTTGAGGGTTGCCTTCGATTTTCGTGGGATCCCATCATCAGATCCTGACATGGTGACAATGGGACTAATTGAGAAGTATACCCTTTTAGATAAGACAAAAAAAATTCAAATCGGTTCATAAATGACGGAGTTATAAGGTAACAAACATAAAAAAAAGAAGAAAAAAAATACATCCCGAATTGAGCAGCTCCTCCTTTTTTTGAGGTCGGTTAAAAAGGAGGAGGTTCTATGTTCGGCTGTATGTATCTTTTTCTTTTTTTTTATGTATGTTCACCGATTTCTCCGCCAATTCTGGACCGATTTAAAAAAATCTTGTTTTATTAAAAAAAAAAACTTTTTTACAAAAAAATAAAACCGACTTCTTAAAAAAGTTTTTCAGAAATGTTTTTAACAACAGAAGGACTGAACGGTGTATTTTAATATGTTAATATAGAGTTGCATTATGTATTTAGTTTGGAATATGTGTTTACAAAAGTCAGTTATAATAAAAATATTTCGCGGAACAAAAGAAGATCACCCTGTGCGTCTTTTAGTGCTCGTTTACGGAGACGCGGGGCATCAAGCGTCACGTACGGCGACGCGGCCCTCACTTCATTCAAACATAATTATGGCGTTGTATGTGAGTGTTGACACAAAGGTGTTTTCACTCGCGTTTGCATGAAATGCTGGAGCCTGCGGATGGCACAGCCGCGACGACGCTACGTGCGCCGCCGTGAAGTTTGCAGCGGGACACCTAGCGTCGCACGCGCCCGCTTCAGCGATGTGTCTTTATAAACAACATCTTATATTGACATATTTTTGTGTTTGCGCGTGTGATAATGCGGGGCGCTGCATGCGCCTCTTGTGCGTTCACGGAAAGCCGCGGATACGAACTCAGCGGGCAAGGAGCGGTGCGGCGGCGTCGCGGGCAGTTACATTATACATCTATGCATTTTACGCAACCATTGCTGCAGCGGCGCGTTCAAATAAAACCGCTCCTTGCCGGCTGAGTTCGTGTCCGCGGCCAACGTCCGACGCGCCACGAGACGTCACGCCGCACGCGACGCTTGACGCCTCGCGACTCTGTAATTGGTCATTAATTATTTAGCCTCAAACTCCTCTCATAAAAATTACTTACACGAATTTATACTTACACGGATCAGAACTATTTCTAATATCGTACGCTCGTTTATTTTTCTCACGTTTTCATAGCTATCACGATAACACATTTTGATATAACGGAAAATATTTGTCTCATTATTATAATGACATTACACAGTGAAGTATTTATTTCTTGAACACAAAACGATATACATAGGTTGATTGATACCTTACACAATGTTCCAATCACGAAAATTGTTACTAAAAAATAAATTGGACAAAGATATTGAAAGAATAGCGTTTTCTCTAAATTTTCCTATGAATCTTTTTTTGAGTTCAAAATACTATTTACGAAAAAGTCATATTGAACCAAATGGAATAAAATATCGCGTTTTTGCATTTTGTTTATTGATTTTCATTATTTCGTTGTATCTATTTAGGATTTTTACCGTAAAAGACATAAGAGTGAAGAAGACGCAATTTAAATACGATCTTTATACGCCTTCTTATGTTATCCATTGCATCATATTTACAGTTGGATTCACGACAATATTCATTCTGGATGTCGTGCATAAAGACAACATCGTGTTACTTATTTTGAAGATACAAACTATTCATAGAAGTATCGATTACAGAAAAAATATACGGAATTATATCATTTGGAACTGGATATCAACAACAACAATTTCGTGTACTCATATATTGTTAGGTACAACATTCTTTAACACTACCTATACTACTGACATCGGAAGTATTCGTGACGAAATTAGCGACCTATTGTGCATCGGATTTGATAATAATATTGTAATATCTATCCGATTTATAATTCTGTTGAGGAAATATCTTGATAAGTGGATTGAAGATGTGCTTTCTATGAAAGATGAGTGCGCTAATGATGAACATTGTCGACAACTGCTTGAGGTTTACAAAAATATTCTGGAAGCTTACGATATATACAAGACGATTTTCCAGGTATTGGTAAGTTCAATGTTTCTTATACGACTAGTAAGTAACTGATCATGGATTTGTTAAATATATTGCTATGATGCAGTTATATATCATTCATAATTCGTATGGAAAGACTTTAAGGTATTACACCAAAGTACATCAATGCTAAAGATCTAGAGCTGCTTCTCAACGCGGACCATCATTTCAATGCAAATAGGCAGTAAACTATTTAAATTATTTACAAACTTATATTTAACAAATTAAATAAACTAAACACACTAGAATCTAATATAGCATCAAAAAATTCGTCTTCAACGCTGTCAGCTGGTAATGTGCAGTGTTTAGCCTCTAGCCGAAGTAAAAGCCAGCTCTTGGGTCACGAGAGGTGTTAACCATCCTTTTCGAAATTTCTTTGTTTTCAAAACACTCAAAAAAAGTGTATCGAAATGTTTCTGAGGTCTGGCGTAACAGCTCGCAGATTGTTAGTTTCTGCATTCGGACGTACGCAGAAACGGAACCCTTTGCTGGCGGCGATCCCACTGCAGGCGGCCCGTTCCGCGGTCCCATTCCGCGGCCCGTTCAAAGACATTGTGACCTTCCGCTTTTGCGACAAAATAGGGCTCCGACAGAACGCGCGTCCAGCTTTTGTGAGTGTGGGATTCTTAGCCACCGCATAGCTTACAGACCACGTGCAATGGGGTCGGCGCCTTACAGGGTCAGTTCGTCTGTCTGTTATGAATCTATCTACATGTGCCACAGCCTATTTGTTCCAAATGATCAATTCAATTGAAAGAGGTTCCGCTGCCACTTTGTTTTTTTTTTTTTCAAAGTTGCGGCGCACGATCTAACGTGCATACATGGGTAGAGGATACTTAAACAAACAAAAAATGTTAGTAACGTGGTGCCCTAAAGTGTCACGTAGCCGAGTCAATTGAAAGTAAAGCCACAGTAGTTCTTTGCTTTTTGGTACACATTAGAATCAATACGTTTTCCTTAATTAGATAAGGAATAAAAATTATAATAATAATCTTTGTTTTAGATTCTATATCGCACATCTTGCACATTTCAACGCGCTCTGTGCTATTTCAATTTTTTAATATATGAAACGTGTATATTTTCTGAGTTAGGAAATGAAGTAAGTGTCTAAAATTATTTTTCTATTAAGAATGTTTCTTATTTACTCACAAATTTAATATAAGGACTTATTTTTTTTGTGTGTACAGATGACGCAGTTTTTAGGCAATACAATGGAACCTTATTACTAAGCCTCCGCGTCCGTCCGTCCGTCCGTCCGTCTGTCTGTCTGCGGGCTGTATCTCAGAAACCATAATGGGTAAAACATTTTCACAGATTGGATATTTCTATTGCCTCTAAAACAAGAAATAATAAAAAACCGGTTAAGTGCAAGTCGATCTCACACACGAAGGGTTCCGTACCATAAACCTTTATTATTATTATTTGTTGTTATAGCGCCAATAGAAATACACAAAATATGAAAATTTCAACTCACTACCTATTGTGGTTCATGAGATACAACCCGCTGACAGGCAGATGGACGGACGGAAAACCGAACGAATAATTAAGGCTTATGGTACGGAATCCTTCGTGTGCGAGTCCAACTCGCAATTAGCCGGTTTTTTTTAGTAAAACATTTTATTTCCCAGGTTCTGCTCTCGAGTCTTGGGCTAATTTTATATCTTTTTAAAGATATAGCACTAGTAATATTACATAGTATCTACTGTGAGAAGTTTTACATTGCTGTTGAGGAAGCTAAATTAGCATGTATACAGCTTATGAAGAGCAGTAACTATCCAAGTAAGATACTATTTGAACCGGTTTATTTTATTATTTATAATCCAATAGATTCAGCCAGTACTGTTTTTAACTGTTCAAAGATCTTCAAAATTGGAACTAAAATAGAGAATTCTAAAACAGATACAAGATCGTTGACGCGCTACCTGCATGCGTTATCAATGGCGTTCATTCCAGATAAGTGCAGTTTTCAGGCCACGCAAGAAATGTAAAAGCAAGTACTCAGTGAAAGTTTAACGCTAAATTCAATCCTTTTTTTGAGGATGGGAAATCATAAAATGACTCCTCCCGCTCCGGGTGAAGCAGGATCCCGAGTGTGAGACTCTTGCTGACTAAAACCCAGCGTTTCAGGCCCGCGGTGACTCTTTCAAATAAATCCCGTATCCCCGGCAGGCACTGGCCCTAGCGGGCCTCGTCTTCTATGCTGAGATTTCTCTCTCTCTGACGCGCTTTGCCTCTTTCTTCGCTAGCATTGCTGCTTTACAGTAGGTGGTGACCGCCTCCCATTCCTTCTCGCTCTGTACCATGGATTGAACCATGGCCGGACGTCAGAGGTCACCGCCGCTGATGCAGGGCAGGGCAGACCTCCACCGTATTCTCCACGGTGTCCTCTGGGCGATCCTCGCAGTGTGTGAACACTGCGAGGATCGCCCAGATCCCGCCGCCTGCCGCCTGCCGCCTGCCGCCTGGGTGTGAACCCAGGCGGCATAATCATTCTGTGGTGACAAAAATTACGTCAAATCATGAAGGTTATGGCAAGTACAACTAGACGTTTTCCATTGAAATTGGGAAGAAGTAAGACAAATCGTGACCCAGCGGTCTCACGATTTGAACCAATTTAGGGAGATCTCTGCCCAATAGTAGGACTGTTCGGGCTAGTAATAATAACCACAGAAGAGAAAGCATTCGACAGCATAGTACAACCCTATGGACTCCAGTCTGAATTAATAAATTTCTATTCTATTCTATAGTACACCCATCTATATGGACTGCTCTACGAAATAATGTCGTAAACAAAACATATGTAAAATCATAAAAAATATCTACTCTAAAAGCGTAAGTAGAGTAAAACTGGAAAGACGAAGGAAGGTGTTTGCAATTGGTAGAGGGGTGCGACAGAAGGACCCGCTCTCTCCAAAGCTATTCATAGCTGCACTTGAAGACATATTCAAAAAAATAAATTGGGAAAATAAAGGAATTTGGATTCTTAATAATAGATTAGCACATCTTAGGTTTTTTTAGTATATGTAGTGCCGAAGCAAGTACAATACACATCTTAGGTTTGCAGATGACATTGTTCTTTTTGGTAAATTTGCGACAGATTTAGAAATAGCTTCTAAATCTGTCGCAAATTTACCTACAAGTTTTAAACTCTGAAAGTCAAAAAAATGGTCTACACATGATTGCACCTAAAACTAAAATAATGACAAACAGTCAAACCAAAACAATCAAAGTAGAAGAATATCCGTTAAAATATACTAATGATTATGTTTACCTTGGTAAATTGATGTCCTTCGGTGCAATTAGCAATGAAAACGAAATAGACAGACGTACGAGTATAAGTACAACTTGGAAGAAATTCTGGGCTCAAAAAGAAATTCTAAAAGGAAACTATAGCCTTAATATATAACCAAGCCAAACCTACGCTAGCCAGACATGGGTCTTCACTGAAAGAGTCATCATCTGCCTAGCCTATTCCCAACTATATTCGGGTCGGCTTCCAGTCAAACCGGATTCAGCTGAATACCAGTATTTTACGCGGAGCGGCTGCCTACCAGACCTCCACAACCCATTAACAGTAACACGGTATTTCATGGCAAGACTGGAGTCAGATTTACTGGCTTCTGACTATCCGTAACGACTGCCAAAGATCTACAAATGACAGCTGGGACCAACGGCTTAACGAGCTTTCCGAGGCACAGAGGAAACTCGGTATGTTAAGGTAGTCACCCATCCACAGACCAACCTTGGCAAGCGTGGAAGCGTGGTTGAAGATCGACCCATGCGGTTGTTATTATCTAGCCATGAGCTCCTCCACCTGCTGTTTTTATTGTACCTATCATCTTAATGTCTTCACTGAAAGGGTAAAAACAAAATTTCATCTTGTCAACATGCAATGGAGCTATACAAAGTATACTGAAACTGAGAAAAATACAAAAAACCAGAAACGCAGACATTTGCATGAAAACTAAATTAACAGACGCTCTTCATTTTAGAAACAGAAGTGGAACTGGGCAGGGCACTTGTAAGGTACAACGATAAGAGATGGACTTACCAAACTACGAAATGGCAGGGCCCAAAAGGCAAAATAAATGTGGGAAGACAGAAAAAAAGATGGGCAGATGACATAATGAACATAGCAGGAAAAAGTTGGATGTATACGTCCAAAGAAAGGGGAAGATTATTATATTATAATAAGAGTATTATAATCAGATGTATATTTGTAAGAATTGTTAAGTGGAGAATAAAGCTATAATAATATAAAAAGGACGCATGTATCAGACAGATGATTTATGTTTAGTAATAAGATTTTGCAGGCATCTTTTGGGTATGTTTGTAGGCTAATCAAAGCACAAAGCTTATTTGATTGATCTAATCATGACACCTTTTTACAGAATGTCATGGAAGACTTTTCAAGGACGTGATGCTCGCTAATCGATCGTTCAGTAAGATGACAGCATGTGGCCTGTTCTATGTTGACGGTGCTCTTACTGTGTACTTGGTGAGAGATATCGTCCATTACGTTATTGTACACCTGCAGTTCTATTTTCTCTGAATATAACAAATTATATTTTTCGGAAATTAATGAGTGTCTTTTCATTATTTTCTGCCAGTAGCCAATTTTAGACATTTATTACTTTATAGTTGAAAGAACGATAGAAAGTAGGATGTTCCCCAAAAATTTCAATATTACCAATGTATTGTTAGGTGTGTTTATCAGAAATGTACTTAATCATATTATTTATTCCATGTTACAGCCACACCAAATTATATCATTTTAGCTGTTAAGGTGTTATTAACACAATTTAAAATAAATAAAATTATAACTTTTATGACAAACACGGTAAAGAACAAATTGCGGAATTATTTAATGAATATTTTATCAGTCAAATTCAATCTCAGAGTGACATTAACTATAATAATAATATGCTGATATTTAATACAATTTCTAATTCAATAATTATGATATCAACGGTACCATAAAACCAATATTTAAAAAAGGTAACAGGCAAGATCCTAGTAACTACCGACCCATTGCCCTTAATCCAGTGTTCTCTAAAATATTTGAAAAAATAATGTATAAAAGTATATATTCCTTTTTAGAAACCAATAAAATTTTAATTTGCGAACAATATAATTTTAGGCAAAGTAAAAGCATAAATTCCGCTATGTATGCGCTTGTCAAACATGTACTTACTAATATTAACAATAGAACTCCTGTTGTCGCATAATTTATGGACACGACTAAGGTCTTTGACCACGTTGGCCACAACATAATCCTTAATAAATTGGAAAAATGTGGTATCAGAGGTAATCCTCTTCCAATTTATTAAATCATACCTAATGAATCGGCAACAATGTACATGCGTAAAAAAAATCTGCCCCTACACAAAAACAGAAACTACATACACGTCCGAATAGCTAAATCCTTATTTGGGGTACCGCAGGGCGATGTCCTAGCACCATTATTTTTCATCATACGTATTAACGACATGCCAAAAACCATTCCTAATCCGATGATTTTATTCGCAGACGATAGCACAATATTATTTAGAAGCGAGAATGATGAGACTTTCGCAAATGAAATAAATACTAACTTAAATAACATAATATCCTGGCTCACTGCAAGTAATCTAAAAATAAATCTATGAAAAACAACTTACATTTCGTTTGAACAAAGAACTATAACTAAAAAACTAGATGTTCGATATGGTGACAAATATATTCAGGAGACTGATAATACTAAATTCTTAGGTATCTGGATCGATTAAAAGATGAATTGGAAAATACATATTGAACATGTATGCAAAAAACTTAGCCAGTGTTCATATGCCCTTTATAACCTAATACAGAAATTTCAACACCTACAGCTTGGCTTTGGATCCAGAGGGGGCCGTACTCCGTTGGGTGCGAGGCTGCCGTACATGCCTTTTCAACGTTTTTAAATTCAGATAAGAGTGAGGTCATCCTCAAGGTTGACGTTAAAAATGTCTTTAATTCCATTAACAGGGACACTTTGTTGGCGGAGGCTAAAAAAGAATTACCGGATATTTACGGCTTTTTGTGGCAATGCTACAGGTATCCTTCAAAATTATTATACAAGGACAACGTTTTAGAATCTGCAGTTGGCTGCCAACAAGGTAACCCTCTCGGGCCAGTCATTTTCAGCTTGGCTATTCATCCCATCATCCATAAACTAAATTCAAAATTTAACGTCTGGTATTTAGATGATGGAACTTTAGGGGGTGACGTGGACACAGTTTTGAAAGATTTCCAATTCCTGAAGAAACAGTTCCAATCCATCGGCCTGGACCTCAACCACTCCAAATGTGAAATTTTTCTTAATGACAATACCGACAGACAAATGACTCTACAGAAATTCAACTCAATAGCCCCAGATATCAAAATTTTTGACACTTCACCTCTTAGGTTCACCTATATTGGAAGACAGTTTTTCTTCATTCATTGACGACAAAATTAATCTTTTTAACGATATTTCGGAAAGACTTAGCAAAATTAATTTACATTCGGCTTTCACCCTCATTAGATATTGTTGTTTTGGACCAAATTTTATGTATTTTCTCCACTCTTCACCTTTATGGAAGCAGTCACATCTTTTGGACAAAATCGATCAAATCATTCAAGACACACTGACATCTATCTTAAATGTGGCTCTAGATGACCGAGCGTGGCTGCAAGCCACACTACCCATTCGCTTTGGTGGGCTCGGCATCCGCAAAATTTCTAGTGTAGGCCTACCGGCGTTCCTGTCATCAGTCAACAGCACTGAAAAGTTAACCAAAAGGATATTAACTCCATCATTGGTTAACTGTGAAGTGCCTTGTTTGACCGATGCAGTGACCGCCTGGAAAGTGTCTTGCCCAAATACGGCGTTGCCCGATAACCCGTTCTCCCAAAGACAATGGGACGAGCCGCTCTGCAGATTGGTACGGAATAACCTCATAAATACGACCACCAATACTGCGGAGCGTGACCGCCTGCTGGCTGTGGGTGAATGGGAGTCGGGTCTTTGACTACAGGCACTACCGTCACCCAACATAGGTACTTTGCTGAGTGACAGTACTTTCCGGATCGCTACGTGTTCGCGTTTGGGTGCTCCTAGCGGAGCTCCACATCGGTATCAATGCGGTGAAGCAGTCGACCGCCTCGGACACCAAGGCCTGTCCTGCAGTAGGAGCGCTGGTCGGTTAGCACGGCACGCCAGCATTAATGACATTATCCGTCGGGCTCTTGTCACCGTGCCAGCTGTTTTAGAACCCATCGGCTTGGCACGCGACGATGGGAAAAGGCCAGATGGGATGACCATAATGCGTTGGAAGGTGGGTAGCCCTTTGGTGTGGGATGCAACATGTGTCGACACCCTTGCGCCATCCCATCTTCTTAGCACGGCGGGCTGTGCTGGGGCGGCTGCTGCAGGTGCAGAAAACCTCAAACGGCGTAAATATAACACACACACACACACACACACACACACATACACACATATTTGAGCCGTTTGGCGTTGAAACACTAGGCCCATGGGGTCCAAGTGCGCATTGAGTCTTTCGGGACATTAGAAACAACTTGTCGACTGTTCACGTGACCAGAGGGCTGGGCTTTTTTTCGGACAAAAAATCAGCATTGCGATTCAACGCGGCAATGCTGCCAGTGTTCTGGGAACTTTTGCCATTGGCAGCGATGTGGATTATTTTTTTGATGCCCAATGATTAATTTTGTTTTTATACGCGTTTGTACATAATTTCGTGTTAATTAGTGTATGTTAGTTAAGTATTTGTAAATTAATTAGTGTTCTAAATAAATACGATACCTAAGGAAAATTGCAAATCAGTCAACATTTTTAATGGCGTACCACGGATATGTATCATCTACATTGCGATACGGACTTATATTTTGGGGGAACTCGCCTGATAGAGACATAGTGTTCAAAGCACAGAAGAAATGCATAAGGGCAATATGTGGCATTCAAAGCACAGACAGTTGTAAGCAACATTTCTAAAAGCTTCAGCTACTTACACTTCCCTGTCTTTACTCATACGAAGTAGCAAGCTATGTTAAGACAAACATACATCTATACAATCACCCAAAGAGTTTACGCCACAAAAACAAAATATCCCACATAAAAAAGCTATTTTTAACCGACTTCAAAAAAAGAAGGAGGTTCTCAATTCGGTATGTTTTTTTTTATGTTTGTTACCTCATAACTCCGTCATTTATGAACCGATTTGAAAAATTTTTGTCTCATCTGAAAGGGTATACTTCTCGAACGAAAATCGAGGGCAACCCTCAAATTTTATAAGCATATACTACTCTGTCAAGAAAGTACCGGGAAAAGATCAATAATACACAAAATGTCTGTTATTCATCCAAATTTATTTTATCACCTTCAAAGTATGCTCCTTTAGAAACGATACACTTGCGCCAACGAATAATCCATTCATCAAAACATTTTTGAAACGCTGCTTCCGGAATTGAGTTAAGTTCTCGCCGCGACTTCTCCTTTATGTCTTCTATCGATTGAAAACAGATGCCACGAAGTGGTAATTTGAGTTTAGGAAAAAGAAAAAAGTCAACAGGAGCCATATCTGGTGAATATGGCGGTTGCTGGATGGTACTTGTTGAGTGTTTGGTTAAAAATTCGTTCACAATGATAGCCTTGTGCGAAGGCGCATTGTCGTGGTGCAAAATCCAAGAATTTTCTTTCCACAAATCTGGCCTTTTTCGTCGAATTTGCTCTCTTAAACGCCGCATAACGCTCAAATAATATTTTTTATTTACCGTTAGACCTTCCGGTAAGAATTCAGAGTGCACAACACCGCGATAGTCAAAGAAAACAGTCAACATGACTTTGACTTTTGATCGACTTTGGCGTGGTTTTTTCGGTTTCGGTTCAGTTGGAAGGCGCCACTCCGAAGCTTGTTGACTAGTTTGCATGTCAAACTCGTAAACCCACGTCTCGTCACCAGTAACAATGCGTTTCATGAATGTTGGGTCCGAACTGACTCGTTCTAGCATGTCCTCAGCGACTTTCATGCGATTGAGTTTTTGGAGAAAATTCAGATCTTTTGGGACTAGCCGAGCAGCAACATGTTTCATACCCAAATGATTAGTTAAAATGGTACGCATCGACTCGTGAGATACAGAAAGTTCGGCGGCTATCTCTCTCAGAGTTGAATGGGGATTTTCAGTCACTATTTCCTTCACTTTTGCGATGTTAACTTCAGTTGCAGACGTTGACGGCCTACCAGAGCGAGGCAAATCTTCCATCACATCTCGACCGCTTTTGAACGCTTTGAACCACTCATAAGCACGAGTTTTTGATAAAGTCGATTCACCGTAAGCCTTCTGTAACATTTTCAGTGACTCCGAACACGAAATTCCATTGGCGATGCAAAATTTAAGACAAACTCTTTGTTTGATATTTTTGTCCATTATGAAATTCGCAATACACACTATATATGATATTACAAAAACCAGCTTTGTATTTAATATAAATAACAGATGCAACTCAAACTCCGCGCCAAAATGGAAAACAGTTGTGCCAATCTAACAACTACAAAAAAAACAAAAATTTGAATTTGGAACCATAAACAAATCATCCATTCCCGATACTTTTTTGACTGAATGTACAATGTTTTTCATGAACTTTTTAACGCAATTCAGATATTTGTGCCTGGTAATCAGCATCTCATGTTGCTGAACTGATGATGAAAGGTATAAATTAGGATCTGATGATGAGATCCCATGAAAAATGTTTGCTCAGCGATACTTTAGCCAATTGTCAGCCGATTTGGATGATTCTTTTTTTGTTTGAATTATTATTTTCCTGGACTGGTCCCGTTTCAATTTGGTGAAGATCTGTCGAAGAACTTCGGAAGACGGAACTCTTTAATAAATGATAGCAAAGGTATCGGTATTGCTGAGATCGCATGTTTTTTTAGTGTTTACACCAGTTCTTAACATAACATTGCGCCGGTACGCTGTGAATGGGTACACAGGTACCTAGGTACCACTAAAAAGTGAAAAATAAAAAACTATTTTACAAAAAATACAACCGACTTCCAAAAACAAAACACTACAAGGTACAAAATAACTTCGGAAGAAAGAAAAAAACTTTAATTTCGGAAGTCGGAATCAAAAAACGAAAAAATAACCAAAAACACCGACTTCAGAAATTAAAATTTTTAATAAAAAATTTCTTGGCATTGCACCTAAAGTCTATAATAAGCTACCGCTACATCACGTCCCTCCGGAGACCGGAGGTCGATAGTGGATGAGTCGTCCATGTATCTTGAA
The DNA here is from genome assembly GCA_950371165.1 of Lacanobia oleracea. Taxonomy (NCBI): domain Eukaryota; kingdom Metazoa; phylum Arthropoda; class Insecta; order Lepidoptera; family Noctuidae; genus Lacanobia; species Lacanobia oleracea. Next base: position 24,607,812 of record OX493395.1, read on the forward strand.
ATGCTTGCCAAGCCAGTTGAAGGTTGATCTGAACACATAATTGAAATTAAAAATGTGGATCAATTATAAAAAAAACCTACACGAGTTTTTAGTTGCAAAATGCTACTATCATATTAATGATTATTTAAATGAAAGAAGCTAAAAGCAACATCTGATTTATTATATTGGGGATATACCAGTGCTTAGTATTATGAATGATTTTAAATTAGATTTATTGATTTGTAATTTAATTTGTTATTGACTTTTTATTTTAATTTAATTTGAGATATTAATATTTTTATAATTATTACATAACTGTGACTGACAAGACTGACATATTTTATTTTGTGTTTAGTAATTATCTTAAAATATTTCGATACCCATATGATGATTAAACAAAGAGAACATACTTGTAATTACTTACTTATAAAAAAATAAAAACATCAATGTATATTTATACCCATGTTTGCAAATAAATTAATAATTTCTGATTTCTTAAATGACAAATTTTTGATAATTTAATATGCACTTTTTTAGTTTTCATTTGATTGTTTTAATTAATTTTAGAGTAATAATATTGATGAATTTTAATGTATTAGACACGAGCGATAGTAATGATTAATGACAATGTATTTTTGAAAGATAAAATAGATTTGAATTATGTATATTAATTTATTAAAAAATACAGATTATTGATATTGTACGCCCTATGGGTATGTTACAGCGCTCTACATATGGTTTGGATAAGAACTACTTTTAAACCTGTGACAAACAATAAATTATTTTGATTTTGATTTTGAACACAAGTAAATCATAGGAGTGACATGGAAAACGTTCGATCCTGTTCCAGTAACGTATAAGTAAGGTTGAGACCGACCTTGACCATTAAAAACTGCCTGCAAATGGTTTATTTAAAATATATGCTTTGAGTTTGAGTTACAATGTACTTTAATGCAGTTTCTTTGAGTGCTATATCAGTGTACATATTTCATGACGTTTCGTTCATGGTTCCATGTCGGACAGCATTCTTAGCTATTCACATCATAATATTAAGATATAAGTACTCACAAAAGAAAGTTCTAGAGTTCCATTTTAAGGTTGTATCTCTGAAATAAATGATAGCTCGAAAGCACCGATTTTACGTCCCGGCACTGCGCAGTCCCCGCATGCTTCCACGCGCAAAGATAGAAATATCCAACCTAGCGCCACAACATGAAATTAATTCAAGCCGCCAACTGATTTAGTATTGCCCGTACGCAAACTTTATAAAGTCCTGCTGTCAAAATATTAACACAAATCAGCACTCTTATAAACAGTGATTTTAGACGTAAATAGAATACAATAAAATAAAATATTGAGCAACGAAAATTAATGATTTGTTTTTTTTTTTGTACTTTATTAGTAAGAACAATATTCTTAATAATTAATTACGATATAGCCTAAAAGACTAATAAGCAATTTAACTCTAACTTAATATGTTACGTGAAAGTTTATCTTAAAACTAAGAACAGTGTCTATATGCACTTTTACACAAGTCCGTAGCACTTTCTTAGAGTCTGATATACTATAATTTATATAACACTATGTTCGTGTGTTATATGTATAGCACAACATTGTTACTATTATTCACTCACTTTGTACACTACACTACACTACACCAATTCAAATGGTTTAGTTCTTTTAAGCCTACGCACTAAGTCTGTGTTGTCTAGCAGCTGAATTGCCTCAACATTCATGTGTCGATGAAGTCTGTGTTCATGGGCTTCAGCAAATTTTTGAATAATGGTGGTGACGAGTTCCATCTTCAGGTCACGGTGAAGGTCGTCATTCCTTATGTACCAGGGTGCATTGACAGCATTCCTGAGTACTTTATTTTGGAATCGTTGTATTATTTTGACGTTGCTTTGTTTAGTACAGCCCCAAAGTTGGATACCGTACGTCCAAATTGGCCTTCCGAGTAACCAAAACATACTTTTATAGCGTATGTCGAGTTCCTGTCTTTTCTTTTTGACATGCGCTTTCCAACGCAACTTGGCGTCGAGAGTTATGCCAAGGTATTTGGCTGTATTAGCATAAGGCACTTGCATGCCATTTATGTAGATTGGGTGATAGTGCAAGTGTTTGTTTGTGAAGTCAATGTGAATTGATTTTGATTCATTCAGCTTGATCTTCCATTTTTGTGTCCAATCATAAACTTTGTTCACAGCTAGTTGGACTTTTTCTACTGCTTCTCTGTGGCTTGATCCGGTAGCCATAATTGCAGTATCATCTGCAAAGGTCGCAATGGTGTTGTTTTCCAGTTCTGGGATGTCACATGTGTATAACAAATATAAAATTGGGCCTAGCACACTTCCTTGAGGTACACCAGCTTTTATAGCTTTTAGCTCTGAATATGCGCCCTCCTGGCGTATTCTAAACACTCGATCAGTTATATACGACTCTAAGATATCTGCAAATTCTGGTAACATGCGTCTGAGCTTGAATATTAAACCCTTATGCCAAACTTTATCAAAAGCTTGCGCGACATCTAAAAACACAGTGGCGCAGACTTCCTTATTATCAAGCGTTTTTTCAATGATGTTAGTTATTCTATGTACCTGGTCTATTGTTGAGTGTTTTTCCCTGAAGCCAAATTGATGATTTGGAATAAGGTTTTTATCTTCGATTATTGGTTTTAGCCGTTTCAATAACAGTTTTTCGAATAGTTTTGATAATACGGGCAACAGAGAAATAGGTCTATATGATGATGCTTCATGGGGTGGTTTTCCAGGCTTAGCAATCATAATGACTTCAGCAACCTTCCATGGCTCAGGTACATGTTTTAAGATAAATGCAGCATTGATAAGCTTGGTCAGCTTTACTATGGCTTTGCGTGGGAGGTGTTTTTGTATTTCACCTGTAATGAGGTCGTAACCTGGAGACTTTTTTGAGCTTATGTTATTTTGAATTTCTCTCATTAGTTCTTTAGGAGTCACAAGCTTTCATTAGGTTGGAAAATTTCTTCTAAGTGTTGAGCAAACCTTAACGCTTTTTGTTCATTGCTTATAGCCCATTTTCCGCCTCTATCTCTGATGGGAGGTACTTGTGAAACCGGCCTTTTAAGATTTCTTGTCGCTTTCCAGAGGGAGTAATCTGTTGATTTGTCATTGGTTAGCTGCAGAAGGTTGGAATTCAAAGATTCATCCCCAAATTGTTGAATTTTCCTCTTTAATCGTTTAGTTAGGCTGTTGAGTGATATTTAATCTCGCGGGCACCTTGTTTGCTACCACTGCTTCCTTTGTTTTCTTTTCTCAGATAGTAAATCCACAATTTCCTTAGGATAGATAAATCCCTTATATTTACGTTTCAATTGAGGCGTGTTATTCCACGCACATTGTTGGATATTAACAATATATTTGTTTACTTCTGAATCAAGCTGATCTCGCGTTTTTATCGAAGTTTTAAGATCGACTATGTTATCTAGATCAAGGGCAAAACTTTCCCAATCTGTGAGCTTATTAACCAGGGTTAAGTGGCTTTCCTTGAGTAGGATTTTCTGACTCAGCATTAGTATAATCGAAGAGTGGTCTGAGTTCATATGAAAACCTTCCTCCAAACTGACGTAATTGGCGGATATATTTTTGCAAATAAAGAAATCTATAAGATCCGGTATTTTCTGGTGGTCAGTGGGCCAGTACGTTGGTTTACCTGTGCTCATAACTTCGGAATATGTATCTTTAACTGCACTTAAGAGCTGCCTTCCCTTTGTTGTAGTGAGTCTTGATCCCCAATGCGTATGCTTAGCATTAAAATCGCCGCCTAGGATAAATCTCTGGCCTAATATTTCAAAGAGCTGTAAATATCGATCGTTTTTATCATGTGCCGTGGAGGACAGTATACGGCTGCAATGGACAAGTGACAATATTTGGTTTTAACAGATACTGCCACGGCTTGAATGTCTTGTTCTTCATATTTACACTGCATGTAGTGACTAATGTTATGTCTGATTATAACCGCGCTACCTCCTCTGGCAGAGTTATTAGGGTGGAGCGCATTATATACTATGTATCCCCTAAATTTGACAAAAGATTGCTTAGTGAAGTGCGTTTCAGAAACCAAACACACGTCTATATTTTCTGTGTCTAGGACCACCTGCAACTCATTTTGATATTTGAGGAGCCCATTAGAGTTCCACGCCATTATTTTAAGGGTGTTCTTCATTTTTGATTATTTAAAACAGCTATTCTAGTGCCACCGGATTCTAGTTTCTCTAGTCTTTTGTCAAATGAGGATGAGATGTCAGTTGAGTTAATCAGATCTTAATGTCAGTATTTATGAGTATGCCCATACGCCAAGCATCTCTTGCATTGGGGAATGAGTTTGGGATTTTTAAGTGGGTGAATTTCAATTTTACACCCTAAAATGTATTTTATGCCATAGATTTTGTTGACATCTTCGTCATTATTGAATGATAAAACGAACATATTGAGTGGTTCTTTACTCCTACAGCTCAATTTGTTGTCTACTTTTCTATTTTTAATCCTGTGTTGTTAGATCGTCTTTGATTCGATCAGGTTGGCAAGAAGAATGTAACTTCTTCACAACAACTCTAATTGGTCTTGCTTGCTTATTCTCAACCGGAGGCGCAACGTTCCTTACAGTCATTGACGATTTCTCTAAATGCGCCCAGGCAGTCCCAGTAACAGCATGCAGCAGTGTCCATATAGCCGAAACATTGCTTAACATTAGTTTACCACGTAAAATAACCACTGATTCAGACACTAAGTTTGACAACGATGTCATTAAAGAAATATACGCACTACATAATATCGATATACACTTCCCTTCCCGCTTGTGCGCTGTGAGGTGTTTATTATATCGCTCCGTTCTGTAAATTCGGAATTTGAATTGTGTGTCTATTTTAAGGCTTGTGAACTGTTCCTAGCTGTGCCATAGTGTATTAAGTGCATGTTTTGTAAGTTTTTAAAGCTGTCTGTCTATTCTTTTATTGCTAATTAGTCAATTTCTCCAGCCTTCGGTAAGTGCATTTATTTTTTTCTGTGTGTGGGTACCGCGAAATAACTTAATCGATCGATATTTATTTGTTTAATTCTTTAATTTCATTCATTCGCGTTCTAATACGTTTATTTATCGTATTCTCCGTCAATGATGATGTCAACAAATGATGACCCACCAGATCGCGGCGGAGAAATATTTCGTAGAAATACTAAAACCCAAAGGTCGCCACTCCGCTAATTCGAAACGTTTATTCAGCGAAATGTCTCCATCATACATTTCGCCCGATGATAGGTCCAAACGGCTTCATCAAACATTCGAAACCGTGGAAAAATCTTCGCCGATTTTAAATATCAGTGATGTGAGCAATACCGACTATTGTGACTTAGTTTCCGAGGCGTCATCATACCTGTCTAAAATTAACGACCTAGTGAATGATCAGGGCTCTCGAATTAATGTTGCAAATAAATCAGCTATCATGGATATGACACAGCGTGTCACGGCCATTGTTTCTATGCTGACCATAAAATCATCATGCAACGAGACGAAGTTAGCCAATACGGAACGCGAATTAGATAAAATCAAGTCGAATAACGCTGTCAATCCCGATCCTGTCAATAACAACTGTAAAATTTCATATGCGGACTCGTTGAAACTACGTTTGCCAAAAGTAGCTCCAGCAATTATGCAGTCCCGACCACCGTTACCCTGTGTGGTCGCATACCCTACCGCGGACCGGTCAGCTGACTATAACACTTCGTCCGCGACAAAACAAGCGCTCATGAAGGCAATTAAGCCCAGTGACGACGGTTTTCAAATTGTAGGCGTGAAAAAAACCGCGAAATCTGGAGTCGTACTATGCGTTGCTAATGAAATTCAACTTAGAAAGTTAAAATCTGTGGATGCTATCAAGGCCGCTGGTTTACGACTAGAAAAGCCAAAGGGTAGACGCTCTAGAGTGTTAGTGAAGGATGTTCCATCATCAATGGATGATGGCGCTTTTCTAAACGCGCTTTACCGCCAAAATATTAAGGATGAGATGCAAATTAAAGAGGATGACTTTATAAAGTCTACCAAAATTATTCGTAGGCGCTCCTTAGATAACGGTCGGAAATGGATTGGCATTGAAATAGAACCCGCAGTACGTAAACACTTAGTGACTACCAAGGATAAGTTATTTATTGATTGGGCTACCTGCCGTTTTATTGATGATGTAGAAGTAGTTCGGTGCTTGCATTGCCAACAGTTCGGTCACGTTAAGAAACACTGCGCTAGTAAGGAACCGACCTGTGCCAATTGTTCGGAGGCACACGAAACAAATGATTGCCCGCATAAGGACGACTTAAATTTTAAACCAACTTGCGTGGCGTGCAAACGCTTTAAAAAACCGTGTGATCATCGCTGCGGATCTCAAGAGTGTACTACCTACAAACTGAAACTCGAACAATTAACCCTAAACACTAACTACTAATAATGGATATTTTAACCATAGGACAATTAAATCTCCATAACGATAGGGTGGCGACATCTGAGCTGGATAAATTGATTGTGGATTATAATCTTGACATAGTGCTTATTCAGGAACAATACCAAAACGCGCGCTTACGTCACAGGGTGGTTCAGCTGGACTGCAGGGCGCGGGCCGGAATTTATGTAGCGCGTTCTTCTGGCTTTACTGTAACATCTATAAATAATCTCATGACGCCTCATTGCGCCGTGGCGGAAGTATCATCACCTACCTTTAAGGTTTACGTTGTGAGCTGCTACTTTCAATACTCAGACCCAGTTACTCCACATAAACATAATCTCCGTCACGTCTTGCGGTCGCTCGCGGGCTGCAAAGTTATAGTAGGTGCTGATGTAAATGCATCTTCTTCCCTGTGGTATGGCAAAGTTCGATCCACTGATTCTGAACGACGTTGTGCGGTTGAAGATTTTATTGCTGAGATGAATTTATCAATTCATAACACCCCAGACGCACCACCTACTTTTTGTAGCCAAATGGGCGAATCTTGTATTGACGTCACACTTTCTAGTGCAGACGTACGCTTGGATAGGTGGCGTGTCCTTCCTGACGCGTCTTGTAGTGATCATCGCCTGATCGTGTACGAGTTTGTTCCTATGTTTACTCAAGGTTCGTCACACTTAATTGGAAATTTTAGATATAAAAGTAAGGGCGAATTGGGAATTCTTCAGCTCACTTTTTTCTGGTCATGTCAAAGACTTCACTCGCGACGGACTGTCAGCTGAGGAAAGTGCTGAGATAATGTCGGATGCCTTCACTTACTGTGCTGACATTGCTATTGGTCGCGCATCCATGACCAATATTCGTAGATGTGATTGGTGGAGTGACTACCTTGTTGAACAACGTAGAAACTTTCGTAGAGCTCGTAGACAGCTTAACAAGCTAAAAAAACGTAAGGTTACCGGGGACCTCCTTAATCTTGCTTTAAGTACTTTTAGAGTTGCCAAGTCACGCTACAGAGCATCTGTTGAAAAATCTAAGGGTAATTTATTGCGGAAAATTGTTGATAAACTTGATAAGGAGGGTCCGTGGTCTCCTTTGTACCACGATTTCAAAGCTAATAGATCTGTCGACCTTGCGTACGTTCAAAACATTAAAGTAAACAATAAACACGGCCTGACTGGCCTGTTGGTCTAGTGGTTAGTGACCCTGACTGCTATACCAGAGGTTGTGGGTTCGATTCCCACCCAGGACAAATGTTTGTGTGATGAGCATGATCATTTGTTCTGTGTCTGGGTGTAGTTTATCTATAATATGTATGTATTTAGAAATATATAAGTATGTTTATCAGTTGTCTAGTACCCATAACACAAGCTCTGCTTAGCTTGGGACTAGATGGCGTTGTGTGATAGTTGTGTGGAATATTATTATTATATTATTATTATTATTATATTATTAAACATACAACCGGCGTTGAAGAAACAACTGATGCTCTGCTTGATTCCCTTATACCAGACGATTCATCAGTAAATGATAATGAATACCACCAACAGATCAGAGCGTGGGCCACGGTGCCACCTGAATCACCGGAGTCAGATCTTCCATCCACTGACGAATTCATAAACGTTGTCAAGAAACTACCTCTCAACAAATCATCCGGTGAAGATAAAATATGTAATAAAATGATTATAGAAGCGTGTAAGACAGCCGGAGACGCGATCTTATCAGTATTTAACCGATGCATTGCGGAAGGTATTTTTCCTCGAATATGGCGACAGGGCTTTATACGCATTATTCCGAAGAGTGGCGACAAGCCCCCGGATGACCCTAAGTCCTATCGGCCCATAACCCTACTTCCATCTTTGGAAAAACTCTTAGAGCGACTAATCGTTCCGCGCTTACTACCGAATGGACCTAAATTTCATAATAATCAATTTGGTTTCACTATTGGTAAATCCACCGTCGACGCGGTGCTCTCTGTTCGTAAAATTATTAACTTATCGGAACATAAATATGTGGTTGGAATCTTTCTCGACATTTCTGGCGCTTTTGATAACGCATGGTGGCCGATGCTACTACTTAAAATGAAAAATCGTGGTTGTTACAAAAACATCTATAATCTGATTCTTTCTTACTTTCTAAACGGTTCCGTGAAACTCAAACTAGGACATCATTCCATTACTAAGTCTCTAACCATGGGATGTCCTCAGGGCTCAGTTATCGGTCCATATGTTTGGAATATTGGCTACGATGATTTCCTCGCGCTTCTGCTCCCATGCGGCTGCTCATTAACCGGTTACGCGGACGATGGCTTGCTTCTCATTCAGGCAAGTACTCGTGCTGGCCTTGAGAATTTGGCTGACACATGCCTACGATTAATATCTCAGTGGGGCGATCGAAACCGTCTGACCTTTGCACCGCATAAAACCTATCAACTTATTTTAAAAGGAAACCTTAAATCCTGGCCTAGTATTAAATTCAATAACGTACCCGTTAAAAGAAAAGAATCCGTGTGCTATTAGAAAATAACTTTTCATTTATTGATCATATAAAAACAGTAGGTGAGAAAGCAAAAAAGAACTTCTACGCCTTGACGAGAATATCCAAAGCTACTTGGGGTCTATCTTTTCAAACCTTAAAAACTATTTATGGGGCTACCTACTTGGGTTGTATGTACTACGGGGCACCTGTCTGGGCCGATAGGGCCACCATAGGTGCGGTACGACGTAAATTGCTTCAAAGCCAGCGTTTGGCTTTGATATTCTTATGCAAGGCGTATAGGACGGTTAGTACTGAAGCCTTACCAGTGCTGGCGGGTGTTCTCCCAGTCAATCTAGAAGTGCAGCGGCGTGCTGCAATGTACTACTACGCTAGAAAGATTACGGACCCAGAGTTCTTACCGCAACGCGGCCGTGCTAAGATCTCTAGATTACTAAAACCCCAGACTGATGTCTGGGAGGAACTTTTATCCGAGTGGCAATGTAGGTGGGAAAATTCCATCAAAGGCCGTCACCTCCACCAGTTTTTTCCATCTGTTCGTGAGCGGTTGGACAGGACATGGCTGGAGGTGGATCACTGTGTTGCCCAATTTCTCACAGGTCATGGCAATTTTAAGAGTAAATTATTTTCCTTTAAGCTTGTGGCCTCGCCTTTATGTCAATGTTCTACAGCTGACCATGAATACGAACAATCCGCACATCACATCTTATGGGAGTGTAGTCTTTGGCAAACTGAACGCAATATTATGTTAGATAGTATTAAGGTTACATCTGGGGTAGTTTACTATACGGACCTTGTTGAAACCAGAACAAATTCCCGTGCGTTCAAGCGATTTTGCCATACCTATTACTGGAATCAGAAGTAGCTCACAATTTAGGACCCATTAGTTTAAGTGGTAAGATATAATCCGTGGTGCTTGGCAACTGGGCTTAACCCAGTTGTATTTGTCCCTTGGTGCCTATTGGCCTAGTTCTATTCTGTCTCCTGCTTGATACGGAGGGAAGTGGGAATTATATATATATTTTTTTCCTACTCCTCCGCTGTACTTTTCTGATTAATTTCGTTGCAGAATCCAAGACAGTTGAATCGCTTCTCCGGGACTCGTCGGGTTTCATTGGCTCGGCGTTTTTCTGGTGGTCGCCACTGTTGATTCTGGCTTTCAGGAGTTGCAGTGGTTGGGAATGTGTGGCGGGCTTGTCCCATTAAAAAAAAAAAAAAAAAAACACGTCACGGCACCCTATAACCCTGATTGTAATTCCCCTATTGAATGTATACATTCTACCAAAGATGATCCTATACAGCTAATTATGATGTACTCCATAATAGTGTACAACAACGCTATCTATTCGGCAACAGATTATACCCCTCATGAGTTATTATTTAGACACACAGCATCCAGAAACCCACTAGAGTTATACTATCCAAAAGAATTTTACCAGGACTATGTTATTAAGCATCGTGCAAATGCAGAGGCAATTCAAGAGTGCATTGCTGCACACATGTTCAAAAATAAGGAGCAGGTGATTGTTAAACGTAAACAAGAAGTAGAAGAAATGAAATTCAAGGTAAGTGAAATTGTTTATAAACAGGTAGCAAAGTCAGCACGCAGCGACAAAACGAAGCCTGTCTTCAAAGGGCCGTACAAGATCATACATATTCACCCAAATAACGTGGCTGAAATAATAGGTAACCATCGAAATTCTAAGATCATTAGGGTTCACTTCAAGCTACTTCGGAGGCTTCGTCTTATTGCAGGACCTTCATCGCAGGAGCTGTCGTGCTCAACACAACAGCAACCGTAACTATTACCCATGTAGGTAATGACAATACTTTACCCTTGCTTGCGTTTACAACAACAGTAATTTGCATTTTACGGCTATCTAATTGATGTATTTATATACAAGTGCAAAAAACACTGAAAATACGGCATCGGGAGAGTTACATAAAATGTATAGGAGTCAAATTAAATATAGCTTTAATATTATAGGTAAAAATGTTTCATTTTTGTCGCCGCAAGTTAGAAAGCAACGCGGTCTTTTAGATGAATTGAGTACTCTCGCTTAGTCTATTACAGGTAATCATGATCATGAAGATGCAGTTAAGTTTGGAATGGAAATTGGATGAAATCTTAAACATTAAAAACAAATTTAGAAACGTTCAGGATTTACAAAAAAAATCTCTAGTATTAGCACATAATACAATCGATGAGTTCAGTAAACAGTTAACAAATTAAATAATAACCAGAAACACTTGGATAGTTTATTACAAAATATTACTTTTAATTCCAACGATCTGTCTAACATTTCCTAGATATCTACGTACAGATTGATTTTAGTTTACAGATAATTTTAGATAGGTTATAGTTATAGAAGTTACTATGACTTTGCTCAGATGACCACTATGCATCCTAGTATTATAAGTCCTCAGAATTTAGTAGAAGAGTTAAGAAACTAAGAAAATATGTTTATGTTACAGCATAGAACCGCCAGTTAACTTTATTCTCAAAATCCTCTCAACTGCCTCGAAAACCTATGACCTTATTCATCTCTACTCTATCCCAAACAAAAATAACTTTACTATCATCCCCAAATCTAAATACCTAGCACTTGGTAAAGATAATTACGCTGGAAGAAGATTGTCAGCCACTGACCGATAACACCCAGCTCTGCAAACTCCTGGACACCAGAAGAATCGAAGATGACTGCATACTATCACTCATTCAGCTCCGCGCAGCAAACTGCACTGACGCTAAGATGAACTTAAGAAGAGGGAAAGTTCAGAAGTTCGGAGACAACAACTGGTTACATTTTCTCGGAGAAGACGAAGTCACCAAAACACATTACAATACCAAGACAGATTACAAGAAGCTATCCGGAATTCATCTCGTTACACTAACAGAAGACTGCCAGATGAACATCATGAACAGGACACTGCGGTCTCACACCGACACAGTCGTCATCAACGAAGTCATTCCATTACCGGAGCAGCATCAAGTCTCGGAGCAATAAATACAATATGAACTCTAATTAGAAGACATCACATTGGACAGCATTCATGAACTTCTCAACAGAGCAGGCGACATCTCCGTGCCAGAAGATGACAATTGGCCAACCATAGCAGCCATACCCAACTGGAACACAATCATCCTGTACATTCTACTGGTCGCAGCAGCATCCTGGAAAGCTGTACCAATGGAAAGCAAAGAACATCCTGGAAGACACCAAGGGCAGCGTGGACGCCGCCAGAAGAAGCAGGAGTTGCTTCTATCCTATGGAGGGAGGAGTTAACTCATCGTAACGTTTACGCTGAGTGTGCAGTGACCGTTAACGTGCGTCGTATTGCAATTATGCATTTTACTGGAAATCAGAGTGGAAGTGGAGTATTTTTGTTTGCATTATATTCAGTCTTGTCTCAGCCATCGGCTAAATATCCTGTATTTTTATAATTAAATTAATTGGTAATAAATAAACATTTTTTAACTAAATTCCCGACCTCCAAAACTTAACTGGAGCTATGATTTTTTTTCTAAATTTTTGAAAATGTACGACCTGCCTGACCAATTAAAAAAAAATCTAAAAATAAAAGTAGTAGACTTTGTCGAGTTTTTTTTTGCAACTGAATTTTCACGAGTTGCACTTTTATGCATAAAATTATCACCTTCGTAACTGTGTTGAAAGTTGTTAAAATGTTGGTCTAAAGTGAAAATTTTTCATTCAGTAAATTATAACCTAAACTTTCAACTTTAAATTAAAAATCTAAATAGATGACTCTTATAGGGCTACTTTGGCTGAAATTGGCCTCCAAAGACAGCGAGGTCGAAAATTCTTAAAATTAGCCATCTGATTTAAAGTAATTTTTGGCCATTTTACCGTACATTTTTACATATTACCACACGTGGGCGATTGAAAATCCACATGAAATAAGAACTTCAACTTTCAATATCGTTTCAGCGTTAACTTGTGGTCGAGTATCCTCAATACGAACTAATTGGTCCATTTGAACTGCCATCCAGACTTAAAATGGAGAAACCTACAGAAATTTCTTCGAAAATGAACTTCCATTGTTTATGGAAGACGTGAATCTTGAACTCAGTCATTTTTTTTTAAGTCTGTTTCTTATGAAGTTTTTCGTTTTTCTACACCTACTTTTAAACTTAAATAAAATACGGTAAGCCCTTTCATTTGATATGTCACACAAATTTCAAAAACAATTAAAATCAAGTGAAAAACATGTAATTAAAACAATCGTACAAAAAATACATTAAACATAGCTAAATGCATTAATAGCGACCATGATTATAAGTCCGACCGGGACCACTGTTCCGCATAACAAAACACTACAGACCTGCTGTGCGCTGTGAGCGTTGAAGGCAGACTGACAGAGCGATCAGCCTGCACTAAGCCCTCCTACGCAGTAGCGTTCAGCCGCGGGGGCGGCTAACCGCGCCATTGCAGTTTATTATGCAACAGCCTGTCATTTAATGGCGGTAAAGTGCGTACAATGACTTGCGGTTGCATATTAAACTAGAAATGTGACATGCCGTGCGGTCAGCCGCCCCCGCGGCCAACCGCTAGTACGTAGGAGCGCTAAGGCGCGGTACAGCAGACCCGGTCGAACAATAGTTCGACCTATTTTATGTTAAGTACGCGTAATTACACAAATGCGAACTGTAGCAAAACAATAGTGTAGTTAGTAACGAGACTCATCAGACTTAATTGTAACGCAGCGTCTACGTAGAACAGGCCACACACACGTATCTTGCTGAATGTTGCTCGATGTAAGCGTAGTACGTTCTTGCACAGTATTTTTTGCTCACCTGTAATATTTATAATTTCCCAAACCAATTCTTATCGTAAATATAGGTGTCGATAGGTGCACTATAAAAAATGAAATGTATTACAAGTCCTTCCAGCTGTTATATCATCCAACTAAGCTTACATATAATACAAATTAGTAATAATGTATTGCTGCATAGATTTTTCACTAAACATTGGAAATCATTTAACTTTTACTCTTCCCAAGTAACACTCGTTTGCGATTTGCTCTTAAACATTTCCTATGTTTTCATAGATTTTTTTCTCTACACCTCCGGGTTTGAATACTTTGAAGTACGTGGCTAATATTGAGAGCGTGAAAATATGGTCGAGTTGGAGGGAAGCTAATAAACATTCAATAACAGCGTAACTTTTCTCGATAGCTGCAACTTGGGAGTCTTTAAGTCAAGTGTGAATAGGTTACTTCTAGGCAAGCGTGCTCCATCTTCGACCACATCATCGCTTACCATCAGGTGAGATGGTGGTCAAGCGCGTGCCTATTAATAGTAAAAAAAAAACAAGAGCATAAAATGTAGTTTGCGTGTGTCTGGGTAGAAACATACCTGAGCAATTGGACAATAAAGTCGTTGCGCAAGTATCTTGAACTCTTTCTATGGCTAAATAACATTTCTCACATTGCATGCTCAACATTGTTTGATACACTAAATCCTTCAGTATCCAAAAAATAACAGCCAGGCCTCCAACGATGGCTATATGCTGAAATGATAAAAAAACATCGTTCACGTGTGAAAAATTCGCTGTTAGACATGAAATAGTGTCTCCCACATTGAATCTCCTTGAGCTGAACAGTGAGCCTAGACAAAATTTCATTAAAACTAAGTTTTTTTCAGAATTTGTGGCGTTTTCAAATTGTTTTCAAGTGTGATCACTGGTAGAACGTCACTAACTCTTGACTGCCCATAATTATATTACACAAACTGACCCGCACAACTTTGTGTGTGTCACATTTTTCATGAGTTCCTGCTTCTTTTGGTCGTAGCGTGATGTTATACAGCCTATACAGCCTCGATAAATGGGATATCCAACACTAAAATAATTTTACAACCAAACAAAAAAACTCAATCAATGTACACATATAAAATTATGGTTGTTGTGGCGACGCTTGGGGTAGGCATATGTCCAGCAGTAGACGTCTTTCGGCTGATTGATGATGGTGATATATATAAAATTCTTCCGTTACTGACTGCTCGAGTGACTGGGAACGTATAGATTTCTATTCATATATTATTTCTAGGGATTGAAATGATCAAAAAAGTATAGAAAAAATAACATGATACTCACTTTGTCATTAATCTCCACGCCCATTTTAAATGACTCAATAGTCACTTGGACGTACAACAGCGCGTGAGTAAATATTTCTAAAATATAGTAAAGTATCTGAAATAAAAACAAAATTAAAAAAGATTATTAGACAGCAACGCAACAAAAAGAACCACTTCATTTTCATCGTATTGTTAGATACTTACAAAATATTGAAAACAATCTTGGTGAATTTTATAACACTCTAATATATCAACGTAAATAATAAACATTTTATTACAGTCTTCTACGTTAGTATTTTGAATTTGCATACTCCAAGCAATAACCTTATTTTTCAATAATTGTACTCCCCGAAAGGCATAATGAATATGAAAATCAAAAATAACCACAATGAGGCACATTAATATAGAAACGTAGGGCAAATCAACCAGTATGCTAAAAACAGTGAAAATAGAGCTATGACAAGTCAAAGCCACAATAACAGTAATCCAATTCCAAATGATGAAACGGTTAAAACTAGCTTCATTGTTAAGAAATCTGTGCACCTTTTGAAAAGTTAGAACAAAGTTAACAGATTTTTTAGTATGAATGACCCCAAAAACAAAATTGATTATAAATCCTGAACAATAGAATAATGTGTCATATAATGAAGTGACGTATAAGAATCCAATATTACCAACGGAATCTCGGTAAAAATTTAACATAACCGTACGGTAAAAGAATATAAAAATGAATGTTAATGTTGCAATCATTGAAATTAAGGTGGAGATGAGACCATTCGGGGTTATTATATTATTTTTTATAGAATATTTGGGACAGAACATAATATATTGCATCAGATTCAAAGGAAAAAGCATCGACTGTAAATCTTTGTCCACTGTTTTGTATACAATATTTTTTACATGAGGTTTTCGTTTGGTAACTTGAATTGTTTTCATTATCGCAAGTTATTGACAGTCTTTTTCTCTTGCGTTACACTCTTGATAGAGTGGTCGTGGTCGTATCTCCAGGGGGAGTGGCTCACTTCACAATCCTTCGCCACTCGTCGCGAATCGCTGTCTTTCTGGAACATTAATGGAGAGGTCCACCTAGTGCCGATTTTATCTAGTCCGTCCACCTCATGGATGACCTGCTTCTGACCCGGACACCCTCAACTCGTTCCTGTACTACCAGGCGCTCAATCGATGACTCATCACGACGCGATACAGTGACGACGCGATAGTGACAGTACCTTGTAGCTAAAAGGTTATAGGTACACAACTGGTAACAATTAATGTTTTGATTGCGCAGATAAACTTTATTAATATAATTGGGGTGTTACCAATCATATTTTATACAGGGTGGAAAGTTGAAGCAACCCGGAAGTAAAACAATCAAATCTTTATTTTTTACGTTTTAAGTTTAGACTAGCTGTGTCCACGACTTCGTTCGCGTGGATGTCGGAAAAATATGTGTTAATTAGCTAAAATCTACGTTCAGTGATTCAAATAAACGCTAAATTTTAGTGTCGGGATTAAACTTAATATTTTTAAGTACCTATTTTGAATCCAATCTGTGGTATTTTGCGTGATGCTCCCACAAACGCACAGACAAAAATTTCGAAAATTGCATTTTTGTGTCCTATGTCTTTTACCTAACATTTCAATGTAATTTTGTGAAAAATATTCAATGTACTCGTATATATAAAAAGGTACTTGTCTATGTAGAATGTTTGAAAATTCTTCTTCTCTTTATAACTTCTTCTTCTTATCGTGTGGGCAGTAAGGTCTATGACCACACACCATAGTGTCCGAGTTTCTAAGCCGCCTCAAGGGCCTCTGACATGGATAATTTGATGACCGCCATTTGTCGGCTGGGAACGCACGTATATGCGTTCCGAGCACGAAATCATCTTTTTATCAGACAATCAGGTGATTCAAGCCTGCAATGTCCTAGCCAAACTAGAAACAACTTTACAAAGTAGGCTTCCCAAGGGAATTGAACCCAAAACCACTGGGTTACAAGACAAACGCCTAAACCAATCGACCACGGGGGCAATTGATGTTAGTTTCGCGTGTTATTCAGCCAATTCAGTGGTTGATGCGACGGGAGCTAACTAACGATGCCTGCATTGCTAAGTTATGGAAATCCTACGATTTTACTTTATAAAATTAATCTAAAACTTATTATATCTGTAGGTAAACGAAAATAATGAAAATAACCAATGACCCTTGTGATACTTTACTTTTGGCATGAATACGTTATTAAAACGTATATTGTTTGTTTTCCTTTTTTCTTTGAGAAGGTTCAAGTATCATCCTGTATATTTCATTAAATTGCTAAATTCAATTACTCACCATGTTGATGATGATGATGATGTAGATGATGAATTTATTAAGACCACGAAGTTATTATAGCATATCGCAATTCATTTCCTAATGTTTTTAATGGATCACTACAAACTTCCACGTGCTAAGCACAGAGAATACATTAGAATTATTAAAATGAATCAAACTGATACCCTAATCTACTGGGAAAGTGATCGATGCATACCTAATTTGAAAAAGTACCGAATACTTATATCATATCTCGGTCATTCAGAGGTACGATGGCGGACACGATTGAGTGACCGCAGTGTATTGCGAGTTTTTGGAGCGGGCAGTTATTTTTTAACCGACTTCGAAAAAGAAGCCGGTTACCAATTCAGATGTTTATATTTTTATGGACATACCATCGTCGAATTACAAGTAACTCTGTTTAAACATATCTTTTATTTCCTCCCTTAACTTTAGCAACTAGATCTTGATATCTTCTGGTATCAACCTCAACCCAGTTAAGGCTTCATGACCAGACGCTTTGGAATAGCATCTTAATAGTGATAGTTAATGGTGTGAGCCATCCTAATGGATCGAATATTTTCGATATGTTCCCTAATGTTTTTGTTGAGTCTGACTGTTTGGACTAGTAGATTTTCTGGTTTAACAAACATTTTTCTAAGTCAACGAGTAATTTTGACTAATTGGAGGCTCATTTCCGTAGGTTGAACCAGAGTGGGTGCTGAGTGTCGGGAGGACACAGCGCGGCATACGCTGGCAGAGTGTGCCGCTTGCGAGGAGCCACGCCTTGCCCTCATCTCTGTGGTAGGCAGTGATATCTCGCTGTCGGCCGTAGTTCGTGCTATGGTCGACGGCGATGAGTCCTGGGACGCGGTGGCTCCTTCTGCGAAACAAAAGGAGACTGCGGAAAGGGAGAGGGAGATCTCGACCTCTCTCCCAGCCCGCAGCAAGTGCACCTGGCGTCGGAGGAAGGCATACGCTGCCCTCTTCCGGCCCTAACTGGGTCCAGGAGCGGCGGACTTGGGGATGTCCTTCGGCCCCCATTCATTCGCACCCGAGGTGGCGGTGGGTGGTGTTCCCGTGCGCCCCTCTTTGACGTCGTGGGGGGAGTCAAACACCTCACTCCCCCGCTGACCCGAGGTGGCCAGCGGAGACGGGGCGGCACCAGCCGGGGATTACGGAAGTCGCATTAGGTCTCGCGATCTGCCCGGAGCCATCGAGAGGGGCCTTACCTACAAGGAGGTCCTCACGCAGGTGAGGGCCAACGTCGCGTTCCCCGACTTGGGAACCCCGACCGGCTTTAGAATGAAGTCGGCGGTTACGGGGGCGCGGCTGTTCGAGGTGTCGGGTCCTGATGGCAGCCAGAAAGCGGACGTCCTGGCCGCCAAATTGAGGGAGGTCCTCAATGGAGAGGACGTTCGAGTGTCCAGGCCCGTGAAGACCGCTGAATTGCGCGTTGATGGCCTGGACGACTCGACGACCCCGGAGGAGGTCGTGGCGGCCGTCGCTCGAAGCGGGGGATGTCCGCCGGGTGACGTGCGGGCGGGCGAGATTCGCGCCGACGCTGCCGGGCTCGGCATCATCTGGATAAAGTGCCCGGTAGCGTCGGCGAAAAAGATCGCCGACAGCGGGCGTCTTCTGGTGGGGTGGGTGGCAGCACGGGTGAAGCTGCTGCAACCCAGGGCTATGCGGTGTTACCGATGCCTTGACGTTGGGCACGTCAGGGCACGTTGCACCGCCGCAATTGACCGCAGCGAACTATGTTATCGCTGCGGTAAGCTCGGCCACAAGGTGGCCCAATGCTCCGCAACGCCAAACTGCAGCCTCTGTACCGCTGCAGGGAGGCCCGCGGAGCACATTGTGGGTGGCAAGGCCTGTGGCGCGCCCGCCCCCAAGACGGGCAAGAAGAAGAAGAAGAAAAAGAAGGGAGCAAACAAGGCTGCCGGGGACTCTTTACATCCCCCGCAGCCTGGTTGCTCTTCGGCCGACTCCCGGCCTGAGAATGGCACCGAAGGAATGGATTGTGCGTAATGGCACAATTCCATTTCCTCCAGGGCAATATCAACCACTCTGCCAGGGCTCAGGATCTTTTACTCCAGAGCATGGCAGAGTGGTCGATTCATGTGGCTGTGGTCGCCGAACCGTACTACGTCCCCCCCCGAGATAACTGGGTGGGTGACCTGGACGACTCGGTGGCCATTATTGGCGAGGCTCTTGCCGACCCGTCCCGAGGTCACGGCTGGGTGGCCGCCCTCGCGAACGGCATCGGCACTATTGGAGTGTATTTCTCGCCCAACAAGAGCCTCGCCGACTTCGAGAGCTTCCTTGTCGAGTTAGGTGCCGTCGTGAACCGGTACCTCCCACGCCCAGTGCTGTTGCTCGGGGATCTCAATGCCAAGTCTGCGGCGTGGGGATCCCCGGTCACCGATGCCAAGGGTGAGGTGCTGGAGGAGTGGGCGGTCACGACCGGCTTGACCGTCCTTAATCGGGGCTCGGAGTACACGTGTGTGCGGCAGCGGGGCGGTTCTATAGTGGACGTCTCGTTTGCTAGCCCTACTGTCGCTAGCCGTGTCCGCGACTGGCATGTCGCCGTGGAGGTGGAGACGTTATCGGATCACCGATACATCCGTTTTGACGTCTCCCCCCAGACCGCGGGCGGCCGTAGTCCATCGGCCCCGCGAACGGACGGTCCGCGCTGGGCGCGCAAGCGCCTCGACAGGGAGCTTCTCGAGGAGGCTGCTATTGTGCAGGCCTGGATCCGGGAGTCGGCGACGACCGAACCCGTCGACGTCGAAGAGGGGGCGCAGTGGTTCCACGGGGCAATGACGCAAATCAGCGACGCGTCCATGCCCCGGGTCCACACACAACCCAAAAGGCGCCAGGTGTACTGGTGGTCCGCCGAGATCGAGCAGTTGCGTGTCTCGTGCGTGCGAGTCCGGCGCCGGTACACCCGATACCGAAGAAGACGTCGTCGGGTGCCTGACGAAGAAGCCGCGCTGTATGAAGTGTACCGCGCGGCTAAGGAGGCTCTGCGGCTTGCTATCGGCGAGGCGAAGACGCGTGCCAGGGAGGAGATGTTGGAGACTCTCAACGGGGATCCGTGGGGGCGTCCATACCGCTCGGTCCGAGGCAAACTCGGACCTTGGGCGCCTCCGCTTACGGAGAGTCTCGAACCTGAGCTGCTGGAGGACGTAGTCGCAGCCCTCTTCCCGGCACGAGCGGAGCATACTCCGCCGCCGATGGTTCTGCCTACAGCCGCAGAGCCTGAAGAGAACGCCAGCGTCCCAGAGGTGACAGAAGCAGAGTTGAGGGCGGCCGTGATGCGGCTCCGGGCGAAAAACACTGCCCCGGGGCCCGATGGGATTCACGGCTGCGTGTTGGCTCTCGCTCTGAAGGAGCTGGAGCCCCAACTGAGGGGACTCTACTCAGCGTGCCTGGAGCAGGGCCAGTTTCCCGTTCAGTGGAAATCAGGTCGTTTGGTCCTGCTCAGAAAGGCGGGGCGCCCTGCGGACTCGCCGTCCGCGTACCGGCCCATAGTGCTGCTGGACGAGGTGGGAAAGTTGTTCGAGCGGATAATCGCCGCCCGCCTCGTCGGCCACTTGTGCGGAGAGGGGCCGGACCTGGCCGAATGCCAGTTCGGGTTTCGGCATGGGCGCTCCACTATCACGGCGATATCGCGAGTGAGAGTCCTGGCGGAGGAAGCAGTGTCCCGGGGCGGGGTGATGTTGGCGGTGTCCTTAGACATCTCCAACGCCTTCAACACCCTGCCCTGGAGTTGTATTCGGGAGGCACTGCGCTATCATCGAGTGCCTACCTACCTCCGCCGCGTCATTGGGGCTTATTTGACGGACCGGTGTGTCACCTATCTGGGACGTGATGGCAGACACCAGCACCCCATGTCGTGCGGCGTTCCGCAGGGCTCGGTCTTGGGCCCACCCCTGTGGAACATCGGTTACGACTGGGTACTGAGGGGCGAGCTCCCGCCGGGAGTGGACCTGACGTGTTACGCTGACGACACGCTGGTCACTGCCCGGGGGAGCTCGTACAGGGAGGCAGCGTTGCTGGCGACGGCCGCGGTCTCACAAGTGGTGAGCCGCATACGGCGCCTTGGCCTGGAGGTAGCCCTCAACAAGTCGGAGGCCATAGCCTTTCATGGCCCCCGGCGGGCGCCGCCAGCGGGATCACACATAGTTGTTGGGGGGGCCCGTATCGCTGTCGAGTCCACCATGAAGTACCTGGGATTGGTTCTCGACAGCCGGTGGGATTTCGGCCCCCATTTCCGGCGGCTGGCGCCCAAGTTGTTGGGCGCGGCTGGGGCGCTGTCAACGCTGCTTCCCAATCTGGGGGACCCGAGCACCGCCTGCAGGCGGTTGTACGTGGGGATCGTGCGATCAATGGCCTTGTATGGGGCCCCGATCTGGGCGGCTGACCTGACGGCCGGCACCATCACTGTTCTGCGGAAGCCGCAGAGGGTGATGGCCGTCAGAGTCATCAGGGGCTATCGCACAATCTCCTACGAGGCGGCTTGCGTACTGGCCGGATCTCCGCCCTGGGACCTGGAGGCAAAAGTCCTCGCGTCACTGCACCGGTGGCGTGAGGAGGCGCGGGCGCGCGGCGAGCGACTGATGCAGCAGCACATTAAGATGCGTCAGTCGCAGCTGCGCGAGGTTCTGGTGGCGGAATGGCGGAACAGGCTCTCACGCCCTTCCGCCGGCCTCGTCACTATCGAGGCCATCCGGCCAGTGCTCGAGCTGTGGCTCGGGAGAAGGCACGGCTCCTTGACATTTCGTGTGACGCAGGTCCTCTCGGGGCATGGCTGCTTCGGGAGGTTCTTGTGTCGCATAGGCAGGGAGCCGGACGCTCGGTGTCACCACTGCGTCGACTGTCGGGAGGACACGGCGCGGCATACGCTAGCAGAGTGTGCCGCTTGGGAGGAGCCGCGCCGTGCCCTCATCTCTGTGGTAGGCAGTGATCTCTCGCTGTCGGCTGTAGTTCGTGCTATGGTCGACGGCGAGGAGTCCTGGGACGCGGTGGTCTCCTTCTGCGAAACAGTTATCGCGCAGAAGGAGGCTGCGGAAAGGGAGAGGGAAATCTCAACCTCTCTCCCAGCCCGCAGCAGGCGCACCGGGCGTCGGAGGAGGGTATACGCTGCCCTCTTCCGGCCCCCCTAACTGGGTCTAGGGGCGGCGGAATTGGGGATGTCCGTCGCCCCCCATTCATTCGGCCCCGAGGTGGCGGCGCGTGGTGTTCCCGTGCGCCCCTCTTTGACGTCGTGGGGGGAGTCAAACACCTCACTCCCCCCGCTGACCCGAGGTGGCCCGCAGAGACGGGCTGGCACCAGCCGGGGATTACGGAAGTCGCATTAGTTCTCGCGATCTCCGGTTGGTGAGAGATGGAGCACCGGGGTGGTTTTAGTCAGTAAGAGTCTGACAGACCCCTCCGCCCGCCCCAGGGCGGAGGACATCCATGAGGATTTCCCCCCGTCACAAAAAAAAAAAAAAAAAAAGGTCTCGCGATCTCCGGTTACAAAAAAAAAAAAAGTTTGGGTGCTGAGTAGTTTTATTAGGTCTGACTTGGCTTGACTTTTTCTGGTCTGGCTTGTTCCATTGAGTTTGCTAATGCATTTGGATAATTTAGTTTTCCCTCGGCAGCTAATTGTCTTAAGGACATCATAGCCTAAAATGGTGCAGGTTTTGTGCCGTAAGTTGTGGTTGTAAGTTGGTATGATTGAATAGGTTGGTATGGTGAGTCCCTCCATAATATCTTCTGATACAATTGGTCTTCTGGATGTAACATAATTTGTCGATATTTTTTTTCGATATCAGCTGTCTAAACAAACTCATGCTATCTCCATTTAAAAATTAGTTCCTGCAGATCCTGTTGCAGGGTGAGACCTCGGTATATGATGTCATTCAAGCTAAGTCCTGATGATGATCTAGCAGACGCGTTGAAAATGACACGTAACTTAGTAGTGGTTGACTCGGCACGAGTGACGCAGTGGTTTTCTTTTTACTATATATAGACACGCGTTTGACCACTATTTCACCTGATGGTAAGCGATGATGTGGTCGAAGATGGAGCACGCTTGCCTAGAAATAACCTATTCACTCTTGACTTAAAGACTCCCAGGTTGTAGCTATCGCGAAACACAGACTCCGGCATGGAATTTCACTCCTTAGCTGTACGCATTATGAATGTGTTACCAAAACGTTTTGTGCGTATGGGTGGGATATCCACCGTGTACCGGTGGCGCATCGCCGTTCGTCTTGTGGTCCGACGATGGAACGGGCTTGGCGGAATTAAATTATGCAATTCCGTCGCACATTCCCCAAAATGCAACCGGTAAAAAACCGACAGGCTAGCAACTCGTCGTCGATGCTCAAGACTTTTGACTCAAGAGCATCAAGTTGGTATCTGGCAGATCCATCCCAAAGATGAGTGCAGTATTCCATACACGATCGAACTTCTGCTTGATAGAGTTTAAGCAGCTGTTCCGGCGTGAAGTATCGTCTCTCCTTTGCTAGAATCCCCAACTTCTTTGCAGCCACTTGAGCTTTTGCCTCTATGAAAGGGCCAAAATTGAGAGTAGATGTTAATGTAACCCCAAAAAGCTTAAGTTGGTCGGTTATCGGCACGGTTAAACCTCGAAAAGATGGAGCTGGGTGAAATTGGCTCCTTTTGGCGGAAAATAGACACGCTTGGGTCTTAGCAGCATTGAACTTGACCAGATTGGCATCACCCCATTCAGAGACAGCCTGTAAGGACACGTTCAAGTGCTCAACCATTGCTTCCCGGAGAGACCGGATCTGCGACCCACCAGCTCGTGCGTCGGACACGTATCTCTCAGCAACAGTGCTGTCGTCTGCATACCCAAAGGCAGATCATTAATATGCAGCAAGAATAGTGTTGCCAAAAACGCCGACCCCTGAGGAACCCCGGCATTAATATCCAGCAGTCCAGACGAGCAGCCATCTATGACCACTCGGATAGACCGATCCCTCAGGAAATCAGCGATCCAATCACACAAACCGGCGGGCAGACCGAAGGAAGAAAGCTAACCAATAAAGCTATCGTGCCAGACCCTGTCGAAGGCCTTCGAGATGTCAAGGGAGACCGCTAGTGCCTCCCCGTGCTTCTCTATGGCCTCACTCCAGATTTGAATGGCATACGCTAGAAGATCCCCAGTTGACCGATTTCCGCGGAACCTGTATTGACGGTCACTAAGAATATCATTCGCTTCTAGGTACGCCAGGAGCTTATGATTCAGCACGCGTTCCATAGTCTTACAGAGTATGGACGTTACCGAGATGGGTCTATAATTCGACGAGTCAGCTCGACTACCCTTCTTGGGCACGAGCTGCACGTTAGCTTGCTTCCAAGCCTTCAGCACTATTCCAGTCTCAAACGAAAGGCGAAATAGGCGTGTCAAGATCGGAGACAACTCAGGCGCACAAGTTTTTAGAACAATTGCCGGTATCCCGTCGGGGCCACTAGCCTTGTTCACGTCTAGGTTACGCAGTACCCTACAGACGTCCTTCTGATGAATGCGAATGTTCGACATACTCGACTCGCATCCACCAGGAGAAGCAGGGGGCGTCGCGCCACCACGGATCCAGACGTGACGATTCCGCAAACAAGTTCGCTTTCTCCTCAGTAGAGTGGGCCAGCGTCCCGTCGGGCCTCAGCAGTGGTGGTAGTGAGGGGCGGCAGAAGTTCGCTTCGACCGACTTAGCCAGGGACCAAAAAGCCTTACTACCTGCTGGGTATGAAGTAAGCTTGTTCCCTATTCAGCTAATGCGGTCAAACCGAGCCCTCCTCAACACTTTCTTGCAGGACTTGGCAGCCCTGTTGAAGGCTCTCTTCTTCTTACTCACGTCATTTGCTTTGCGCGTACGAGCGTCGACCCATGCTAGGTACGCCGCGTGCTTAAGCGCATCAGCGCGATTGCACTCGGCACCAAACCAAGGACGAGCTTCGACAGATTTCGCTATGTCAGAGAACAGAATGTAGTACTCCATTCCCCTCCGCAACACATCCAACACGGCGTCCGCACACGACGAAGCATCAGTGGAAGAAAAGCAAGTAGGCTGCCAAGGGTAACATGCGAAAAAAGATCGCATGCCATCCCAATCTGCTGACCTGTATCATACTGTATCATCCTGTATACCCGCCGGGTGCCTCTTGGGCTAGGATCGGGCGGGGAGTAGACGGATACAAACTTCACCAGATAGTGGTTGAAACTACCTAGTGGTGAAGAAATCGACACCGAATAACGATCTGGATCTGTTGTCAGCAAAAGGTCCAAGCAATTGGCAGCGTGCGAATCAACATCGGGCACCCTCGTTGCCCCCTGGACCAGCTGGGTAAGATTTAACGCAAGCACAAGCTTTCGCGTCTTTCGTCCAGCATGGTCTGTGCACTGGTATGGGAAGAGCCACTCCTGATGGTGGGCATTGAAGTCCCCCAGTAACACCAATTGAGCAGAAGGGTACCGCTGCTGAGCCGCATCCGCCGCCACTCTCAGGTGCTGTGTAAGCCCAGTTGTCTCCAAATTACCGCTGTGCGAACGGTAGACGCAGGCGTAGACAATATTGTCTAGGCCTGTGTCCATTATAGCCCACAGCGTCAAGAACCTGGAGTCTTCAAGGTAACGGAGACGCCGATAGCAGATGTCGTCCCGGGCGTACATGCATACGCACGCGCGTGGTCTGAAGTTGTGCTCCAGGGTAAACCCTGGGTAAGACAGGTATGACACGTCCGACGGACATCCGATCTGCGTCTCCGACAGGACCAAGAGCGCTGGTTTCTCGGTCTCAAGGTGGTGATGGACTGCAGCGAGATTCGAGTGCAGACCTCGTATGTTAGAGAAGTGCACTTTATGTTTTTCCCTGTTCATAAAAAAAGTGATTGAGGTTGAGGAGAAGGAAATGAAATGAGGTTCCATGCTGCTAACCTTCCCGGCACGCCCCGACAGGACGACATCTTTGGGGGACTAGTCTGGAGACTGCGGGGACGCCCGAGCCCCCCCCGGAATGACCATCGGGCCCTTTCATGTGGTCGCCAACCAGCACGATGGTGCATTCCGGGATTTTTCGTCATTTGGCGGGGCAGCCTTTCATGTGTGACTAGCACACTACTTGGGCCCCCAACCACCTGCGGTCGGTCAGCAGCGCACCGTGCCTCGGATCCCGCTACCCTCCGCGACTAGTTTCCCGATACGCCCATGCCAGGGTAAGCCTGGTTGGTCTGCCTGCATTAGAACAACTATTTCGACCCAGCTCCTCTGAATTGGCTACAATAAGCATCGTACCGGAACGCAGCTAAGCCACTTGGCGGTACGTCTTTGCCCAGTGGGTGGTTACAAGCCATCGGCCGAAGCCTACCACCAGTTAGTGTCACCTGATTAGCACCACCCGGGGGCCACGTGTAGGGTCTAAAATAGGGTATTCTCCTACGGACGCGGGTGACTCGGCCCCCAAAAGGTGGCGATGGTGTGGTAGGTAGCTCTCGAGTGTCGTGCTTGATGGTGACAGCATTATAATATGGTTAAACTTTATGTATTCTGCTTTCAATTCTGGATTTTTCTATAAAATTGTTTCTAAGTTACCAAATTGTGCCAATGCTGATGGTATAGTGAGGCCTAGATGTTCCTTGGTTTCTGATTTGAACGGCATCGGCAGTCGGACTTGGTATCTCCCATTTTCAGTCTCTCTGTTGTAGACAGAAAATATTGTAAACATTCTTGATCTTTGGTGGACATTTTGATCTACTAGTTGATGTCTTCATTTTCCCAGAAACTGCTTAAATCGTCCGTATTGTGAAGAACGCAAACGTTACACCTGTATTGCGGTATTATTGTCCCACAAAGCAACCATCCTTATTACGTTAGTTGGGATATTGGTTGACCCTCGACGTCACTCCTCAAAAGGCCACCTAAAGCTATCTTGCAGTATACATCTGGTCCACTGGCCGACTGGTATTAAGTTCTGGGTCTGCCAAAGTAATGTTTTGTATATGAGGCCAGGATGGTTTTGTGAATGATTTAAATGGTAAACTTTGATCAAGATATTCATTATAAGGGGTTGTACATTGTTTTATAGAAAACAGTTTCATAGAATTTCGTTTCATTTAATTTTTTCTCGTATTATCATTTCATAGAATAATCAATACCTACGCAAAATAATTACATTGAATAAATTTAAATCACAGATTTTTGTTACAAATTCACTTTATATGTCGATATTTCATATCATAGAATAACATATCATACAAATCAAATATTCTTTATCCTCATATACAGAGTTTATACGACAGAGGGGCATTAAATTACACTACGTATACTATACGTGTTTAGTATTAATTCGATACGTTACAAAAACAAAAAACGCCAGAAATTAGAAAACTATTTTTTCAAACAAACTAAATAGCTTACAAATCAGAATAAAACGCAACCACCCTTTGTAAATAAATTAGACTGACCGTAGATACTGTAAGGATCGCTTTTAATGGGGAGCGAAAGGCACCTACTCTTTAATAAATAAAATCAGAGTTTTTTCAAGTATATTTATATATTGCGTGTTTTCAACGTCAAGGCAAACAATCGAATTTCTTAGAAAAAACTAACATTTTCTTATGTCATCACATTCGAATTCTAACTTACTCTTTTTTCTTAACTCTTTCAAGGCTTATGTCATTGAGATCGCACCTCCCAAAGAGGATCTCTGCATGAGCTACCCCCCGAAGAATGGAGGATAGTAAGATTAATTTTCTTGCAAACATACATTCTCAGCCTTGGAAGAGTCAAGCACCTTCCTACTCCTAACCCGAAGTCCCTGCCTAAGTGGCGACTCTTCGTAGACAGGTAGACGTATGCCTCTATAGAAGCAGTTTCAGTCATACACTGCGCTGGGCAATATTCTTTAAATTATTATGCGCCATTTGCGCAATATCTTAAAGCAGTTATGCTGAAACCCTGCTGCAGCAAAACGCCACGAAAACCTGCAACACATCGTCGGACGTAAACAAAATCGATGCGACAATTCACATCTATCCAGAAGGGATTGAATTGATTAGATTTACCCTAACTAATCTACGTGGTTGCTCGTCGGATGATCCTAGTAGGTCTACTCTGCTAAAGTTTTTAAATTTTAACTTTGAACTTACTCCACTGATTATAATACATAAGAATTGAAATCAATTGCCTCCATAATCAGTTCAACCAATGGTGACAACTAGCCACCCTTCGCGAAGGTTATACCTCGTATGCAAAGTTAGTTTAACCACCCATGGAGTTTTTTAATGGCGTAAAATTAATCGCGAAAACTCTACCTCTAACACCATTGGAATGAGTTCACCCTAGCTAATATTATTTAAACGCGCTCTTCACAAATCTGGGAGCGCCCTCGAAGTCGTCGATCACGTACAAGTCCTTCTTCGAATGTACATGGAACGGAAGACTCACTTAATATCTTATTCATCCTAACAAGCCAAAATAATGCTTATTTACATGGAATTATAACTAACATCTGCTAACCGCGATCTAACATAAAATGGTTTCAACCTATTTACATGGACAATATCTATAAATCTCCCATTACCAGGTTTACTTATTACATAGTTTACTTCCGAAATCCGCCTAACTATTTTGTACGGTCCCTTATAGGGATGAGGTAAATAGAATAATAAAAAATCTTAAAAATAAAAGAAGCCACGGAATTGACGAACTTCCACCAACTCTGTTAAGACAATGCGCCGACGAATTAACTTTACCTTTTTATTTACTCATCAATCAATCTTTTGAAGAAGGCGTATTTCCCGACTTGTTAAAAAAAGCACTTATAAAACCGATCCATAAATTTTTTGAAAAAGCTATGTGCGACCGCGTCTATGCATTTTGTGAAAAATATAATATATTCAACGACAGTCAAAATGGTTTTCGCAAAAACCGATCAACGACTTTGGCTGTTTACAAATATATCCAAGAAGCCCTTAACACAATTAATAACAAAAAATATGCTATAGGATTGCTGTTAGATATGACGAAAGCATATGATAAAGTTCAGTTTGATATATTACTAAATAAGCTATATAAAATCGGCATCCGCGGAAAAAGTCATGATTTGTTCACCTCGTACCTAAAGAACAGAGAACAAGTCGTAGAAATTGAATATTACGATAGCAAAACAAGAGAAATTAAATTAATTCGATCTCAAAACATACCCGTAAATGCATCAATACCACAAGGAACAGTGATAGGATGTCTACTGTTCCTTATTTACATCAACGATCTCCCTAACCACATAAATGAGCCATGCGTGTTGTTCGCCGACGATATTTCTATTTTAACACCATGTGAGAATAATATTGATTTAAACCAAAAACTGACTTCCATACTTGACACTACAACACACTGGATGAACGAACACAACCTTGAAATTAACTTCACTAAGACAAAAATTATAACTTTCTACCCTCGACAAAAGAAACCCTTAAATATAATTTTCAATTACAACGGACAAAACTTAGAAGTTGTAAATAAATTCACCCTTTTAGGCCTAGACGTAGATTCACACATAGATTGGAAACCCCACATTCAAAAAATAAGAGCTAAACTATCTAAGTTTACATACGCCCTCAGAGAAATAAAAAAAACCACAGACCTCAAAACAGCATTAGTTACCTATTACTCATACGCGTTTGCATGGCTCAAATATGGAATTATCTTATGGGGAAATAGCACAGACGCGCCTACACTATTCACTTTACAGAAAAAAATGATAAGAATATTAATGAATATCCAAGATTCCGACTCCTGTAAACCCTACTTCAAAGAGCTAAAAATATTAACTGTACCCTGTCTTTATATACTGGAAATTTGCAAATTTGTTCGAAAATATTCACAATTCTATACAAAAAGAGAGGACATTCAAACTAAAATCACACTTAGACATAAAAATAGGCTTAACATACCCACTTCACGATTGAAAATGCACTCTTCTAGTGCATTTGTTATGTCTATTAAAATATATAATAAGTTACCAGAATTCATCAAAAATGCAGACAGTAATAATATGTTTATCAATAAACTAAAACAATTTCTAATAGACAAATCCTACTATACTATAGACGAATACTATAACGATAAATATAAACTACAATAAAAACTATTAATTATATACTGTATCACTGTAAAAATGTATCTACTTACAATAGTGAATAACATATAAATTAAATTTACACAAAATTAATTTGAATAAATACATAATTTAAAACTGATGACGATACAAATACTTGACATTTAATTTATTATACAAAGACATTACATACATAAATTAATTTAAATAATAACATAATTTCATAATAATGATGACAAATGAAATAACTGATATAATTTAATAATAATGATGACAGAAACAAATTGAAATATCTGACATCATTTATCAAGACTACACACAGACATAATTATAATATTTATACATAATTAATTTAAATAAATACATAATTTAATAATGGTGACGATAAAAATAAATAAAAATAACTCAATATTAATAAAATTTAAAATAACGATGACAAAAATAAATTAAAGTATGGAACATAATTCACCACACAATAATATACATATAAATCTATTAACATTTTAACCATCTAATTACCTGTAATAATAATTAATGAATTCCATGAATTGTTACTTAGTCTTCGTCCTCTCTCCTAACTTTGCTGTGCCCGACAGGGTCCATATTGATCTTGACAATATTTATACCACCTATATGTACATAATATGGAATGCAATAAAATATTGAGTATTGAGTATTGAGTATACAACCTACAAAGTTTCGTGCTTCTACCCGTTTGCCGCCTAGGAGTATAAACCATCACCAGTTGGTTCGCTAGGAAATGCCTAACTTTCGCTTTCCTATCATAGATAATTTTCTGTCTAACTTGCGCCTTTCTTATGTTTTATATATAGCACTTCGTGACAGTTGGGCTTTCATATTAAGTCGTTGTACGAAATCTACCGATTGACTCTGTTCCCAGTGTTGGCCGTTAAGTCTGTTAGGAACGATGGTTCCGCAGCATAATATAATAAGACGTACGGTGACATTCTGGTGCTAGACTGTTTACTGGTATTATATGCGAAACATACTAGGGGGACATAACTACACCAATTTCTTTGATCTGCAGCAACATACATGGATAACATCTGGGTCAGCGTCCGGTTAAAACGTTCTACCAGACCGTTCGAAGCTGGGTGAAATGCTGTAGTGAAACGTGACTTCGCCTCGAAATATTTAACTGTATCTCTCACTAAATGAGACGTAAAGACCGACCCCCTATCCGACACTATCTCTTTGACACCACCATATCTACAGAAAATCTCATCAATTAGGAACTCGCTAATACTTTGTGCCGTTACCCTGGGAACCGCTTTGCAGACTGCATATCTCGTTGCATACTCTACACTAACTATAATATACCGTTTACTTTTCAACGATTTCTATACCTGACGGGAACTCCGCCTGTAGGCTGTCGCACATGACTTTAAAAGACAGATTTTCTTTATAAATAAATTTGAAATATGCTAGGGCTGGCCCGTCCAGATATGCACCCATAATGAGGGCTAAATCGCTTTCTGGTCATCTATTTATGGCAGCGATTTGGCGAAACTGAGTGAGGAAATCGCTGAATGAGCATGAGGAATCCGTACCCGTGAAGGATACTACTTTCGCCATCTTATTTCGTATAATTACTAGTAACCACTTATCTTTGTAATTATTCAGACGTCGGGTATCGCCTGACCATCAAATTTCTGCAGCCTCTGGAATAACAACGGGGGACAGCTCCTAATCCTCTATATTATTATACTCTTTGGCGTACCCGCTTGGAAATTTTCTTCGTACAGTTTTGAATTTATAAAATTGGGAGTTTCTTCATGCACTTTTATATTTTACGCAGTGCACACGCGTACTATACCGGGCACCTCCACCAATTGTAAGGATCGCTTTTAATGGGGAGCGAAAGGCACCTACTCTTTAATAAATAAAATCAGAGTATTTTCAAGTATATTTATATATTGCGTGTTTTCAACGTCAAGGCAAACAATCGAATTTCTTAGAAAAAACTAACACTTTCTTATGTCATCACATTCGAATTCTAACTTACTCTTTTTTCTTAACTCTTTCAAGGCTTATGTCATTGAGATCGCACCTCCCAAAGAGGATCTCTGCAATACCTAGGTAACACAGTGGCAAATTCGCGCGCGCGCCGGAGCGCGGTATGCTCGCTCGGTGGGGGCCAGGGCGGTGGGACGGCCGGTGACCTAGGCCTCCGCTCGCGCTAGCTTTTATGTTTGGTAAGCTTTTGAAGTACACGCACAAAAACAAACAGACACATTTTTAAATTCTCGATGTGTCCTCCATTCACATTAATGCACAAATTATAGTGACTAATTAAATCACTGTCCGTCGTCAAGCACTTTTGTGGGCAATTGCGACTGTTACCATACCTTTCACTGTACGTTTGCAGAGCTAAAGCTGCGTTTCCACGATATTCGCCGTAAATTAAAATCATGTCAGTGTATTTTGACGCCGTGCAAGTTACACGAAGCATTGTTTGAAAATGGTACCTAGTATAGGCAGTTTAAAGGAAAGCTCCTCTGTCGTATCAACTTTGTATGAAACTTGTTACCAAGAACAAAAAATACATTTTACCGAGTGACAGTTTCTTAACGTTTAACAAAATGCATAACCCTCCTATAAAATTACGACATCGCATTTACAAAAACAATGTGGGTAATTTATTTTTTTTACCGACTTCACAAAAAGGGGGAGGTTCTCAATTCGGTTGTTTTTTTTATGTTTCTTCTTCCACCTGGCGTTTATCCCGGCTATTGCCAGGGTCCGCCTTCCTACTTAGCTTCCTCCACTTTGCCCGATCTTGAACGTCCTTCTCAGTCAGGCCATTGGCTCTCATGTCGGACTTGACGACGTCCAGCCAGCGCTTGCGAGGGCGACCACGGGACCTAGCCCCAAGAACAGCCATATTCATGCATCTCCGACCAACGAACTCCATAGAGCGGCGCATGATGTGCCCATACCATCGCAGACGACACTCTTGCAGTTTTTCCCTCACGTCACGGACAACAAGACTACCTCGGATGAAAGAGTTGCATATGCGATCGGATCGCGTTACGCCACTCATCCACCTCAGCATCTTCATCTCCGTGACGCGAAGCTCCTGGGTGTGTCTGCTTAGTGTTGGCCAAGCCAACACTCGCCCCCGTACAGTAGGACAGGCCGTATGATGCATTTATTTATATCTGCCCCTTGAGCTTCGGAGGCATTTTTCGGTTGCATACAACGCCCGTTACCTCGCGCCACTTTGCCCAAGCTGCGCCTATACGTGCTTGGACATCGTCGTCCACGTTGCCAGACTCGTGCAGCACGGATCCAAGGTACCTGAACGTATCGGACTTTCTGATCAGGTCCGAACCTATTCGGATGGTGTTTGAATCCGTGCTGCCACAGGATATGTACTCAGTCTTCGCCAAATTTAGTCTCAGACCACCGTTTTCAAGCGTGTCCTTCCAAATGTTGACTTTGCACTCAAGATGGGCTTTGTTCTGATTAACGAGGGCGATGTCATCGGCATACATCATTAGCCATGGAGGCTGATCTTGGATGTTTGCCGTAACTACATCGAGCACTACGTTAAACAAGAACGGGCTAAGAGCCGAGCCTTGGTGAACGCCAACAGATATTGGGAAGCCATTTGATTCGCCAACAGCGGTCTGGACAGAGGACACGTAATCGCGGTACATGTCTCTGATATTGTCAATATAGGCCTCGGGAACGCCCTTGAAGCGCAGTGCCCACCAAATGGACTGCCGAGGTATATAGTCGAAAGCCTTCTGCAGGTCTAAAAACGCCATGATCTTGATACCACGGTAGCTACTACTATCCTGTACGCTACCTTTGCCTTTGTAAACAGGGATAATCAGGCAAAATCGCCACTGGTTCGGCATTTCCTTGGTGATCAGGATGTGACTAAAAAGGCCTTCCACACTTCAATTGGCACATTGTCAGGCCCGACCGCTTTCCGGTTCTTCATGTAGCGAAGAGCAATGCGGGTTTTGTAGGGGGAAATAGGGGAAATAAGTCCAAGGTTAGGAGGCGGTTCGGGAGGAAGGTTATGGGGATGCTGTTTATTAGACAGCTCCGCGAAGTATGTACACCATCTCTCCTTAACAGAGGGGGCATCGTAGAGCAGCTTACCCTGGGCGTCCCTTACACAGAGACATTTGCTAATGTCCCGTGTAGCTTTCTCCCGGGCACGCGCCAGCTTAAAAATAAGCTTTTGCCCCTCCGCAGTTTCCAGCTTGTCGTATAAGGGCGCCAGACTTTTGCTGTGGGCTCTGGCTACAGCTTTTTTGCAAGCGCGCTTAGCCGCTCCATATGCCTCTCTGTCATCCGGAGAGTTGGACCCTTGCCACTGTTTAAATAAAACCTTCTTCTTCCGAGTCGCCTTCTGCACCCCGTCATCCTACCACCACGTCTCCTTGTCTATGATGCGGCCACCACGAGAAGTGCCAAGAACGCGCTTACCCGCATCGGTGATCGCTGAATGGATCCTACTCCAGATCTCTTGAGCGGACTCATGCGGAGCACTGATCTCGAGATGCTCGACCTCCGCGATGAAGTCCGACTGCATAGGACCATCAAGCAACCACCACTTAGTGCGGGGTTTGCGTTTCTCTATCACTTTCTTCTTCGGTACAACCGCAAAGTCCAGGACAAGGAGGCGGTGTTGAGCCGTTAAGCTTTCGCCTGGGATGACTTTGCAGTTGGTAACCTTGCCAATGTGTCACCGTCGCACCAGCAGGTAATCTATTTGGGTTGAGTAGGCACCACTACGGTACGTAATAAGATGCTGGGGCTTCTTCCGAAATAATGTGTTCGCGATGGCTAGATCAGACACAGCGCAGGTGCTGAGTATACTGACTCCCTCTGCATTTAGCTGGCCATAACCAAAACCACCGTGAACACGTCCGTACTCTCCAGCATACTGACCTACGTGACCGTTGAGATCCCC
This sequence comes from Lacanobia oleracea, assembly GCA_950371165.1. Classification (NCBI taxonomy): domain Eukaryota; kingdom Metazoa; phylum Arthropoda; class Insecta; order Lepidoptera; family Noctuidae; genus Lacanobia; species Lacanobia oleracea. The sequence goes on from OX493395.1 coordinate 24,643,247, forward strand.
CCCAACCAAAACACCTTCGGAATTCGGAATAGCGCGTAATACGTCCTCGAACTCATCCCAGAAGGCCTCCTTTCCAGACTCACAGCAACCAGTTTAAGGAGCATAGGCGCTGATTAGGTTCGTTACCGACCCTTCGATCAGCACCCTAACTTGCATCAACCGGTCGCTGCATCGGTCTACTTCAAGGAGTCCATCCTGAAGGTCCTTAGACAGCACCACGGCCACTCCGCCCCTGCCCGCTGGTGATCCGGCGTACACTAGCCGGTACCCCTGCCCGATGTTACGTGACTTATTTCCCTTCCAGCGCGACTCCTGAAGGAAGGCGCACTGGACCCGACGCTTCGCAAGTACGTACGTAAGTCGTCCGCGAGTTCTCAGCAACGTCCGGTTAGGGAGCCAATGTTCCAGGTGGCTAAGCGGAACTTCTTCTTGGGTACTATCCTCTTTAGCCGTGCCCGTTCAGCCTTGACACGGTAGCCCTAGCCCACTTATCGCAGGTTTAGGGCGATGTGCCTGCGCGTCGTTATGCGGCGACGTCCTAGCCCGAGTACCCTTTCTCGACTTGTCCTTGTCCATATTAATATTTGATTGAAGTTGGTTTTACGTGGGGCGACCAGCCGTCTGACCCCCACAACCCTACGAGAGAAAACCAGGTTCGCCAGAGCCTCGTCCGTTGGACAGCAGGGTGCACCGCAAGCAGGTGAGGTTGGCTTGGGTCTTTAAGATGGTAACGGACCCCATACACCCCTGTTTTTTTATGTTTGTTACCTCATTACTCCGTCATTTATGAACCGATTTTAAAAATTTTTGTTTCATCTGAAATGGTATACTTCTCAATTGGTCCCATTGTCACCAAGTCAGAATCTGATGATGGGATCCTATGAAAATCGAGGGCAACCCTCAAATTTTATAGGCACATACAATGTTTTTCATTAACTTTCTAACGCAATTTAGATATTTATGCCTGGTAATCATCATCTCATGTTTCTGAGCTGATGATGGAAAGTATAAATTAGGATCTAACGATCCTAATTTTTACCTTCCACCAACCTGTCGTCGGACCCGATTGATGGAACCCCGCGAAGTGGCAATGGTGGCAAATGGCGATGAAACAAGCATGCAAGCAAGCAAGCAGCACGCCAGCAAGCAGCAAGAATGCAAGTATTCAAGCAAACAAGCAAGCATGCAGTATGCAAGCGAGCATGCGACATGCAGCTTGCATGGTTTCTGTCAAAGCTCGCGGGGACCACCAGAGCCCCGCAGCCGGCGCTGTGGACTTATCATCGCAGATGGTCTCGCGGGCCGCCTCGCCCCTCCGCGCCTACGTGGGCTTAAATTACACTCTAGGGGTAAGGCAGACAAGACTGCATGGGGTCGGTTTTACATCGATTCGTTTCTATCACAAATATTTGTAGCACACGTGTTGATTTTTTAAGATCATAGGTATTTTAATTAAAAAGAATAATATTTAATAAGAATGACTTTTTCACTGAAATATGTTTTAATAAAATACCATGGAAAATACACCGGACAAACAATATTCATTAAAAAATAATTCTACTGTTTGATAAGTTAGTTAAATAAAAAAATGTGATCACGAAATTCATTGAATTGTGTTTCTGTGACATGTTTCATTTAAGTCTTTGAAACAATAATATTTGACATACAATTACAAGGACCAAATGTTATGTGAAACATTTTCTGCGAATCGAAATTCTATGAAATTTCTGTCTCCGATACAAGGGTACACCATTATAAGGACCTCTCCTTCTAAGGCAAACTCACTATGAATTGATTTAATTCGGATGGTTCCTACGTAAAATATGGTTCCTTTGCAAGGGTGTCTTTGTATGTGCCGCCTTCTCACTTTTAAAGAAATTTGAGAACCCTGGTCTATCAAAGCCCCCATGGTATGGTATTTGCCATTATATCCTGAAACTTCTACTGAGGCCGAAACTAAGTTCTTTTTTATTTTTAAACATTGCCCTAGTGTCTCGGACACGTCATCCTAAGATACATGGATTAAAGCTGTCACTTGTTCATCATTGAACCGCGTGACCACGCATGATGTCGCAAGAGCCTTATGGTTTGTTTTACTGATGTGTTTGGTCTGGTTTTGGTTGAGGTAGCGTCATGAAATAATGTATTATGTTAAGCGTTGCATTTGCGACATGTTTTATTGGAACAACATTTTTTATTTAAATGGTTGAATAGGCAATTGATTCAATAACTTAGATTGTTGACAGTTTTCTTACAAGAAACTAGGGACCGTGCGCATCGTCATCACCACTTCCGAGCCTTAGACCTCCTCCGTGTATGTAGAACATAACTGGAAGTGGCTTCTCAGGTTTGACATCAGGCGTTGATGACTTGACACTCAGTCTCATAAACAACAAAACGATGCGTTATATACAAATGCCATAATTATCTCTGTTGTCCTAATAACAGATATGTTATCAGACTCATCATAATGACTCAGATATTTGATATTTTACGTTGCTTTTGTAACATTTGTTTTTTGCGATTATTACATAAATTATTATTGTGCTGATGCGTGCTTGTCAAGTACGTCTTGTTAATACTGAAATATTTATAGGATCTTTTTGTGTAAATATGAAAATGCCAAGAGATATGTGCCTGATAGATCTTGCTCCCTTAGCGTTTTTATAATGGCACTAAAGCAGTAACACCACTATCGAAAGACCAACTTTTTCCACGCAAGATTTTTTTTACTATTTTTATAGGCACGCGCTTGATCACCATCTCACCTGATGGTAAGCGATGATGTGGTCGAAGATGGGGCACGCTTGCCTAGAAGTAACCTATTCACTCTTGACTTAAAGACTCCCAGGTTGTAGCTATCGGGAAACACAGACTCCGGCAGGGAATTCCACTCCTTAGCTGTACGCATTATAAATGTGTTCCCAAAACGTTTTGAGCGTATGGGTGGGATGTCCACCATGTACCGGTGGCGCATCGCCGTTCGTCTTGTGGTCCGATGGTGAAACGGGCTTGGCGGAATTAAATTATGCAATTCCGTCGCACATTCCCCAAAATGCAACCGGTAAAAAACCGACAAGCTAGCAACTCGTCGTCGATGCTCAAGACTTTAGAGCTTCGTCGCGACGAGCCTCTCATTCCAATGATCCTCTTGGCTCGTTTCTCAATTGACTCAAGGGCATCAAGCTGGTATCTGGCAGATCCATCCCAAAGATGAGAGCAGTATTCCATACACGATCGAACTTGCGCTTGATAGAGTTTGAGCAGCTGTTCCGGCGTGAAGTACCGTCTCACCTTTGCTAGGATCCCCAACTTCCTTGCAGCCACTTGAGCTTTTGCCTCTATGAAAGAGCCAAAATTGAGAGTAGATATTAATGTAACCCCAAGAAGTTCAAGTTGGTCGGTTATCGGCACTGTTACACCTCGGAAAGATGGAGCTGGGTGGAATTGGCTCCTCTTGGCAGAAAATAGACACGCTTGGGTCTTAGCAGCATTGAACCAGATTGGCATCACCCAATTCAGAGACAGCCTGTAAGGACACATTCAAGCGCTCAACCATAGCCTCCCGGAGAGAACGGATCTGCGACCCACCAGCTCGTGCGTCGGACACGTATCTCTCAGCAACAGTGCTGTCGTCTGCATACACAAAGGTATCGGGTTTAAGCAGATCATTAATATGCAGCAAGAAGAGTGTTGCCGAAAGCACCGACCCCTGAGGAACCCCGGCATTAAAATCCAGCAGTCCAGACGAGCAGCCATCTATGACCACTCGGAAAGACCGATCCCTCAGGAAATCTGCAATCCAATCACACAAACCGGCGGGCAGACCGAAGGAAGGAAGCTTATTTATAAGGCTATCGTGCCAGACCCTGTCGAAGGCCTTCGAGATGTCAAGGGAGACCGCTAGTGCCTCCACGTGCTTCTCTATGGCCTCACTCTAGATGTGAATGGCATACGCTAGAAGATCCCCAGTTGACCGATTTCGGTGAAACCCGTATTGTCGGTCACTAAGGATATCATTCGCTTCTAGGTACGCCAGGAGCTTATGATTCAGCACGCGTTCCATAGTCTTACAGAGTATGGACGTTACCGAGATGGGTCTATAATTCGACGGGTCAGCACGACCACCCTTCTTGGGCACGGGTTGCACGTTAGCTTGCTTCCAAGCCTTCGGCACTTTTCCAGTCTCAAACGAAAGGCGAAATAGGCGTGTCAAGATCGGAGACAACTCAGGCGCACAAGTTTTCAGAACAATTGCCGGTATCCCGTCGGGGCCACTAGCCTTGTTCACGTCTAGGTTACGCATTACCCTACGGACGTCCTTCTGATGAATGCGAATGTTCGACATGCTCGACTCGCATCCACCAGGAGAAGCAGGAGGCCTCGCGCCACCAGGATCCAGACGCGAAGATTCTGCAAACAAGGAAGCAAACAAGTTCGCATTCTCCTCAATGGAGTGGGCCGGCGTCCCGTCAGGTCTCAGCAGTGGTGGTAGTGAGGGGCGGCAGAAGTTCGATTCGACCGACTTAGCCAGGGACCAAAAAGCCTTACTACCTGTTGGGTATGAAGCAAGTTTGTTCCCTATTCGGCTAATGTGGTCAAACCGTGCCCTCCACAACACCTTCTTGCAGGACTTGGCAGCCCTGTTGAAGGCTCTTTTCTTCCGAGTAACGTCATTTGCTTTGCGCGTGCGAGCGTCGACCCATGCCAGGTAAGCCGCGTGCTTAACCTCTCGCGCGTTTCTCGTACAGGTCCGTCACGCAAGCTTGTCTCCGCAAAGTACGCCGCAATCGGCTGCGCAGGACGTCAATTTGACAACAAACATACAACCGCGCATGCGCGGGTAGCTCGCGCATGCTTGGATTAGCACAAACGCGCGGGTGTAATGGCATCTCACTCGCTCGTATAAGTTCGATGCATAAGTGTGTCCCGCTTGCTCGATGCAATACGACTGTGGATGCGAAAAGTGTTACAGGTTGTCATTGTTTTTAATGATTTATTTTGGTTATTTCTTACAGTTTGATTTGTGTTCTTGTGGTGTATGCGTTTGTTGTGTTACTTTTTGATATTTTATTGTTACTGGTAGTCTTTGTTACTTGTTTATAGTATAATACGTATAAACAAAAAAATATTTTAGGAACGTAACACTTTTTTACGCGATTGCACCTGCGCGGACTTCACTCAAACCTAACTTCCGAGGGGCAAGCCACGCTAACGCGAACTGTACACCCATGTGTACGAGAAACGCGCGAGAGGTTAAGCGCATCAGCGCGATTGCACTCGGCACCAAACCATGGACGAGCTTCGCCAGACATAGTTATGTCAGAGAACGGAATGTAGTACTCCATTCCCCTCCGCAACACATCCGTCACGGCGTCCGCGCACGACGAAGCATCAGTCGAAGAAAAGCAAGTAGGCTGCCAAGGGTAACATGCGAAGAAAGATCGCATGCCATCCCAATCAGCTGACCTGTACCGCCATACCCGCCGTGTGCCTCTAGGGCTAGGATCGGGCGGGGAGTATACGGATACAGACTTCACCAGACACTGGTCGGAACTACCCAGTGGTGAAGAAATCGAGACCGAATAGCGGTCTGGATCTGTTGTCAGCAAAAGGTCCAAGCAATTGGCAGTGTGCGAATCAACATCCGGCACCCTCGTTGCCCCCTGGACCAGCTGGGTAAGATTTAACGCAAGCGCTAGCTTTCGCGTCTCTCATCCAGCATGGTCTGTGCACTGGTATGGGAAGAGCCACTCCTGATGGTGGGCGTTGAAGTCCCCCAGTAACACCAACTGGGCAGAAGGGTACCGTTGCTGAGCCGCATCCGCCGCCTCACTCAGGTGCTGTGTGAGCTCAGTTGTCTCCAAATCACTGCTCTGTGCGAACGGTAGACACAAGCGTAGACAATTTTATCCAGGCCTGTGTCCGCTAAAACCCACAGCGTTGAGAACCTGGAGTCCTCAAGATTACGGAGACGCCGATAACAGATGTCGTCACGGGCGTACATACATACACCCGCACGTGGTTTGAAATGGTGCTCCAGGGTAAACCCTGGGTGCGAAAGGTAAGACACGTCTGACGGACATCTGATCTGCGTCTCGGAAAGGAACAAGAGTGCTGGTTTTTCAGTCTCCCGGTGGTGATGGACTGCGGCGAGATTTGAGTGCAGACCTCGTATGTTGCTGAGGTGCACTTTGTGGGGGAGGAAGTGCTGCCGCTGTACAGCTTTTCTTCTTTTGTTCCTTTCGGCCATAAGTTTGAGTGAAGGAAGGAGAGGAGAAGGAAGTGAAATGAGTTTCCATGCTGCTACCCTTAGGCACGCTCTGACAGGACGACATCATTGGGGGACTAGTCTGGAGACTGCAGGGACGCCCGAGCCCCCCCGAGAATGTCCATCGGGTCCTCCCCCGTCTGGTCGCCAGCCAGCACGATGGCGCACCCCGAGATTTTTCGACAGTTGGCGGGGCAGCCTTTCATGTGTGGTTAGCACACTACTTGAGCCCCCAACTAACTGCGGTCGGCCAGCGGCGCACCGTGCCTCGGATCCCGCTACCCTCCGCGACTAGTCTCCCGATACGCCCATATCTACGCGAGCCTCGTCGGTCTACCTGCATTGGAACAACTATTTCGACCCAACTCCTCTGTACTGGCTACACTGGGCATCATACCGGAACACGGCTAGGCCGCTTGGCGGTACGTCTTTGCCCAGTGGGTGGTCACAAGCCATCGGCCGAAGCCTACCACCAGTTAGTGTCACCTGATTAGCACCACCCGGGGACCACGTGTAGGGTCTATCATTGGGTATTCTCCTACGGACGCGGGTGACTCGGCCCCCATAGTATACCCCCATAGCTAAACCAAGTATAGTGATGAACTTTAGACTCCTAAAGTCACCAAAATCTAAGAAGTTAAAAGATTGCTTTACCAATAATTGTGAAACAGATTTATTTTTATGTCTCTTTCATACTAACTAGTAAAGTAATGTTGTACCCTGCTGTCAAATCAGATTTTTTATATTTTGGTGACATTAATATGTCGCAGATCGCCTAATGGAATGTCAAGCGTTTATCATAATTTTAATTTAGTTTGTTTAATTTGATTTTTAGTCTGGCAATGCTTGAGTGTGTTTAGTCGAATAAGTTGTCGTTGGTCATTTTTGAAGTTTATAAAAAGGCGGTAGACTTGTGCAGTTGACACATTTGAAGTGTGATCGTGGCGACCAACGGTTGACTTGGCTAACCTCACTACATTCCATTTTTATTTTATTTCAATCCGAAAATACATTTTTAATCCTTTTATTATTTTTATTGTAAAGTGTTGCGAACAGTAAAGTTGAGTGTACCGAACAGTGCCTGTGTATTATTTCACGCCGGACTCCACGTGCCATCATGACCGACCAACAAAATAATGAAGACACCCCTTATCTGTCGTCATCAGAAGTGGAATGCCCACGTGCTTCCCGACCCGAACCTGATGGAGATGAAAAATGGCGCATGATGTTCTAGCAACAGAACCAGAACTTTCTTGCAATGTTGCAAGCAATGTCACCTGCTTCAAGCAAGAAAGTGCAGCTACCGGAGTTTGATCCCGAGAAACCAAACGTCGATGCACGTGCGTGGGTCACCACCGCTGATATGTGCATGGCGGATTGTGAGCATCAAGGTGCGTCACTTATGATTACTTTGAGCCGAGGGCTGAAGGGCCAAGCGTCGTCGTGGTTGTCACAGATTTCGTTTCCTGGCATGACATGGAACGATTTCAAGGACGTATTTGTGGCAAGATATGATTGCCCCGAAACACCAGCTGCTTCGCTTATTAATCTTAATAACAGTGCAACGAAAGAAGGTGAGTGTTTTGCTGCTTATTCCTCACGTGTGCTTACATCATTAATGTCACGCTGGAAGAACCTGACGGTGGAGCAGATAGCTATTTCTACCGTGCTAGCACACATGTCACACCTCGATCATCGTGTCCAGCGACTGGCATTCACTACCGACATCGACACAAGATCTAAACTACAACAAGAACTTCGTGCGATGTCGTTCCTGAAACGCAAAAACGCGTTTCACCAGGGTGCTCCAGGTGTGGATAGCAAGCATTTCAAGCCTAACCCTACAACTAGTGCACCCAAGTGCTACGTATGTGGTAAGGCAGGCCACAAGGCTTCTACGTGTTACCAGAGAAGAGACAGCAAGACTGAAAGAAGACCCCACTCCTCAAGCTCTTCTCCTGGGAGTACATCATCTGTTCCGGCGAAGCCCAAGAACACCAGCTCCATTACCTGCTTCCGGTGCAAGAGCCGAGGCCACTACGCGAACCGTTGTCCTGCAGCAGCCCAGGGTTCCGGCAGCGGCGGCACTGGTGGCGCTGGTGCAGCTCCTGAACAACGTCGTGTGGACTTGTGCGTGGTTAACGCGCCTACTGGTACTCTCCGTCACTCTGGTGAGTCATTTAATTTTTGTTATGATTCTGGAGCAGAGTGTTCATTAATGAGAGATTCTATTTCGTGTAAATTTAATGGTGAGCGTAATTATACTGTCGTTACTATGACGGGTATTGGTCAAACTCCCGTGAATAGTAACCTGAACATTTTAGTTAATGTTGATATTGGTAACATTGCTTTAGATATTGTTTTTCATGTTTTACCTGATGAATATCTTCAACATGACATCGTGATTGGACGTGAAATTTTGATTAATGACTTGGTGATTAACATGACTTCTAAAACTTTAACCTTTTCAAAAAATTACCTTATGTGAACATTTGAAATGTAGAGTCGAATGTAGAGTCGAATGTAGAGTCGAATGTAGAGTCGAATGTAGAGTCGAATGTAGAGTCGAATGTAGAGCCGAATGTAGAGCCGAATGTAGAGCCGAATGTAGAGCCGAATGTAGAGCCGAATGTAGAGCCGAATGTAGAGCCGAATGTAGAGCCGAATGTAGAGCCGAATGTAGAGCCGAATGTAGAGCCGAATGTAGAGCCGAATGTAGAGCCGAATGTAGAGCCGAATGTAGAGCCGAATGTAGAGCCGAATGTAGAGCCGAATGTAGAGCCGAATGTAGAGCCGAATGTAGAGCCGAATGTAGAGCCGAATGTAGAGCCGAATGTAGAGCCGAATGTAGAGCCGAATGTAGAGCCGAATGTAGAGCCGAATGTAGAGCCGAATGTAGAGCCGAATGTAGAGCCGAATGTAGAGCCGAATGTAGAGCCGAATGTAGAGCCGAATGTAGAGCCGAATGTAGAGCCGAATGTAGAGCCGAATGTAGAGCCGAATGTAGAGCCGAATGTAGAGCCGAATGTAGAGCCGAATGTAGAGCCGAATGTAGAGCCGAATGTAGAGCCGAATGTAGAGCCGAATGTAGAGCCGAATGTAGAGCCGAATGTAGAGCCGAATGTAGAGCCGAATGTAGAGCCGAATGTAGAGCCGAATGTAGAGCCGAATGTAGAGCCGAATGTAGAGCCGAATGTAGAGCCGAATGTAGAGCCGAATGTAGAGCCGAATGTAGAGCCGAATGTAGAGCCGAATGTAGAGCCGAATGTAGAGCCGAATGTAGAGCCGAATGTAGAGCCGAATGTAGAGCCGAATGTAGAGCCGAATGTAGAGCCGAATGTAGAGCCGAATGTAGAGCCGAATGTAGAGCCGAATGTAGAGCCGAATGTAGAGCCGAATGTAGAGCCGAATGTAGAGCCGAATGTAGAGCCGAATGTAGAGCCGAATGTAGAGCCGAATGTAGAGCCGAATGTAGAGCCGAATGTAGAGCCGAATGTAGAGCCGAATGTAGAGCCGAATGTAGAGCCGAATGTAGAGCCGAATGTAGAGCCGAATGTAGAGCCGAATGTAGAGCCGAATGTAGAGCCGAATGTAGAGCCGAATATCAACTCGTATGTCGAATTGAATGTTGACTCAAGCATCGATTTACGTACCATTTTAAATATTTTAAATGTAGAGTCAGATGCAGTTAAATTTAACGGTATTGATACCGACGTTTCTCCAGATATCAAAGCCAGACTTATTTTAATTTTAAATCAATTTTCAAATAACTTCATTTTTGGAACACCTAGCTCTCCCGCAAATATTGACCCTATGGAAATTAGACTCAAAGATCCCAATAAGACAGTTTATCGTCGTCCTTACCGGTTGAGTCCCCAGGAAAGACAGGTAGTGCGTAATTAAACTTCTCTCCTCTAATGTGATCCGCCCAAGCTCCTCACCTTTCGCCAGTCCTATTCTTCTGGTGAAGAAGAAGGATGGCAGCGACCGCATGTGCGTTGATTATCGCGAATTGAACGATAACAGTGCCTGACAGATTTCCATTGCCAATGATTTCCGACCAAATTAATAGGCTTCACGGTACTCATTACTTCACAACTCTAGATATGGCTAGTGGATTCCACCAAATACCAGTTCATCCGGATTCCATTGAGCGCACTGCATTTGTTACGCCCGACGGGCAATACGAGTATTTAGCCATGCCATTCGGTTTGCGCAATGCCCCTTCGGTTTTTCAACGTGCAGTGACTAAAGCCTTAGGAGAGCTTGCAAATACGTTTGTCGTGGTCTACATGGATGATTTAATGGTCGTAGCGTCAAATGTCGATCAAGCTCTACATAGGTTGCAATTAGTTTTAGATGTTTTGACAAAGGCTGGATTCTCATTTAATCTCAAAAAATGTTCATTCCTCAAACAAAAAGTTGAGTACCTGGGTTTTGAGGTTAGCTCTGGTGAAATTAGACCGAACCCTAAAAAGGTTAAACCCTTGTTTCTCTCCCTCCCCCAAAGACTGTAACTCAGTTACGACAATTTATTGGTCTGGCATCGTACTTTCGCCAATTCATCCCAAAATTCTCGCAGATCATGGCTCCTCTTTATGCTCTGACAAGTGTCTCTAAAGGTAACATCAAATGGGAACCTTCTCACGAGACTGTTAGACAAACAATTATCTCTGCCTTAACCAACCACCCTGTTCTGACTATATTTGACCCAAACTGTCCCATTGAATTGCACACAGATGCCAGTTCGTTAGGTTATGGTGCAATTCTGATTCAGAAAAAGGATGCCAAACGTTGCGTGGTCGCCTACTATAGCAAACGCACCACAGCTATAGAGTCTAAATACCACTCATATGAGTTGGAGACTCTCGCAGTTGTGAATGCGGTTCGCCATTTTAGGCATTACTTGTACGGCAACCATTTTACAGTTATGACCGATTGTCACGCTCTTGAGTCCACTCGTAAAAAGCTTGATCTCACACCTAGGGTTCATAGGTGGTGGGCATTTTTGCAGTCGTTTGACTTTAACATTATTCATGTTGATGGAAAACGGATGCAACATGCTGACTTTTTCTCTCGAAATCCCGTACCTGACAAAACCCCATTCACAAAGGTAGAGCAGAAGCAAATCAATATCACGAATTTCTCTGCCAATTGGTTGCTGGCTGAGCAACAACGTGATAACGAAATCTCTGAGCTCATGGTTAAACTTAAAGACGGGAATCTTGACAATGATATCGCAAAAACTTACGAGATCAGATCTGGTGTTTTACATCGTAAGATACAGCGCAACAATAGGAGTTTATGTCTGCCTATAGTACCTAGAGCTTTGAGATGGTCTATTGTTAGCACCACTCACGAGTCCCTTATGCACCTAGGCTGGGAGAAAACCCTTGAAAAAATGTACGATTTGTATTGGTTTGAGCATATGACAAAATTTGTTAGGAAATTTGTTGAGAGTTGTGTTGTTTGCAAAATTTCTAAATCGCACTCAGGCAAAGTTTCAGCGGAATTACATCCCATTCCTAAAATAGCGATCCCTTGGCATACCCTTCATATTGATGCTACAGGCAAGTTAAGTGGCAAAAATGATAAGAAAGAGTATGTCTTTGTGACGCCTTCACAAAATATGTGCTTCTACATCACACCCTGAATATTAATAGTGCTAGTGCTATTCGTGCTTTAAAAAGCTGTGTCACATTGTTCGGAGCACCGACGCGAGTAATCGCAGACCAAGGCCGTTGTTTTGCAAGTATCGACTTCCGCGAGTTTTGTTCCTCTCATAATATTAGTTTGCACTTAATTGCTACTGGTAGTTCCCGCGCGAATGGTCAGGTAGAGAGTGTTATGAGCACTCTAAAAAATATGCTCACGGCAGTAGAGACTAGCAAGGACCGTTCATGGCAAGACTCTCTCCCAGATGTGCAGTTAGCTCTTAATTGCACTGTGAATAGAGTAACCAAACACAGCCCTCTAGAACTTCTTATAGGTCAAGTCGCACGTCCTCTAGATTTAATGTTTTCCGATGAGCTCGAAATTAGTATTGACGAAGTAAGATCGGACGCTGTCGTTAACATGAATAGGAATGCAAATTATGAGAAAGCAAGATTTGATTCCAATAAAGCTAAGTTTGATCGATTTGTCGTAGGTGATTTTGTTCTCTTGAAAAACGAAGAGAGAAATCAGACAAAACTTGACCCTAAGTATAAAGGTCCATTTAAGGTCGTTGAAGTGTTAGACTGTGACAGATACAATTTAAAGTCTCTAACAAGTAACCGCCACTATAAATATGCTCACGATCGCCTTAGAAAAATGCCTGATTCTAATGTTCCAATGGAAATTAATGATGATGTAGAGACTAATGAATGAACCTGTTAAATTTTTGGAATTGTAATTTTTTATTTCTATCACTACTCTTTCCCAATACGTTACCGCTGGTTAAGCGAGTTGTGTTGACTATCGCTGGTTAAGCGTTAGTGTTATAATCGCTGGTTAAGCGAGTTGTGTTGACTATCGCTGGTTAAGCGTTAGTGTTATAATCGCTGGTTAAGCGGATTATGTTGACTTTCGCTGGTTAAGCGTTAGTTGTTGAAACGCTGGTTAAGCGTATTATGGTGTGCTTTCGCTGGTTAAGCGTTAGTGTGTTAATATCGCTGGTTAAGCGTTATTATTATTATTATCACTGGTTAAGTGATAGGATTTGTAACGCTGGTTAAGTGCTACAATTTTAAGCACTGGTTAAGCACTGCAGTGAATTACACTACTGGGTAAGTAGTGATGTATGGCACTGGTTAAGTGCTGTGGATTTGTTTGATAGAGTCCTAAATGCTTTCAGAATTTTGTGCTTTCAGTAATGTTTAATTTATGCTTTCTTATTATGAGTATTGCGTTTTAATCTGACCCAATCATTTTGTGAGAATGTCCCTGACGTGGGTCAGGATAGCCGAGTGAACTAGTTACTTTTCTGGATTATTTGTCTTTTCAGGTACCTCATCCCACGAGGTCGTGTGAAGGTCAGAAATGGCCGTGTCGCAGATCGCCTAATGGAATGTCAAGCGTTTATCATAATTTTAATTTAGTTTGTTTAATTTGATTTTTAGTCTGGCAATGCTTGAGTGTGTTTAGTCGAATAAGTTGTCGTTGGTCATTTTTGAAGTTTATAAAAAGGCGGTAGACTTGTGCAGTTGACACATTTGAAGTGTGATCGTGGCGACCAACGGTTGACTTGGCTAACCTCACTACATTCCATTTTTATTTTATTTCAATCCGAAAATACATTTTTAATCCTTTTATTATTTTTATTGTAAAGTGTTGCGAACAGTAAAGTTGAGTGTACCGAACAGTGCCTGTGTATTATTTCACGCCGGACTCCACGTGCCATCATGACCGACCAACAAAATAATGAAGACACCCCTTATCTGTCGTCAAATAGAATAAGTTAAGACGGACAAGATACTTTAAAGTAAAGCTTTTTTTGCTGGCAATTTTACATTTAAACCTAAAAAATATACGAAACCCTGATAATGAACTTTATCATCATCCATACCCCTTCTGCACCCATTACTAAATTATCACGCCAACCATTTTTGTGTCAAACCCCACGCTTCTGTTCTCTACATCCTGGCTCTACCTGCGATCATGCAATATTAATATGACACAAAATGCTTTTATTAACGTATTTTACATGCGTAAATGGTTACATAAATGATGACAGTGCAAAATAAATAATAATGCCAAGTCAGACTAGATTTCAGGATTTGATGATTAGTTGTGTAAAAACCCGTAGATAACGAGGTATGCTGTCTTATAAAAAGTAACCATGATACTCAATTTATTAGTAAGATTCATGGTTACGTTTTAAAATAAACTCGATTGATGTTCTTAAATTGAGAAGTTTTTTTTTTATTTTCAGGCTTTATGGCAATTATGGACAACTGTCACGCCTAGCGCCTGTAATCCGCAAAGGGTTAGCAAAACAACGGACCTTTACAAATACAAATACAAATAATTTATTTGCTAAAACATGGGTACATACATGTGATGTTACAGTTTGTCGTTGTTTTTATAACTATTGCTATCAACCACATACGTCTATACAAAATCCTTACTTAATTGATCCTTACTAATATTATAAATGCTAAAGAAACTCTGTCTGTCTGTCTGTCGCGCTTTCAAGCCAAAACTACTTAACCGATTTAAATAAAATTTTGGTACACAGATAGTATAAAGCCTGAGAAAGGACATAGGAAACTTTTATCCCAAGAGTTGGGACCACGCGAGCGATGCCGCTGGTTTAATATAATTTCAAAATTATACAACAGTCACCACAATTTTTTTCATTTCATAAAAGCAATATGTATTAAGATATGGTCAACAAAATAATTTGATCAATTACGTTCCATTCAAGTAATATTGCTGTAATGGTTTACTCGTGTCCGTAAACTACAAACAAAATGAACACCATAAAAGAAAAAATACAGCGAAGAACAAAAAAATGTCAGAAAATTGAAGGAGATAACTTAGTTGATAAAGATACGCAAACAATGTTCTTTCCATTAAACCTAATGCAAAGTATTATATTCTATCCCAAGTATACTATCACAAATAACTTTATTAAACCAAACAGTGTTTTAACGAATTTTCTATCATTGTGTGTCACAACAATATCAATTCTTATTTATTTATATCGCATCTACAAGCTTCATTATGACAATGATATAAGGCGATATGTTAATGAGATGTACATCATCTCCTATTTCGACTTTATATTTTACTCTATCGGGTTCATCATGAATTACGTTGTTAATTTGTCGCAAATGAAAAATAATATTTATTTCGTCTTAAAAATTCAAGACGTTCACAGATTTCTTAACAAAAAGATACATTTTGAACACTTCGTCATTTGCGGTTGGATCTATGTGTTTTTAATTGTAGTTTTCTTTCCAACAATCTTCACTGTTATTTTCGCAATGATTCGACTTAATTTTTATCATATACTGGCAGGTTTAATTCTAATTTACTTGGATGTAAATATGGTGTACGGGATTAAACTGATAACTTTGTTAAGCGATAAACTCATTCTATGGAATATAAGAGTTCAAAATCTGCAAAACTGCTGTCAAATTGACCACGAAATGTATTGTAAAAGACTGATACAAGCTATTGTAAATATATTGGAGTGTTACGATATCATCAGAACTTCTTACCAGTACATGGTACGTACTTTACGTTTGCTAAACGACATGCCGCAACAGTTTCCCAATTGCGTATTGTTCTTCTCCATGTCGCTGGTACTACAGGTTTTTTTTATTTTGGTGGCCCAAAACGTTGTAACCTCCACGGCATCACTGGTGGCAGCACGTAGGTTTTGGGTGCATGCTTTGGGGCACACAGGGCAAGATAAGAGGTGGAGCATGGTTTGTAACTCAGCTCCACATCCACACCCTGCGGTACGGTAGCCCCATTTTGCGAGGTTGTGATTACAACTTCCTACTTGCGTTTAGAAGTGGTTCAAGGACTTCCAAGTTGAACACGGAAGGTTGAACTCTGCAGGAAGGTGTTCGATTGGTGGTAAATAGTTCATGGGCGGGAGAGAAGTCTCTTTAAGTAGGTAGATAATCTGGTAAATTTCTTGGTTTAGTCATTGCCATATTCTGCCTATTTCTTTTTTTAAGTTTTCATTTAGTTTATTTGTATTTTCTAGAGTTATGTGCTTTTGTGTGTTGTGTTTCTTTTCTTGTTCCTAATAAATGTTTTATCTATCTATGTATCTATCTACCTTACCACAGTTTGCAACGGGCATCAGCTGGGTTTCCTGTCAGTGGTACTGACGATTTAATTCTCACTACTCTGTTCATCTTGTGCAGTCTCCCTGGTGGGAAAAGGCGTACTTTTCCGTTTTCCACAAACGTTTGCCGGCTACCACCTACAGCTGGCTAGTTTTCGTGGAGGTCAAGTTCTTGGTGTGCCGTCTTCTAATGAGCAGCAGACTGAAGCAAACACTTATTTAGTCACCAGACTTTTGCAAAAATAATGTGAAAAAAATGCAAAGTTGCTTTTCCATACATTTGTCTTAATAAAACAATTTCAACAATGGTTTAACTTGCTATTTACAGATAGTGTATCACAGTATACAATTTTTGGGGCATACTTTAGCATACATGCAGACGACAATTGAAAGTTTAAAATTTTCTTATTACTCTGGGGCTGGACAGTATGTGAGTATTTTAATCCGTGTTTATCCTCATTCGGGCCGCGGTGTTTCTTTCGAACAAATAACGCGACCCTGGCAGGGGGCTATCAGCGCCCTGCGGTTACAATATAATGTATTCTTCTGTTTTGGTGGTTTCATTTTGAAAATTTTTTATGATGTGAAATTTGAAGAAATTGTTTTACTGTCACTCCAGTTTCCAGCCGAGTTACAGAATGCATAATTATGTATATGCTATGCTACAGGTCGTGTTTTTTTTAAACATTTCTATCATCAAAATATTAAAGATATAAAGTTATCATAACCATTTTAGCCGCACGATGTCCACTGCTGTACGGGGTGCATGGGGTCTGTTACCATCTTAAGACCCAAGCCAACCTCACCTGCTAGCGGTGCACCCTGCTGTCCAACGGACGAGGCTCTGGCGAACCTGGTTTCCCTCTCGTAGGGTTGTGGGGGTCAGACGGCTGGTCGCCCTACGTAAAACCAACTTCAGCCAAATAAAATGGACAAGAAGTTGATAACGGGTACTCGGGCTAGGGCGTCGCCGCATAACGACGCGCAGGCACATCGCCCTAAACCTGCGATAAGCGGGCTAGGGCTACCGTGTCGAGTACGGGCACGGCTAAAGAGGATAGTACCCAAGAAGAAGTTCCGCTTTGCCACCTGGAACATTGGCTCCCTAACCGGACGTTGCCGAGAACTCGCGGACGTACTTGCGAAGCATCGGGTCCAGTGCGCCTTCCTTCAGGAGACGCGCTGGAAGGTAAATAAGTCACGTGACATCGGGCAGGGGTACCGGCTAGTGTACACCGGATCACCAACGGGCAGGGGCGGAGTGGCCGTGGTGCTGTCTAAGGACCTCCAGGATGGACTCCTTGAAGTAGACCGATGCAGCAACCGGTTGATGCGAGTTAGGGTGCTGATCGAAGGGTCGGTAACGAACCTAATCAGCGCCTATGTTCCTCAAACTGGTTGCTGTGAGTCTGAAAAGGAGGCCTTCTGGGATGAGTTCGAGGACGTACTACGCGCTATTCCGAATTCCGAAGGTGTTTTGGTTGGGGGGGATCTCAACGGTCACGTAGGTCAGTTTGCTGGAGAGTACGGACGTGTTCACGGTGGTTTTGGATATGGCCAGCTAAATGCAGAGGGAGTCAGTATACTCAGCACCTGCGCTTTGTCTGACCTAGCCATCGCGAACACGTTCTTTCAGAAGAAGCCTCAGCATCTTATTACGTACCGTAGTGGTGCCTACTCAACCCAAATAGATTACCTGCTGGTGAGACGGTGCCACATTGGCAAGGTTACCAACTGCAAAGTCATCCCAGGTGAAAGCCTAACGGCTCAACACCGCCTCCTTGTCCTGGACTTTGCGGTTGTACTGAAAAAGAAAGTGACCGAAAAACGCAAAACCCGCACAAAGTGGTGGTTGCTTGATGGTCCTAGGCAGTCGGACTTCATCGCGGAGCTCGAGCATCTCGAGATCAGTTCTCCGCATGAGTCCGCTCAAGAGATCTGGAGTAGGATCCATTCAGCAATCACCAATGCAGGAAAGCGCGTCCTTGGCACTTCTCGTGGTGGCCGCACCATAGAAAAGGAGACGTGGTGGTGGGATGACGGGGTGCAGGAGGCGACTCGGAAGAAGAAGGTTTTATTTAAACAGTGGCAAGGGTCCAACTCTCCGGATGACAGAGAGGCATATGGAGCGGCTAAGCGCGCCTGCAAAAAAGCTGTAGCCAGAGCCCGCAGCAAAAGTCTGGCGCCCTTGTACGACAAGCTGGAAACTGCGGAGGGGCAAAAGCTTATTTTTAAGCTGGCGCGTGCCCGGGAGAAAGCTGCACGGGACATTAGCAAATGTCTCTGTGTAAGGAACGCCCAGGGTAAGCTGCTCTACGATGCCCCCTCTGTTAAGGAGAGATGGTGTACATACTTCGCGGAGCTGTCTAACAAACAGCATCCCCATAACCTTCCTCCCGAACCGCCTCCTAACCTTGGACTTATTTCCCCTAATTCCCCCGACGAAACCCGCATTGCTCTTCGCCACATGAAGAACCGGAAAGCGGTCGGGCCTGACAATGTGCCAATTGAGGTGTGGAAGGCGATGGGCCCACATGGCGTGGACCTTCTGACGGATCTTTTTAACCGCATCCTGATCACCAAGGAAATGCCGAACCAGTGGCGATTTAGCCTGATTATCCCTGTATACAAAAGCAAAGGTAGCGTACAGGATTGTAGTAGCTACCGCGGTATCAAGATCATGTGCCACACCATGAAGCTCTTCGAGCGCATCATTGACACACGGCTCCATAGCGAGTGTACTGTCTCTGAGTGTCAATATGGCTTCCGGGCGGGTAACAGCACCATGGACGCAGTATTCGCCTTACGGAATCTGGCTGAGGCTTACAGAGAGAGAAGGAGAGCTTTGCATATGGCCTTTTTAGACCTGCAGAAGGCCTTCGACTGTATACCTCGGCAGTCCATCTGGTGGGCACTGCGATTCAAAGGCATTCCCGAGGCCTATGTTGACATTATCAGAGACATGTACCGCGATTTCGTGTCTTCTGTCCAGACCGCTGTTGGCGAATCGAATGGCTTCCCAATATCTGTTGGCGTTCACCAAGGCTCGGCTCTTAGCCCGTTCTTGTTTAACGTAGTGCTCGATGTAGTTACGGCAAACATCCAAGATAAGCCCCCATGGCTAATGATGTATGCCGATGACATCGCCCTCGTTAATCAGAACAAAGCCCATCTTGAGCGCAAAGTCAACATTTGGAAGGACACGCTTGAAAACGGTGGTCTGAGACTAAATGTGGCGAAGACTGAGTACATGTCCTGTGGCGGCACGGATTCAAATAGGTTCATCCGAATAGGTTCGGACCTGATCAGAAAGTCCGATACGTTCAGGTACCTTGGATCCGTGCTGCACGAGTCTGGCAACGTGGACGACGATGTCCAAGCACGTATAGGCGCGGCTTGGGCGAAGTGGCGCGAGGTAACGGGCGTTGTATGCGACCGCAAAATGCCTCCTAAGCTCAAGGGGCAGATATATAAATGCATCATACGGCCTATCCTACTGTACGGCGGTGAATGTTGGCCAGCACTAAGCAGACACACCCAGGAGCTTCGCGTCACGGAGATGAAGATGCTGAGGTGGATGAGTGGCGTAACGCGATCCGATCGTATACGCAACTCTTTCATCAGAGGTAGTCTTGGTGTCCGTGACGTGGGGGAAAAACTGCAAGAGTGTCGTCTGCGATGGTATGGCCACATCATGCGCCGCCCTATGGAGTACGTTGGTCGGGGATGCATGAATATGGCTGGTCTTGGGGCTAGGTCCCGTGGTCGCCCTCGCAAGCGCTGGTTGGACGTCGTTAAGTCCGACATGAGAGCCAATGGCCTAACTGAGAAGGATGTTCAAGATCGGGCATAGTGGAGGAAGCTAAGTAGGAAGGCGGACCCTGGCAATAGCCGGGATTAACGCCAGGTAGAAGAAGAAGATGTACACTGCTGTACGTCGACCTACCCCAATCATCGCCGGACCAGTCTTTATTCTCTACCGTCCCGCAGCCGTATATTAGTCATCGACATTGATAGCTATAATATATTCCTAATCCGTAACACATGTCGCGTAAGTATTGGAATAGTATCTGCTGAAAATTCATAGTTTTTTACTTTTATAGAAATAGTGAAAAAAGTCCCAAAATTTCGCTACTACTACACAACGTATCAAAAACGCAGAACTACATTGTGCTTTGCGATTTTAATATTAATTTTCATTAGAGTACGAGTTATTTTTAATCAAATAAATTCTTTCAGTATACATCATTGCTTACTCTTGTAGCTGTGTACATATGGATGGCTAAGAGTTGGTATTTGCTAATAATGTTAAGCCTGCATTTTGTGAAGTTCTACATAGCTATGAATAATGCCCAAGATTCGTGTGCACTTATTTTGAATTCAGATTGTTCAGGTATGATCTTCACTATTATTTCTTATTTAAGCTACTATTCGTTACTAGCTAGCCACGCACCCACGGATTTACTCGTCCGACGCATCTCGGATCTGATCCGTGACTTTGCAATACACGTACAGATTTACCCGTCGGAGGCATCGCAGATCTGTCACGGGCCTCTGTTGTGATCCTACTTTCATTAGAAACGGTTCTGTCTGTAATGTCTCTTTCAAAGCATCTGGGGGGCGATCTGGCGGGCAGATCTATTTCCACGCTACACATGCACAGTTGGGTGCTTGGACCTACCTGCCCGATTCGCTGAATTTGATCACGGGCAGCAGGCAGACAGATGGCAGGCAAATCCGACAGTTCGAGGATTCGACAGTTGACCTCTTTCATGAAGTTAGCCCTACCTAACTGGGTCGTTTGTCCCAGGCAGAAGTAGTCGTCTACAACTTCGAGTGGAGCGTCTCGGGTCTTGATAGGATTCGGTGCTACCTGGGTCTTGGTTTTGTCCATGTTTATTTTAAAACCTACTTTTTCAGAAGCTCTACTGTAGTCATCGAAAATTAAACTAACTGAATGACTGATTCAAATATCACTGAAAGCACACGCTCGCCTACCCGTACGCCCCTCACGTACTAAACCAATTTTAGTTCCTCCTCGACTAAATAAAACATACACTTGTAAATCATTTATATACCGTTCCACTAACAATATAATAGAGAATTTACAGAAATAGGCCTTTTTAACATTTCTCTTAATAGCCCTAAACTAAAACTTAAAAGTAGAAATAGGTATCACCTAATTAAAACTACCTTTTTTTGCTTTGTCCACCTTCCCTTTACTTAGTAAACTGATGATATCAGATCATTGAACTTATGTTCTGATACGGAAAATAATATGTTTTTCTTGCGCTTCTTTCTTTGTTAGGAGTTTATTGTACTTATTTCTACCAGTATATCACATTGTCGGCACTATAGGTCTACTGTAAGAAACAAATTGTCTGAAGAATAATATATTTATCTGACTGTTTGATGCAAAATAAAATAAAATAAATAACTGAAGTCCTTCGTAGTCTCATCCATGACGACAAACATAATTATACCGTCGACAAATCGATGGTGAGTGATGGACTCGCCATCGTCATTAATGCCTAGCCTTGTCCTGTCCAAAACGTTGAAAACATCCTCCATTGACGTCATTGCGGCAAAAAATCAAGATTGATTACCTTTATTATACTACCTAAACCTCTCTGGTACAAATGTGCTAATGCTGTAAAACACAATTAATTAATTTATTAAGTTGGCAACTAGCTTCTTTTTTATTTTATTTTTCAACGGAACCCTGTCAACGTCGGTCCAGCATTTTCGGAAAATAAAAATAATAGGCTGCCAAAAAAAAAATATTTTTGTTATAAGTATCGTACATATCCGCAAGAGAACCAAAGTTACCGACAATAGCCCGAAGGATCGCCAAATTAAAGTGGCAGTGGGCAGGGCACATTGCTCGTAGAACAGATGGTCGATGGGGCTGAAATGTTTTGGGGTGGCGACCGCCTACCGGCAGATGCAACATCGGAAGGCCTCCCACAAAGTGGACCTGGTGAAGGTTGCGGGTAACCGATGGATGCGAGACGGCAAGGCCGGTCGTTGTGGCGATGCTTGGAGGAGTCCTATGTCCAGTAGCGGACGTCTATCGGCTGATATCAGGCTATAACAGTCCATTGCTGGACATATACCTCTCCCAGTGCACGCATTTTAGTACATACTCTCATATTATTCAGTAATAAGCTGTTATTTTGATAAACAGGCACTTTAATTGTATTTATTTTTGTAGATAGTAATTTCTAAAGTAGAATCTATTTTCTCAAACCTGTTTCCATCTTCAGTATGAAATTCTATTTTTATCATTATTCGTCATTTACGTTATTATTTATCATCATCTCATTTTGACTCGTTTCTCGTATTCTTCTTCCATTCTCCCCTGTCAAACATCTGATTATCATTAAATTCCTGCGTTTTCATATAATTCTCACACAATCCATCATTTACCATGATTTGTCCAATATTATCTATAGATGCTGAAAAAAGGCTCTGCAAGAATGTTAAACGCCTACATCGGGCGGAATTCAACAAGATGTCCGCCTGTAGAATGTTCTACGTTGATGCTGCTTTACCACTTAAAATTATAGCTTTAGTTGCTAATTACATTGTCGTTCTGTTACAATTTGCTATGTCCTTGTTAAATTAAATTGAGTGAAAAGGAGACATGTATTTTTATTTTATAAGTATTATACAATCTTCAGCCAACAGCTTCACTTTGGTAACATAAACCCACACTTTGTCATTTTTATATCAGTAAAACATTACAACAAGCGTTTGGTTGTAGTTTCTCTTATGTTGCCTGGTTTTTCATATATTTATTCATGCAAGCATATAAAAATCAGTAGTATAAAGAGTAGAAAACCTAGGAGCTCGAGGCTATTTTATAAAAGCCGCACGGGTCGATCTTCAAGGTTAAGCAACGCTTACCAAGGTTGGCCTGTGGATGGGTGACAATCTTAACATAACGAGTTTCCTCCGTGCCTCGGAAAGCACGTTAAGCCGTTGGTCCCGGCTGTCATTTGTAGATCTTTGGCAGTCGTTACGGATTGTCAGAAGTCAGTAAATCTGACTCCGGTCTTGCCATGAAGTACCATGTTACCCAGTTAATGGGTTGTGGAGGTCTGGTAGGCAGCCGGTCTACGTAAAATAGTGGTATTCAGCTAAAGCCGGCATGACTGGAAGCCGACTCCAATATAGTTTGGAAAAGGCTAGGCGGATGATGATGAAAGAAAGAAAGAAAGAAAGAAAGAAAGAAAGAAAAAGCGTTTATTTGCGCCAAGCATGACGCATACCAAAAAAAATAAAATAGAAATTAAATAACACTTAATTATAAGAATTGGGAAGATATGCGTCATATTCGCGCAAAACGACCATCGCTCAGCATAATGCTGGAAAATTAAGTGAAAGAGTAGAATACTTATGCTTTTGCTATATATTTGTTACCAATCCCAAAGCCACTTGGAATAAAACGAAGACACCGAGAGAAGAAGAAATGAAATAATTTATTCACTTCGCACAGAATAAATACTAAAATATACATTTATAATATGAAAAATATGTTACTGTAGCATTTAACACTTTTTAATTACACAAAGCTAATGTGAATTGTTAAAAGTTATAAGAAAACGTCTTTTTATGTATACCTTGACACTTGATTACAGAAATGCAAACTGTAGTAAGACAACAGAATAGTTTGACAGTAACTCCGCCAGGTGAAGAAGAAGACATACGTCAATGCAGAACAGTCGACAGGCGCGCATCTTACTGAATGATGCTCGGTGCGCGCGCCTCACATTCTTGCATAGCCTCAATTCTTCGTCTGGAAACAAAAGTTCAAATAATTAATATGTGATTTTATGCAGATAGTAGCTGCAAGAGACCTAGAACTATAAGGAGCAGAAAATAAAATTATGATGACAAGATTAAACCACGGAAGTTTCTGATGGACTTATAATTTCAAATGTCCCACAAGGTGGGTTGGTGTCTTAGTGATAACAGTGGGAATTTGCTACATGTGACATATAGGACCGTCGATCTTGGGAGAAGGCCTATGTCTAGCAGTAGACGGTTTTCGGCTAGAATGACGACTATTACTCGCCTGTACAATTTGACATCATAATGAGAGCACATGTGTCCTGAGAATTTTCCACAGCTTTATAGAATTCCTCGCAATTTAGACTCAGCATAATTTGTAGCATAAAATTCTTGGACAGCCAAATGCATATCATCGGCGATGACGACAGTACTATAAACTAGAAATAAATAAATCTGATATGAAAATGATGAAATTACAGCAATCCGAATAATGTTTCTATTTATAAACGGTGACAAATTGCTTTCAAGTTCTCTAAGTCTGGATAAACTTTCTGATGAATAGTCAGTGCAGACTATAAACTCTTCTTAAGTTTAGCCGCATAATCATGTTTTCTATACTAAGGCAGATCTAGCCTCTTCTTAAGGTCGTCAGACTATTTAGCTTCGGATATCTACACAGGAAAACTTGTAAGCTCCAAGGGTCATCGTTATTTGTTAACCATGTTCACCATGATCAACAAGTCATTAAAGCATACAACGTACCCATTCTTTTGGATTTAGGAAAACTTGTAAGCTCCAAGGGTCATCGTTATTTGTTAACCATGGTCACCATGATCAACAAGTCATTAAAGCATACAACGTACCCATTCTTTTGGATTTGTCGATTTTTGAAAATATTGTATCAATATTTCAACATAAACTAAGGAATTGAAAAAATTCTTCAGTGTATAGTGCAAAACCTGAAAAACAAAATGTTATTAAATTATAAACCTCATTTGTCTATACGCATGTATAACTTCAGAATAATTTCAAAAAGCAAACTAACCAATACTTGAAAAATATTTTTATAAATATTGTAACTTTTCATTATTTGAAAATAAACTTCGAACAATCTTTTGTGATACGTTTCAGTCTGGTGATCATTGAATGTGGCCAGAACCTGACAATTCCATTGAATGACTTTATCTTTGAGCAATCTTATAAATCTGATTGCATAAATCATATCAGCATCAAAAACGATTAAAACCAATGAATTCATAACGATATAAAACGGCAAATCTGGATAATATATCGCATAATTATAAATGACGAATAAAATATAGAAAGAAAATAGCAGAATTATACTAATCCAGTTAGTTTTGATAAGTTTGTTGAAATAAAGTTCAATGTTGACAAATCTATGAACTTCTTGAATGGTTAAAATTAACATGACGTATTTCTTCGATTGTAATAGATTAACCAAAAAATTCATAAAAAGTCCGAAAAAATTAAATAAAAAGTCGATATACGTGCCGACATCTTGAAATTTTATGAAGTTATATTCTTGCGCCTGAATATCAGAGTTATGAAGAACGCGATAAATATATTCAAACATAGTAATCACTGTTCCACAAAGCAAAATAATTTTACAAAGAACATCATTTTGAGTTATGACATCATTTTTTATACGAAACTTGGGACCTAACAGAAAGATTTGCATAAGAGACAAAGGAAGTAGCATTGACTGCATATCTTTGTCCACAGTGTTGTCCGAAGGAACATCAATTTGGGAATGTCGAACAATGTTTAGTTTTCTCCTTCTTATGAAAGACATCATTTTGTAAACACTTTTTCAATGTGTATGAGGACTACATTAATCGGACTCGATTGATGGGAATTTAAGTAAGGTACCATAGCTGTCAAGCCACGAGCGCTTTTATTAATTATGTAAAAGTAATTACATTAATAGCGCCATTTTAGTCCCCTTATAAAGGCAACACATTCATTAAACAAGATATTGTATTTACGACCATTTAAATTATTAAAAAAATGTATATATTATTCATTTTCATGATGCGTGACAAAGTTTGAAACATCCAGGAGCGAGCGCAGCCCGAGCTTTGTGTTCCAAAGACAACGCGGAATTTAACGGCTACAATGTTTTGATCCGTAAACATTATTAACAGGGTGTTTTGTAATGCTAATTGCATTATTTAGTTTTAACCGACTTCTTCAAAAAGGAGGTGGTTCTATGTTTGGGTGTATGCATGTTTTTTTTTATGTATGTTCACCGATTTCTCCGCCAATTGTAGACCGATTTTATAAATTATTTTTTATCCGAAAGCCTATACTTTTGAGGTGGTCCCATTGTCACTAAGTCAGAATCTGATGATAGGATCCCATGAAAATCGAGGAAAACCCTCAAATTTTATAGGCGCATTCAACGTTTTTCATAAACTTTCTAACGCAATTCAGATATTTTACCTGGTAATCATCATTTCATGTTGCTGAGCTAATTATGAATGGTTTAAGTTAGAATCAGATGATGGGACCCCATAAAAAGGTTTTTTCAGAGAAATTTTCGCCAATTATAATAATAATAATATCTGTGGCCCGGCTGTCAACTTGAATGACATTAAATTTTCTCATTCCGTATTCTTATATAATTTAATTACCATTAATTTAATTTCCGAAATTCATAGAATTGTGTTTCTGTGAAATAGGCTTCATTCAAGTAAATAGTCTTTGAGGACCAAATGTTATGTGAAACATTTTCTGTGAATCGAAATTCTATGAAATTTCTGTCTCCGAAACAAGGGTACACCATTACAAGGACCTCTCCTTCTAATGCAAACTCACTATGAATTGATTTAATTCGGATGGTCATTACTCCCATGCAGTTATTTTCTTTTTCACTTACGCCAAATATGGTTCCTTTGCAAGGGTGTCTTCGTATGTGCCGCCTTCTCATTTTTAAAGAAATTTGAGAACCCTTGTCTTTCAAAGCCCTTATGGCTCAAAGCTCATGTTATGTGCCATTTTGTCCTGAAACTTCTACTGAGGCCGTAGCTAACAGATCTTTTTTATTTTTAAATATTGCCCCAGTGTCTCGGACACGTCATCCCAAGATATATGGATTGAAGCTGCTGCTTGTTCATCATTGGTCACGCATGATGTCGCAAGAGCCTTATGGTTTGGTTTTGCTGATGTGTTTGGCCTGGTTTTGGTTGAGATTGCGTCATGCAATAATGTATTATGTTAAGTGTTGCATTTGCGACATGTTTTATTGGAACAACAATTTTTATTCAAGAGGTAAGCGAATAATAAGGCCGTTTTCAGAATTTTTTTTTCTCGTAAAATACCCTTAATAAGGATATGATATTTTGGTTTATGTTTTTTGACTATATGATCTACCTAACTTCTAAAGGAATAGACGATGCGATGAAATTTCCTCGATGGAAATATAATACGAAGTTCGATCTGTCTTTTTACCATTTTTATTTTTATGTCGTTAATGCATTAGATTGATGTTATGAAAACTGCTTTTAAACATAGAAAATAACCTTATCTAACTAAATTCACAACAAGTTTTGAATTCATAATACTTTTATTTTATAAAATCCGAAATTTACTTTTGGCACTTACGTTATTTATTCCGAGCCACCCTCATTCTATCGCCATCTCCTTTTTTGCTTTTTAAAAGTATTTGCATCACGGTCTATTCGGATAAATTCAGATGGTCCGTGGGCCTTGTCGAGGTAATACCTATGTCACTTTTTTTGCAGATCAGAGCTGTCAGATTTTCGTAATTATTTTTTTAAACAATATTTAACACAGATCAGCAGCTAAAAGTTGTTATTTGTTAAAATTAGTGATATAAAATTATTTCCACCGTGTGAGTGTGTATTTTTGCGACCTTGGACTGTAATATTCGTAGTCATTTTGTATTCGTACCAACATTGAAATTATTTATTAAAATGTTATAAAATAAAAGACTAAAAGTGCCTAAAGCACAATATTTGGATAAGGATTCATATCACAGGAAATTAATACTGGCTAATAACACCGGCAAATCATGATTAAATCATCATTTTCACTTTTGTGTATAAAACGTCCACAAACATTATTTTTCCTTCACGTAAAGTAATATAGCAATAGCATTTTTTTAAGACTGGTGTGTCTGTTTTATAGCTTTTATCTCACATTTTATTTCAAGAAACAGGCTAAAATAAATTTATTTATTTCATGCTTTGATGTACGTCAAACATCCCAAATGTCTCACATATGTCAAATAATTAAACTTGCCAGCTTACGAAAAAAAAATCAGTTTAGAAACTTGTTTCTTCTCGCGACTTCATCTGCGTGAATTTCAGAACAAGGTCAAGAGAGAAATGAGAATAATTAAAAAATGTATAACCCATAATCATAAAGAGGGAAATGAGGTCAGAGGCCTCAACACCTACTTTAAAAGAAATGAAGAGTAAATGAATAGTTGTCAGTCCCGAAAATTTTACTCCTTAATGATCCTGACCTCCTTGTAGTTTCTTGCCCATAATTAGCAACACCTTAGCCCCAAACATAATTATTTGTGATTCAGACATTGACGCCTAAGATGATTTGATGTATATTACTTGATGTAAAATGTTGTTGCGGTACAGAATTAAAATTATATTTTTCAAAACCAATCAATAGATATTGGTCCGGTCAAATTAGACCAAAAAATAGGAGTGAAGTTACAATAATTCGCACACAGCTCAAAATTGGTAGGATTGTTCAAAACACTGTCATAAATGAAATCCAAAAAGGCCTCATGGATCCAATACCTGGGAAAAAAAATTACTTGGTGTTAAAGGTCACAAAAACGTGTTTTTCGCGATTTTCAACAAACGATTGTTAGGCACGCGTTTGACCACTATCTCACCTGATGGTAAGCGAGGATGTGGTCGAAGATGGAGCACGCTTGCCTAGAAATAACCTATTCACTCTTGATTTAAAGACTCCCAGGTTGTAGCTATCAGGAAACTTTTCTGGACAAGCCCGCCACACATTCCCAACCACTGTAACTGCTGAAAGCCAGAATCAACAGTGGCGATCACCAGAAAAACGCCGAGCCAATGAAACCCGATGAGTCCCGGAGAAACGATTCAACTGTCTCTGATCCTGCAACGAAATTAATCAGAAAAGTACAGCGGAGGAGTATTAAAAAAAATTATAAATTCCACTTCCCTCCGTATCAAGCAGGAGACAGAATAGAACTAGGTCAATAGGCACCAAGGGACATATACAACTGGGTTAAGCCCAGTTGCCAAGCACCACGGATTGTATCTTACCACTAAAATAATGAGTCCTAAATGAGGGCTACCGTTTTCGGGCTCACCAGTTGCCGCCATTGGCGAGTGAGGAAAAAGATGTTATTATGCGCGCGTGAGCAAAGTTAGAGCTAAGACAATAATAATGCCGAAAACAAAATGGCGGCTTTTGAACTGCAATCTTTGGCCTTAGCTTGGTGGCAAAATAAAGTTTAACATGCGATTTGACCACCTTATATATCAGGAATGTTATGGAGGAGTTAGTGGCTAAAGAATAACAGCCGCACGGGTCGATCATCAAAGTACAGCAACGCTTGCCAAGGTTGTTCTATGGTTGGGTGACATCTTAACACACCGAGTTTCCTCCGTGCCCCGGAAAGCAAGTTAAGCAGTCGGCCCCAGCTGGCACTTGTAGATCTTTGGCAGCCAGAAGCCACTAAATTTTATTCTATCTTTAAAAAGGTTATTAATAAAAGTATCGATTTATCTATATCTATACTAATATATAAAGCTGAAAAGTTTGTTTGTTTGATTGCTGGTCCGATTTGAAAAATTATTTCAGTGTTAGATAGCCCATTTATCGAGGAAGGCTATAGGGTGTATATATCATCACGCTGAGACTAATAGGAGCAGAGTAATGAAAATTGTGACGCAGACGAAGTTGCGAGGGTCAACTAGTGTTAATATAATTTGCTTGCAAGCAACCCTGAATCATTTGGCGGTATGAATTAGTTGACGGGGTGTCGCTATATTCGATTTTTTGAAGTTTTGTTGAGGGAGAACGAGGAGAGTGTGCGGTGTGCTCGGGGAGAGAGGGATCTTCCTAAATGGCTAAATCACGCCTTTCAGAGAGTGTCTGAAATAATTAACCTATGCTCTTAAATGGTTGAATAGGCAATTGGTGCAATAACTTAGATTGTTGACAGTTTTCTTACAAGAAAATAGGGACCGTGCGCATCGTCATCACAACTTCCGAGCCTTAGACCTCCTCCGTGTATGTAGAACATAACTGGAAGTGGCTTCTCAGGTTTGACATCAGGCGTTGATGACTTGACACTCAGTCTCATACACAACAAAACGATGCGTTATATACATATGCCATATCTCTGTTGTCCTAATAACAGATATGTTATCAGACTCATCACGATGACTCAGATAT
Source organism: Lacanobia oleracea (assembly GCA_950371165.1). Lineage (NCBI taxonomy): Eukaryota > Metazoa > Arthropoda > Insecta > Lepidoptera > Noctuidae > Lacanobia > Lacanobia oleracea. Next base: position 24,673,549 of record OX493395.1, read on the forward strand.
TTGATATTTTATGTTGCTTTTGTAACATTTGTTTTTTGCGATTATTACATAAATTATTATTGTGCTGATGCGTGCTTGTTAAGTACGTCTTGTTAATACTGAAATATTTATAGGATCTTTTTGTGTAAATATGAAAATGCCAAGAGATATGTGCCTGATAGATCTTGCTCCCTTAGCGTTTTTATAATGGCACTAAAGCAGTAACACCACTATCGAAAGACCAACTTTTTCCACGCAAGCTTTTTTTTTACTATTTATAGGCACGCGCTTGACCACCATCTCACCTGATGGTAAGCGATGATGTGGTCGAAGATGGGGCACGCTTGCCTAGAAGTAACCTATTCACTCTTGACTTAAAGACTCCCAGGTTGTAGCTATCGGGAAACACAGACTCCGGCAGGGAATTCCACTACTTAGCTGTACGCATTATGAATGTGTTCCCAAAACGTTTTGTGCGTATGGGTGGGATGTCCACCATGTACCGGTGGCGCATGCCGTTCGTCTTGTGGTCCGATGATGAAAAGGGCTTGGCGGAATTAAATTATGCAATTCCGTCGCACATTCCCCAAAATGCAACCGGTAAAAAACCGACAAGCTAGCAACTCGTCGTCGATGCTCAAGACTTTAGAGCTTCGTCGCGACGAGCCTCTCATTCCAATGATCCTCTTGGCTCGTTTCTCAATTGACTCAAGGGCATCAAGCTGGTATCTGGCAGATCTATCCCAAAGATGAGAGCAGTATTCCATACACGATCGAACTTGCGCTTGATAGAGTTTGAGCAGCTGTTCCGGCGTGAAGTACCGTCTCACCTTTGCTAGAATCCCCAACTCCCTTGCAGCCACTTGAGCTTTTGCCTCTATGAAAGGGCCAAAATTGAGAGTAGATATTAATGTAACCCCAAGAAGTTCCATTTGGTCGGTTATCGGCACTGTTGCACCTCGGAAAGATGGAGCTGGGTGGAATTGGCTCCTCTTGGCGGAAAAAAGACACGCTTTGGTCTTAGCAGCATTGAACTTGACCAGATTGGCATCACCCCATTCAGAGACAGCCTGTAAGGACACGTTCAAGTGCTCAACCATAGCCTCCCGGAGAGAACGGATCTGCGACCCACTAGCTCGTGCGTCGGACACGTATCTCTCAGCAACAGTGCTGTCGTCTGCATACCCAAAGGTCGGAAGATCGGGTTTAAGCAGATCATTAATATGCAGCAAGAAGAGTGTTGCCAAAAACGCCGACCCCTGAGGAACCCCGGCATTATTATCCAGCAGTCCAGACAAGCAGCCATCTATGACCACTCGGAAAGACCGATCTCTCAGGAAATCTGCGATCCAATCACACAAACCGGCGGGCAGACCGAAGGAAGGAAACTTACTTATAAGGCTATCGTGCCAGACCCTGTCGAAGGCCTTCGAGATGTCAAGGGAGACCGCTAGTGCCTCCCCGTGCTTCTCTATGGCCTCACTCCAGATGTGAATGGCATACGCTAGAAGATCCCCAGTTGACCAATTTCGGCGGAACCCGTATTGTCGGTCACTAAGGCTATCGTTCGCTTCTAGGTACGCCAGGAGCTTATGATTCAGCACGCGTTCCATAGTCTTACAGAGTATGGACGTTACCGAGATGGGTCTATAATTCGACGAGTCAGCACGACCACCCTTCTTGGGCACGGGTTGCACGTTAGCTTGCTTCCAAGCCTTCGGCACTTTTCCAGTCTCAAACAAAAGGCGAAATAGGCGTGTCAAGATCGGAGACAACTCAGGCGCACAAGTTTTCAGAACAATTGCCGGTATCCCGTCGGGGCCATTAGCCTTGTTCACGTCTAGGTTACGCAGTACCCTACGGACGTTCCTTCTGATGAATGCGAATGTTCGACATGCTCGACTCGCATCCACCAGGAGAAGCAGGGGGCCTCGCGCCACCAGGATCCAGACTCGAAGATTCCGCAAACAAGGAAGGAAACAAGTTCGCTTTCTCCTCAGCGGAGTGGGCCAGCGTCCCGTCAGGTCTCAGCAGTGGTGGTAGTGAGGGGCGGCAGAAGTTCGATTCGACCGACTTAGCCAGGGACCAAAAAGTCTTACTTCCTGATGGATATGAAGCAAGTTTGTTCCCTATTCGGCTGATGTGGTCAAACCGTGCCCTCCACAACACCTTCTTCCAGGACTTGGCAGCCCTGTTGAAGGCTCTTTTCTTCCGAGTAACGTCATTTGCGTCGACCCATGCCAGGTAAGCCGCGTGCTTAAGCGCATCAGCGCGATTGCACTCGGCACCAAACCATGGACGAGCTTCGCCAGACATAGTTATGTCAGAGAACGGAATGTAGTACTCCATTCCCTTCCGCAACACATCCGTCACGGCGTCCGCGCACGACGAAGCATCAGTCGAAGAAAAGCAAGTAGGCTGCCAAGGATAACATGCGAAGAAAGATCGCATGCCATCCCAATCAGCTGACCTGTACCGCCATACCCGCCGTGTGCCTCTTGGGCTAGAATCGGGCGGGGAGTATACGGATACAGACTTCACCGGACAGTGGTCGGAACTACCCAGTGGTGAAGAAATCGAGACCGAATAGCGGTCTGGATCTGTTGTCAGCAAAAGGTCCAAGCAATTGGCAGTGTGCGTATCAACATCCGGCACCCTCGTTGCCCCCTGGACCAGCTGGGTAAGATTTAACGCAAGCGCTAGCTTTCGCGTCTCTCGTCCAGCATGGTCTGTGCACTGGTATGGGAAGTGCCACTCCTGATGGTGGGCGTTGAAGTCCCCCAGTAACACCAACTGGGCAGAAGGGTACCGTTGCTGAGCCGCATCCGCCGCCTCACTCAGGTACTGTGTGACCTCAGTTGTCTCCAAATCACCGCTCTGTGCGAACGGTAGACACAAGCGTAGACAATTTTATCCAGGCCTGTGTCCACTAAAACCCACAGCGTTGAGAACCTGGAGTCCTCAAGATTACGGAGACGCCGATAACAGATGTCGTCACGGGCGTACATACATACGCCCGCACGTGGTTTGAAATGGTGCTCCAGGGTAAACCCTGGGTGCGAAAGGTAAGACACGTCTGCGGACATCTGATCTGCGTCTCGGAAAGGATCAAGAGTGCTGGTTTCTCAGTCTCCAGGTGGTGATGGACTGCGGCGAGATTTGAGTGCAGACCTCGTATGTTGCTGAGGTGCACTTTGTGGGGGAGGATGTGCTGCTGCTGTACAGCTTTTCTTCTTTTGTTCCTTTTGGACATAAGTTTGAGTGAAGGAAGGAGAGGAGAAGGAAGTGAAATGAGTTTCCATGCTGCTACCCTCAGGCACGCTCTGACAGGACGACATCATTGGGGGACTAGTATGGAGACTGCGGGGACGCCCGAGCCCCCCCGGGAAGGTCCATCGGGTCCTCCCCCGTCCGGTCGCCAGCCAGCACGATGGCGCACCCCGGGATTTATCGACAGTTGGCGGGGCAGCCTTTCATGTGTGGCTAGCACACTACTTGGGCCCCCAACTAACTGCAGTCGGCCAGCGGCGCACCGTGCCTCGGATCCCGCTACCCTCCGCGACTAGTCTCCCGATACGCCCATATCTACGCGAGCCTGGTCGGTCTACCTGCATTGGAACAACTATTTCGACCCAACTCCTCTGTACTGGCTACACTGGGCATCATACCGGAACACGGCTAGGCCACTTGGCGGTACGTCTTTGCCCAGTGGGTGGTCACAAGCCATCGGCCGAAGCCTACCACCAGTTAGTGTCACCTGATTAGCGCCACCCGGGGACCACGTGTAGGGTCTATCATTGGGTATTCTCCTACGGACGCGGGTGACTCGGCCCCCATAGTATACCCCCATAGCTAAACCAAGTATAGTAATGAACTTTAGACTCCTAAAGTCACCAAAATCTAAGAAGTTCGATTTGACGACTGAGTAGAGAGACAAAAGATTGCTTTACCAATAATTGTGAAAGAGATTTATTTTTATGTCTCTTTCAAACTAACTAGTAAAGTAATGTTATCCTGCTGTCAAATCAGATTTTTTATATTTTGGTGACATTAATAGAATAAGTTAAGACGGACAAGATACTTTAAAGTAAAGCTTTTATTGCTGGCAATTTTACATTTAAACCTAAAAAATATACGAAACCCTGATAATGAACTTTATCATCATCCATACCCCTTCTGCACCCATTACTAAATTATCACTCCAACCATTTTTGTGTCAAACCCCACGCTTCTGTTCTCTACATCCTGGCTCTACCTGCGATCTATAGGCAATATTAATATGACACAAAATGCTTTTATTAACGTATTTTACATGCGTAAATGGTTACATAAATGATGACAGTGCAAAATAAATAATAATGCCAAGTCAGACTTGATTTCAGGATTTGATGGTTAGATGTGTAAACACCCGTAGATAACGAGGTATGCTGTCTTATAAAAAGTAACCATGATACTCAATTTATTAGTAAGACTCATGGTTACGTTTTAAAATAAACTCGATTGATGTTCTTAAATTGAGAAGTTTTTTTTTTATTTTTAGGCTTTATGGCAATTATGGACAACTGTCACGCCTAGCGCCTGTAATCCGCAAAGGGTTAGCAAAACAACGGACCTTTACAAATACAAATACAAATACAAATATAAATAATTTATTTGCTAAAATATGGGTACATACATGTGATGTTACAAACAGTTTGTCGTTGTTTTTATAACTATTGCTATCAACCACATACGTCTATACAAAATCCTTACTTAATTGATCCTTACTAATATTATAAATGCGAAAGAAACTCTGTCTGTCTGTCTGTCGCGCTTTCAAGCCAAAACTACTTAACCGATTTAAATAAAATTTTGGTACACAGATAGTATAAAGCCTGAGAAAGGACATAGGAAACTTTTATCCCAAGAGTTGGGACCACGCGAGCGATGCCGCTGGTTTAATATAATTTCAAAATTATACAACAGTCACCACAATTTTTTTCATTTCATAAAAGCAATATGTATTAAGATATGGTCAACAAAATAATTTGATCAATTACGTTCCATTCAAGTAATATTGCTGTAATGGTTTACTCGTGTCCGTAAACTACAAACAAAATGAACACCATAAAAGAAAAAATACAGCGAAGAACAAAAAAATGTCAGAAAATTGAAGGAGATAACTTAGTTGATAAAGATACGCAAACAATGTTCTTTCCATTAAACCTAATGCAAAGTATTATATTCTGTCCCAAGTATACTATCACAAATAACTTTATTAAACCAAACAGTGTTTTAACGAATTTTCTATCATTGTGTGTCACAACAATATCAATTCTTATTTATTTATATCGCATCTACAAGCTTCATTATGACAATGATATAAGGCGATATGTTAATGAGATGTACATCATCTCCTATTTCGACTTTATATTTTACTCTATCGGGTTCATCATGAATTACGTTGTTAATTTGTCGCAAATGAAAAATAATATTTATTTCGTCTTGAAAATTCAAGACGTTCATAGATTTCTTAACAAAAAGATACATTTTGAACACTTCGTCATTTGCGGTTGGATCTATGTGTTTTTAATTGTAGTTTTCTTTCCAACAATCTTCACTGTTATTTTCGCAATGATTCGACTTCATTTTTATCATATACTGGCAGGTTTAATTCTAATTTATTTGGATGTAAATATGGTGTACGCGATTAAACTGATAACTTTGTTAAGCGATAAACTCAGTCTATGGAATATAAGAGTTCAAAATCTGCAGAACTGCTGTCAAATTGACAATGAAACTTATTGTAAAAGACTGTTACAAGCTTTTATAAATATATTGGAGTGTTACGATATCATCAGAATTTCTTATCAGTTTATGGTACGTACTTTGCGTTTGCTAATCGACATGCCGCAACAGTTTTCCAATTCAATATTGTTTTTCTCCGTGTTTTTTTTTACTATTGATAGGCATGCGTTTGACCACTATCTCGCCGGATGGTAAGCGACAATGTGGTCGAAGATGGAGCACGCTTGCCAAGAAATAACCGTGAATAGGTTACTTCTTGACTTAAAGACTCCCAGGTTGTAGCTGTCAGGAAACACAGACTCCGGCAGGGAATTCCACTCCTTAGCTGTACGCACTATGAATGTGTTACCAAAACCTTTTCTGCGTATTGGTAGGATGTTCACCATGTACCGGTGGCACATCGCCGTTCGTCTTGTGGTCCGATGATGGAACGGGCTTGGCGGAATTAAATTATGCAATTCTGTCGCACATTCCCCAAAATGCAACCGGTAGAAAACCGACAGGCTTTTTTTTTAGCAACTCGTTGATGTTCAAGCCTTTGGAGCTTCGTCGCGACGAGCCTCTCATTGCCGATGATCCTCTTGGCTCGTTTTACAATTGACTTAAGGGCATCAAGCTGGTATCTGGCATCTGGCAGAACCGTCCCAAAGATGAGAGCAGTATTCCATTCACGATCGAATTTGCGCTTGATGATAGAGTTTGAGCAGCTGTTCCGGCATAAAGTACCGTCTCACCTTTGCCAGAAACCCCAACTTCTTTGCAGCCACTTGATCATTTGCTTCTAAGAAAGGGCAAAAATTGAGAGTAGAGGTTAAGGTAACCCCAAGAAGATCAAGTTGGTCAGTTATCGGCACGGTTGCACCTCGGAAAGATGGAGCTGGATGAAGTTGGCTCTTTTTGGCGGAAAATAGACACGCTTGGGTCTTAGCAGCATTGAACTTGACCAGATTGGCATCACCCCATTCAGAAACAGCCTGTAAGGACACGTTCAAGCGCTCAACCATAGCCACCCGGAGAAACCGGATCTGCGACCCACCAGCTCGTGCATCGGACACGTATTTCTCAGCAACAGTGCTGTCGTCTGCATACCCAAAGGTACCGGGTTTAAGCAGATCATTTATATCCAGTATTTCAGACGAGTAGCTATCTATGACCACTTGGATAGACCGATCCCTCAGGAAATCTGCGATCCAATCACACAGACCGGCGGACAGACCGAAGGAAGGAACTTACTAATAAGGCTATCGTGCCAGACCCTGTCGAAGGCCTTCGAGATGTCAAGGGTGACCGCTAGTGCCTCCCCATGCTTCTTTATGGCCTCACTCCAGATGTGAATAGCATGTGCTAGAAGATCCCCAGTTGACCGATTTCGGCGGATCCCGTATTGTCGGTCACTAAGGATATCATTTGCTTCTACTAGGTACTTTCTTCTTCTAGGTATGCCAGGAGCTTATGATTCAGCACGCATTTCATAGTCTTACAGAGTATGGACGTTACCGAGATGGGTCTATAATTCGACGGGTCAGCTCGGCTACCCTTCTTGGGCACGGGCTGCACATTAGCTTGCTTCCAAGCCTTCGGCACTTTTCAAGTCTCAAACGAAAGGCGAAATAGGCGTGTCAAGAGCGGATACAACTCAGGCGCACAAGTTTTCATGACAATTGCCGGTATCCCGTCGAGGCCACTAGCCTTGTTCACGTCTAGGTTACGCAGTACCCTACGGACATCTTTCTGATGAATGCGAATGTTCGACATACTCGACTCGCATCCACCAGGAGAAGCAGGGGGCGTCGCGCCACCAGGATCCAGACGTGAAGATTCCGCAAACAAAGAAGCAAACAAGTTCACTTTCTCCTCAGCGGCGTGAGCCGTGTGGGGCGGCAGAAGTTCGATTCGGCTGACTTAGCCAGGGACCAAAAAGCCTTACTACCTGCTGGGTATGAAGCAAGTTTGTTCTCTATTCGGCTAATGTGGTCAAACCGAGCCCTCCACAACACTTTCTTGCAGGACAAAAGTTGCTGGTACGACAGGTTTTTTTTAGACTTTGGTCGCCCAAAACGTTGCCACCTCCAGGCACACAGGGCAAGATAGGAGGTGGAGCATGGTTCGTAACTCAGCTCTACATCCACACCTTGCAGTTGATCCGTCACGGTAGATCCATTTTGCGAGGTTGTGATTACAACTTCCTACTTGCGTTTGGAAGCGATTCAGGAACTTCCAAGTTGAACACGGAGAGTGAACTCGGAAGGAAGATGTTCAATTGGTGGTAAATAGTTCATAGGCAGGGGAGAAGTCTCATACCACAGTTTGCAATGGGTTTCCTGACAGCGGGACTGTCGATTTAATTCTCACTACTCTGTTAATTTTTTGGAGTCTCCCTGCTGGGAAACGGCGTACTTTTCCATTTTCCATAAACGTTTGCCGGCTACTACCCACAGCTGGCTAGATTTCGTGGAGGTCAAGTTCTTGGTGTGTCGTCTTCTAATGAGCAACAGACTGAAACAAACACTTATTTAGTCACCAGACTTTTGCAAAAAATATTGAAAAAATTTCGTAGTTGCTTTTCCATACATTTGTCTTAATAAAACAATTTCAACAATGATTTTATTTACTATTTACAGATAGCCTATCACAGTATACAATTTTTGGGGCATACTTTAGCATACATGCAGACGACAATTGAAAGTTTCAAATTTTCTTATAACTCTGGAGCTGGACAGTATGTGAGTATTTTAATCCGTGTTTATCGTAATTCCTGGGCCGCGGTGACTCTTTCAAACAAATCCCGAAACCCTGGTAGGAGGCTATCAGCGCCCTGCGGTTACAATATAATGTATTCTTTTATTTTGGTGGTTTCAATTTGAACACTTTTTACGATGTGAAATTTGAAGAAATTGTTTTACTGTCACTTCAGATTCCAGCCGAGTTACAGAATGCATATGTACATGTTATGCTACAGGTCGTGTATACAACGTACACTGCTGTACGTCGACTTTAATATATTCCTGATCCGTAACACAAATCATTTGTTCATTTCTATGGTTTTCCAGTCCTTCAATAGTCTATATACCAGCGTTTCTTAACCTCAGGTCGCGACCCAAAGTCGTGTCGCGTGGGTATTGGGGTGGGTCGCGACTGAATGGTATTTGCTGAAAATGCATATTTTTTTACTTTTACAGCAAAAAGTGAAAAAAGTCCCAAAATTTCGCTACTACTATACACCGTATCAAAAATGCAGAACTACATCGTTCTTTGCGATTTTAAAATTAATTTACATTGGGGTACGAGTTATATTTAATCAATTAAATTCTTTCAGTATCCATCATTGCTTACTCTTATAGCTGTGTACATATGGATGGCTAAGAGTTGGTTTTTGCTAATAATGTTAAGCCTGCATTTTGTGAAGTTCTACATAGCTATGAATAATGCCCAAGATTCGTGTGCACTTATTTTGAATTCAGATTGTTCAGGTATGATCTTCACTATTATTTTTTGTTTAAGCTACTATTCGTTATTAGCTACCACCACGCACCCACGGATTTACCCGTCCGACGCATCTCGGATCTGATCCGTGACTCCGTCGTAATACACGCACAGATTTACCCGTCGGAGGCGTCGCAGACCTGACACGGGCCTCTGTTGTGATCCTAATTTCATTAGAAACGGTTCTGTCTGTTGTCTCTTTCAAAGCAACTGAGGGGCGACCTATTTTCACGCAATACACGCACAGTTGGATCTACCTGCGCCGTGCCCGATCCAGTGAATTTGACCACAGACAGCGGGCAGACAGATGGCAGGCAAATCCGTATTTGTTTTCACCATACACCTACAGTTATGCCAGTCAGGCACGTCTTTTAAGATGATCCGATGGACATTTCCGTACTTACGTGTATGCTTGATTACTAGCCATCGCACTATCGTCTAGAAGCGGGCTCGCTGTCACAAAAATCTCTTTTGCCATTAGAGATAAAGACTTGAAAATGATCTTATATTAAACTAGCGCCTCGCACGGGTACGTATTTGACGAAGATTAAAAATACCTACTGTTAAAATGTCGATGTTCAAAACATCGAAAATGGAAATATTGAACGACCATAAAACATTTATATCATCGAATGGTTAAATAACCTACGTCCAATATATTTAAAATCTAAATATCTACAAAAGTATCGATGGGTACATACTCGTATTATATTTGAACATCGAAAATTAAAATACCTACGTGTAAAATTGGGTTAACTTTCTACATTTAATACATTCATTATTTAATTAACCCTAAAAATACGTACAAGTTAAAATATCGAACAAATTTTGTTATAAGTAGTACGAGTGGAAAAAGGTTTCTTCTGCAACGTCTCCGGTGTTACGAGTAGTGCAACCCCTTCGCCCTTTTTTTTATTTTTTTTATATAACGGGTGGAAATCATGGATGTCCTCCGCCCTGGGGCGGGCGGAGGGGTCTGTCAGACTCTTACTGACTAAAACCACCCCGGTGCTCCATCTTTCACCAACCGGGGATCGCGAGAACTAATGCGACTTCCGTAATCCCCGGCTGGTGCCGGCCCGCCTCTGCAGGCCACCTCGGGTCAGCGGGGGGAGTGAGGTGTTTGACTCCCCCCACGACGTCAAAGAGGGGCGCACGGGAACACCATGCGCCGCCACCTCGGGTCCGAATGAATGGGGGGCGACGGATGGATATCCGTCTAACTGGGTCCAGAGGCGGCGGACTTGGGGATCCAAGTCCGCCGCCTCTGGACCCAGTTAGGGGGGCCGGAAGAGGGCAGCGTATCCTCCGACGCCCGGTGAGCCTACTGCGGGCCGGGAGAGAGGTCGAGATCTCCCTCTCCCTATCCGCAGCCTCCTTCTGCGCGACAACTGTTTTGCAGTTTATTTCTCTTTGGAATGCGCTCCCCCAAGAGATCAGGATGGCCACCAATCGATTATCCTTCAAAGTTAAAGTTCGTGAACACATTCGTAAGAGGTTGGCAGTTGTATCATCACAACGCTAATGTTTCCCGTTAACTTATTCGCCTTAATTGTTTTAGTATTTCGTTTGTATATTTATCTTGTTTATTTGTATATTTATTATATATTTATATTGTATGTATGGTTTATATTTGTATATTGTTCATTATTGTATTTGAATCGCTTTAATTTTTCTTTATTGCACCTACGACTATTCTCTGCATTACCCAAAGGTTAACTGATAGAGAATGCTTATGGCATTAAGTCCGCCTCTGTACATTTTTGTGCTGAAAGTGTTTAAATAAATAAATAAATAAACTACGGCCAGCAGCGAGAGATCACTGCCTACCACAGAGATGAGGGCACGGCGTGGCCCCTCCCAAGCGGCACACTCTGCCAGTGTATGCCGCGCCGTGTCCTCCCGACAGTCGACGCAGTAGTGACACCGAGCGTCCGGCTCCCTGCCTATGCGACACAGGAACCTCCCGAAGCAGCCATGCCCCGAGAGGACCTGCGTTACACGAAATGTCAAGGAGCCGTGCCTTCTCCCGAGCCACAGGTCGAGCACCGGCCGGATGGCCTCGATAGCGACGAGGCCAGCGGAAGGGCGTGAGAGCCTGATCCGCCATTCCGCCACCAGAACCTCGCGCAACTGCGACTGACGCAGCTCAATGTGCCGCTGCATCAGTCGCTCGCCGCGCGCCCGCGCGTCCTCACGCCGCCGGTGCAGTGACGCGAGGACTTTTGCCTCCAGGTCCCAGGGCGGAGATCCGGCCAGTACGCAAGCCGCCTCGTAGGAGATCATGCGATAACCCCTGTTGACTCTGACGGCCATCACCATCTGCGGCTTCCGCAGAATAGTGATGGTGCCGGCCGTCAGGTCAGCCGCCCAGATCGAGGCCCCATACAGGGCCATCGATCGCACGATCCCCACGTACAACCGCCTGCAAGCGGTGCTCGGGTCCCCCAGATTGGGAAGCAGCGTTGACAGCGCCCCAGCCGCGCCCAACAACTTGGGCGCCAGCCGCCGGAAATGGGGCCGAAATCTCACCGGCTGTAGAGCACTAATCTCAGGTACTTCATGGTGGACTCGACAGCGATACGGGCCCCCCCAACAACTATGTGCGATCCCGGCGGTGGCGCCCGCCGGAGACCATGAAAGGCTATGGCCTCCGACTTCTTGAGGGCTACCTCCAGGAACCCCCTTCGCCCTTGCGTAACAAAAGATAGGCACCCATGTTCACCTCCGCAGCTTCGGCTTGCTGGTCGCCCCTCTGATTTTTTATATACACTCTAGGGGTTACAGCCAAAAGACTACATAAAGTCGGGGTGCCAAAATTCGGTTTTGGAACAATTTGGACCTATTTTATCCACGAAAAACAGTGTCCAGTGTATAAGCGTAGGTCAATCGTGAAGGTATTATTTAGGTCTTTAAATTAAAATATTTTCTTGAAAATTCAATAAGTTAGTGACAAAAACGAATCGCTGACAAACCGATTCCATGTAGTCTTGTCTGCTCTACCCCTAGAGTGTAATAATTATAGAATCGCGTAGGCGTGGAGGGTCGAAGTGGCCCGCGAGCTGAGGAGCAGGTGGTTTTAACACCCACCGCTGTGACTGAGGCTAGCTGGCAAAGCCGAAGCTGCGGTGGTGAGAGTTTAAATCATCTGTGACAATAAGCTCGCGTGGGACTGCCGAAGCCCCGCAGCGCCGTAGCCGTGACAGAAACCATGCTTGCTGCATATTGCATGCTGCATGCCTCTAATCCGTGTTCCAACATGATAATATTCTCTAAACAATACGATAATTTTTTGCAATAGACAGACTAATAACTAATGGCAACGCGTTTGCAGTGTTATAATTTCAAATCTACCTACATTTTTATGAATACACTCATACTGCCTATATAATTTTTTTTTAGATTTTTAACTAGTAGGTATTTTAACGTCGATATTATGAACTTAGATGTATACATGTTGACATTTTGAACTTAGGTCATTCGATGTTTTAAAACATTCGATATTTTAATCACTCGGCATTTCAATCTGCGACGTTTTAAGCGTAGGTATAACAATTTTCGATATTTTGGTGCAATCGATATTTAAATCTTCGATGTTTTGAACGTCGGTATTTTACGCGTAGGTATTTTAATCTTCGATATTCAAATACGTACCACCTCGCACTTATTTCAAAAGAATAAATCAGAATTTTCTGGAAATATGTGGGTAGTCCCAATTAATGCACAAGAATTTTTTGCACTCTTAAATTATTAATAAATATAAAATATTAAAAACAGTTTTTAAATGAAAAAAGAATATAAACTAGTACATTAACCTCTGGTGCACTCGGTCAGTTAATCAACTCTCCTACACAACACTGCTCTACACTGCCAGCACTGCACTACAATACCATGGTCCTATATACCAAATTGTCATGCTCTGTAGAGGAACTTTCTTCAACATTTGCTTCATGAATGACTCATACGAAGAAGACTTGAAGAATGCCAGCGGTGAGGCATCGCACAAGTCTATTGCCAGCCTTTCCAAGGACTTCATAGACTTCAAGGGCCTAGTGTGGAAAACCTTGACTGCACTAAAGGCCCAGATGGAGTTGCTTGTGGTGGGGCTGGATAGACATGAGATGGCATCCCGTGGTAAGGTTCTCCTACTACATGGTTTATCTGAGGAGAAGGAGTCTGATCCCAGCGCAAGTCTCTTAAAAATACTGTCAGAGCATCTGGAAATGAAAAATGTCATCTTGAAAGCCGTAACAGCTTGTCATTGCCTTGGAAGTAACACCAGCAAGCCTCGTCCTCTCCTGGTACGTTTTGAAAGTCGCATGGTGCGGAATGGCGTATGGCGAAATAAGACAAAATTAAAAGGCTATCGGAGTTCCTCACTAAACCCAGGCACAAGGTTTTTTTGAACGCTCGAAAGTACTACGGGGTTAACAAGTGTTGGACGTCTGAAGGGAAGATTGTCATCCAGGTCTCCGATAGTACGCGACGCAAGATTGAGTCTGCTTCGGAGTATCGAGAGGTTGTAGCTAAGTTCCCCGTTGCGGAATCCTCAGCCGTATCTTTTTTTTTTTTTACTAACTATAGGCACGCTTTTGACCGCTATCTCACCTGATGGTAAGCGAGGATGTGGTCGAAGATGGAGCACGCTTGCCTAGAATAAAAAAAAACAAAATCATCGAAGCAAGTGCCCGAGAAGAGAACTCTCAAGCCAGCAAAATGATGGTACTACTTCACCACTTTTCTATTTCCTTTGTGTACCTAGATAATTATGATTTTATTTTGTATGTCGGTCACTCGATTTTTATTTTATTTTATTTTTTTGTTTTGTTTTGCTGTATGTTGTCATGTTATTAGCTCTGTCAATGTCAGTTTGTCACATTAAGTTTCGTTCGAAAACACAGACTGTTGATATTACTTTCACTTTGGTCAACTGGCTTTTCAGCATTTGTTAATATAATTTAATGTAACCGGCGAGTGCATCGAGGTTAGAATACTGAAAATATTTTATTTTTATTTTTTTGAGTTAAAATAGTTTAGTTTCTTTTTTGGTTTGCTTATATTTTTTAAATTTAAATTTAAGCTTATTATGTCAAATGATTTCGTTGACGACAGTTTTTTTTCGTTTTCATCCTCTTGTGCGTCGGATCAGAGTTTTGCCAGTGCTTTTAGCGACGACATTTCTCTGACTCTTCTACTTTCTCCAACTGTCGCAAATTCTTTAATGTTGTTCACATAAATGCTCAAAGCGTTCCTGCTCACTACTCTGATTTACTATCTTCTTTTGACTCAGATCTTGTTCATGCTGTCCTTTTACTCGAAACTTTTTTGAAGCCTGCACTTCCTTCCACACAGTATTCTCTGCCCAGATACAAAATCGTGGGTAATGATAGAACGGGCAAGGGATGTGGAGGGGTTGCTATTTATCTCCGTGGTGACATCACCTACAAGATTGTAGACCAGTCTCCGAGTGTTTACTCAAAGTTTGCTGAACACTTATTTCTTGAAATAGACTTTCAACATACTAAGTTACTTTTGGGCATCTATTACAGTCCCTCCTGTCAAATCGACTACTTTTCCTCATTTGAAACTAAATTAGAAAATCTTTCCCCACTTTATGACCACACGCTTATTCTCGGAGACTTCAATACTTGTCTACTGAAGGGGGACTCGCGCAGCTGTAAACTCCAGTCACTTGTCTCCTTCTGTCAATATGTACGCTCTTCCACTCAGTGCTACTCACAGGGCTCCTCACTCTACTCCTTCTCTCTTAGATCTCATTCTAGTTTCTGATCGTAACAAAGTAGCCACACATGGACAGCTTCCTGCTCCCTTTTCCTACCATGACCTCATCTATCTTTCTTATAAAATTCGAGCTCCTAAACGCAAGGCCAAATTTCTCATTCTTCGTAGTTTTAAAAACATTAATTTGGAGCGTTTAAGAGCCGACGCTGGTGGCATTGGCTGGTCTTCTGTGTTCAACTGCGAGAATGTAGATACTATGATGCCAGTCTTCAGCAGATCTATGTTGGAGTTGTACAAGACACATGCTCCCTTGAAAAAGGTGAAAGTGAAGCACCTTCCTGCGCCATGGTTATCCCCAGTTATAAAAAACTATATAGCCAAGCGTGACAAGGCCAAGCGGCGGTACAGGAGGTGGCCCACTGAGGAAAACTGGGATCATTATAAGAAGTTGCGTAATCGCTGTGGTCGTTTGTGTAGGAATGCAAAAAAGCGCCAAATTCACAACTCAACTTCCCTTCCCGCTTGTGCGCTGTGAGGTGTTTATTATATCGCTCCGTTCTGTAAATTCGGAATTTGCATTGTGTGTCTATTCTAAGGCTTGTGAACTGTTCCTAGCTGTGCCATAGTGTATTAAGTGCGTGTTTTGTAAGTTTTTAAAGCTGTCTGTCTATTCTTTTATTGCTAATTAGTCAATTTCTCCAGCCTTCGGTAAGTGCATTTAATTTTTTCTGTGTGTGAGTACCGCGAAATAACTTAATCGATCGATATTTATTTGTTTAATTCTTTAATTTCATTCATTCGCGTTCTAATACGTTTATTTATCGTATTCTCCGTCAATGATGATGTCAACAAATGATGACCCACCAGATCGCGGCGGAGAAACATTTCGTAGAAATACTAAAACCCAAAGGTCGCCCGTGGCGACCTCCGCTAATTCGAAACGTTTATTCAGCGAAATGTCTCCATCATACATTTCGCCCGATGATAGGTCCAAACGGCTTCATCAAACATTCGAAACCGTGGAAAAATCCTCGCCGATTTTAAATATCAGTGATGTGAGCAATACCGACTATTGTGACTTAGTTTCCGAGGCGTCGTCATACCTGTCTAAAATTAACGACCTAGTGAATGATCAGGGCTCTCGAATTAATGTTGCAAATAAATTAGCTATCATGGATATGACACAGCGTATCACGGCCATTGTTTCTATGCTGGCCATAAAATCATCATGCAACGAGACGAAGTTAGCCAATACGGAACGCGAATTAGATAAAATCAAGTCGAATAACGCTGTCAATCCCGATCCTGTCAATAACAACTGTAAAATTTCATATGCGGACTCGTTGAAACTACGTTTGCCAAAAGTAGCTCCAGCAATTATGCAGTCCCGACCACCGTTACCCTGTGTGGTCGCATACCCTACCGCGGACCGGTCAGCTGACTATAACACTTCATCCGCGACAAAACAAGCGCTCATGAAGGCAATTAAGCCCAGTGACGACGGTTTTCAAATTGTAGGCGTGAAAAAAACCGCGAAATCTGGTATCGTACTACGCGTTGCTAATGAAATTCAACTTAGAAAGTTAGAATCTGTGGATGCTATCAAGGCCGCTGGTTTACGACTAGAAAAGCCAAAGGGTAGACGCCCTAGAGTGTTAGTAAAGGATGTTCCATCATCAATGGATGATGGCGCTTTTCTAAACGCGCATTACCGCCAAAATATTAAGGATGAGATGCAAATTAAAGAGGATGACTTTATAAAGTCTACCAAAATTATTCGTAGGCGCTCCTTAGATAACGGTCGGAAATGGATTGGCATTGAAATAGAACCCGCGGTACGTAAACACTTAGTGACTACCAAGGATAAGTTATTTATTGATTGGGCTACCTGCCGTTTTATTGATGATGTAGAAGTAGTTCGGTGCTTGCATTGCCAACAGTTCGGTCACGTTAAGAAACACTGCGCTAGTAAGGAACCGACTTGTGCCAATTGTCCGGAGGCACACGAAACAAATGATTGCCCGCATAAGGACGACTTAAATTTTAAACCGACTTGCGTGGCGTGCAAACGCTTTAAAAAACCGTGTGATCATCGCTGCGGATCTCAAGAGTGTACTACCTACAAACTGAAACTCGAACAATTAATCCCAAACACTAACTACTAATAATGGATATTTTACCCATAGGACAATTAAATCTCCATAACGATAGGGTGGCGACATCTGAGCTGGATAAATTGATTATGGATTATTACTTATTCAGGAACAATACCAAAACGCGCGCTTACGTCACAGGGTGGTTCAGCTGGACTGCAGGGCGCAGGCCGGAATTTATGTAGCGCGTTCTTCGGGCTTTACTGTAACATCTATAAGTAATCTCATGACGCCTCATTGCGCCGTGGTGGAAGTATCATCGCCTACCTTTAAGGTTTACGTTGTGAGCTACTACTTTCAATACTCAGACCCAGTTACTCCACATATACATAATCTCCGTCACGTCTTGCGGTCGCTCGCGGGCTGCAAAGTTATAGTAGGTGCTGATGTAAATGCATCTTCTTCCCTGTGGTATGGCAAAGTTCGATCCACTGATTCCAAACGACGTTGTGCTGTTGAAGATTTTATTGCTGAGATGAATTTATCAATTCATAACACCCCAGACGCACCACCTACTTTTTGTAGCCAAATGGGCGAATCTTGTATTGACGTCACACTTTCTAGTGCAGACGTACGCTTGGATAGGTGGCGTGTCCTTCCTGACGCGTCTTGTAGTAATCATCGCCTGATCGTGTACGAGTTTGTTCCTATGTTTACTCAAGGTTCGTCACACTTAATGGGAAATTTTAGATATAAAAGTACGGGCGCGAATTGGAAATTCTTCGGCTCACTTTTTTCTGGTCATGTCAAAGACTTCACTCGCGATGGAATGTCAGCTGAGGAAAGTGCTGTGATAATGTCGGACGCCTTCACTTACTGTGCTGACATTGCTATTGGTCGCGCATCCATGACCAATATTCGTAGATGTGATTGGTGGAGTGACTACCTTGTTGAACAACGTAAAAGCTTTCGTAGAGCTCGTAGACAGCTTAACAAGCTAAAAAAACGTAAGGTTACCGGGGATCTCCGTAATCTTGCTTTAAGTACTTTTAGAGTTGCCAAGTCACGCTACAGAGCATCTGTTGAAAAATCTAAGGGTAATTTATTGCGGAAAATTGTTGATAAACTTGATAAGGAGGGTCCGTGGTCTCCTTTGTATCACGAGTTCAAAGCTAATAGATCTGTCGACCTTGCGTACGTTCAAAACATTAAAGTAAACAATAAAAATACAACTGGCACTGAAGAAACAACTGATGCTCTGCTTGATTCCCTTATACCAGACGATTCATCAGTAAATGATAATGAATACCACCAACAGATCAGAGCGTGGGCCACGGTGCCACCTGAATCACCGGAGTCAGATCTTCCATCCACTGACGAATTCATAAACGTTATCAAGAAACTACCTCTCAACAAATCATCCGGTTAAGATAAAATATCTAATAGAATTCAAATTGAAATTCCAATTCAAAGCATTTTATTTCAAATAAACCATTCACAGGCACTTTTGAAACGTCAAGGTCGGTCAGTCAAAAACATGGAAGCTATTTGCACGTTCCAAAGCGTAGATCTCTATGGAGAAGAACGTGCAAGAAACTCCACGGACACTCTTTTAAATCATGTTCTGGTTTTACAAAATTTCAAGTTACATATACTTGTTGCTTCTGCATGTGAGGACAATGCAAAGGAAAAAAAAAAGGGCTTATTATAAGAATTTTAAATATAAAGATTAAAATAAGCCAATGGCAGTTAAGAGATGACCAGTCTCAACCGACGGCGCCTGTTCACGAACATGACGCGTGTATCGGCACCCTTCAGCTCAACCATTTCGAAGGGAACCGAATGATCAAACCCACGCGCCGCCATCAGCGAGACATTTGAGTGAGCATGACATGCTCTCAACCACCATGCTCGTTCATGTCCAACAAGTAAAACTATAACTACTCACATAAAATGTAAATGGTTTCATGGTACTCACATTTACAAAATTTGAAAAATATGCTTCTACTTTACACAAAACTATGGTTGTCAATGACCAAATAATGAAAAATAAATTAAAAAAGAAAACGATTAAGATCTTACATCAAAAAGAATAAATAAGTAATTAATATAATAATATAATTTGTATGTATATAAGAATAAATAAACGAAATAATGTAAGAACCTCTAAAAGGAGCGAGCATCTCTTCCAAATATAAAAACATAGAAACCTAAAAAGTGGACCTAAGCAGCTGTGACTGTGGAGCAGGACAAGCATTTAGCCAAGCGTTTTTATCGAGGATATAATCTTCCAGTTTATAATACGCTTGTCTACATAGTGTGCGTTTTATGCATGCTTTAAATTTTCTCTCATTCAGTTCGAGAATATCAACTGGTATTTTATTATAAAATTTAATACAGTACCCCATAAAAGAAGTGTGTACTTTGGCCAATCTGAATCGGGGTTGATCTAATTTGTTCCTATTTCTAGTATTAAAATTATGCCTGTCACTAATCTTGCTAAAGAGATGAAGATTTTTCCGAACATACATAATATTTTCGTAAATGTATTGACAAGGTACCGTCATGATGTTGATATCCTTAAAAAGATTATAGAAGCGTGTAAGACAGCGGGAGACGCGATCTTATCAGTATATAACCGATGCATTGCGGAAGGTATTTTTCCTCAAATATGGCGACAGGGCTTTATACGCATTATTCTGAAGAGTGGCGATAAGCCCCCGGATGACCCTAAGTCCTATCGGCCCATAACCCTACTTCCATCTTTTGGAAAACTCTTAGAGCGACTAATCGTTCCGCGCTTACTACCAAATGGACCTAAATTTCATAATAATCAATTTGGTTTCACTATTGGTAAATCCACCGTCGACGCGGTGCTCTCTGTTCGTAAAATTAAATTCAAATTCAAATTCAAAGCATTTTATTTCAAATAAACCATTCACAGGCACTTTTGAAACGTCAAGGTCGGTCAGTCAAAAACATGGAAGCTATTTGCACGTTCCAAAGCGTAGATCTCTATGGAGAAGAACGTGCAAGAAACTCCACGGACACTCTTTTAAATCATGTTCTGGTTTTACAAAATTTCAAGTTACATATACTTGTTGCTTCTGCATGTGAGGACAATGCAAAGGAAAAAAAAAAGGGCTTATTATAAGAATTTTAAATATAAAGATTAAAATAAGCCAATGGCAGTTAAGAGATGACCAGTCTCAACCGACGGCGCCTGTTCACGAACATGACGCGTGTATCGGCACCCTTCAGCTCAACCATTTCGAAGGGAACCGAATGATCAAACCCACGCGCCGCCATCAGCGAGACATTTGAGTGAGCATGACATGCTCTCAACCACCATGCTCGTTCATGTCCAACAAGTAAAACTATAACTACTCACATAAAATGTAAATGGTTTCATGGTACTCACATTTACGAAATTTGAAAAATATGCTTCTACTTTACACAAAACTATGGTTGTCAATGACCAAATAATGAAAAATAAATTAATAAAGAGAACGATTAAGATCTTACATCAAAAAGAATAAATAAGTAATAAATATAATAATATAATTTGTATGTATATAAGAATAAATAAACGAAATAATGTAAGAACCTCTAAAAGGAGCGAGCATCTCTTCCAAATATAAAAACATAGAAACCTAAAAAGTGGACCTAAGCAGCTGTGACTGTGGAGCAGGACCAGCATTTAGCCAAGCGTTTTTATCGAGGATATAATCTTCCAGTTTATAATACGCTTGTCTACATAGTGTGCGTTTTATGCATGCTTTAAATTTTCTCTCATTTAGTTCAAAAATATCAACTGGTATTTTATTATAAAATTTAATACAGTACCCCATAAAAGAAGTGTGTACTTTGGCCAATCTGAATCGGGGTTGATCTAATTTGTTCCTATTTCTAGTATTAAAATTATGCCTGTCACTAATCTTGCTAAAGAGATGAAGATTTTTCCGAACATACATAATATTTTCGTAAATGTATTGACAAGGTACCGTCATGATGTTGATATCCTTAAACAGTTCTCTTAGGGAATCACGCCGACGGAGATTGTAAATGGCTCTGATGGCTCTTTTCTGCAGGATAAATATAGACTCGATGTCTGCAGCACGTCCCCATAATAAGATACCGTAAGACATGATACTATGAAAGTAACTAAAATAGACCAGCCTCGCGGTATCTATATCGGTAAATTGACGGATTTTTCTGACAGCGTATGCTGCTGAACTTAGCCGTCCCGCAAGAGATGTTAAATGAGGACCCCATTGTAGCCTTGAGTCAAGCGTAATCCCCAGGAAAACCGTGTTTTCGACGAATTCAAGTTTCTCCTTGTTCAATACTATGTCGCAATCATTTCTTTTAACGTTCGGTAAGGCAAATCTGATGCATTTAGTTTTTTTCCCATTTAATACTAAATTATTAGCAGTAAACCAATTTTGGACCTGCTGTAGGGCGTTATTTACGTCGTCAAGATTTATGGAACGTCTATCTATCTTAAAAATTAAGGACGTATCGTCAGCAAATAATACCATATGAGGTTGATTTTTTAAAAGATGGGGTAGATCATTAATATATACTAGAAAGAGGAAAGGACCCAAAATAGAGCCTTGTGGTACCCCCATTTTGACTTTTAAACCCCGTGAATTGACACCATTTATTTGAACTTGCTGCTGTCTATCATTTAAGTAAGATTTTATTAGACTGAGTGCAAGTTTACCTAGTCCGTAATGTCCTAGCTTTAGGAGCAAGGTTTCGTGATTTACACAATCAAATGCCTTGGAGAGGTCACAAAAGATTCCTATGGCATCTTGTGCCTCTTCCCACGCTGAGTATATGTGTTTTAACAACGTGGCACCAGCGTCAGTCGTACAACGACCCCTGGTAAAACCATACTGTTGATCATGTAAAATTTTATTGATGTTAAAATGATTGAGCATCTGATTGAGCATTACTTTTTCAAACACTTTGCTAAAAACCGGCAAAACAGATACAGGTCTATAATTATTGGTGTCTTTGCTGTCGCCCGACTTAAATAGTGGTATAACCTTACTATATTTCATTATATCCGGAAAGACTCCTTGGTCCACACATAAATTAAATATTAAAGCCAAGTATGGTGCTATAGTTTCAATTATGGACGTGCACACTTTAATAGACATTCCCCATATGTCTTCGGTCAATTTGATTTTGATTTGCCGGAAAGCTTTTATGACTGTCACAAGGTTGATATGTTTGAACTGGAATTCAACCGTACAACCTGGAACGTTAGCTTTTAATAAATTATATGAGACCTCAGGTGAAGAATTTAAATATTCCGTAGTTTTAGTTGGTATATTGGTGAAAAAATTTACAAATTCTTGAGCTACTTCTAAATTAGAGCTTTTGGCACCATGTGTAGTCTCCAGTAAATAATCAGTGTTTCGTTTTTTATTTCTATTAGTTTCATTATTAATAACTTTCCAAACTGTCTTTATTTTATTTTCTGACGATTTGATCTTCTTGCTAATATATAGGGCTTTAGCTACCTTGCAAGTATTTCTGAACACTTTAGAATATTTGTTTACAAACTTATTAAAAGAATCAGTGTTTATGACAGGCTTAAGGCCATATAGCTCATATAGTCTTTCCCTACTTATCCTAATGCCTTTAGTCGCCCAGTCACTAAATACATACTTAGGGAAAGTATCCTTAGACTTCTTTTCAAAAGTTGCATTGAATTCCTTTAGAACCACTGAAAAGAAATTATCATAAAATTTATTAGCATTTTCAATGTTATGGCCTAGAAAATTTAACTTATTTTGTAAGGTACCATTGAATTTAGCTAGTTTGCCAGTTGTAATTGGCCTATATTGTATATGATTTTTTTCCAAGGCTGCTTTAAACTGAAATGTTACCAATTGACCACTATGATCAGAGGGAAGGTAATTAACTATGGCTTTATCTAAATATTCACAATCGCAGAATACATTATCGATACAGGTTGAAGAAGTTGGTGTTACCCTAGTCGGTTCTGTAAACACATTAGACAAATTAAACGATTTAAAAAGGCTTATACATCTGCTGCTATATGAATTAATTTCTAAAATATTAATATTAAAATCCCCACAAATAATCGCGGGCTTGTTACCTGCTGCAAGTTTCGCAAGGATATCTTCCATTGTTGACTCAAATAAAGTAAAGTTTTGTGGGTTTGGGGGTCTGTACACGCACACTATGATATGCTTATCTAGCTCAACACAGGACAGTTCGATGCAATGTTCCACTGATAAGTTAACGATGTCATTACGTTGCTTAAATTTTAAGTTTTTTTTTAATAAGATGAGGGAACCCCCTCGTAACATAGATTTGCGGTTAAAACAACTGCCCACATTATAATTTTCATAACTAATTAGCATCTGGTAATCCTTCAACCAGTGCTCACTAAAACATACAATGTCAAACATTGTTTTTTCTAAAAACATTTCAATTTCTAATAATTTGGAAGAGACACCCTGAATATTTTGATGAAATAATTTCAAGGCATGCTGCTGACTCCCTTTTTGACAACTATTTACTAAAGAGCAAGAAGATACCTTGTTAATGGTAGGCATAAGTATTCTGTCGCTGGTATCCTCTGTTGTCTTATAGACTAGTTTAAATGAGTATCCATAGAGATACATGGAAACTCCGTACAATTTTTATAAGTATTTGTAGCACTAGAGCTACCGTTACTAAGGCTCTCCACCTGATTCTTAGTAAAATTACTAAACATTGTGGATTTAATTAAACAAGACTGCGACATACTACTTATGTCTGAGTTAATAAAATAAGCTAATAGCCTTGCTATTGTGTGTCTAAAACTAATTGGCAAATACACTCTATCCCTAGTCGATTTTAAATTTTCCACAAAAATGTTTGTGTCAAAAAACATAAACTTGTCACTATAGTGACTTACTAAAAAGTGCATGTGTTTATTTAAACTATGAATATAATTATTTTGTCTACTTGACAATTGTTCAAAATAAGGAAATGCACACAATATTATTTTATTACAATTTAACTTTAACATCTCAGTTAGATTGTCCGTGATATCTGCTTTTTTTACATTTAAACTATTCCCTATAAACACTGTAATATTGGTATTAGAACTAAAATTATTGTTTCTTAATGACGCCATAATATGCTTGTATGATGAACTTGGCATACAGTAATTTTGTATAGGGTAACTCAGGTTGTTACTTAATAATTTACCTAAACCTCTTCCTATGCTGTCTGTTATTAACTTATCGGAACATAAATATGTGGTTGGAATCTTTAACATTTCTGGCGCTTTTGATAACGGATGGTGGCCGATGCTACTACTTAAAATGAAAAACCGTGGTTGTTACAAAAACATCTATAATCTGATTCTTTATTACTTTCTAAACGGCTCCGTGAAACTCAAACTAGGACATCATTCCATTACTAAGTCTCTAACCATTGGATGTCCTCAGGGCTCAGTTATCGGTCCATATGTTTGGAATATTAATTACGATGATTTCCTCGCGCTTCCGCTCCCATGCGGCTGCTCATTAACCGGTTACGCGGACGATGGCTTGCTTCTCATTCAGGCAAGTACTCGTGCTGGCCTTGAGAATTTGGCTGACACATGCCTACGATTAATATCTCAGTGGGGCGATCGAAACCGTCTGACCTTTGCACCGCATAAAACCTATCAACTTATTTTAAAAGGAAACCTTAAATCCTGGCCTAGTTTTAAATTTAATAACGTACCCGTTAAAAGAAAAGAATCCATGTGCTATCTCGGTATGCTATTAGAAAATAACTTTTTATTTATTGATGATATAAAAACAGTAGGTGAGAAAGCAAAAAAGAACTTCTACGCCTTGACGAGAATATCCAAAGCTACTTGGGGTCTATCTTTTCAAACCTTAAAAACTATTTATGGGGCTACCTACTTGGGTTGTATGTGCTACGGGGCACCTGTCTGGGCCAATAGGGCCACCATAGGTGCGATACGACATAAATTGCTTCAAAGCCAGCGTTTGGCTTTGATATTCTTATGCAAGGCGTATAGGACGGTTAGTACTGAAGCCTTACGGCGTGCTGCAATGTACTACTACGCTAGAAAGATTACGGACCCAGAGTTCTTACCGCAACGCGGCCGTGCTAAGATCTCTAGATTACTAAACCCCAGACTGATGTCTGGGAGGAACTTTTATCCGAGTGGCAATGTAGGTGGGAAAATTCCATCAAAGGCCGTCACCTCCACCAATTTTTTCCATTTGTTCGTGAGCGGCTGGACAGGACATGGCTGGAGGTGGATCACTGTGTTGCCCAATTTCTCACAGGTCATGGCAATTTTAAGAGTAAATTATTTTCCTTTAAGCTTGTGGCCTCGCCTTTATGTCAATGTTCTACAGCTGACTATGAATACGAACAATCCGCACATCACATCTTATGGGAGTGTAGTCTTTAGCAAACTGAACGCAATATTATGTTAGATAGTATTAAGGTTACATCTGGGGTAGTTTACTATACGGACCTTGTTGAAACCAGAACAAATTTCCAAGCGTTCAAGCGATTTTGCCATACCTATTACTGGAATCAAAAGTAGCTCACAATTTAGGACCCATTAGTTTAAGTGGTAAGATATAATCCGTGGTGCTTGGCAACTGGGCTTAACCCAGTTGTATTTGTCCCTTGGTGCCTATTGGCCTAGTTCTATTCTGTCTCCTGCTTGATACGGAGGGAAGTGGAAATTATATTTTTCTTTTTTTCTACTCCTCCGCTGTACTTTTCTGATTAATTTCGTTGCAGGATCCAAGACAGTTGAATCGTTTCTCCGGGACTCGTCGGGTTTCATTGGCTCGGCGTTTTTCTGGTGGTCGCCACTGTTGATTCTGGCTTTCAGGAGTTGCAGTGGTTGGGAATGTGTGGAGGGCGTGTCCCAAAAAAAAAAAAAAAAACATTCACAACTCAATTGAAAACTTTAATCCAACACAAGTATGGCAATTTTTAAAGTCTCTTGGCATTGGTAAATCACCTAACAAGAGTTCCCCAGATAAAATGGACCTCAATGCACTTAATGCGCACTTTTCTAAGTCACGTATTACACTCGATACCCTTGCTAAATCTTCCTCTCTCCATGATCTTTCTATTTTTACTTTGCCTACAAATACTTCGTTCTCGTTCCACCCAATTACTGAACTTGACATTAAGAAATGTATCCTATCCATCTTCACTAAGGCGGTAGGTGACGATGGTCTCCAGCTCCAAATGTTCGTACCTATTTTGAATGAAATACTTCCTGTCATAATAACCCATATAGTAAATTTTTCTCTCTTTACTAGTTCCTTTCCTTCAGCCTGGAAGAGAGCTCACGTTCTACCGCTTCCTAAAGTGGCTAATCCTACCACACTATCCCAGTTCCGTCCAATATCCATCCTTCCAGTCCTCTCCAAAGTCCTCGAGAGTATTGTTTAAAAGCAACTGTCTTATTATCTGTCCTCTAATTCATTGCTAAGTCCTTACCAATCTGGTTTCAGACCTGGCCATAGCACTGTAACAACCTTAGTCAAAATTTTGGTTCTACTGGACTTCAGCAGTGCTTTTAACTCAGTTGACTTTGACATTCTCTTGGGTATCCTTTCCTCCCTTTATGTCTCCGCACCAGTAATTGAGTGATTTAAATCTTATCTTCGGGGTCGCTTGCAGTCTGTTAGATCTGATGGGGATTCCTCTGAATGGTGTGATTTGGCTGCGGGTGTTCCTCAAGGTGGCTTCCTCTCTCCTCTTCTCTTCTCAGTATTTATAAACGCTATCACTAAGGTCCTTACTTCTAACTTTCATCTCTATGCAGACGACTTGCAGCTTTATCGACATTTTAAAGTACTGGCAGCGGCTGTGGCTGCCATCAACGATGACCTTGAAAATATCAACAAGTGGGCTAAATCTTTTGGACTCTTGCTTAACCCAACTAAATCTCAAGCGCTTGTTGTGGGTGGCAGATACATGCTCAGCCTATTGAATCACCAGTCTCTGCCACCAGTAGTCCGCTACCGCACCGCTAAAAATCTAGGCGTCCATATTGATACTAACCTCTCTTGGGAGATTCATATTGCTGATGTTATTAAGAAGGTATTCTACACTTTTCAGTCTCTTAAACGTCTTCAAAAATTTTTACCTTTTCACACAAAGGTAGGTCTTACTCAATCGCTTCTTCTACCACTTATAGACTACGCTGATGTCTGTTTCCTAGATGCTACAGAGGTACTCCTGAACAAACTCGAGCGACTGCAGAACTTGTGCATTCGGTTTATTTTTGGTCTTCGGAAATACGACCACGTGTCGGAGTTTCGGACCAAATTGAAGTGGCTGCCGATTCGGCCTCGGCGAGATACCCATATCCTATCCCTTCTCTATACTATCCTTCACTATCCCAATTCTCCTCAATACCTTCGTGAACGCTTTGAGTACCTCGTCCCGAGGAGCAAATCATGTCGAACTGCCACTTCTCTTCTCCTTCGTACCCCGCGTCTCACTTCTAGTCGATATGGTGGCTCTTTCTCTGTTACTGCAGTACGTCTCTGGAACTCGCTCCTACACTCCATACGCGACAGCCCTTCTCTTAATGTCTTCAAGAGGAAAGTTAAAGAGCATTTCCTTTCGCTTTTGACATAATATATGTACGAGTATATATGTATGTGTATGAATATTTATAGTTATGTATGTAAGTTTATGTATTAATCTACATATATATATATATTAAAAAAGTAATTAAATAAATGTAATAATGTGCACTGGATCCTACCCTCCATTGTCATCTTTCTCTATCACTCTAAGGTTTGCTGGGAGAAAACTCATTTCTGAGTTAAGTTCGCCTTTGTACATGAACTTTCGTTACTGTGTTTTGAATAAGCTGTATTGGTGTACAATAAAAAATTAAAGAATTTTCGATTAAATTCCTTAGTCGGCTTGATTTCTTCCATCTTGAACAATTATTGTCCTATTCCTATTTTAACAAATTACCACAAAAAATATTAAACACATTAACTATTCAATTGATGAAAGCCGCATTAGAATTCGTTGCACAGTTTAAAAGATTGGCAACGAAACTAATTTTACTGTGTTCACTATTTTTCTGTGTGTACATAAATAATAAAATAAATAACATAATAATTTAAGCCTTTGTTCAGAAACAGACACTTTTTTTCTACAATAGTTATAATCTACCTAACCTGGGAGTCTTTAAGTCAAGAGTGAATAGGTTACTTCTAGGCAAGCGTGCTACATCTTCGACCACATCATCGCTTACCATCAGGTGAAATGGTGGTCAAGCGCGTGCCTATCAATAGAAAAAAAAAAAAAAAATCTTAATCTAACGACTCACGCGAGTCAGTGACACCGACAACCCTGTTTGCCCAACTTTGGCAAAAGCGTCCTCCATTTATTTCCACTCTGTTCTATTTTGGGCTCTTTTAGTCCATGTTTTCTCTGCTATAATCTTAATTTCGTTTTCCCATCTTCGGATCTTTCTACCTCGATTTCTATTCCCATTTCTTGGATATCAAAATCTATCTTTTTGTTCCACTTTTATGCTTTTGTGCTTTTTATGCCTCTTATTATATGAACAGTCCATCTTATTTTAGTTTTCTTATTCTCTTTGTTACGTTTACAATTTTCGTACGTTTTCTGATAGTTTTGTTGATTATTTTGTTAGATTTCGTTATATTCAGTATGCTTCTTTCCATTACATTCTAGCATGTTTCCAGTCCCTTGTATTGAGCTTAAGTGAAGGCCCAAGTTTGGCAGCCATACTTTTTTTATACTAAGTCATCATTATCATCATCATCAGCCAACAAACGTCCACTGCTGGATATAGAATTCCCCTAAGTGTCACCACAACAATCGTTCTTGTGCGTCTCGCATCCATCGGCTACCCGCAAGCCTCACCAGGTCATCGGTCCGCCTTGTGAGAGGCCTTCCAACGTTGCGTCTTCCGGTACGTGGTCGCCACTCCAGAACTTTTCAGCCCTTTCGACCTCTAATACGAGCAATGTCAATTCTGTTTGCCAAACAATTTTGTTTTTCAAACTGCCACTTCAGTTTGGCGATCCTTCGGACTATGTCGGTAACCTTGGTTTTTTAGCCCTACCTAACTGGACCGTTTGTCCCAGGCAGACGTACTCGTCTACAACTTCGAGTGTAGCGTCTCGGGTCTTGATAGGAGTCGGTGCTACCTGGGTATTTACCATGATCTTGGTTT
The DNA here is from genome assembly GCA_950371165.1 of Lacanobia oleracea. Lineage (NCBI taxonomy): Eukaryota > Metazoa > Arthropoda > Insecta > Lepidoptera > Noctuidae > Lacanobia > Lacanobia oleracea. The sequence continues at coordinate 24,702,889 of OX493395.1, forward strand.
TGTCCATGTTTATTTTAAAACCTACTTTATCAGAAGCTCTACTGTGGTCATCGAACATTAAACTAACTGAATGACTGATTCAAATATCACTGAAAGCACACGCTCGCCTACCCGTACACCCCTCACGTACTAAACCAATTTTAATTCCTCCTCGACTAAATAAAACATACACTACTTGTAAATCATTTATATACCGTTCCACTAACAAATTATAATAGAGAATTTACAGAAATAGGCCTTTTTAACATTTCTCTTAATAACCTTAAACTAAAACTTAAAAATAGATATAGGTATCACCTAATTAAAACTTACCTTTTTTTTGCTTTGTCCACCTTCCCTTTACTTAGTAAACTGATGATATCAGATCATTAAACTTATGTTCTGATACGGAAAATAATATGTTTTTCTTGCGCGTCTTTCCTTGTTAGGAGTTTATTGTACTTATTTCTACCAGTATATCACATTGTCGGCACTACAGGTCTACTGTAAGAAACAAATTGTCTGAAGAATAATATATTTATCTGACTGTTTGATGCAAAATAAAATAAAATAAATAACTGAAGTCCTCCGTAGTGTCATCCATGACGACATACATAATTATATCGTCGACAAATCGATGGTGAGTGATGGACTCGCCATCGTCATTAATGCCTAGCCTTGTCCTGTCCAAAACGTTGAAAACATCCTCCATTGACGTCATTGCGGCAAAAAATCAAGATTGATTACCTTTATTATACTACCTAAACCTCTCTGGTACAAATGTGCTAATGCTGTAAAACACAATTAATTAATTTATTAAGTTGGCAACTAGCTTCTTTTTTATTTTATTTTTCAACGGAACCCTGTCAATACCGGTCCAGCATTTTCGGAAAATAAAAATAATAGGCTGCCAAAAAAATATATTTTTGTTATAAGTATCGTACATATCCGCAAGAGAACCAAATTAACCGACAATAGCCCGAAGGATCGCCAAATTAAAGTGGCAGTGGGCAGGGCACATTGCTCGCAGAACAGATGGTCGATGGGGCTGAAATGTTTTGGGGTGGCGACCGCCTACCGGCAGATGCAACATCGGAAGGCCTCCCACAAAGTGGACCTGGTGAAGGTTGCGGGTAACCGATGGATGCGAGACGGCAAGACCGGTCGTTGTGGCGATGCTTGGAGGAGTCCTATGTCCAGTAGCGGACGTCTATCGGCTGATATCAGGCTATAACAGTCCATTGCTGGACATATACCTCTCCCAGTGCACGCATTTTAGTACATACTCTCATATTATTCAGTAATAAGCTGTTATTTTGATAACAGGCACTTTAATTGTATTTATTTTTGTAGATAGTAATTTCTAAAGTAGAATCTATTTTCTCAAACCTGTTTCCATCTTCAGTATGAAATTCTATTTTTATCATTATTCGTCATATACGTTATTATTTATCATCATCTCATTTTGACTCGTATCTCGTATTCTTCTTCCATTCTCCATTGTCAAACATCCGATTATCATTAAATTCCTGCGTTTTCATATAATTCTGACACAATCCATCATTTACCATGATTTGTCCAATATTATCTATAGATGCTGAAAAAAGGCTCTGCAAGAATGTCAAACGCCTACATCGGGCGGAATTCAACAAGATGTCCGCCTGTAGAATGTTCTACGTTGATGCTGCTTTACCACTTAAAATTATAGCTTTAGTTGCTAATTACATTGTCGTTCTGTTACAATTTGCTATAACGTCCTTGTTAAATTAAATTGAGTGAAAAGGAGACATGTATTTTTATTTTATAAGTATTATACAATCTTCAGCCAACAGCTTCACTTTGGTAACATAAACCCACACTTTGTCATTTTTATATCAGTAAAACATTATAACAAGCGTTTGGTTGTAGTTTCTCTTATGTTGCCTGGTTTTTCATATATTTATTCATGCAAGCATATAAAAATCAGTAGTATAAAGAGTAGAAAACCTAAGAGCTCGAGGCTATTTTATAACAGCCGCACGGGTCGATCTTCAAGGTTAAGCAACGCTTACCAAGGTTGGCCTGTGGATGGGTGACAACCTTAACATAACGAGTTTCCTCCGTGCCTCGGAAAGCACGTTAAGCCGTTGGTCCCGGCTGTCATTTGTAGATCTTTGGCAGTCGTTACGGATTGTCAGAAGTCAGTAAATCTGACTCCGGTCTTGCCATGAAGTACCATGTTACCCAGTTAATGGGTTGTGGAGGTCTGGTAGGCAGCCGGTCTACGTAAAATAGTGGTATTCAGCTAAATCCGGCTTGACTGGAAGCCGACCCCAATATAGTTGGGAAAAGGCTAGGCGGATGATGATGAAAGAAAGAAAGAAAGAAAGAAACAAAAAAATTGCGTTTATTTGCGCCAAGCATGACGCATACCAAAATAAAATAAAATAGAAATTAAATAACACTTAATTATAAAAATTGGGAAGATATGCGTCATATTCGCGCAAAACGGCCATCGCTCAGCATAATGCTGGAAAAGTAAGTGAAAGAGTAGAATACTTATGCTTTTGCTATATATTTGTAGTTACCAATCCCAAAGCCACTTGGAATAAAACGAAGACACCGAGAGAAGAAGAAATGAAATAATTTATTCACTTCGCACACAATAAATACTAAAATATACATTTATAATATGAAAAATATGTTACTGTAGCATTTAACACTTTTTAATTACACAAAGCTAATGTGAATTGTTTAAAGTTATGAGAAAACGTCTTTTTATGTATACCTTGACACTTGATTACAGAAATGCAAACTGTAGTAAGACAACAGAATAGTTTGACAGTAACTCCGCCAGGTGAAGAAGAAGACATACGTCAATGCAGAACAGTCGACAGGCGCGCATCTTACTGAATGATGCTCGGTGCGCGCGCCTCACATTCTTGCATAGCCTCAATACTTCGTCTGGAAACAAAAGTTCAAATAATCAATAATTATGTGATTTTATGCAGATAGTAGCTGCAAGCGTCCGAGAAATATAAGGAGTAGAAAATAAAATTATGATGACAAGATTTAACCACGGAAGTTTCTGATGGACTTATCATTTCAAATGTCCCACAAGGTGGGTGTCTTAGTGATAACCAGTGATCGGAGTAGGTAGATTGATTTTTGGTACTTGTATCATAAATGCACACAGAAAGAATAACATGGAAAAGCCATTTTCCCGGAAAGTAATTCCGGTATTCCCGGATTCAATTAAATATTGTTAATGTTGGTAGCGATATTATTCCTACTCAATTCAAAATTTGAAGGAAGGTATCAAAACTAGATTAATTCATTATTTATCCGTATATTCGAGCCAAATCGTGGTTTAGAGCAGATTCCAGAAGTCAGTATGTACACAAGCCAGGGTCAAGTAACGTTTTCACAACACAGTAACAAACAAAGATGCGCACTCTATGAACCGAAGTAAACGAGTGAGCTACCTGGCAAGTCGTCGGCGGGCGTACGCATTGTTCTGATAACCGGTTATTGTACCACCCATGATCCTTTGTTCTGATTGGTCGTTGGGTTTTGTCAAATCGTGACTGTGTGCCGTTAAAAAAAATATGAAGAATAATAAAGAATAATATTGCTCATTTTATTACAATTCCTACCCTTTTTTTTGAGGATGGCAAATCATCAAATGACTCCTTCCACTCTGGCAGAATAAAATTCCGACATAAGTTCCGGTTTTTTTTTTAATAATCCACCAATTCCGGAGGAATGTCCATATTAATATATACGTTTGGGATCAATTACCCCATTTCAATCTACCTACTCCGATCACTGGTGATAACAGTGGGAATTTGCTACATGTGACATATATGCATATATGTGATCTTGGGAGAGGCCTATGTCCAACAGTAGACGGTTTTCGGCTAGAATAACGACTATTACTCGCCTTTACAATTTGACATCATAATGAGAGCACATGTGTCCTGAGAATTTTCCACAGCTTTATAGAATTCCTCGCAATTTAGACTCAGCATAATTTGTAGCATAAAGTTCTTGGACAGCCAAACGCATATCATCGGCGATGACGACAGTACTATAAACTAGAAATAAATAAATCTGATATGAAAATGATGAAATTACAGCAATCCGAATAATGTTTCTATTTATAAACGGTGACAAATTGCTTTCAAGTTCTCTAAGTCTGGATAAACTTTCTGATGAATAGTCAGTGCAGAATATAAACTCTTCTTAAGTTTAGCCGCATAATCATGTTTTCTGTACTAAGGCAGATCTAGCCTCTTCTTAAGGTCGTCAGACTATTTAGCTTCGGATATCTACACAGGAAGACTTGTAAGCTCCAAGGTCATCGTTATTTGTTCACCATGGTCACCATGATCAACAAGTCATTAAAGCATACAACGTACCCATTCTTTTGGATTTGTCGATTTTTGAAAATATTGTATCAATATTTCAACATAAACTAAGGAATTGAAAAAATTCTTCAGTGTATAGTGCAAAACCTGAAAAACAAAATGTTATTAAATTATAAACCTCATTTGTCTATACGCATGTATAACTTCAGAATAATTTCAAAAAGCAAACTAACCAATACTTGAAAAATATTTTTATAAATATTGTAACTTTTCATTATTTGAAAATAAACTTCGAACAATCTTTTGTGATACGTTTCAGTCTGGTGATCATTGAATGTGGCCAGAACCTGACAATTCCATTGAATGACTTTATCTTTGAGCAATCTCATAAATCTGATTGCATAAATCATATCAGCATCAAAAACGATTAAAACCAATGAATTCATAACGATATAAAACGGCAAATCTGGATAATATATCGCATAATTATAAATGACGAATAAAATATAGAAAGAAAATAGCAGAACTATACTAATCCAGTTAGTCTTGATAAGTTTATTGAAATAAAGTTCAATGTTGACAAATCTATGAACTTCTTGAATGGTTAAAATTAACATGACGTATTTCTTCGATTGTAATAGATTAACCAAAAAATTCATAAAAAGTCCGAAAAAATTAAATAAAAAGTCGGTATACGTGCCGACATCTTGAAATTTTATAAAGTTATATTCTTGCGCCTGAATATCAGACTTATGAAGAACGCGATAAATATATTCAAACATAGTAATCACTGTTCCACAAAGCAAAATAATTTTACAAAGAACATCATTTTGAGTTATGACATCATTTTTTATACGAAACTTGGGACCTAACAGAAAGATTTGCATAAGAGACAAAGGAAGTAGCATTGACTGGATATCTTTGTCCACAGTGTTGTCCGAAGGAACATCAATTTGGCAATGTCGAACAATGTTTTGTTTTCTCCTTCTTATGAAAGACATCATTTTGTAAACACTTTTTCAATGTGTATGAGGACTACATTAAACGGACTCGATTGATGGGAATTTAAGTAAGGTACGATAGCTGTCCAGCCACGAGCGCTTTTATTAATTATGTAAAAGTAATTACATTAATAGATATACACGGCGCCATTTTAGTCCCCTTATAAAGGCAACACATTCATTAAACAAGATATTGTATTTACGACCATTTGAATTATTAAAAAAAATTATATTATTCATTATCATGATGCGTGACAAAGTTTGACACATCCAGGAGCGAGCGCAGTCCGAGCTTTATGTTCCAAAGAAGGCGCGGAATGGAACGGCAACATTGTTTTGATCCGTAAACATTATTAACAGGGTGTTTTGTAATGCTAACTGCATTATTTAGTTTTAACCGACTTCTTCAAAATGGAAGGTTCTATGTTCGGGTGTATGTATGTTTTTTTTTTATGTATGTTCATTGATTTCTTCGCCAATTGTTAACCGATTTTAAATATTCTGTTTTTATTCGAAAGCCTGTACTTTTGAAGTGATCCCATTGTCACAAAGTCAGAATCTGATGTTGGGATCCCATGAAAATCGAAGAAAACCCTCAAATTTTATAGGTAACGTTTTTCATAAACTTTCTAACGCAATTCAGATAGTTGTGCCTGGTAATCATCATTTCATGTTACTGAGCTAATGATGGAAGGTGTAAGTTAGGATCAGATGATGGGATCCCATGAAAAATGTTTGTTCAGAGAAATTTTCGCCAATTGTCAACCGATTTGGATGATTAGTTTTTGTTTGGAAGAGTATTTTCCCGAACTCTGATGAAGAACTTCGGAGGTAGGCAACGGAACTCTTCAATCAATGATAGCAAATGAATCGGTATTTCTGAAATCGTATGTATGTTTACTGTTTATACCAGTTCATAACATAACATCACGCCGGTACGCTATGAATGGGTACCACTAAAAAGTGAAAAATAAAAACTTTTTCACAAAAAAAAAATTACAACCGACTAATATCTTAATGATTTTTTCATAAATAGTCGCGCCTAGAGGTAGTTTATGTCTGGTACATTAAGTGTGCCGCCTTTGTAAGACTAAAATGGCACCTTGTATATCTTAAGTATATAAAGTCCAAATAAATCTATTATTTAAAACTGCGTTCGTCGACGTAACAGTACCTAAGTGAAGTTAATATTCAAATAATTATAGTTGTAGTTACTTAGCTTAAGGTGGTTGCGCCAGGGTAGCCCGCGAAATTCAAATATCTTACGTTTTTGCAATTTGCAAGTCAGTATATTAAGATTTATGTTGATTAAAGTATGATTCGCGGGCATAATAAGAATCAACATAATTATGGTAACCAAAAAAACCGGCCAAGTGAGAGTCGAACTCGCACACAAAGGGTTCCGTACCATAAACCTTCATTTTTATTATTTGTTGTTAAATCGGCAATAGAAATACACAATCTGTGAAAATTCCAAACTGTCTTAATATTTCGGTTATTGAGATACATTTTGCTGACAGACAGACGGATGGACGGACGGACGGACTGACAGTGGAGGCTTAATAATAGGATTCTCTTGAGTACGTAACCCTAAAAACGATAAATAATAATCATATATATGTAAAATTCTTCCGTTATTGAGTCAGTGATTGACTGTCGACTGACAAATAACGCACAGCCGAAAGCCGAAATTACCCAACCAACACTAAAGCGTCAAAAAAACCTTTATAAGACTCGTATATCAGTTCCATTTGAGTATAAAATTGTTAACGCATACCTGTGCAACTGAGTTTGAGCATGCTCTAACTCACTTCTAACCACGAAAGAGGCCCACAGTTTTACAGATAAAAGTTATAGAAAACCTATAGTACGGTTTCACAAAGATATTAAAGCTGCACAAGAGAGTTTATTCATCGTCAGCTACTACTTTAACCGGTATTACCGTTGTAATATAGGGTTGGTAAACACTACAGGTGGTAGAAAAGCACCCGGTAAGAATGCTTTGCCACTAAAAACTTCTAGAGTATATATCAACTATATAAGTTTTAGCGTACGTGAAGATTGAAAAAGCCTGTAACCTTACTAACATTAAATCTGTTCGTAATGGAAGTGTTATGTCATCCATTATTCAACACAGCAGAATAATATTATGGAATACTATGTTATTTAAGTATGTGAAGTAAAAATGACTGCCCTTATGATTTCACGGTAAATGCCATGTTTCTCATCTCAATTTTAATGTGCCTAGGATGTAGAATTAAGTGGCATTCATGGAACGCTTCAAATATTGTAAGAAATTTGTATATTGTAGTCAAATGTTGAATAACTCGAAATAATATTAATTTTTAGGTTACCAAAACAATGGCGAACTTTACAAAAGTGAGGTTAGTGTTAATAACGACCCATACTTGCGTTGTTGGCACCAATACCTTTAGGACGTCTTTAAAAGAGTACTGCCTGACACAATAAGCTTTAGTTAAACCCTATATTACAGGTTAAACCTAGATAGAGGAGTTGTTTGACACTTTTAGTTTTCCGATTTACTAAACTCTTGACAAACGCTATTTTATAACCTATGTCTGCAATAATAGTCAATATAGCTCTGTAAGTGGTATAAAACCCTTCATTATAATAACGACACAACAATATTTGTCAAAAGGAGCCGGCGAACACTTTTATAAAGACTTGGGTATCACAGAAAGGTTAAAGTTATAACGTTTTAAGTATACTTGCTGCTACTAGCACCATAATAACTCTCAAAGCTGTATTAAGTCGTCCATTAAAGATTTAGTGCCGCGATTGGGGCTTTAACTTGTTTGTTAACTTCTCTATATCGTCTTTAGTTATAACTGAGATAATTATAACCCTGTTATATTACTTAAAGTCATGAAAAAGCCAGTAACTGACACCAAAATGTTATTTGGGTACTTGTCGTAGAAAACTGAGCATGTAGGTTGCTTGGGAGTTCTAGAGAGCCAAGAGAGGATTGGAGTGGGATCCCAGCCGCCGCTGCAGAAGAATACGCCCCGGGCGTTAGGAGTCGCGAGGCGATTCCCAGCCAACGTAGGCGCGGGCCAGCTTGCGTCAGACAAGGACTAGAGCCAGGGTTGCGAAATTTTTCGAAACAGTTACCGCAGCCCTGACATGCAAAGGGAATACGGGTGGGTTTTAATCAGTAAGAGTCTGACACTCCCTTCTGCTTCGCCCAGAGCGAGTGGAGGCATTTGATAATTTTCCATCTAAAATAAGGAGTTCCATCTCTATACCAAAATTCATCAAATATTGATTTAGCCGTTTAGACAAACTTTCGCATTTATCTATCTACTGATGCCGCAAAGTTTTGTCTACTTCTTTTAAAGTTTGCAGTGTGCCATCGTGTACCTACTCGATCTAAGTGATCAAAGAAACCATTCTGATTTCAATTATCAAAACAGATTACCCAACCTATGGTCTCTACATCACATTACATTCTTCAAACTACGATGAATCAAGTTGATTCGTAATTACTTTCACACCAGTAACGTAAATCGAAACAATTTTAAGTTCTTAGAACACAGACAGACACCAGTCCAAGCTAACTCGACCCTTTTTGTGTTAGAAGTCTCGATTCCGCTGTCACAGAGCTTTGCCAACTGCCCGCATGCATTATGTATTATAATATGTACAGTGACCCCCGGCACCCGGCCCATACATATTGGCTCATCTTTGAGTACCTAACTTTAGCTTATTAAGCTTAGCAAATGTATGCATGAGCCGGCGACGAAGGTTGTAAAGTAAGTAAGTATAATTCCTAAAAATATTTTTCCGAGAATCTTAAATCCGCGATTCAAAAAATGAGACCAAATGCCCAATGCCATCTATGAAACATGAAGTTGAATTATCAAGATATTAGTTTGGAGTTCTTTTTTTCTGTATTTTGTGTTCCATAGTTCATTTTTTAATCGCCTATACTAAATCTTATTTATTTATTTAAACTTCATGTACAACAGTGGTACATAGGCGGACTTAATGCAACGGGGCATTCTCTACCAGTCAACCTTTGGGTTAAAAAGAAATACACTGTGGTAGGTGTACAGCAAATAATTATGATTTAAAATGTAATTAAATTACGGAAAAAAATACCTTCTATTAAAAAATATAAAATCCTCTATTAAGATAAGATACATTTTGATGCTATTTTCATGCAAGTGATAGTATACTCTTTTGGTAATCATTTTATTTCTTCTTGAACATTGCCGTAATGCCAACAAGCACAAAATATTTATTTTTGGTACTACTACCGTATATAAAAATATAATAAGTGACAGAATCTATGCTGTAGATTTGTATAATCAATAGATGAAACAGAAAATCCTTCTTTGCTAACTACTATTATAAAGTATATATTATACTAACATGCGTGCGTAATAAAACAGAATTACGCGCGTATGAAGTTAACCATTAGTAAATGCGAAAGTGAGTTAGTTAACTTACTTAACCTTCTTCAAAATAAAATAAAAAAGAGATTTAAAGACTTTAATAAATTAAAAGTACATTTAAACACCATAAATGAAAACGAAAGTTTAAATCACGGTATCTCTTCAAAATGCTATTTCGAAATGTTTAGCCTAATAATGCTCAACTCTAACACAAGTGAGTATGACGATACCAGTACTTAAGATTACATGAAAGGCTTAAACGAAGCCACCGTCCGCTACCATGACTTCTGGACACTAAGGATTTGTTTTGAGGAGACTGGGGATCTGGCGAGTACCAGGATTATAGAAATGCAAATTGCAACAACACTATGGAATAGCTTCTAAGAAGTTCCGCCAGTTGTACTATAAGGCACACGTCTACGTAGAACAGGCCACATGCGAGCATCTTGCTGAACAATGCTCGGTGCGCGCGCATCACATTCTTGCATAGCTTTTTGTCTTCATCTGTAAATTAAGCAATTTTAGTAAGAGAAGTTAAAGAAGCGCATGTGACTAAAAGAGCAATGAGCGTAAAAGTTAATGTCAATGGTTGGATGAGGATAGAGTGGTTGCGCCGAGGACAAGTAATATAGGAAAAAGACTAGCAAGTGATAAAGAATTTGCTTTTTCGATTTCTAAACTTGTATCAAACAGAAATTTGTGTGGGTGTCCCGCAACACCTCTACTTTTTTAAAGTTTTTTTTAAACCCATGCCCATAAGGTGTTTTCACGCTACATACCTGTACAGTTTAATTTCAAAATAAAAGAGCATGTGTCCTGGGAATCCTCCACAGCTATATAGAACGCCTCGCAATTCAAGCACAATACGATTTGCAAAATAAAGTTCTTGAATAACCAAAAGGAGATAATAACAGTTGAAGACAGCGCAAAAAACTGCAAACAACATATTGAGAAATACGTAGCATATTGTACATAGGGTTCAACTAAATTATATTGTTGGTAAAGTAAAAATCAAGTTTTAAGTCTAACCTAGCGAGCAAGCCTGTTCCATCAGTTCATGACCGTATTCATGCACGTGTAAGGAAACTCAGAATAAACAAACTTAATCAAAATAAGAGACTGATAATCAAAAAATCAAGTTAGTCAATCACAGGGGAAATTCCGTTATTTTCAATATTTAAACATAGGCATTGTGCTCAAAGCAGAGATTTTACTATTAGAACCGCTCGAGTCGGCTTTCAGCGATTGAATAGCAGAGCCTTAGCTGTCTGTCCGTCTCAAACTTTATTGTAGGAGTGATGTAGTACACAGTAGGAAGGATATAGGGTTGCTAACACTTAAACAGTGTTGCTAGTTAAATGTACACGATATTACTATACATATTTTGTAACACACGGATGCAACAGGCTTGCTGCGGGCTGATAGAGGATCCAAATAACAGTACCCGACCCAAGGGGCTGCGGAATCTGTTCGAAAGTGGTACCGTAGCCCTGGAACACGAAGGGCACTAAGAGGAACACGGATGGGTTTTAGTCAGTAAGAGTCTGACACTCCCTCCCTCCTGCTTCACCCAGAGCGGGAGGAATCATTTGATAATTTCCCTTCACAAAAAAAAAAAAGTACTCGACCCAGATACAGAACCTTGAACCTCACTTGCAAACGCTAAGCTGGCAATAAGAAACAAGCTGCGGATGCTATCATAAACTTCATGATCTACTTTACGTACCAATTCTTTTGCTCTCTTTGGTGTTTTATAAAATTCGATCAAAATCTCAACGTACACTAACGAATGTAAAAAATTATTCAGCGTACAGTGTAAAATCTGAAAATGTTTTCATAATAGTTAATAACAATTACATTTGTTTACCGCAAAAAAAAAAATATAATATAAAAGAAAACTTTCTGGAACTGACCATGACTTGAAAAATCTTTTTGTAAATATTGTAACTTTTTAATATTTGAAGGTAGACTTCAAACAATCTTTTTCTACACATTTCATTTTGTTGGTCAACGAAGGCGTATAAAATCTGACGATTCCACTGAACCACTTTATCTTCAAATAACTTCATATATCTTATTGCATGAACTAAATCTGCATCAAAAACTATTGTAGTCAATGCGTTAATAATGAGATAAAGCGGTTGGTCTGGATACATAAGGTGATTATAAATAAAGAATAAAATAAAGATACAAATGATCAGAATCTCACTAATCCAATTGTTCCGGGTAAAACTCTTGAAATTAGAGCTGACAACTCTGTGAATTTTTTGAATGGTCAGAATGAATGTCACATTGCTCTTCGATAGAAGAAGATTTGACAAAAAGTTAAGTAAAAAACCGGAACAATCAAAGAGAACGTCCCAGAATGCCGCAAATTTCTGCATTTTAAACATTCCCAAATCTTCTACATCATTATCTGAAATATGAAGAACCCGATAAGAGCACATACATAACGGTATCAAAGTTCCACATAGCAACAATATGTTATAAAAGAAATCATTTGGAATTATGACCCCGTTTTTTATGCGAAACTTTGGATTCAATAAAAAGGCTTGTGTTAGTGTCAAAGGTAACATCATAAATTGCATATCATTGTCAACACTATTATTTAAAAAAAATATAGTTTGAAAACGTTTCACTTTATTTTGTTTTCTCCTTTTCAAAGGCGGTAACATTTTGAAAGCACTTTGTCAACGTAAATGAACACTTATGAATAGGAAATAAGTATGGAAAAAAAAAACATTAAACAAGATGATTGATTGGTTTTTAATGTTTAAGGTTGGATAGCGGAAGAACTACAATGACAATCAGAATTACTTATCGAAATTGGAAGTGGGTGGAGTCCACCTGTCACTTTTTGTTCCAACAGGTCCAGGCTATTATAAAATGAATTGCCGTTATAAATTCTTTTATCATAACGTCAACACTAAACAGATAATTTGAGATATTAAAATACATGGTGGCCAAAAAACAAATGTGACCAACATAACGTCTGGACTCTCACATAGACTGTGTGTCGTCGTGTAGATACGATGAGTTAGACCACACATTTGGGACAGACCTAGGGTCTGACCGATCAAACGAAAAACGATGTTCTTATGAAAATTCAGCAATAACAACCTATACGTGACGTATCTTTGGTCTGCTATATCTGCTGTCGATGACTTCATCACAGTGGAGTTGATATGAGGGTCTCGAGCTGCTCAAAGGTATTCCCAAGCAGCATATCGATGTAACGAATTTTGATTCTTCGCCGAAAGCATCGCGAAGGTGCGCGCGCGTCTATTTTGCCAATGTCTAAAGTAGATTGAAGAAGCAAGTGTGTGTGATAGATGAACGGTAAAAAAGGAACTTAATACTTTGATTGGTTAAACTTGCTGGGTTAGTAAGGGACTGAAACAAACAAAAAAATAGAGATACATAAATATTATAATATAATTGTTAGAACATTAAAATTATATACATTAAATGCCACATCCACATAAAGGGTAATTTGGGGAACTGTATGACTTATAGTTTAATATTATTGCGACTGATGAAAATCATCAGCGCTACAAGCAGTTCTGGAGAGGGATATGTTAAAAGGGAAGGAATGTAAATCGGAAGAGGGATCTTAAATTTGGGGAGTCGTTCATATAAATCAAGTGAGGGGATGTTATTGGAACTTCGAAGAATATGTGGTCCAAAGTACCCTCTCCCATTCCGCACTCGCAGAGAGAGGAATCGCGTATGCGTATTTTTTGCAAAAAAAACGGGGTTGCAACAAAAACCTAAGCAGATAAAGGACAGATATAACAGTTTTGGAAACCTATTTGAAACCAAAGAACCATGGTTTTGGTTTTACTATCGGGTGGACCGCGTACAAAAACCTGCCTGTCTTTTTGCTGGACGTATTCCACTGTTCCTGCCAAGAACTCTGGAGATTGAATTTTGGTAAAGCACACAGAACGCCTCGCCCTCAGAGATGTTCCAACCATCACCAGGGTGATCGTGGCCATTATACTGCAGCATGGTTTTAATTTTTTTTTTTATTTGTAATGGGTTTGCTCTTGACTCTAAATTTGCATAAATTTGCGACATGTCCAAATCTGCAACATTTTCGACATTGAATTGTAGGGAAAATGAATTGATCCACAGGAAGAGATGTGTAACAGCAAAAAATCCTCTTGGGTAACACTTGACCATCAAAAGTAATGACGCAGGTTTCAGTAGGTTTCCACTCTGTTATAATACCTTCCCTTTGCAGTTTTCTGTTAATCCAACGAACTTTAAGAATTTGCCCACAAGCCAATGGCACAACCTCTTCTTTTGTTATATCAGAGGGAATCCCGGTGACAACACCCATGCTTGTGCGATTCCTTCCTACTCTTTTGACGCCATCATGAACCACGTTCGCAACATTGTTGATCAATTTTCGGTAGCTGAGTACTTAGTCCGGCCTATTTGGCTTTTTGGTTGTTTTTTTGGAGGTGTTGGGCTGATTTCCTCGTTCCCGGGGCGTTTACGAGAATTTTGTGGAGAATTCTATATTTCCATCTCTGTGACGCTACAGACAACGTCAGCAAATTGTGACAGTGGGTTTGGAGTCGGAGGGAAAGGGGTTAGGGAAGCTGGAATGTTAGGAGGATCCGGGTCGGGGGGCTTAGTTCTGTCCATCTTTGATGAATCGGCTTAAAAAATAAAACACTCGCAATACAAACCTGGTAACGAGTACAAGGACAATACACTTAAACAAAAACAAGTTCAAAATGTAACAACAATCACATTACGGCCAAAGTGCTCTGTGCTTTCGTAGTTATCATTTTATCCTGTCTTGCTGACTGCGAAATAGAGGAAGGTATTATGCCTAAGCCCCCGCGGAATGCCTGCGGGCGTTTCTTAAAAGACCTTTCTCAGGGCCAACCCAAAGGCTTTTCTCAGAGCCAACCCAAAGGCCCTTCTCTGGGCCAACCCAAAGGCCCTTCTCAGAGCCAACCCAAAGGTCCTTCTCAAGGCCAACCAAAAGGCCCTTCTCAGGGCCACTCCGAAACTTCAGCGTCAAAAGCTAGCCGCGCGCCGTCTGCGGCTAACTTCTTTGGAAGGGTGGACTTGTCGGATTCCGACGACGAGTCCCTCTAAAGCGTCTCGGACGCGGGTGACTCCCGGTCGCGGAAACTTCCTCAAGGAGGGGTCCGAGGGCTCCTCGGGCTCAGCCAGGAGGTCGAAGTCCAAAAAGGCCAACGACAGCCGCAGACCTCCACGTAGTGAGTCTCGCGAACGCTCAACGCCAACTGGACCTGGCACGGTGGGCGCAGCAGCATCAGGACCTGGAGGAACGGGTTGCTGCTAAGAAGCAGCAAGTCCGGGTACGGCGCGTCCCGCGTGCTTTACGCGGACCACTCTCTGGCCGAGCTGGAGCGGATGGCAGAGGAGGACGAGAAGGAGATTGCGGTGGTCGCCTCTAAATCCTCAAACGTTAAGGGTACCTTTCAAAAGACCCTTAAGTG
This sequence comes from Lacanobia oleracea, assembly GCA_950371165.1. NCBI lineage: Eukaryota > Metazoa > Arthropoda > Insecta > Lepidoptera > Noctuidae > Lacanobia > Lacanobia oleracea. Next base: position 24,718,122 of record OX493395.1, read on the forward strand.
CTGAGCTGCGATGTGCCATCCTCCCCCTAAGAGGGGCAAAGCGCAGGCGCCGGTCGGGCCTGCTGCTAGCACTGCCATGCCGTGCGATGTCCGATTGATGGATAGAATCAAACATCGCATCCTCCAGGCGAACACCAACTGGCAGGGCGACCGAGACGGCCTGATGGCATTGGTGTCGAGGTCTTCCACAGACTCGGAACACACGTGCTTGCCAAAACACCCGTGGCGAGAATCCACCGTGCGCGGGCGACGATACATGGCGTGAACGGAGAATGAATTGACAGTTGACTGACAGTTAACAGTTGAATGACAGTAGCACCGATCGGGCACGAATCAACGTCACGTATTACAACTGTAATAATAGTTGTGATTGCCACTGCAGAAAATCGATAGAAACATAGTATTTTAGTTTTTTGCCGTTAAGAATTTCAAACGACATTTTGTCATTTATATGATGACAAAACATTCCGCCCACCAAAATACCTATGGTATTTTCTAGAAACAAAAAAAAACCCAAACGAAGTGTAATAGAAAAGTTAGGAAGAAAACGTTAAACCTTAATAGTCATTAAAATGTGAATCTAATCTACCTAACCTACAATAATTAATAATGATGCGATAAGAAAAGAAGTTAATCCTCTATAGGTAGAGGGCATAGTTTGACCAATGGTCGTTTAACAGAATTGCTACTAGGGTTTTTAAGAATTGCAACCCTAACCACTCCGTAAGCGCCAGGTAGAAGATCAATAACCCTACCGAGTGACCAGGTAAGAGGAGGTCGATTGTCATCCTTGATGATCATAAGCGAGCCTACCTTTAATGGTCTAGAGTCCTTTGTCCATTTGGCGCGTTGAGTGAGTGAATTTAAGTACTTGTTTCCATCTTGACCAAAAACTTTGTTGAAATGCCTGTAACAACTGCCACCGACTAAGCCGATGAAGATTGATGTTAACAAGATCCTCGTTGGGGACCGGAGTCAAGGGCTCCAGTGTAAGGAAATTACCCGGTGTTAACGCTGAGAAGTCATTAGGATCCGAACTAATAGGGCACATAGGCCGAGAATTTAAAACCGCCTCGATTTGCACGAATAACGTAGTGAGTTCTTCAAATGCTGATCTTCAAACCTGATCACTGACTATAGAATATAAATGTTGCTTCGCAGCCTTGATTTGAAAATCCCAAACTCTTCCAAAGTGAGGAGCGGAGGGTGGATTGAATTTGAACCCAATTTTGTTCGTGCTAGACGCATCATGCATTAAAGCTGCGAGTTGATTTCTAGCACCGACAAAATTGGTACCGCAATCAGCGTGTATAGTAGAACAATGTCTACGACGACCCACAAAATGACGCAATGCTTCAATGAAACCCTCTGTCGATAATGTGGAGACCACCACTAAATGGACGACCTTGGTAGCTAGGCACAAGAATAGGCATAAAATAGGCTTTATATATTTTTGCCCTAAGGTGAGTACTCAGCTAAAATACGGAAAGGCCCTCTATAGTCGACACCCACCACGGAAAAAGGCTTCGCCTGGCTAACCCGATGTATCAAAATATCACTCTTAAACGGTTGCAAAGGCATTAGATGTGTACGATAACATTTAATGCACTTAGCAAGACAACGACGAATGACGCATTTCACGGAAACGATCCAATATTGTTGTAAAACCAAATATTGAGTTGTATTAACTCCGGGATGACAGTAGTTATGGTGAACGAAATCGATTATTAACAAGGTGAGGGGATGATCAGAAGGTAAGAGAGCAGGATGTCTCTGCTCATACTCTAATCCAAAACGAGCAATACGACGGCACACCCTGAGAATTCCTCTTTCGTCGTGAGTTTACTAAACGGTTTTAAAAGAATTTTATTTGATTTTAGCTTAGTTATTTCATCCGCAAATTCTTGGCCATGAACATGTCTCACAATAGTCATCAAAGCAATGGGACGTTTTAAATTGTTATGAAACGTAATACGAGTAACATGAGTCGGATTTAGAGAATTTTGAAGAAAACGGTAAATATATGTAACGATACGAATGATTTTTCTAACGATGAAAAACGTTTTAACAAGTGATCGATAATTGAAACATTCTTTTCGCGAGTATGCACAGTTGAAACCACAGAAATATTAAAAACAGGAGAAGTGGCAAGGAGGCGTGTCGGTGTCCGCGCGACATGCCGAAGTTGATCATTTAAAACGCAAATGGCCGTCTCCGTGAACTAGTGCGCTTTCGACCGCGATCGTGAAATTTCATAAGAATAACGTGTTGTTCAGTGGTTTCTTGTAAAAACCGAAACACAAACCAAAACTTTGTTAGTCATGGAATCACTTATCATATGTAAGTACAAGTATTTTACTATATTTGTCTTTAAAATCAACAAAAACAACAAATCGTAAAACATTTCTGTCTCTTACTATGTTATGTTTGTTTCCAAATATCACAGTGACTGTATTATTTTTGCAACAAATACATTGCTCTTTAACCACTACCTAAGTTTGTCGCTTCTCATTTTTACATTGCTCGTCCAGTCACTTAGACTGGACGAGCAATGTAAAAATCACAAAAAGATACTGTATTAAGCGGTTGATTCGCGTAGTACGGCCGCTGCACCTTGCGATGAGTTAGTGGTGCGCGTGTGCAGATCCACTAACGTAGGCTATCGACAACAATGTCGATTGACGAATGAAATTTTGCTATTAAGCTATTGCATAGCTTCTATCGCAGGCCTTGAGCGTGGAGACCGAATCCAGAAATTCCGTAACGAAAAAAACCTAACACCCCCCACTCCGACCGGCACAGCGGTGATACTTTTTAGTTTTACTTTTTACTTTTTTTTAGCTCAAAGTGTAACTTGAATTAATATCAAAGAAAAAAAAGAACAAAGAAAAAAAATACTGCTTAAATAAAATAAATAGGTATATAATTATAATTGCATAAGTTGATAAAAAATGCTATGCAATAGCTTTACCGCGGCAGTGTCCGAGTGCCACACGTCTTTTATAGTTTATTTATCAACTTTTTTAACCCGGTTGTAAGATCGATGTGAAATAAGTTTTTTACGTATTTTGATTTTTTACAGTGGAGTACAGAAATGTGTAACTAACTTTCGTAAAGTAATTCAATTAAAATCTTAAGTTAATAATCGGTGGAGTGTTTTTGGCTTTGAAGTATCGTAGAAGTATCGTCTTTTCCTCGTGCCGCATTTTTTTATGGTTTTTGTATTTTACTTCCGTTAAAGCTTCGAATGCGTTATGGTAATCGGCATGTTTCAGATAATAAAATATCAACTTTTGCTTTTGATAAGTTAATTAACATATTCACGTTATTTGTTTGTTAAGCATGGGTGTGTGTTTTTAATTATAAAAGTTTTATTACTAACTAGGGTTTATTTTATAACAAAAACATGCGGAGTAATTGTTGTTTAATTTGTTGAGCTGACCAATTTTTCGCACAAATGAAGCAATATGTTTCAAAATCATTCAGATCTAGATTGAAAGTGTGTTACGCAATTAGGGTGCTGCCTCATGGTGAGGTTTAGAAGTAGTTTAGGATGTTGTAAATGATAAATAAGTTGTTTTTACCTTTTCAGATTCCCTAAAGATGCGAATTTAAAAAAGGAATGGATTGATGCCACAGGCAGGCCACCTACAAAAAGTAGTACTGTATGTTCGGTTCACTTACGAAAACCGCATTAAAATCCGTTGAGTAGTTTAAAAGATATAAGCCTACAAACGGAAAAAGCGACGCTGTTTTATGTTGTTACTAGTTGAGCCGCGCAACTTCGTCTGCGCTCCGCTACTACTGGTCCGAGCGTGATGATATTGTATAGCCTATAGCCTTTCTCGATAAATAGGCTATCTGACACTGTAAGATTTTTTCAAATCGGACCAGTAGTTCCTGAGATTAGCGCGTTAAAGCAAGCAAACTTTTCAGCTTTATGTATTAGTATAGATAGTAAAGAAGATATTTTTTTAGCTACATTTGTTTATTTTTATTCTATTATTTTCTGAACATGCTGTTTTTTTTATTTTGTTTTCGTGACCCCAAAAAAATGTCTCTACAATAATAAAATTGAAGATTCGATAACATTCCGGTTTAGTCAATCACTAGCGTATATGAGAAATATATTGCTTTTGCACAGTACAACAATAACGACCTTTGTGCGTGAGTTGTACGGTGAACGGTAAATACACGCTGTGTTTGATGGGATAAGGTTTATAATTAATAATAATAATAATAATAATCTGTGGCTCGGCTGTCAACTGAAACGTCATATTTTTTGCTCAATCCGCAATTTTCTATAAAATTTAATTCAATTTCTTACATCAAAATGGCAAAAACTAACAGTAAAACAAGAAAAAAAACAGTGACGATATAATAAAACCAAACACGAAACCAATTACCTCTTTTTGGACCGATAACATGATCATTATAAAATGCTGACAAGAAGCTGAGCTCGAAAACAAAACGCACCAACTCCATCTTCGGGTTCGTCGCTCAGTTCCGCCTCGCAGCCGCCGGGACTGGCGCCAGCCGTGAGTCCTGAGATTCCGGTAGCTGCAGTTGCGTCGAGCTCGAGCGACGAATACTTCTCGCCGCCGACGACACCACCACCTGCGCGTCGGCGCGGACGAGGCCGACCACCGGCCAGCTTAGGACCTCGAGGCCCACCGGTCTCTGACAGGGTCCCCGCTATCGGTGGAAGTGTGCAGCGTATAAAATGGACTCAAGCCAATAATGAGAATGTGATACGCTCATACTTTGGGGCTACAGAGCTTTGGGGCTACAGAGGCTAACCTAACCTAACCTAACCTGACTGCGTACCGTGGTCGGATGCTCTCTCTGTTTCAGGTACTTGAGCCAGCTGTCAACGTTTCAGCCCAACGATTATCGGATCAGGTGCGGGTTATCCAGCGTAACCGTATGTTGGATGACGCCGTACTTGATAGACTGCGTCTGGAATCACGGAGCAGCCGCGTCTCACCTACTTTGCCACCGGCCGCGGTGCAAATACAACCCAGTGCAAGTGTTTCACCGCGACCCAACTACGTCGATGAAGATCATGATGACGGGGCCACATCCGTGAGTACCCAATGCAATGAGCGATTGAGGAGCGCTTTGGAGGATGCCTTCCGAGAGTATCGCTCCACAGCGCCTGGGCTTAGACCTCGTCTACCTCGTTTGCCCATGCATAATAAAAATAGGGCGCTGGTGTGTGCTCTAGATTCGCAGCTAACAAGTTATTTTGATAGCAGCGAAGACCTTACCGATACCCACTCGATCTTGTACTGTGCGGCTGCAGCAGCATGTCATGTAGCTCATGTCAAATTTCCTAGTAGTGACAGAGTTACACGACCAGCTGTACCAGCTTGGCAGTGCAGGATGGAGCGTCGTATCGGTGAGGCTAGAGCACTCATCGGCAAACTAATCTGTTTCAGGGAAGGCAACACTCGCCGCAGAGTGATGCGCTTTGTGTGGCGGGCGTTCTCGGGGACTGATATTAGTCCTCGGGATTATCTGACCCGCGTCACAGAGCGTATCGACTTCCTGAAGCAGAAAGTCTATGCATGGGCAAACCGTATACGTCGGTACAAGCGGCGAGTGGAGCGATACACTCAGAATCACAAATTCCAAAGCAATGAGAGGTGGGTTTATAGGGCTTGGGAGCGACCAGACCAAGGTGTGACTGATACGCGCCTACCGGATGATGATGCCATGTGTTCATTCTGGCGCAGCATCTGGTCGGTGCCTGTCAGTCATACCGAGGGCGATTGGACTCGGGAGGTCGAGCGCGCGTGCTGTTAGGATGGCGCTCCGTGGATCCTTTTTTCTTTAAGGATATTGCAGATCTCGGCAGGAATTGGATAAAGTATTTGGTTTTTATAAAATATGGATCTCAATTTTAGTGCCATTAAAATGTAAGAGATTATACTATATATTTTAACATAAACTAGTTTAGAAAATGGTTCAGAAAAATCAGGCAAAGCTAATTCCTTTTCATAATCATTTATAGAAATAATATCATCACGTAATTTAAGTAGTAAGTTATAAATAGTTTTGTAAGTTGTTTCATCGAAATGATGGACTTTAGTGTATTAGAAATAAAGTATCTTACTATTTTTACAGACAACCGTTTGTGAGGTGTCAGGTTCGCGTTCGCCTGCGCGATATTCCTGGGGGTTGTCAAGCATCGCTAATAATTGCTCAGTATGCGGCATTGAGTTATCTAGATCTAAAAAAACTGGACAGGCAATACATTTTTGTTTTGCTTTATGTAAACTCTCATTATGTTCTACGATTTTCGTGTCACAAACCGAAATGGTTTTTGTGAATTGTTTTTTAAAGTATTCCTCATAAGTATTCGAGTTAATGTTGGAACTTCGGGTAGTCACAGCATTGACTGGATAACGCGATAACGCGTCAGCGTTACTATTAACTCTGCCGGGTTTATACACAATCTCATACTCGTACTCTTCGAGTTTTAGTCGCCATCTTAACAAACGGCCACCCGGGTCTTTAGCGTTAAATAACCACGTTAAAGGGCGATGATCAGTCACGATTTTAAATTTATAACCATAAAAATAGGGCCTAAATGTGTTTACGGCGAAAAGTATAGCGAGGAGCTCATTCTCAGTTGTTGAACCTTCTTGTTTATTTAAAGTGCGAGACGCATATGCTATGGGCTTATCTTTGCCTATTTCGCCCTGTGATAAAACTGCACCGACGACGGCATAATTGGAAGAATCCGTCGTCACAATAAAAGGTTGAGAAAAATCTGGATATTGTAATAAAGTAGCTGAGATGAGCTTTTCTTTAAGAATGCTGAAAGCTTGCTCTTGTTCATGAGACCAATGCAAATTAACATCCTTTTTTAGTAAAGATGTGAGAGGTTTAGTAATATGAGAGAAATTCTCGATAAAGCGACGATAATAACCTGTTAAACCAAGGAAAGATTTTACATCTTTGGGAGTTTTCGGTGTGGGGAATAGAGATATAGCCTTTACCTTATCTGGATTAGGCGTAACACCGTTGTCCGTAATAATATGCCCTAAATAAGCCACTTTTCGTCTTAAAAATTCACACTTATCGGGCTGTAATTTAAGTTTGCCTCTCTAAGTTTAGAAAATACAGATTCTAATTTCTGTATGTGAGATTCAAGGTTATGTGAGTAAATTATACAATCATCGAGATATATGTAACAATGAAGACCTTGAAGTCCTGAGAGAACAATATTCATCATTCTTTGGAATGTCGCCGGAGCATTTTTGAGCCCGAACGGCATTCTTGTAAATTCAAATTGACCTGATATACTGTTAGTCGTTACGCTGAAGGCTGTTTTTTCTATATCTTTAGGATTTAATAAGACTTGGTGGAAACCTGAAGATAAATCAAGAGTACTGAAATATTTTGAATGACCTAATTGATCCAAGATGTCAGTTATAAGAGGAAGAGGATAAACCTCGGAAACAGTAACGTCGTTCAAGCGTCGATAGTCAATTACAATACGCCACTTTTGTTTGCCCGATGCATCTATTTTTTTCGGAACCACCCACACAGGCGAATTCCAAGGAGAAGTTGAGGGGCGAATAATGTTTTGATCGAGCATTTTTGTAATTTGTTTTTCGACTTCGTTTTTATGCACTTCAGGGAAACGATACGATTTCACGTGAATTGGGGGTGCATCCCCAGTGTTAATTGAATGTTTAATTACATCTGTATGAGTTAAATTTTCGCCATCAAGATGAAATATATCCGTATATTTGGAAATACAGTTCATCAAAGCCTTATGTTCTTGTGGATTTAAATGAGAACACCTTATTTGCTTAAGAACTCCTGTATGCCGGTCAGTTTTTGAGACTTCTAATTGGTAAATAAATTCCGTATGAATGTTATCTAATTTAGAAGGCAGCTGGTCAAACGGAGTTAACTAGACTTCGTGGTTGTCAATTGGGACCTCATATTCCGTGGTGTTGAGAATAGAGACATTAACTCTATTATTAGGTTTTAAGCTCACTATGCAGTTTGCTAAGAAAACACCGTCACGAATTTTATGATCTAAGATCAAACCTCCTTTTAGATTAATAATCTCGGAGAGATTGGAAACGAAACACTTAATAACAGTTTCTGACCGCGGGGGTATGACATATGATGGCTTACTAAGACAAATAGGTATTTTGTAATTTTCTAAATTAGGAGTGTTGGTAGAGTAATGAATATCTATTTTAAAATGTTGGATAAAATTACTACCGATAATACCATCGTAATTTAAATTGATCGCATTGTTAATAGTATGAAATAAATATTCGAACATTATCATTTTTTTCGACGAAATGCCATAATCAAAAATTAGCTTCACGGACCCAAGAGATTTGCAATATGAGTCATTATCGCTTAAACCTCTAAGTTTTATAATTTCGGGGCCCAACACTGGTTTATTAAGTAAACTTGAAAGTTTAACAATAGGAACTGAGGAACCAGTGTCAATTAGAAAGCACAGAGGCTTGTTATTGTAATTTGTTTTCAAATAGACGTGAGGTAAGGAAACTTTATAATTTATATTAAGCATTTGCTCACGTGTTAAAAAAAATGTGGGAACACATTGTTTAGAAATTTGCGTGTCATTTTTATGATTTGCAGGTTCCGACAGACACGAAACCGAAACCTTATTTCATTTAAATTATCGGAATTATTAATATCTACTTGATGTACATTAGAGCGATTATCGCTGTTGTTCGGTGCACTTGCACTTGGTGGTGTAGAATTACTAGCCTGTGAGTTCTTTGCCTTAAGTTTCCGACACTCGCTTATCAAATGACCGTATTTTTTGCAGTATTTGCATGATTTCTCGGGGTCAAACTTAGAAGTATTATAAAAACTGTTTGATGAATTTACATGATGCAAATTTGGAGAAGACCGTTTATTTTTATAACATTCGGATGCGGTATGACCACTTTTTTTGCAATGTGTGCATTGTTTATTAGAACACGTGGTTAATTAAGACAAATTAAATATTTTCTCCTCTTCAATGGCATGCGTTATTGCTTCGGATAATGATTTAGGATTCCTACACCGTACTATATGCGAAAAATTGGAGTTCAACCCTAACAAGAAAGTATTGAGGGCGAGATCTTCCATAGCGGCTAGTCGACCTAAAAGTTCTTTATCATTATCGCAGCTGTAATGGATGTCGGATTGCAGTCTTGTTAAACATGATTCAATACGCACAGCATACTACATCGCGTCTTCAGAAGGCAATTGCTTGCATTGTTGTAAGTTAACTAATAAATGTGTGGAGTGTTTTTTCTCCCCAAAAGTAGTTTTAAGGAACTGTTTGATGTCAGCCCAATCGTCAAATTTCTTTAAGCAAGCTGCTAACTGAGCTTTGCCTTCTAATTGCGAGAAGATGTATTTATATAAAAAGTTCTGTTGTTCTGTAGTTGCTAAAGATATCGCACTCTCGCAGTTTGTTAAAAATGCGGGTAAATACTCGCGATCCCCGTTATAGGGTTTAATGAATTTAGTGAGAACATTGAGGGTGATTTTGTCCGACATTTTAGTTTTATGTTTTACTCAAATGTTCTCTGATTCTGAACTGGATGAAGATGCGATTACCTCTAATTTTTCTTTCTTTAGAGTCATTAAAATAACAATATGATTATTGTTTAGAGCACTTACAGAACATCAGATAAAAACAAAGCGTGCACAATAAAACTTCTAAATTATTTTTGTTTTAAGAAAGTACGAGTGATTTGAATATTTGGGAAACGGCACTTCACTTCACTAAAACACTTTTATGATATTTGAAAAAACTCACATTAGCAGATGTACAGCAGTCGCACACGTGAACATTCTGGAAAGGTGACATGACGTCACAAAGCACGCGGCGCCAGCGCCTGGCGACCCAGAGAGTCGTATTGCAGGCAGCTCTTGCACGTGGTGCGCTCAGAACACGTGGCTGATGATGGATGGAGAGACAGCCACAAATCCCATACGTGGGATGTTGATGCAGTGCAGAGGTCATGTGTTGAACTGGTGATGCGGGCTCACACTCGAAAGTGGAGGCTGACCGTCGACCACGTGGTAGCAGATGTGTTCAGGGGTGATGCGGGCTCACGCTACACAGCGGAGGCTTATCGTCGATCACAGCAGCAGCAGCGCGGACTTAAGCGTTTTTAGGAAGCCTAAGATTTACCGTCGACCACGACACAAAGGACTTTCGACCACGAAGCAAACAAATAATGGTGCAGACACGTGGAAATATTCGCGACGCCTACACCTAATGGATCCCAGTACTTATCGATTTTCTTGGGATCCCACTTCTGACACCAGTTTGTTAGGATGGCGCTCCGTGGGTCCTTTTTAAAAAAACACTTTGTTACTGCTAAAAGAATATTTAATTGAATGAGGTTACACTAGGACACACTGGTTACACAACAACTAAACTCTCGACACGGAATGTACAATATGTACTGCGAAATGGCTATGACTGTCTGTCTGAGCACATGGAAATGCCGTTTTAGAATATTGGTATCAATATGGAAGCGGCGGGGTTTTTATCATAGTCAGCATTTGATGCATTACAAAGTCCGTTTATAACAGTGCGATCCGATACCAGAAATGGGGGCAATTAACATCAGCCCCCAAGACGTAACTCGTGCAGTCCGTCCGTTGCCTAACTGGAAATCTCCGGGACCGGACGGGCTGCACAACTTTTGGATTAAATGGTTCAAAAGATCGCACGCTCGCTTGGCATCTCAATTCCAGTCTGCGTTAGAGTCAGGGTCGCTGCCCCAGTTCCTAACTACAGGAATAACCCACCTGCTCCATAAATCAGGTAGTACCGCGGAGCCTAAAAATTATAGACCGATCACGTGTTTACCGACGGTCTATAAAGTTCTTACATCCATTTTGAGAGGAAAGATTAACCATCATATTGATAGTAATTCAATAATGTCTTCTTCTCAGAATGGATGTAGGAACGGGTCCCGCGGTACTAAGGAGCTACTCCTCATCGACATAGCCATTAGCCAACAGGTTCGACGTTCCCGAAGAGATCTGTCAACATGCTGGATAGATTATAAGAAGGCCTATGACTCGGTGCCACATACAGGGCTCATGAGGGTGCTGGAACTGTACAAAGTTGATGCAGTTTTATGCACCTTCCTGATGTCGTGTATGGGGCAGTGGAGGACGGTTCTTCACTATCCAGGGTGTCGACAGACACAGCCGAACAGCGAACCGATAAGGATCGAGCGTGGCATATTTCAGGGTGACAGTCTGAGTCCACTGTGGTTTTGTCTGGCCCTCAACCCTCTCAGTACATTGTTGGAGGGTTCGGGCCAAGGCTACCGGTTGAGAAGAGGCCACATTATTTCCTGTTGTTCTAGTCTGGCTAACAGAGACTATTTGCACAGGCACAACCTTGTAGCCAGGATTATCCACCAGCAACTTGCTCTTAAATACAATCTTGTGGAATCGGAAGTACCGTACTATAGGTATGTGCCCGACCCAGTTCTCGAAAGTGGTAGTTGCACATTGTATTGGGATCGGTCTATCATCACTAACAGGACTATTGTTGCCAATAAGCCTGATAATAGTGGTGATAGACCGACTAGAGCGTCGCGCAATGATTGTTGATATAGCAGTCCCTCATGACGAGAACCTCGTGAAGTCAGAGAAAGATAAACAAACGAAGTATCTTGACTTGGCTTGCGAGGTTGTCGACATGTGGGATGTGAACACAGCAGTTATTGTGCCGATAATCGTGACGTGGCATTATTGCCAAGAGCCTCGACCAACATCTCAAGAGGCTCTCGTTGGGCAGCTGGATCAAGGGCTTGATCCAGAAAGCAGTACTCCTGGACACGGCGCGCATCGTTAGGAGGTTCCTCTCTCAGAAGCCCTGACCACCGGTAGCTTGGACCCTGTTTCCGATACCGGTGGGTTACTATTTTTTATATTTTTAAATGTTTTTTTGTATTTTTATAGAAATATTTAAAAATGTAATTAGAATGTATATATAAATGAATAAATGGAATAATAATAATAAATTTATTCGCACCAAAAAAACATGATTACACGACTTGTCTATAAGCTACTTAAAATTACTCTTTAAATTAATCAATAAAACAGTAGAAATTAAATAAGCATCTGCTGCTGAACTAGGTTTGTGGCCTGTGTTTCAGCATGCAGCGCCTCAAGCACTGGAGCTGGGTCTACGAGTAAGAGCTCACAACAAATTGATTGTGTAGTACACTCTGATTTAAGAAATGCGGGGTGTGAGCGACTGCGTATCTATTGCTTTTACAGACGTGCATGTGTACTAGTTTACTTTTGGACTTGGGATTTATTGGGGACACTGGGTTCCGATATATTTTCGTCTAAAGGGCATATCTCCTTGTTTCTTATATCTATGGTTGAAACCAACATGGACGATTTACGAATTATGGTCTCAACAACCTAGTTAGATTTCGGGAATGCAAATGAAACGGTGTTTGCGTGAAAGTAAGAGCTTATTACGACCCGAGCTTTACAGAAGTTCATGTAAAACTAACTTAGCCTATCTTAATTCTAATACATCGGGGCCTGGTGGTCGGCCCACACGAAAGTCGCGCCACACAACCTGTCATGTACGCCTAATCGCAAAAGGTACCAGGTCAGCGTCTAGACCAGGGGTTCCCAAATTTATTTTGTCTACCACTTTGAGAATAAATTATTTTTAGCGCCCCTTATTTTTCACCTACTTGAAAACTACTATAACGTCAAATTAAATTAATCGATTATTGTGAGCTATATCGGAGATTAAACATTAATTCTTAACGAGACTTTTACTATAAGTCGCAAGAGTTGCTCAGGTCTCAAGTTAACTCTTACGGGCTACACCTGCCAATGAGAATGATTATTGAAACGCAACTTTAAAGTATTCAAACAGAGTATCTTTTGCCTTTATTGAAATAGCCGTTCACTTAAGCTTCTATAAACCAAATGTTGTCTATGAATAACGCAATGTACAGCAAGGACATCTAGTATTTTATTTTTTAAGTAAGCTACGAAGCCTTTATAAAGCACAGTAGTACCCTTATGAAGCACAGTAGTTATTACTTCCTTTATTGCTGGCAAAATTAACTCTTCTCCGATTTTATGTTGTTTGCCTTTTTGAGTAATTAACAAAGAGATATTGTACGAAGATCGAAGTCCGTCGTCATCTTGCTTAGCAGCCACCGAAAATAGTTTTGCTACACTTGGCTGAGTATTATGCTTTTTCTCTGGGTCTTGAAAATATGCTACATTCTGTCTTTCATATCTGAATGCATTTTGTTCAAATTATCTTGCAGTCTTGAAGGCTTCATTGCTTCATTCGAAAATGTTTTTAGACATAGAAGGTACAAAGGCGACGATGGGTTTGTGGGATTTTCAATGAATCCAAATTTAATGTATTCCGCACAGTATTGCCAACTTTTCTTTTTTACCTCAAGCATTGTTTTGTTTAGAGAAATACGTAAGTTAGTGTTGAACTTAACTAGGTCCTGCTTATCTATTACGCGTGAAACCGCAAAAGAAAATAAAATAAATATTACGTTGTACGTAGGATTGCATAAGCAGCACGCACCGACAGGAATAAAACAAACATGCATAAACTCGTTTATCTCATTCGTCGCTCAATCGTACTCAACAAGTAAGAACAAGTATTATATGAACCAGCCGATTTATACAAGAATGCACACCTCGGGTTGTTTTAACAAAAATATGTTAAAACATGATTGCCTGCGGTCTACTATCTACGAAAATTACCTATCTAGGAGTACTAATAACTAATAAAATGCGAAAGTATGTCTGTTGCCTTTTTATTTGTTTGTTTGTGTCTACTTTCATTTCGAAATGCAGCGACCAATTGACATGATTTTTATTTTATATATCGATACCTTTGGGTAGAAAGGTCGTATAAACCATTTTGGCGAAATTGAGTTATATACAGAGTTGATACGACAGAGGGGCATTAAATTAAACTACGTATACTATACGTGTACAGTATTAATTCGATACGGTACAAAAACAAAAAGCGCCATAAATGAGAAAATATTTTTTTCAAACAAACTAAATAGCTTGCAAATCCGAATAAAACGCAACCACCCTTTGTAAAAAAAAAGACACTGACCTTAGATACCGCTAGGTAACAAAGCGGCAAAGTCGCGCGCGCGCCGGAGCGCGGTGTGCGGTATCTCGTGTGCTCGGCGGGGGCCGGGCCGGGGTGGCGGCCGGCGACTTAGGCCTCCGCTCGCACTGGCTTTTATGTTAGGTAACGTTTCGAAGTACGCGCACAAAAACAAACACACAAAATTTTAAAATTTTCGATGTGTCCTCCATTTACATTGATGCACAAATTATACCGACGGAGAATATTGTTCTTTATTTTTCTAATTACATCACTGTCCGTCGCTAAGCACTTTAATTTGTGAAATGCTAAAATAATCCTATTTTTTAACTCATCAATTGTATTTACCTCTGAGGCATACACTTCACCCTTAATGTACCCCCACAAAAAGAAATCCATGGTAGTGAGGTCCGGAGATACTAATACTAAATAATAATAATCCCAAGTTACGTGTCCTATCACCATAAAAAACAGTCAATCACAAAAAAAAAACACTAATACTAAATAATAATAATCCCAAGTTACGTGTCCTCTCACAATAACAAAATAAAATCACAATTGTTTGCGCGCGAATTCCACAAACCCTACGTTCCGAAACGACAGCGTCGGCGTCACTGAGCAGGCCCCACTTACCGATCGCAAAAAAACAAGGATGCAACTAACTGACCTAGTTCTGTTTCTTTCAAATGCGCTACGTTCGTCGCTTTCGTAGTGAAAGTGCAAGTGTGTGTGTAGTGAATGTCCTTCGACATGCGTCAGAGCGGCAACAACGCATCGTAGATTCATCGTTGTAAGGTGCATGACCTATGCTTAGACGATATTCAGCTGTTAGAAAAGATACATCGTGTTCAAACCGTGCAAAAACTTTAAAAATCATTTGCGACTAAACTACTGCTCCTAATTAATTTATTTTTGGTACAGAGCTTGAAAATGGTACCTAGTATAGGCAGTTTCAAGGAAAGCCCCTCTGTCGTATCAACGTTGTATACCATTTTTCTCAGAAATTTTGTTTCTCTATCGATCTGTATATACGTAATGCCGAAATTCGCACAAAAATGGTTAATACGACCCAGAAATTTTTCAGTAATAGCCTCTTAAAAAAAGTAAATTTTCAATGTTACAGCCGAATGTTTGATGTGATGTAATGACCATAATTTATATTAACTTAGGGCGTAAAATAGTCATTAATTGTAAATAGTTTATACGCCCTAACGTGTTAAATGCATTACCTAAACATAGTTTAAATTAGACGTCGTAAATCCAAAGGCAGTTCGCGACGTTGGTGTATAAACCATGTTCATTGCAAGAAGCACTTTACGACCAACACACAAGGCTCGCATTTGGCGCAGCAATAAGCAGAAGAGCGAGCGGGATAGACAGATACCGGCGCATTTGTTTACTTGGATGCGAGTTCGCGCACTGAGCGCTTCGTCACAAGTTTCGTTTACAAGGTTTATTGTTATTACAACAAATGAATAATGTACAAAAATAAAAATACAAAAATATTATACAATGTAGTGACTAAATAATCCTGTAAAATGGAGAGACACTAAAAAAGGAACCTTGGATGTTTTACTTCGACGGAGGCAAGTGCTTAGTGCAATATACGAAAGTCGACGGTTGAAACCTGTGAAAATGTGAATACCTACACACTTTAACAAAATTAGCTTATTTGGTAACAATTATTGTAGATGAATTCGTGTTATCAATAGGTAAATAATGAATTATGACTTAGATTTAAAATATAAACTTACAGTACCTAATTGATAATTTACCTATGCTATTGATACCTATTATTTATAATAAGTATACAACCTAGTATTGATTTAAAAAGGCCTTGATCGTTTGCAGTTTGTTTACACTTCCTTGCGTTTAAAATATTTTCTTTCATTCCTTCAATTTGACATATAACGTTTGCTGAATCCGCATTAACGACTCAACAATTTTATAGGAAATGATTCATACACCCTTCAAGCTATGATACTTTATAATAGACTAGCAAGTACGAAGTAATAAAAATTATAAACTATCTTCGTCATCTTGCAGGAAATGGTTTTTACGACCTTCTTCGCTTAAAATATTTTCTTTTATTCCCTCAAACGACATGCTAGTAATATTAGACTGCATTTACAACTAACCTTTTTTTTAGGGATGGCTTAAAAACCCTTTAATCGCAAAATAAAATTGTGGCCCGAGCACGTAGTAAAACAACGTGTATTTGTCATAAAAATAAGGTTCAATATTGTTTGGCATAAAATTTCGGTTCTATGGTGTTGATAACGGTAAGAATTCTAAAATGTAGCCAGATAGATAGTGTTTTAATTTTACTTAAGCTTCATTTAAAATAATACAATAAACATTTTTAAGGGCTCGACACGAAATATTTTATTGCAAAATTATTTAAACCTTTATAGTAAAAGTAACTTTTATCTAAGCTATTATCCTAAACCTATTAGCTGTTACTTTATTTATTATTTTCAGTTTAGCCCAACAAGTAGAGCCCGCAGTTAATATGCCACACAATATATCACAACATACACGACGAAGTATTTTATCGGATAGTGACGTTAAAGAAGACAGTGACTCTGAACGACCTGCAAAACGTGCCAAAAAACCACAAACAATAATTATGGATCATACAACCAACAGTAATAGTGACAGTACTTTTAGCACGTCTATGAATACGTCTTCACTATCCCATCCTTATAATGACAACGATGCTATACCGATTAATAGTCCTGTAAAAGCTGCCACAAATAAAAAATAACATAATTTCAAACATAATTATTAAAAAGTCAAGTACAAAACGTAACAAAGAAAATGAAAAAGAAAATTATCTTTATCTTCTATAACTATTGTAAATAATTCCCCGGATAAGAATGTCACCTTATCCACGAGCAATGTGGATGAAAACAATGCCCCAGTGGATGTCGATACTGACCTTAATGCCGTTATACCTTCGATGTACGTTGTCAGCGACACAGAACCAAATACACTAGCTCCAGTAATTGTATCTGACCATAATGTTGCGACACTTTTGACATACTATGTTTGTACCGGACGGGCGTGATCGACTGGAACGGGGGTGTGATGGGGTAGGTCTATCCTTCTTCTAATCCTCCGATGTGAACTGTGACCACCCGACTGCATCCAGCCGCGCTGACGTCCTGTACCGGGATCTGAGGTTTCCCGTACCACACGTACAACGTTCTTCTATCTTGCCATTTACTTGCTGTCTTTGGGGTAGATTGGGGTGAGGGATAAATGCTTACCAGGGTTAAATAATATGCAGAAATTTGACAACACTGCAGCTAATGGTTTAAGGGAAAGTTCGCGAGTACTTTGATTCTAGTTATAAATTCTATATTTCTTCTGCCGGTGACTACGAATTGCCATTTCTTGTCTACTTACTAACGTACTAGGTTACTTTACTTTAACGAGGCCAAAAACCACTAACTGCTTCAGTTTATTTTAACTGTTAATTTTAACTATTGTTCTATTTCATTCCTGGCTATATCTAGGTATATTCTAGGTCTGGATAGGGGTTGATGCACCTCTCTGTAAATCCCCCAAAATTCCCCGACGAACGGGGTGAAAATCAACCCTTCAACCCTGCCCACTAGTGGGCTTGTTGCATTTGACTATCGAAACTGTCTACAAGTGTGAACTTGCCTACTATTTAGGGTTGATATCCCGAAAAACTGTGCCCCATGGGCTATCAAACTATCTGTATTAGGGTAGGTGCATCATCCTTCTGTCCAGATACACAACTTTTGAGGCCACCCCTCTAAGGGTGGGAGTACTATAGGTCAGGAACCCGGAAGGGGGAAAAAATCTGTGTTTTTATGTTTTCCTAATTTGCGGCTTTATGCCTTGCCTGACCATAAAGATGTGTATATATCTGGATAGGGCTCCGTGCCTTGAGTTTTACCAACCATCAAAACCATACTTTTTAGGGGTTACCAGGAATGTGTAGGGGAAATGTGTAGCCCTACCTATCTATTTACTTTACTGAAAATAAGTTTCCTCAGAACATCTTGTGTGTCCGGGGAAAAACGACAAAATATATGCTTTTAATAAATTACATAGCTTTTAAACGACAACTATGAAAGTACATAAGCTCCTAACTACTTAGTACATAAGCTTATAACTATACATGGGCTTTATCTGTGCGAGTTATACATTACTAAACGCTCCGTCGCGAACAATGTTGATGCTGCAGACCCAGATTTGTCTACTCCAGCTTATATAGATACTCACCTGGATACTTCTTTGTACAATGTTGATGCTGCAAGTTCAGGCTTATCTCCTACAGTTGACATTAATACTGACCTAAGTTCGATGATGAAAACTGATCCCGTTTTACCCGCTCTTCATAATGTCCTTAACGTTGCAAGTACTTCAGGTTACAATGCCGCGGCAGACCTTGATTCACCTTCTGCAGATAATAATATACAAACTAACCTGTATACTGATACTTCTTCGATAAAGAACACTAACGCTGCAAGTCCATGTTTGTCTGTTAAAAAAGCTAAAAAGCGTCCAGTACGTGCCATGCATAAAAATATTTTAGATTTCTTGTCTGATGACGATACTCGTGACTATTCTGCAGGGAGTTCAGACGACTGAGCTCAAAAAAATACAAGTGAATCAAGTGATGACGACACTTCTAAGACTAAAAAAAAAAGTTGAAGAAATTTAAAAATACAAGAAACAGATTTAATTAAAAGAAAAAAAATATTAAAAGTCAACAAAAGAAACAAGCCCGCCACACATTCCCAACCACTGCAACTCCTGAAAGCCAGAATCAACAGTGGCGACCACCAGAAAAACGCCGAGCCAATGAAACCCGACGAGTCCCGGAGAAACGATTCAACTGTCTTGGATCCTGCAACGAAATTAATCAGAAAAGTACAGCGGAGGAGTAGGAAAAAAATATATATATAATTTCCACTTCCCTCCGTATCAAGCAGGAGACAGAATAGAACTAGGCCAATAGGCACCAAGGGACAAATACAACTGGGTTAAGCCCAGTTGCCAAGCACCACGGATTATATCTTACCACTTAAACTAATGGGTCCTAAATTGTGAGCTACTTTTGATTCCAGTAATAGGTATGGCAAAATCGCTTGAACGCACGGAAATTTGTTCTGGTTTCAACAAGGTCCGTATAGTAAACTACCCCAGATGTAACCTTAATACTATCTAACATAATATTGCGTTCAGTTTTCCAAAGACTACACTCCCATAAGATGTGATGTGCGGATTGTTCGTATTCATGGTCAACTGTAGAACATTGACATAAAGGCGAGGCCACAAGCTTAAAGGAAAATAATTTACTCTTAAAATTGCCATGACCTGTGAGAAATTGGGCAACACAGTGATCCACCTCCAGCCATGTCCTGTCCAGCCGCTCACGAACAGATGGAAAAAACTGGTGGAGGTGACGGCCTTTGATGGAATTTTCCCACCTACATTGCCACTCGGATAAAAGTTCCTCCCAGACATCAGTCTGGGGTTTTAGTAATCTAGAGATCTTAGCACGGCCGCGTTGCGGTAAGAACTCTGGGTCCGTAATCTTTCTAGCGTAGTAGTACATTGCAGCACGCCGCTGCACTTCTAGATCGACTGGGAGAACACCCGCCAGCACTGGTAAGGCTTCAGTACTAACCGTCCTATACGCCTTGCATAAAAATATCAAAGCCAAACGCTGGCTTTGAAGCAATTTACGTCGTACCGCACCTATGGTGGCCCTATCGGCCCAGACAGGTGCTCCGTAGCACATACAACCCAAGTAGGTAGCCCCATAAATAGTTTTTAAGGTTTGAAAAGATAGACCCCAAGTAGCTTTGGATATTCTCGTCAAGGCGTAGAAGTTCTTTTTTGCTTTCTCACCTACTGTTTTTATATGATCAATAAATGAAAAGTTATTTTCTAATAGCGTACCGAGATAGCACACGGATTCTTTTCTTTTAACGGGTACGTTATTGAATTTAATACTAGGCCAGGATTTAAGGTTTCCTTTTAAAATAAGTTGATAGGTTTTATGCGGTGCAAAGGTCAGACGGTTTCGATCGCCCCACTGAGATATTAATCGTAGGCATGTGTCAGCCAAATTCTCAAGGCCAGCACGAGTACTTGCCTGAATGAGAAGCAAGCCATCGTCCGCGTAACCGGTTAATGAACAGCCGCATGGGAGCGGAAGCGCGAGGAAATCATCGTAATTAATATTCCAAACATATGGACCGATAACTGAGCCCTGAGGACATCCCATGGTTAGAGACTTAGTAATGGAATGATGTCCTAGTTTGAGTTTCACGGAGCCGTTTAGAAAGTAATAAAGAATCAGATTATAGATGTTTTTGTAACAACCACGGTTTTTCATTTTAAGTAGTAGCATCGGCCACCATCCGTTATCAAAAGCGCCAGAAATGTCGAGAAAGATTCCAACCACATATTTATGTTCCGATAAGTTAATAATTTTACGAACAGAGAGCACCGCGTCGACGTTGGATTTACCAATAGTGAAACCAAATTGATTATTATGAAATTTAGGTCCATTCGGTAGTAAGCGCGGAACGATTAGTCGCTCTAAGAGTTTTCCCAAAGATGGAAGTAGGGTTATGGGCCGATAGGACTTAGGGTCATCCGGAGGCTTATCGCCACTCTTCGGAATAATGCGTATAAAGCCCTGTCGCCATATTCGAGGAAAAATACCTTCCGCAATGCATCGGTTATATACTGATAAGATCGCGTCTCCGGCTGTCTTACACGCTTCTATAATCATTCTATTAGATATTTTATCTTCACCGGATGATTTGTTGAGAGGTAGTTTCTTGACAACGTTTATGAATTCGTCAGTGGATGGAAGATCTGACTCCGGCGATTCAGGTGGCACCGTGGCCCACGCTCTGATCTGTTGGTGGTATTCATTATCATTTACTGATGAATCGTCTGGTATAAGGGAATCAAGCAGAGCATCAGTTGTTTCTTCAATGCCGGTTGTATGTTTATTGTTTACTTTAATGTTTTGAACGTACGCAAGGTCGACAGATCTATTAGCTTTGAACTCGTGGTACAAAGGAGACCACGGACCCTCCTTATCAAGTTTATCAACAATTTTCCGCAATAAATTACCCTTAGATTTTTCAACAGATGCTCTGTAGCGTGACTTGGCAACTCTAAAAGTACTTAAAGCAAGATTAAGGAGGTCCCCGGTAACCTTACGTTTTTTTAGCTTGTTAAGCTTTCTACGAGCTCTACGAAAGCTTCTACGTTGTTCAACAAGGTAGTCACTCCACCAATCACATCTACGAATATTGGTCATGGATGCGTGACCAATAGCAATGTCAGCACAGTAAGTGAAGGCGTCCGACATTATCTCAGCACTTTCCTCAGCTGACAGTCCGTCGCGAGTGAAGTCTTTGACATGACCAGAAAAAAGTGAGCCGAAGAATTCCCAATTCGCGCCCTTACTTTTATGTCTAAAATTTCCAATTAAGTGTGACGAACCTTGAATAAACATAGGAACAAACTCGTACACGATCAGGCGATGATCACTACAAGACGCGTCAGGAAGGACACGCCACCTATCCAAGCGTAAGTCTGCACTAGAAAGTGTGACGTCAATACAAGATTCGCCCATTTGGCTACAAAAAGTAGGTGGTGCGTCTGGGGTGTTATGAATTGATAAATTCATCTCAGCAATAAAATCTTCAACAGCACAACGTCGTTCGGAATCAGTGGATCGAACTTTGCCATACCACAGGGAAGAAGATGCATTTACATCAGCACCTACTATAACTTTGCAGCCCGCGAGCGACCGCAAGACGTGACGGAGATTATGTATATGTGGAGTAACTGGGTCTGAGTATTGAAAGTAGCAGCTCACAACGTAAACCTTAAAGGTAGGCGATGATACTGCCGCCACGGCGCAATGAGGCGTCATGAGATTACTTATAGATGTTACAGTAAAGCCCGAAAAACGCGCTACATAAATTCCGGCCCGCGCCCTGCAGTCCAGCTGAACCACCCTGTGACGTAAGCGTGCGTTTTGGTATTGTTCCTGAATAAGCACTATGTCAAGATTATAATCCGCAATCAATTTATCCAGCTCAGATGTCGCCACCCTATCGTTATGGAGATTTAATTGTCCTATGGTTAAAATATCCATTATTAGTAGTTAGTGTTTAAGATTAATTGTTCGAGTTTCAGTTTGTAGGTAGTACACTCTTGAGATCCGCAGCAATGATCACACGGTTTTTTAAAGCGTTTGCACGCCACGCAAGTCGGTTTAAAATTTAAGTCGTCCTTATGCGGGCAATCATTTGTTTCGTGTGCCTCCGAACAATTGGCACAGGTCGGTTCCTTACTAGCGCAGTGTTTCTTAACGTGACCGAACTGTTGGCAATGCAAGCACCGAACTACTTCTACATCATCAATAAAACGGCAGGTAGCCCAATCAATAAATAACTTATCCTTGGTAGTCACTAAGTGTTTACGTACCGCGGGTTCTATTTCAATGCCAATCTATTTCCGACCGTTATCTAAGGAGCGCCTACGAATAATTTTGGTAGACTTTATAAAGTCATCCTCTTTAATTTGCATCTCATCCTTAATATTTTGGCGGTAAAGCGCGTTTAGAAAAGCGCCATCGTCCATTGATGATGGAACATCCTTCACTAACACTCTAGGGCGTCTACCCTTTGGCTTTTCTAGTCGTAAACCAGCGGCCTTGATAGTATCCACAGATTCTAACTTTCTAAGTTGAATTTCATTAGCAACGCGTAGTACGACACCAGATTTCGCGGTTTTTTTCACGCCTACAATTTGAAAACCGTCGTCACTGGGCTTAATTGCCTTCATGAGCGCTTGTTTTGTCGCGGACGAAGTGTTATAGTCAGCTGACTGGTCCGCGGTAGGGTATGCGACCACACAAGGTAACGGTGGTCGGGACTGCATAATTGCTGGAGCTACTTTTGGCAAACGTAGTTTCAACGAGTCCGCGTATGAAATTTTACCGTTGTTGTTATTGACAGGATCGGGATTGACAGCGTTATACGACTTGATTTTATCTAATTCGTGTTCCGTATTAGCTAACTTCGTCTCGTTGCATGATGATTTTATGGCCAGCATAGAAACAATGGCCGTGACACGCTGAGTCATATCCATGATAGCTGATTTATTTGCAACATTAATTCGAGAGCCCTGATCATTCACTAGGTCGTTAATTTTAGACAGGTATGACGACGCCTCGGAAACTAAGTCACAATAGTCAGTATTGCTTACATCACTGATGTTTAAAATCGGCGAGGATTTTTCCACGGTTTCGAATGTTTGATGAAGCCGTTTGGACCTATCATCGGGCGAAATGTATGGTGGAGACATTTCGCTGAACAAACGTTTCGAATTAGCGGAGGTCGCCGCGATCTGGTAGACATCATTGACGGAGAATACGATAAATAAAAGTATTAGAACGCGAATGAATGAAATTAAAGAATTAAACAAATAAATACCGATCGATTAAGTTATTTCGCGGTACCCACACACAGAAAAAAATAAATGCACTTACCGAAGGCTGGAGAAATTGACTAATTAGCAATAAAAGAATAGACAGACAGCTTTAAAAACTTACAAAACACGCACTTTATACACTATGGCACAGCTAGGAACAGTTCACAAGCCTTAGAATAGACACACAATGCAAATTCCGAATTTACAGAACGGAGCGATATAATAAACACCTCACAGCGCACAAGCGGGAAGGGAAGTGAACAAAAGAAAGTTAAAAAGGAAAAATGAAAAGAATATAAAACTGAAAAAGGAAAGGTTGTACAGGAGAAGAAGATGCAAAGTAACCCTTGTAATCCCGACAAATGCAAAAGAGGTTGCTACAATATTAAGGAGAAGAGACGAGCTGCTTTATTCAATTTCTACTGGAGTTTGGACTCGCAACGGCTTAATCCAATAATTTATTGAATTAAGTACATTTAAATATGTGCAAAAATGATATATTTCACTTTTCAGTTTAAGTTGTTATAATTATTTTTTCAATTTAAAAATGTTAAACCTGTTAGGTATGTTTTACCATTATTGAAATAATAGTAAATGTTGATTAGAAGGTATTATAATATTTACTTAATAAATGTTGATTTCGTATTTCAGGTAGTTTTATTTTATTTGAATCGACCAATTATTGGGTATTACAATAATAATAATTGAGTTCCTACTAATTCTAAGAGTAACAGGATTGTTTATTAGTCAGAATTCAATTGATCTATGATTATAAATGGTTTTTAATACAAAAAAAAAAACTACATATGTGGGTTTTCACGACAGTAAATGTGACCATAAGTTTACCGAAAATGGATATACGACCTATACAGTTTTTTTAAAGTACATTTTCATGGGGTGTATTAACGAAGAATTGATCCAAGCTAACTTTAAAACTAAAGAAGATAGATAGGTTTTGATGATTTAACCTGTTTCATTTGCAAATTGTAAGAACCTTTCTCATAGATCATTTTTTTATAAGTTTAAAAACAAAAAAAGTTATGATTTTTTATGTAAAAAAAAAATTGTTTTTCTGCTCTCCTGAAAAGTCGGGTTTTGGTTTATACAACCTTTCTACAATCCCAAGCGTTGTTTAGAGTTGGCGTTTCCAAGGAAACGCCAAATCTTCATCAAACATTCAAATAAAAAACACCTTTACAACCACGAACGTGTTTTCTTTAGCTCTCTCTCTCGCCATCTTTTTTACCCATCCCCTTTCACTCGTTCCGTTCACTCGTTCAGAAACATAATTTAGTAATATCGTTTGGAAACGCTTATCTTATAGTAATCAACTCTTAAATTAATCCTACAAGCTCGGCCATTCTACACAAATTTCTGGCCACAGAAATGATAAAATTATCTTTAAGTTTCAATTCAATCTTTAGAAATAAAAGTGTACAGACTTCTCAGTAAATAGCTTAAATATGCAAACATTAGAATACCAACTTAAACTTTAGCTTTAGTACACAAAAATTAAAATTGGGTTAAGCCCAGTTGGGGCTTAACCCAGTTGTATCCTATTGCCCTAGTTCTATTCTGTCTCCTGCTTTATACGGAGGGAAGTGGAAATTATATTTTTGTTTTTTTTCCTAGTCATCCGCTGTACTTTTCTGATTAATTTATTTCGTTGCAGGATCCAAGACAGTTGAATCGTTTCTCCGGGACTCGTCGGGTTTCATTGGCTCGGCGTTTTTCTGGTGGTAGCCACTGTTGATTCTGGCTTTCAAAAGTTGCAGTGGTTGGGAATGTGTGGCGGGCTTATCCCAAAAAAAAAAGATACTGGATTTGTTTCAAATGCACTGTTTGTGTTTAAGTCAAACACAAAAAGTGGTGATTATCATGAACAAAAGGATTATTGAAAAACTTGTGCCCCGATTTAAGAGAGCCCTCCATAATAGTGATGGATAATGCTCCTTATTCATCACTATTATGGATAAGGTATTGTATTATGTATTATGTCCCAAATACGAATTCCTTAAAAACATAAATGTTATTATGGTTGACCTAAAATAAAATTGACTACGGAGAGGATTTGACTAAATCTCAGCTTTTAGAAATAATTAAGAGAAACAAGCCTGAACCTGTATTTGAGATTGAGAAAATTTAGAAGATAATAGACACAAATGCTTATAATTTCTTCTCTCTACGGCCGTCACTGGAGGTGGACGTGTGTCGCGTGTGTTTCTAACTTTTTAAATATATTTGATCTCTGAATTCCTATTGGTCCAAGTCTGATAACCTAATTCTCGTTTGCACTTGCGGCTTTCTAACGGCAGGACTCCTCCCCGAGAAAGGGATAGACAGTGTTTTTGTGGTGTTGCTTCACTATTAAGAGGTGTTTGTGCTGATCTAATTGGAGCGGGGTGCCCGGGATTTGAACTCGAACACTCTGCGCGGCGGCCGCTGGCTTGCCCCACTCGGCTACCGAGACGGTAGCGCGTCCACCGAAACAACAACTCGCTTCACTGTGGCCGGCCGCCTGTTCCTGCGCACCACTACATCGCTGACTCATCTGCCGACCGGTTTGACTATTGGGAATAGCTCACTCGTTACCATACACTGAGAGTTGAAATAACAACAAACTCAAATTTGTTTTTACTTTTGCTTACCTTGCAAAAATGCCGAAAACTCAACGCTCACCGCCGGTGACCCCAGGTATATCAACACGGCACGCTATGTCATCCCCTGATATAACCACCATTGAAACCGGGGTTGAGCAATCAAATGTTACAGCGAGAGCCAAACGGCTTCGTCGCGACTTCTCTCCCGAGCAAACACTGACACACTCAGACAGCATGTTTGAATCGTTTGAATGCAGAATAACTAACATGCTTACGACGTGGAAACAGGAACAGGACGCTGTATTCAATAAAATAAGATCTGATATTAATGAGGTAAAGACACAGAATAGAGAAATACACAAAACCAACTCTGAAATTGAAAAGTCCATTGAATTTATGAACCAAGCTTACGAGACAATGAAAAACACCGTTGAAAAATTGGAGATAGAACGTGTAGAACAGCGCATATATATAATGGACTTGGAAAAAAAGGTCAATGACCTCCAGCAAAACTCACGTTCATCTTGTTTTGAAATTAGAAATATTCCACAAACAGAAAAGGAATCTATCGACGACCTCACTTCTATCGTACTGCAAACTTGCAATAAACTTGAAGTCTCTGTGAAACAGGCGGATCTGCGGGACATTTATCGTATGCCAGGAAAAAAAGGATCAACTAGACCCATAGTCGCTGAACTGGTAACTGTTCCTCAAAAGAACCGGGTATTGCAGGCTGCGCGAATGTTCAATAAAACCCGACCAACAATCGACAAATTAAATACTACTCATATTGGCCTATCAGGAGACACTAAACCCATCTATGTTGCTGATCATCTGTCTAGCAGCCTAAGAAAATTGTTTTTTGAAGCTCGCAAATACGCAACTGATAATAATTACAAGTTTTGCTGGTCAAATAATAATAAGATTTTTCTGCGCAAACAAGAGGGTATGCCTCAAATTATTATTAAATCTCTGGCATGTCTTAATGATTTGCCTAAGTCACAATAACATTTTATTTTTGGTGATATGTTGTTTCCGAAAACACTGCATGTTGTTTATTTCTATATTTGATAATGTTAATTCTGTTATAAATAAGCATATTAGAAACTTACGAATATTTTACATTTATAAACAATTTAATTTACTACACAAAACAGCACTTATAGTACACTATAAACTAACACATAAATACTTACTCATTTCTTTATATACATTATGGTATTACTTATTGTATGACCACGACAATATTATTTCTACAAACATACACACAGCATTAGCCATATTCTCATACAATAGTGATTATAATACGTATAACAGGTTTTATTTCCATAGAATTCTGTCACTTTATGCAGTATGTAACAAGTTTTATGGAATGCACGTCATAGATCTTATTCTAAAATCCAAAAGCTGTCTTTTGAAATGGTTCCAGAATACTTGCGTATCCTTAATCCTGTTGCCCGATGGGGTGGGCAGGGACTACAAGAAACCTTATTTGAAATTCATAGCAAAAGTAGTTTTTGAAAATGGTTGCTATTGCTTCTTAAACAGGCACATGCGATGTCTGCACAAAACTATCGTTGCTGTATCTCTAATTGTCTTCTTTTATCCTTATAAATGTTCGATATAAACACAATAACAAATGAACTAGATTCTATAAGTACAACACAGTCATGCATATGTAAACCAGAACGATGTAGTGAGCACTTAAATAAAAAATCTGTGAACATATTGCATATCAATATACGTAGCGTCAACCACAATTTTGATGAATTTACTGTTCTTTTAAGTAATTTATCTATAATCCCTGAAATTATAGTTCTTTCCGAGTGCTGGCTAAGTAAGGCGCCCACCCACCCCACTCTAAGTGGTTATGTTGGTTATCACACGATAAAAAATATAAATCAGAACGACGGTGTTATTGTTTTTGTAAAGACTTCAATTACACATATCGTTACTGAGTCGCACGTACAAGACGCAAACTGCTTAATTTGCAAAATTGAATCTTTAAATCTAGTCATAGTTGCACTGTATCGCCCACCCTGTAACCGTAATATTGACAATTTTTTGGATAGCTTGGAAAATACACTTGCTTCACTGAGTAGCTATAAGAATGTGGTTTTATTAGGAGATATTAATATTAACATCATCCCGGCACAGTTAAACAGTATGGCGAACGACTATCTTAATCTAGCGGCACTGCATGGACTATTACCAACGCACAATCTACCTACCCGTGACAAAAGCTGTCTGGACCACGTTTTATTGAAGTCTAGTCTCAGAACCACCACTTTAATTATTGAATCTAGTATCACGGACCACTTACCAGTACTATTCAGCATGGAAACGACACTTAAACCGAATAAACGCAAGTCCCACTTTGTCAAAGTAGATTATGACTCTGTTTATGCGGATGTTGCGAAGACTGATTTCACGCAATTATTAAATACATCTGATCCTAACGCTGCATCTGAGATTTTGATTACAAGTATTGGATCAATAATACAAATGCACTCTAGAATAATTCGCCCACCGTCTAAACTTGTCATTTTCAAACCCTGGATCACTATAGGATTGCTCAGATGTATACGAAATCGTGACTCCATGAGTAAACAGCTTAAAATAAATCCTGATAACTACACCCTCAAAATAACTTTTCTCAGATACCGCAACTTTTGTAATAAGTTACTAAAAAGATTAAAACATAACTTCGAGAATAATGAATTACGTAAAGCACGAAAAAACCCACGGTCTACTTGGAAAATAGTTAAAAATATTACCTGCACGGAATCCATTAAACAATCGCCGGTTGAGCTTTTAAATATAGACAGAGATAATCTAAAATCCGTTAACCTAGTTAATGAGTACTTTTCCCGCATCGGTAGCGACTTAGCAGTACAAATTGACCCTAATATACAAAATTATCAATTGCCGAGTGATAACATCAATGCTAATTCTTTTGTTCTGTTGCCAACGGACGAGTCTGAGGTTGATGTAGTTATTAAAAGCCTGCGTAGAGACGCCGCTGTCGGGTGGGACGCAATCCCTGCTCATTTATTGCAAAGGTGCTCAAAAACCCTGGTGCCAATAATAACCCACATTTGCAATATTTCAATGGCAGAGGGGATTTTTCCAAAATCCTTTAAAAGAGCTGTTGTGCATCCCATATATAAAAGTGGAGACAGAGACAGTGTCAATAATTACAGGCCCATATCTGTTCTACCTGCGCTGTCCAAAATTCTAGAAAAGTTGCTAGATACCCGTTTAAGAAACTTTTTACAGAAGAACAGTATTCTAGCGCCGAATCAATTTGGATTCAGAGTAGGAATATCGACTGAAGACGCAGTAGCTTCTCTGGTTGATCAAATAGTAAATACCCTCGATAGTGGACAAAAATGCCTGTCAATTTTCCTTGATCTCACCAAAGCATTTGACACTGTCTCTGTTCCTCATCTCCTACTGAAGATGGAAGGAATGGGCATTCGCGGATATGCACTTCGAATTTTTAAGGATTACCTTTCTAATAGGACTCAGTGTGTAAAGATAGATAACTTTGTTAGTGACAACGCTCCCCTTTCTTTTGGCGTCCCTCAGGGATCGATCCTTGGGCCAACCCTTTTCCTACTCTATATAAACTCCCTGTGCACCTTATCCCTTCCATTTTCCTCTATCTTTACCTACGCAGACGATACTGCAATACTTGTCAGTGGCAATAACTGGACTGAAGTATTTGCTCGTGCAGAGAGCGCTCTTAGTCTTGTAATGCAGTGGCTTTCAAATAATCTCCTAACTCTGAACCTCAACAAAACTACTTACATCACGTTTTCAAAGACGGCTGTAACTCAACCAACCTTAGAAACCTTTAATATAAGAGCGCACACTTGTACGACTTTCGCTTCTACCCACACCTGTGTCTGCCCATCTATACTAAGATCAGACCACACAAAGTATCTGGGAGTATTTATTGATAGTTTTATGTCATGGAAACACCAAGTGAATAATATTACATCCCGTGTCCGCAAGATGATATATATTTTTAAAAAATTGCGTAATTCAGCTGACTTTGACACCCTAAAACTAGTATATTATTCACTATGTCAATCTATTTTGACATACTGTATATCAGCCTGGGGTGGAGCTGTGAAATCATGTTTTCTGCCCTTGGAGCGAGCACAGAGGGCAGTCCTTAAGGTTATGACATTTAAGCCTTTCAGATACTCGACTGCCCAGTTATATCACGAGTGTAAACTGCTTACTGTCAGACAGCTCTTTGTGCTTGCAACTATCTGCAGAAGGCATGCTAGTCTGAAATATACCATTCCAGTCACAAACAGGCGCCGTCCACCTAGGATCTGCCAAGCCCAAAGATTTAGAAGTGCATTAGCAGCGCGCAACTACTCTGTTATAAGCTGTCATCTGTATAACACTGCTAACGAACAATGCAACATCTACTCAGTAACTAGATCGAAATGCAAGAAAAAAGTTACTCTTTGGCTTTTGTCTAAATCGTATGAGGAAACAGAAAAACTGATGAAACTAAGTTAAGTTTGCTATAACTTAAATTAATCCGTCACACACACACACACAATTACATACACATACATACATGCACACACACACTCACATACACGATACCTTGTTATATATATATATATACATATATACAAACAGTTATAATATCTAAGATTTTCTTACCGTAATGCAACATATACGATACACTACACTCTAATGTCACCTATTTGCTGCTTTTAAGTACGAGAGCCCTAGTACCCATACCACAAGTTAAATCTTACTTTGGGTACTAGCGGTCAACAAAATTATTGTACATGTTAAGTTTGTTACAACTCATGTGTTTTACCATTGTATGTATCTTCTTGGGACAATAAAGTTTTATTTATTTTTTATTTTTAATTACCACCTTATCCCCGTGATCTAAATTCCATTGAACTTATTTGGAGCACAATGAAAAGATAAGTTGCCGATGTAAATATTGAGCACAAAAATGCTGAAATTCCCCGCCTAGTTAGAGAAACTTTTGACGCTATTACAGTTCATGAGTGGATACAGCATTGTTAACACGTTCGTAGGTTAGAAGGAGAATACTTAAAACATGATTTGTATTTAGATAAACCTTTTAACGATTACCTTGACCAATGTATGTACACCTTCAGTAGTTACTTTATATTCTAAAATTTCTGTTTTACAAAAATCACATTTACTTAAGTTTATAGTAATACCATATTTACTGAATCGTTGAAAAATTTTTTCTAGATATTCCCTATGCTCTATTGCGTTGCTACTAGTTACTATGACGTCATCAATATATGAAAATAGGAGGTCTAAACCTTGTAATACTGTCGTATTCATAAAACGCTGAAAGGTTTGGGCTGCATTGCGTAAACCGAAACTCATACGCGGGAATTCGAATCGTAATAATCGCAGTTTTCTCCACGTCGTCCGGAGCGACCTCTATACAATGATAAGCGCGGTTAATATCAATTTTACTAAAGATATTCTTACCTCCTAGCACGTAGGTGAAGTCTTGTAAACAAGGAACGGGGTACCTGTCTGGTTTGGTGATGGCGTTGAGTCGACGATAGTCGCCAACTGACCTCAACTCACTGTTCTTCTTTGGTACGACGTGTAACGAGCTTGCCCAAGGACTCTTTGATGGTCTGCATATGCCGATAGGATATCGGCATATGCAGACCATCGGCATATGCATGATCAGAAATTCTGCCTTAACTTTTTTATACATATCCGGTGGTAATGGCCTAGACCACACATATACCGGAGGACCTGTCGTCTCTATGTGATGGTAGACGGCATGAGCAGAAGTGTTAGTAAATGAAACTGGTTTCGTAATATCTGGGTATTTTTTTAACAAGTCGTACAATGTGTGTCGACGATAGTGAATATGGATTGTTCATTATATTCTACGATTGATCCTACAACATTCAGGTCAGTTAAATGATCTACAATTTTCCTGTTCCTTAAATCTACTAGTAAACTGTGATATTCTAAAAAATCTGCGCCTAAAATGGGTTGATTAACGTCTGCAATAACAAATATCCATCGATAAGGACGTCACTAATTCAGGTTTAAATCTAGAGTCCGCACACCGTAGGTCTTAATCTCAGTATTGTTAGCCGCGAATAGTTTATAGTCGAAAAACTCACCAGAAAGTTTGTGTTTACTTGTAGGTGGGATAACTGATATGTTGGCACCTATATCAACCAGAAATGTCATACCGCTTCTTTTGTCTCTTACGCTAAGGCGGTGATTAGCTTCCGGCACAAAATTCACCGCTGCCGATTGTACCGTAGCTAGTTTCCCATTTTCCAGGCGCAAGGCTGCTCACACGATCGCGCGTTCCCTCGATTACGGAAATGATGTTTGCACAACCAATTCGGGTCTTCTGGTGTCATTCTAGATCTGGATGACGATCTCGAGCGATTCCTAAAACCACGTCCACGGCCGCGTCCTCTAAACGCGTTTTGTCGACGCTGCTGCCGCTGGTCTTTGACCTCCTCAAGTAGGGCTGCAATCTCAATGCTCATCTTGTTCATCTGCGCCATTAAATCAGTGATTGGGAACTGATAGCCGCTGCTGGAAACGCTGACGTCCGCGATCTCACCGGTTTTGTCGTTTCCATTATCTTGTTTGCCATTTTTGCTAGGTTTTCTAGGTCTTGATCTTGGCTGACCGTGAGCACGGCCCGTACATTGGATGGCAATGTACCCACAGACTGTGTAAAGTTTTCTCTGATACTTGCGTATTTCTTCCTAGTTCCCGCATCCGTCGCAAGAGAAATGACGGTTATTGCTACGCTAGATCTATCTCACTAACAAGCTTCTGAAATTGTCTGTCGGCGCTCTCCTCATACACCTGCAGTAGTCGCTCTTTGAGCGCATCATACTTTATTATTCTCCGGTGGCGAAAACAGAATATCACTTACTTGCTGCAACGCTTCGCAATTCAATTTCGTGATTATCAGGTCTGCCTTGGCTGCGTCGCCCAACTTTTGGGACCTAATAATGCCCTCCAATTGAACGAACCACAGGCAGGGCATGTGCGTCCAAAATTCGGGTATTCGTGACGATACGGTGATAGCCGACATATCCTGTCTTTCTATGACCGATACTTTGGTTTCACTATTATTTATAGTTGTTCCCGGCTCTATTAGTTGCTGGACGTCTAGTGCCTGTTGATAGTCACTATAATATCAAAAGGTTGTGAAATAAAAGTCCGAATATAAAAGGTGCACGAGTCTATTATTGACAATATGACTGTGTACTCGATACAAACGATCCAGCGCGCGGACGGGACGCA
The DNA here is from genome assembly GCA_950371165.1 of Lacanobia oleracea. Lineage (NCBI taxonomy): Eukaryota > Metazoa > Arthropoda > Insecta > Lepidoptera > Noctuidae > Lacanobia > Lacanobia oleracea. The sequence goes on from OX493395.1 coordinate 24,751,719, forward strand.
ACTAAATAAAAAAAATAAAAATTACTTTATTGATACATAAAAACCTTTGTTACATTTCCTCAGATGGTTAAAAGTTAAGTTAATATCTAGTCTTAGATCTAGGAGGGTATGAAATAGGTCAGATTTACAAAACAGTTGATAAAGGTGACATACATTTAGTGATAACCCTGCCTCCTAAACTAGGTATAACCTGTGACTTAGGAGTCAGTGTTCTGCTTATTACTAGTGCACAATAATAATATGAGTTGTTTCAGAGGTTACCTATTTCTTTTGTTTGTGGGTACGTGAGTATGTGCGTTTGTGGGTGCGTGCGTGGGTGTATGTGTGTGTGGGTGTGTGTGTATGGGTGTGTGTGTGTGTGTGTGTGGGTGTGTGTGTGTGTGTGGGTGTGTGTGTGTGTGTAGGCGTTTGTGTGAGTATATATGTGTGTCATATTTTTGCTTGTAAAAGGGTGTGCATGAGCTCTTGTAGGCTTAAGTTTGACGGGTCAATAGGTTTTCCGTATTAAGATAGTCTTGTTCCAGCAGCCACTGGGTGAGTTTACATTTAACTTCGTGCTTATTAAGTTTGTCTAGTTTTAGGTTTTGGTTTACTCTTCTGTATATTATGGAACCAATTACATCACGCGCCTTAAGATTTTTAAACATTATTTCGGAAGAAGTAGATATATTTCACTGCAGCCTGACGGAGTTCACAGGGGTGGCACAGAAGTGCATTGAAAATGCTTAGATAAGTTATTTTTTCTTTTAATTTTATTGAATTTTAATTTTTTAATTGTATTTTAATTTAATTGATTTTGTAACCGTTTTTTTTTTAAAAATTTTAATCTAATTATTTTGAATTGTATTTTTATTGGGTATTGAATTTGTAATTATCTTTTATTTTAATTGTTTCATTGAATTTTTATTGATATTTGTGTTTTTAATCAAATTGTATATGATTTTTTTTTAATTCTTTTTAAATTGTATTTTCTGTTTTTGTGATAACATCGAATTGGCAATATGTAAGCTGTAAGATGTTATTTTCATTGTGTTAAATAAATAAATAAAAATAAATAAATAAAATACATAGAGTTGATGGCGGGCAAAAGCAGTCTTATGAGATATGGTTGGGCACGCAGTTTTAGTTTTACGTTGGGAAGGATCCGGTGGAAGAATCTGTCTATGCATTATGAGGGTGGCTTTGAGCACAAAGAGCTGCCGCACGGTGAGTACTTTACACTCCATATACAGATCCCTAGTAGGGAATCTAATTCGTTTACGAAGCATCACCTTGAGTACAGCTCTTTGTGCTCGTTCTAGCCTTAATAATCTAGTTTTGGCAGTCGCTCCCCAAACCGAGATGCAATAATTGATGACGGACTGGCAAAGGGCGAGATAAACCATTTTGATGGTCTTGGCGTCTGCGCATTGTCGTAACGACTTAAAAATATATATAAGTTTCCTGACCTTGGAAGTTAGGTGGTCAACATGAGAGTACCACTTCAATCCATCATCAATTATTATACCCAGATATTTAGTTTGGTTAACGTGGGACAGTGTTGTACATGAGCAGGAAGTTTCATTTTGGCATGTCATTGTATGTGCACTAATAGCAAAGTTCGGTGGTGCTTTGGATTGGTGACTTATAGAAAATGGTATAAAGTGGCTGGGTAAGTGGGTGGTGGGTAGTGGTGTGCTATTCCACCAATTCGCACTAAGCGTTTTCAAACGTCTTTTATAATGCGCACAGCAAAGGAGTGGAACTCTCTGCCAGCGTCTGTGTTTCCGAAAGCTTACAACCCTAATCTCTTCAAAGTTAGAGTGAACAGGCTCCTTCTGGGTAGGCTCGCTCCATCGTAGACTTTGTCTCTGTCATTTCTGACATAGACTAGAGTCAAGAGCAAACCCATTACAAATAAAAAAAAAAAGTTAGTTTTGTCCAGGTTTAGCGAAAGTAGGTTGTTTTGGAGCCACTTCATTACCATTTGCAGTGAATGTTCTGCATTGCTTTTCACTTCCGCCCATGTATTTCCATATACTACAATGGCACTATCGTCAGCGTATGTATAGATTTTTGAGTTGGGGAGAGGCAGCATGCACAGGTCATTGATATAAATTAGAAATAAAGTTGGGCCAAGCACGCTGCCTTGTGGAACTCCATATGTGACTACAACTTCACTGCTAACGAATGAGCCGATTTTAACAGTTAGTTTCCTATTTTCAAGGTAACTCTTAAAAAGATCGAAGGTTGCACCTCGTATGCCTATGGCCATCAATTTACCTAGTAGAGCAGGGACAGAGACTGTGTCGAAGGCTTTCCGCAGGTCCAGAAATATAGACAGACATTTACGGCCATCATCTAATTTCCTTGCAACGAGTTCAGTGAAGTCGACAATTGCATCTTCTGTTGAAAGGCCTTTTCTGAAGCCATACTGGTTAGATGCAATAACTTGATGTTTATTGATAATAATAATAATAATAATAAATAATCTGTGGCTCGGCTGTCAAGCCAACTGACGTGAGAAATTTTTCATCCCGTATTTTTATTGATTTTAATAAAAAAAAACCATAGAAACAATGCATTTAATAACAAATACATCAAGAAAAAAAAAATAGCACCACATGGAAATAAAAAAAACACTAAATGGAAAAACAAATTGCAAATAAGGAAATAAAATGTTGACACGTCACCGGGCACGACTACAAGCAGCACCAACACCATCTTCGGGTTCGTCGCTCAGTTCCGCCTCGCAGCCGCCGGGACCTGCGCCAGCCGCGAGTCCAGAGATTCCGGTAGCTGCAGTTGCGTCGAGCTCGAGCGACGAATACTTCTCGCCGCCGACGACACCACCACCTGCGCGTCGGCGCGGGCGAGGCCGACCACCGGCCAGCTTAGGACCTCGAGGCCCACCGGTCTCTGATAGGGTCCCCGCTATCGGTGGAAGTGTGCAGCGTATAAAATGGACTCAAGCCATAAATGAGAATGTAATACGCTCATACTTTGGGGCTACAGAGGGGGGAACTAACCTGACTGCGTACCGTGGTCGGATGCTCTCTCTGTTTCAGGTACTTGAACCAGCTGTCAGCGTATCGGCCCAACGACTATCGGATCAGGTGCGCGTCATCCAGCGTAACCGTATGTTGGATGATAGTGTGCTTGATCGCCTCCGCACTGAAATGTGTAGCCATGTCATTGCTCCTCCGTCGCAGACTGTGGCACCAGCACAGTCAACCCAATTGCCCAGCCTTGCTGACGAGGAGAGTAATCACAGGGTTACAAACGTAAGTACCCAGTGCAATGGCGAATTGAGGAGTGCTTTGGAGTGTGCTATTCGGGAATACCGCTACATGGCCCCTGAACTTAGACCACGCTTACCTCGTTTGCCCATGCATAACAAGAACAGGGCGCTGGTGGCTGCTCTGGATTCGCAGTTGTCAAGCCATTTTGATAACTGTGATAACCTCACCGATGCACATTCGATCATGTACTGTGCGGCTGTAGCGGCATGTCGTGTAGCTCATGTCAAGATAAAAATAACCAATGACAGAGTTACACGACCAAAACCAGCCGTACCAGCTTGGCAGTGCAGGATCGAGCGTCGTATTGGTGAGGCCAGAGCGCTAATCGGCAAACTGATCTGCTTCAGGGAGGGCAACACACGCCCTCGAGTGATGCGCTTTGTGAGACGGGCGTTTTCGGGGACTGATGTCAATCCCCGAGATTATATATCTCGTGTCACAGAGCGCATCGACTTCCTGAAGCAGAAGGTGTATGCATGGGCAAGCCGTATTCGTAGGTACAGGCGGCGAGTGGAGCGATACACCCAGAATCGCACATTCCGAAGTAACGAAAGGTGGGTATATAGGGATTGGGAGCGACCGGACCAAGGTGTGACTGACACGCGCTTACCGGATGATGATGCTATGTGTTCATTCTGGCGCAGCATCTGGTCGGTTCCTGTCAGTCATACTGAGGGTGATTGGACTCGGGAGGTCGAGTGTGTGTGCGATCCGATACCAGAAATGGGGGTAATTTCCATCAGCCCCCAAGATGTAGCTTGTGCAGTCCGCCCGTTGCCTAACTGGAAATCTCCAGGGCCGGACGGGCTGCACAATTTCTGGATTAAATGGTTTACGAGATCGCACGCTTGCTTGGCGTCTCAATTCCAGTCTGCCTTAGAGTCTGGGTCGCTACCCCAGTTCTTAACTACAGGAATAACCCACCTGCTCCATAAATCAGGTAGTACTGCGGAACCTAAAAATTATAGACCGATCACGTGTTTACCGACGGTCTATAAAGTTCTTACATCCATTTTGAGGGCAAAGATTAATAATCATATTAACAACAACAACATCATGTCTGCCTCTCAAAATGGATGTGTGTGAATGGGTCCCGCGGTACTAAGGAGCTACTCCTTATTGATATGGCCATTAGCCAACAGGTTCGGCGTTCCCGAAAGGATCTGTCGACATGCTGGATAGACTATAAGAAGGCCTATGACTCGGTGCCTCATACATGGCTCATGAGGGTGCTAGAATTGTATAAAGTTGATGCAACGCTACGCACCTTCCTGATGTCGTGTATGGGGCAATGGAGGACAGTCCTTCGCTATCCAGGATGTCGAAATATCCAGAGGAATAGCGAAGCGGTAAGGATCGAGCGGGGTATATTTCAGGGCGATAGTTTGAGTACACTTTGGTTTTGTCTAGCCTTGAATCCTCTTAGCACACTGCTAGAGAATTCAGGGCTAGGCTATCGGTTGAAGAGAGGTGGTCAGGTTATATCTCACCTCCTTTACATGGATGATCTGAAACTCTTTGCCCCCACTAATCTGCAACTGATGGAGCTACTGAAGGTAACTGAAACATTCAGTAACGCCATCAGGATGGAGTTTGGTGTGGATAAATGTGCGGTCATGCATGTAAAGCGTGGAGAGATTATGGAATCCGTGGGAACTCAACTCTCGGATTCCATAAACCTGAGATCCCTCTCTCCAATTGAAACTTACAAGTATTTGGGTATGTCGGAAGCGTTAGGTATCAATGTTACTGACATGAAGCAATCGTTGAAGGAGCGCTTCTTTGGCCGCCTGAAGAAGGTATTCAATAGCTTTCTATCGGGCGGAAACAAGGTGCGCGCCTTCAACGGTTGGGTCATGCCGGTATTGATGTACTCTTTCGGCGTACTCAAATGGACTCAAACGGAACTTGACGCCCTGGATAGGCGAGTCCGTACACTGCTCACTGCGTATCGAATGCATCACCCACGGTCGTCGGTAATGAGACTGTATATCCCGCGAAAGTGTGGAGGTCGAGGCTTTTTAAATGCTAAGACTCTCCACAATCGCGAGATATGCAGTCTTAGGGAATTTTTCCTAGCTGTCGACGTGGGTATGCATCGAGATGTAGTGGCGGTGGACAAGGGACTCACCCCGCTCTCCTTGGCAAATGAGAACTGGCGCAAACCTGCGGTGCTTGACACTAACGATCGCAGGGCGGTATGGCAGAGTAAGGAGCTTCACGGACGCTTTTTCCGGGCCCTACATGGGCCCGACGTAGACCAACTAGCGTCCGTAGCCTGGCTGCGTTTCGGTGATCTTTTTGGAGAAACTGAAGGTTTTGTTTGTGCAATTATGGACGAAGTTATCATGACGAATAACTACCGGAGATTTATTGTGAAAGACGGCACGGTCGACATATGTCGGGCATGTCACCGTCCGGGAGAATCAATTCGCCACATTGTCTCTGGTTGTTCTCGTCTAGCTAACGGAGAATACATGCATAGGCACAACCTTGTAGCCAGGATTATCCATCAGCAACTTGCTCTGAAATACTCTCTTGTGGAGTCGGAGGTGCCATACTATAGGTATGCGCCCGACCCAGTTCTCGATAATGGCAATATCACATTGTACTGGGATCGGTCCATCATCACTGACAGGACTATTGTTGCCAATAAGCCTGATATAGTGGTGGTGGACCGAATTGTGAGGCGTGCAATGATTGTAGACATAACCGTCCCGCATGACGAGAACCTCGTGAAAGCCGAGAAAGACAAACAAATCAAGTATATTTGTTAGTGGAAAATGGAACGCAACCAAATTAGTTTTTTTTTATGCGCTTGTGGCGCCTTGTCACTTGTCACTCGCTGTCGATGTACTTCGTTTTTCCCTCCGATTTTGATATTCTGATATAAAGTCTATTATAATTAAAATACGTTTAATTATTTACCACAACCACGCAGAATATTCCTTTATGGTAGCAGAGCGTGGTTCAGAAGTGGTACAGTAAGAAATATCAGGAAACTTCAATCAGAAGAATTGTCGGCGCAATTCAAATTTTGAGGTTAAGAAAATTTTCGATCACTGTTGTAAATTGCATATTCTGTTGAAGAAAACCAGCAAGATGGGTTCAAATATGTTCAATTTGGAGAAGCTGATCGGAAGAGAAAACTTCGCTACGTGGAAGTTCAGTATGAAAGCGTATTTGGAGCACGAAGATTTGTGGTGCTGTGTCGAACCCCCCGATGACAAGCCTATAGATGCAACTAAAGATGTGAAGGCGAAGTCGAAGCTGATATTGTTGCTGGACCCACAGAATTACGTACATGTTCAGGAATGCAAAACTGCAAAACAAGTATGGGAGAATTTACAAAAGGCATTTGATGATAATGGCTTAACCAGAAGAGTAGGTCTACTTAAAGATCTGATTAATACTACACTGGAGTCAAGCAATAGTGTTGAAGACTATGTTAGTAAGATCATGAACACTGCACACAAATTGCGCAATATTGATTTTGATGTGAATGATGAGTGGCTTGGTACTTTAATGTTGGCGGGCTTACCAGATGAATACAAACCAATGATAATGGGATTAGAGAGTTCTGGTATCAAAATAAGTGCTGACTCAGTCAAATCTAAACTCATACAGGAGATTGACTCGTCGAAGTCCACTGCTTTCTACACGAACACTTGGAAAACTGGAAATAGTGCGCAGACAGTTAAACCGAAGGGACCTAGGTGTTACAACTGTAACAGGAAGGGCCATTTTGCCAAAAATTGTAAACAGCCAAGAAAACAATCAGCGAACAAAGGAGAGAGCTCCAGTTTTGTAGCAGCTTTTTCAGCAACCGTCAGAGAGAACATTAATGATTATAAGTGGTTTCTTGATTCAGGTGCGTCCGTACACATGACGTGTAGAAAGGACTGGATGTACAATGTCACCGAACCATCTGTAAAAAGTGTTACTGTAGCTAACAGAGAGCCATTAGCCGTTCAGGGAGTTGGTTGTGTAGATATAAACATAAGTCAAGATAATGTGATAAAAGTTGACAATGTTTTGTATGTTCCAGGGCTAGCTGCCAATCTACTTTCAGTTAGCACTATTGTAAACAAGGGACATAAGGTAACTTTCAATAACAAGGGTTGTGAAGTTCAAAATGGAAAAAATGAGGTGGTGTGCACTGCAACATTGAGCAACAAGTTATATATCATAGACACCTGTACAGAAGTTGCTCATTTAGCCTCAAGTTCTCAGAATTGTAGCAACACTTACCTGTGGCACCTGCGAATGGGCCATTTGAATATCCCAGATGTGAATAAGTTGCCCAGTTGTACTAATGGTGTGACTCTGACTCAGGAACAAAGTAATGTCACATGCATTCACTGTATGGAAGGTAGGCAAGCAAGAACGCCATTCAAAAATGTTGGTTCTAGAGCAACAAGGCCACTAGAGCTGATACATTCCGACTTGTGTGGCCCCATGGAGAATTCTTCATTTGGCGGTATGAAATATTTCATTACTTACATTGATGACTTCACACGCATGGTCTATGTTTATTTTTTGAAAGATAAATTAAATATTTTAGAGACATTTAAAGATTTTAAGTTGAAAGTAGAGAATGAATTGAATCATAAGATAACTAAGATTCGTACTGACAATGGTAAAGAATACTGCAATAATAACTTTGAAAAGTACTTGTCTAATCATGGTGTAATTCATCAGACCTCTACTCCGTATACTCCCCAGCAAAACGGCATGGCAGAAAGGATGAATAGGACTTTAGTTGAGCGAGCGCGGTGCATGCTGTTCTATGCTAACCTAGAAAAGAGATACTGGGCTGAAGCTCTGGCAACGGCTGCATACATCATAAATCGTTCCCCGACAAAGTCACTAGAAGGTAAAACCCCATATGAAATGTGGAAAGGTAAGAAACCCAACTTATCTCATATGAAAATATTTGGCTCTGAGGCTATGGTTTATGTACCAAAAGAAAAACGCCGAAAGTGGGACAGAAAATCAGTAAAAATGATATTTGTGGGCTATTGTGAAAACACAAAAGGTTATCGTTTTATGGACCCTAAGTCACATAAAGTTGTCAGGAGTAGAGATGTTGCCTTCATCGAAAACTATGGTCAGAGTGTCAGTGTACCTATTGATTATGAAACTTATGTTCCAGTAAAAGACAGTCATACAGCTACTGCCAGTTCATGCCCACAAGAAAATACAAACACAGGCACTCAGAAGGATAAAATGAACACTCAGGAGTCATCCACTGCTGCACCAGTGATGTCCGGTAAAGACTCAGATACACAAGGTACTAGTGAAGACTCAAGTGAGTATGAAACTGATACTGGCGAACTTGATGAAACATACCATCCTCCATATTCTACTAGACAAGATTTTAACAGTAATGTGACATTGAGGTCAACACGATTACGGAATAAGCCAAATGAGGCTAAAAATGACAAGATGGGTTTATTGTGTTTATTTACCGATGTAACTGATCCACAGACTGTTGAGGAAGCACTCACATCCCCACAAGCTACAGAATGGAAGAGGGCCATGGACGAGGAATATTCTTCCCTGATGAAAAATGAAACGTGGTCTTTGACAGATCTGCCCCCAGGTAAAAAGGCTCTTCCATATAAGTGGGTGTTTAAGACGAAAACAGACCAGACTGGAAATGTTATGAGATATAAAGCAAGGCTTGTAATAAAAGGTTATGCACAAAGATGGGGCACTGATTATGAAGAGATATACTCACCAGTAGTCAGGTATACAACTATCCGCTATTTATTTGCTTTAGCAGCAAGATATGGGCTGGAAATAGATCAGATGGATGCTGTATCTGCCTTTCTGCAAGGAGAGATTGATAGAGATATATACATGCTACAGCCAGAAGAGTACAAGCAAGGATCTCAGGTATGCATGCTACACAAATCAATTTATGGGCTCAAGCAAGCCAGCAGACTCTGGAACCTGAAATTAAATTCAGTATTGCATGAGTTAGGGATGACTCAATCGAAAACCGATCCTTGTGTCTATTATAATGCAAATAAGAATACTTTTATAGCCATCTGGGTAGATGATTTAATTCTGTTTACTTCTGAAGAAAGTACAAAAAATATTTTCAAGGAGAAATTAAAACAACACTTTGAAATGAAAGATATTGGTCCGGCAAGTCAATGTGTTGGTCTACATATTATTAGAGATGGGGACAAAGTATTACTAGATCAAGAAAAATACATAAATGAAATATTAGCAAGATTTAGGATGTCAGATTGCAAACCTGTGAAGACACCATTTGAAGCTGGTATGAAATTTGATGATAAAAATGAAGATGAAAAGATCACTGACTGTCCATACCAACAGGCTATTGGCTCCTTGCTGTATGTGGCTCAAGGTACCCGACCTGACATATCATTTGCAGTGAACACTCTGAGCAGATTCAACAAAAATCCTACAGCTTCACACTGGTCTGCTGTCAAACGAATTTTCAGATATTTGCAGGGTACCAAAGATATGAAGTTGACATATACCAAAGATGGTAATGAGAAAATCACAGGGTATTGTGATGCTGATTGGGCGAGCGACGTGCGCGATAGAAAGTCGTGCACGGGTTACATATTTTTGTTACAGGATGGTGCTATATCTTGGCGGTCACAGAAGCAGCAGACTGTGGCACTATCCACTGCCGAGGCGGAATACATGTCGATGTCTTCGGCGGCGCAGGAGGCGCTGTGGCTCCAACAACTGCATGCTGAACTTGGGCAAGAACAGAACAATCCACTAGTCATATTTAGTGATAACCAGAGTGCAATTAAGTTGTCAAATAATGATTGTTACTTGCCTAGGTCACGACATATTGACATTCGTTATCATTTTCTTAAGGACCATGTTAACAATTTAGAGATAAAGTTTTGTTATGTTAAGGGTGAGGAAATGATTGCTGATAATTTAACTAAAGGCACTACAGCCGAGAAACATTTGTATTGTATTACAATGATGGGGTTGCGTCCCAAGGGAGGGTGTTAGTGGAAAATGGAACGCAACCAAATTAGTTTTTTTTTATGCGCTTGTGGCGCCTTGTCACTTGTCACTCGCTGTCGATGTACTTCGTTTTTCCCTCCGATTTTGATATTCTGATATAAAGTCTATTATAATTAAAATACGTTTAATTATTTACCACAACCACGCAGAATATTCCTTTAATATTGACTTGGCTCGCGAGGTTGTCGACATGTGGGAAGTGGACTCCGCAATCATTGTACCGATAGTCGTGTCGGCCAATGGCTTAATAGCCACGAGCCTCGACCAACACCTTAGGAGGCTCTCGTTGGGCAGCTGGATCAAGGGCTTGATTCAGAAAGCGGTACTTCTGGACACGGCTCGCATTGTCAGGAGGTTCCTTTCTCTGGAGCCCTGACCACCGGTAGCTTGGACCCTGTTCCCGATATCGGTGGGCTACTATTTTTATATTTTTAAATGTTTTTTTTTTTCTAATGTATATATTGTATAAAAATGTTTAAAAATATATAAATAAGTAAATAAAATAAATAAAGGAAATAATAATAATATGTTTATTTCTCACCACAATATGATACAATAGGTACATCAATTAAATGTTATCATTACAATTTAACATTGTGGGAGACTGGTGCCTGAGCTAAGCTACAAGCCTGTGTTTCAGGACACCAGGACTCCGCCTTTTACATATAAATCAGCATTACGTAAATAACATTTCAGATGGTACATTGATGGGTGAACCCGAACATAATTATTATCCAAAAGTTATAGTTAGTATGATTGTGTTTATGTGTGTTTGTGAGCGTAAAAGTGTGTGTGTGTTGTGCATAGTAGTGTGTGTGTGTGTGTGTGTGTGTGTGTGTGTGTGTGCGCGCGCGTGTGTGTGTGTGTATCAATATGTGTGCATATGTGTTCGTCTATTTTTGTTACATTACTAACATTACACTAAGGTCTCTAGTAGTTTTTCAGTGTCGTCATAATTTATTTCTTGTAAGAAGGAAGTTATTTTCATTTTACACGTGGTCTTGTTAAGATTGAATATCGGTAGCATCCCGTTAATTTTATTGTAAAGATAACCACCTAGATGGCAGAAGAAGCGCTTGGAGAATTGGGTTGAAAGGCGGATATCCGGTTGATCTACTGGGCTGTATCGTCTCTTACCTTGTGAAGCTGAGGAGTGGTATGTTAGCAAAGAGTGCTGTTTTAATATTATGCTTTTAATGAATAATTGGCGAACTGTCAAAACTTTCGCGTCTTTATATAGGAGCTCAGTGGGGTAACGGTAAGGTAGACCCAAGGACACCTTCAATATGGCTCTTTGCGCTCTCTCTAAGATTAGGAGTTTAGACTTCGGAGCTCCGCCCCATACATTGATACAGTAATTTAACAATGACTGAGCGAGGGCAAAGTATACTGATCTTTTCAACTTCGCATCTGCCACTTTCCTCAGAGTTTTGAAGATGTATATAAGCTTACGTAACCTAGTATTAAGCGCGTCTATATGTTCCCGAAATCTAAGGGTATTATCTATTAATACACCCAAATATTTAACAACTTGGGTGCTACGAAGGTGTGTACAATTACATGCATTCCCTTCATGTGGTGAAGGACAGGTATGTGCTGTGATTGCATAAGGTGTTACTGTTGTGGGAGTGTTATAATTATTTTTTAGTGTGAATGTTATGTAATTGGTTTTGTCAGCATTTAGTGTCAATTTATTAATACGTAACCACTCTGACACAGTATTGAAACCCAACTGAGCGTGTGAAAAGACCTCACCCCACGTGTCGGCATTGAAGAGTAGGGCTGTATCGTCAGCAAATGTTATAATCCTCCCTTTAGGGAGTGTGAGCATACCCAGGTCGTTGATGTAAATGAGGAAGAGGGTTGGGGCAAGTACACTGCCCTGGGGCACGCCGTAAGAGACTTTTCGTTCCTCGCTTATGAACTCATCTATCTTAACGCACTGGGTACGCTCACTCAAGTAATCTGCAAACAGCTCTAGTTGAGCCCCTCTGATTCCCATGTTCTCCATTTTTCGGATAAGGATGGGCACAGAAACCGTGTCGAATACTTTAGCAAGGTCCAGAAATATCCCAAGTACCTTTTTCCTACTGTCTAAATTAGTGACGATATAGTTGGCAAGATCATGCACTGCATCAGACGTGGACTTGCCAGATCTAAAGCCATATTGTGTTGGAGAGAGTAGGTTTTGCTTTTCAAGATAGTCCTTTAGCCTATTATTCATGAGCCGCTCGAGTACCTTAGACATAGCCGGCAGCACTGCTATAGGCCTATAATTGCTGACACGGCTTCTGTCCCCATTCTTAAAGATCGGGTGTACAATGGATTTTTTAAAAACTTTGGGGAATCTGCCTGATGAAAGAGCTAGGTTACAAATGTATGTCAGAGGTGGAACAATCAGTGCTTTATGCTTTTTGAGTAGGCGACTGGAAATTTTATCCCACCCCACCGCACAGTCATTACGAAGAGACATTAATAGTCTCTCAACTTCATCTTCATTTGTTGGTAATAGAACCATTGAATGCGAGTTATTATTTAAAGGTGAAATGGAAGAATCTGTAGGGCCCGTAACTTTTTCCGCAAGGTTCTTACCAATCTCAGCAAAAAAGCCATTAACAGAGGTCACCGACAGTTGAGGAGTCGATGACAACCTTAACAATTCAGACGATATTTCTTTCTTCTTGACTCTGTGTGTTATGATATTTATAGCTGACCAAAGAAGCTTAGAATTGGTCCCTGCCTTAGCTATTTCATTTTTTTCATATTCAGATTTAATTTTCCTTAGCAATTTGTTACAGAAGTTTCTGTATCTGTGAAAGGTAATTTTAAGGTCGTGATTTTCTGGTGCCTTTTTTAGTTTTTTATGCAGATTGTCTCTGTTTCGGACACACCGAAGAAGGCCTGGTGTTATCCATGCCTTCAGAATCTTTTTACGATTTGGCACTATGACAGTTTGTGAGTTAGCGTCTACAACTTTTTTTATTTGATTTACCATAGTCTCAGCAGCTATATTTGGATCTCGTGTGCTATAAACTTCGCTAAAGTTGAGTTGCTTAATGTCAAAATCTATCTGCTCATGATTGATTCGGATCTTTGTTTTTTTTACAACTGTTTTAAAATTTGTATTAGAAAGGAACAATATTACCGTTTCATGGTCAGTTAGTGCCGAATGCGCTACAAGTGTTGAAGCAGGCCGCTGGGTTTTTAAAGCGATATGATCAAGACAGGCGTGCAAACGTGTAGGCAATGTATGGGCAGGCAGCAGTCCATGTCTCCGTGCCCCAAAAACCGCAGCTGTAGTGATCACACTACAGCCGGACGCGGAGAAGAAGGGCGTGACGTACAGCCAAGTGCTCGTAAAGGCAAGGGAGGCGGTGAACCTTCAGGAGCTCGGCATTACTGGGGGCCTCCGACACAGGGTAACCATGACTGGGGCCCGGATGTTGGAGATCCCCGGTGCAGCCAGTGGCCCGACCGCTGACGCTCTGGCTGAAAGGCTTAGAGCGTCCTTGAGTGCGGACGAGGTCCGAGTGTCCAGGCCCACCAAGTGCGTTGATATACGCATTATAGGCCTGGACGACTCCGTCACGGAGGAGGAGGTGGTGGCCGCCGTCGTCAGGACTGGGGGATGCTCTACCGAGCAGGTGAAGGCAGGCACCATACGTCCTGACCATACGGGCATGCGAACCATCGTGGTGAGCTGCCCCGTGACGGTGGGCAAGAAAATTTCGGAGGGCCGAAGACTCCTGGTGGGCTGGGTATCTGCGCAGGTCAAACTGCTGGAACCCAGACCTCTGAGGTGCTTCCGCTGCCAAGTGGGCAACCATGTGGGAGTCCAGTGCACCTCGGAGGTGGACCGCAGCGATCTTTGTTTTCGCTGTGGTCAGCCTGGACACAAGGCCGGCTCGTGTAACGCCAAGCCGCACTGCGTTGTATGTGCGGCAGCTGGCAAGCCGGCCGATCACTGGGTTGGGGGCAAAGCCTGCGTCCCACCCGCCAAAGCCGGGGGCAAAAAGAAGCCCTCCAACACCGCCGTCCCTGCCACCGAATTCGCTTCGGTTTTCGCGAGTGAGTCACAAGGGACTCAGGAGGAAGCAGAAATGGAGTGCCAATAACGGCTCCATTACGCTTCCTTCAGGCGAACATCAACCACTGCGCCGCCGCTCAAGACCTGTTGGTGCAGAACATGGCACAGTGGTTGATTAACATCGCCGTGGTCGCTGAGCCCTACTTTGTCCCGCCCAGGGATGACTGGGTGGAGGACCTGAACGGCTCAGTGGCCCTAATTTCGTCGGCCGCTGCCGGTACCCCATCCCTCGAAGGCGTCAGGAGAGGACAGGGGTGCGTAGCAGCACGGTTCGGGGAGATTGTCGTGGTAGGAGTGTACTTCTCCCCGAACCGAACACTCGCTGAGTTCCAAAACTCCCTTACGGAGCTGGGCGTCGTCGTCGCCGGGTGTCGTTCCCTCCCCGTACTCGTTCTCGGGGACTTCAATGCCAAGCACTTGGCTTGGGGTTCCCGTTATACGGATACGAGGGGCAGGATGGTGGAAGACTGGGCTCTGGAGGCAGGCCTGGTCGTCCTAAACCGGGGTTCTGTCCCCACGTGTGTGCGGATGCAGGGGGAGTCTGTGGTGGACATTTCGTTCGCCAGCCCTGCTCTGTCACCGCGTGTCATTGACTGGCGCGTATTAGAGGAGGTGGAGACCTATTCCGATCACCGGTATATCCGGTTTGACGTCTCCACCCAGACCTCAACCGCGCCAGTCCGGCAGGCCCCGAGTGGTCCGCGGTGGGCGCTGAAGCAGCTGGACCGGGAGCTCCTCCTGGAAGCTTCGATCGTGCAGGCCTGGGTGTCACCTCCGGACAGGCCTGCTGACATCAACGACGAAGCGGAGTGGTTCCAGGAGGCCATGTCCGATATTTGTGATGTGGCAATGCCCCGGGTTAAGCAAGGACGCGCCCGCCGCCAGGTGTACTGGTGGTCGCAAGAGCTGGCGACGCTGCGTCAGGCATGTGTTGCCGCACGGCGCCGGTACACCAGGCACCGCAGGCTCCGCATCCGCCCTCCAGATGCGCAGGTCAGAGAGGCGGAGCTATACGAGGAGTACAAAGTGGCAAAGGCCGCCCTCAAAGCAGGGATCCTGCAGGCCAAGGATCTGGCTCGCAAGGAGATGCTGGAGTCTCTGAACGGGGACCCGTGGGGTAGACCCTACAAAATGGTGCGGAATAAGCTCCGCACCTGGGCCCCCCCCTTGACGCAGAGTCTCCGGCCCCAGCTGGTGGAGGACGTGGTGAGCGCTCTATTCCCCTCGCGAGGGGAGCATACTCCCCCGCCTATGGCTCCGCCACCTGCGGTGCCCGATGCGGACTGCATTGATGACGACGATGACGATGCCCCTGAGGTGACTGAGGTAGACCTGAGAGTGGCGGTTAATAGGGTGAAGGCCAAAAATACCGCCCCAGGACCCGACGGCTTACCTGGAAAAGCTTGGGTCTTGGCCTTGGAGGCTCTTGGGCCTCGACTAAGAGGGTTCCTAAGCGCATGCTTGGAGAGGGGCCAGTTCCCACTTCGTTGGAAGACGGGGAAACTGGTCCTCATTAAGAAGCCGGGGCGCCCCGCGGACTCTCCGTCCGCATACCGGCCCATCGTGCTGCTCGATGAGGTGGGCAAGCTCTTTGAAAGAGTAATTGCAAACCGCCTCGTCGAGCACCTAGTGAGGGTGGGGCCGGATCTGGCGGAAAACCAGTTCGGTTTCCGCACGGGACGCTCGACGGTGGACGCCATCATGCGCGTGAGAGCCCTCTCGATGGGGGACGCGGTTTCCCGGGGCGGGGTCGTCTTGGCTGTGTCTCTAGACATCGCCAACGCCTTTAATACCCTGCCTTGGAGTTGCATCAGGGAGGCACTTCGGTATCACCGGGTGCCGAACTACCTCCGTCGCGTAGTTGAGGCATACTTGACGGACAGAGCCGTCATCTACCCCGGTCACCTGGGAGAGTGGAACCGGCGAGAGATGTCGTGCGGTGTTCCACAGGGTTCCGTTCTGGGGCCGCTTCTGTGGGACATTGGCTACGATTGGGTGTTGCGCGCCGACCTCCCTGGCGGCGTCAACGTTGTCTGCTATGCTGACGATACGCTGGTCCTGGCGCAGGGGAGGTCGCACCAGGCGGCGGCTGACGCTATGACACGCGGGGTTGCGATAGTCGTTGAGAGGATCCGGCAGTTGGGTCTTGAGGTGGCCTTGCACAAGTCCGAAGCCATGTGCTTCCATGGTTCTCGGAACAGGCCACCATCGGGATCTCAAATAACGGTGGGAGGGGTTCACATCGGCGTCGGGTCGACGATGACGTATCTAGGTCTCGTCCTTGACAGCCGATGGAACTTCGTCGAACACTTCCGACGTTTGGCTCCCAGACTGGCACGAGCCGGGGCTGCCTTCAAGCGGCTTCTGCCCAATCTAGGGGGTCCAAATGCCTCCTGCCGGAAGCTTTACGCGGGGGTCGTGCGGTCCATGGCCCTTTATGGGGCGCCGGTCTGGGCGCCTACTTTGAGGAAGCGACCTGCCCGTTACCTCAACGCGTCTCAGAGGGTCATGGCCATCCGGCTGGCCCGGGGATACCGCACGGTCTCTGGCGAGGCGGCGAGCCTCCTTGCCGGACTGCCGCCATGGGATCTGGAGGCGAGAGCCCTCGCGCACATTTACGAGTGGCGCGTGGAGGCGCAACGCCGGGGCGAGACACCTCTGCCGCGGCAAATCGCAGCAAGGCGGACGGAGCACCGGCAAGATCTCATGGCGATATGGAGACAGCGACTGTCGCAACCCAGCGCTGGGCACGCAACAATCCAGGCGATAAGTCCCCTCTTTGAGGAGTGGCTGGAGCGGCGCCACGGCGTCCTCACCTTCCGCCTGACACAGGTACTCACCGGACACGGTTGTTTCGGGAGATACCTGTTTCGGATTCGGCGGGAGGACGCGCCCGGGTGTCATCACTGCGAGGATTGCCCGGAGGACACGGTTGAGCATACGGTGGAGGTCTGCCCTGCTTGGGCGGAGCACCGCCGGGTCCTCGTCGAGGCGATCGGTGGCGGCGACCTTTCGCGACCGGCCTTGGTTCAATCTTTGGTCCGGAGCGAGGAGGCATGGGAAGCGATCACCTCCTTCTGCGAAGCAGTAATGCTAGCAAAGGAGGAGGCCGAACGTGTGAGAGAGAGGGAAACCTCACGTCCCAGTCGCCGCAACAGAAGAAGACGCCCCAGGCGTCGGGAGTCGCAGGACGATTCCCGGCCGCCGTAGGCGCGGGCCTGCGGACGGCGAGCAGTGGGTGGCTCGCCGTCTGATCGGAACTAGGCCCGGGTCGGCGGCGCGCTGCGATTCCAGCGCGCCTCAAAGAGATGTCAGCGTGGAGGACGGGGCCCGCTAGGGCAGGTGCCTGCTGGGGCTGCGGAATCTGTTCGAAAGAGGTGCCGTAGCCTTAGAACGCAAAGGGCACCAGGAGGAACACGGATGGGTTTTAGTCAGTAAGAGTCTGACACTCCCTCTTGCTTCACCCAGAGCGAGAGGAGTCATTTGATGATTTCCCATCCTTAAAAAAAAAAAAAAAAAAAAAAAAAAAAAAAAAAGGCAGCAGTCCATGTGAGGCTAATAAATTTAAATAGGAATATTTGTTTGAATCTTGGCTTTGATCGTGGATATTAATGTTGATATCTCCGCTAATTATTATATTTTTGTAGTGTGTTATATTTGTTAACGTAGAGTTTAAAGAATTTAGAAAATTAGTAATGTCTTTATAGCCTGGCGGTCGGTATATTGCTAGTAGTATAGTGTTCTGATCAATTGATACTTGTAAACAATTTGCATTTAGGAATGAGGGCTCATCAACGATGACCTTAAGTTCTTTTCTAACATATACAATAACCCCCTCATTTTGAGTGAAATTATTAACTGTGCTAAAGCAATCGTAACCATCTATGTCGGGCAAGGTATGTGTATTGGGAAGCCAGCATTCGGTTAATGTTATAACATCCCAATCTATTTTTGTTCTAGCTAATAATGTATGGAAGCCTGCAATATTTTTTTTTATACTACGGGTGTTCTGACTAATAATTTTTAGTGATAAGTTTGGCTTAACATTAGGCGGAATACAACTGTCTAGATCACAGACCGATGAGTCCGACACAGATACCGAATCTATATTTTGTATGTTATCTGTTAAGTTATCGAATGTTTATATTTTAAGTTTCTTTTGCACCTTTTATCGGAGCTAAGACTTTCTAAAGTGTATGTGTTTATGAAAAACTTTGGTGGGACTTGTAGTGAGCGATAATGTAGTATTAGAAAAACCGAAAAGTAAGTAAGTATAATATACGTGTAAAGTGTAAGTAGCAGCTTTTGTTTTAAGTAGCAGTAGTGAAAAATAATGTGTAATATTATTGTATGATTAGAGATAGTTAAATGTAGTAATGTAAAATAACTGTGTGTTTGTTGAACATAAATCTGTAAATGTTTATATAGTAGTAGGTTAGTGTTAATTTTTAACATAATTATGGCATATCGGACCAGGTAGAAACAATAGATAAAAAACAAATCAATAGGAAGTAGGATAACAAATACTAGTCATTCCACTTTTCGCAGTTTGGCCAGATCTTCTTCGGACTTTATTAGTTGACTGGGCATACCTTCTCTTTCTCGTATGTAAACTTTGCCATTTGAAGTCCAGCATTGCCCGTAATCACTGTTTTTTATGAACTCCCTGGCAAGATAATACAGACGTTTTGTTGCGGAAGTGAGCGATTCGGAGACATATATCGGTTTTTTCGGTCCCGAGGGTTGCAAATGCGTGGTATTTAGTCGATTTTCTGGGTTAAGTTTATTATAGTTTTTAGTGGACCGCATAAATTGAACTTTTCTGGCCGGGGATGAGAACTCCACAATGACGGTGCCAACTGTCTCTCTTTTGCTTCTTAGACGGTAGATGTTTTTTATTTCTGGTGGTGAAACAGGTTGATTTGTAATACAACCGATTTTTTGCACCAACTCCGTAAGTGTTTCGCGGGTCTCAGGTTTTGAAGTAGGGATATTTCTCAGTTCGATTGTTGCCTCTTTTAGGTTTCTTTCCAGGTAGTCTATTTTAGACTCCAGCATTTTTACCACAAGATAAGTAGATTCAACTTCAGCATTGTCAACTTCGAGCAGCACAAAGGAATTAGGTGATTGAGCACGCGGACTATTAGGCGATTGTGAAGTTGCTGGGATTTTTGACGCTAAGTCTATACCAGTGTTGGCGAATGACTTACAGACGCGATTGACCGCCATATACGGATCTGCACAAGTTCTCAGTAACTCCAGAGGAGGCTCGCACATTATTTTAGTATTAGTTATCTCTTTTATTTTGTTCCATAGTGCTTTTGGATTATGTTTTGCCATTTCTAGCTCTAACTTTTCATGAGCTTTCTTAAGTTTTTTAAAAGATTGTTACAAAAGTTCCGGTATCTTTTGTATGTCATTTGTGTAACATTATTATCGGGGGAATTTTGAGCCTTTTTATGTAGTCTGTCGCGATTTCGTATGCATCTTAATAATCCCGGGGTAATCCAAGGCTTTAAGTTTCTATCTTTTTTCGGGACATTTATTAATTTTGTATTATTTTTAACTATGGATTGTATTGTATTTATTAAATTATAAGCAGCTATGTTTGGATCATCTGTGCTAGTTACATGGGAGAAGTCATGACATTCTAGATCCTTAATAACATTGGAGTAATCAATTTTTGGTGTTTTATAGGCAGGAGTATTTTGTTTCAGTGACCCTGAACTATCAATTTCTACAAGCAGAGGTAGATGGTCGGTGATGTGCGATTCCAGGACTAGTATTTTTGTGGTTTTATCAGTTTTAAGAATCACGTGATCTATACAATTATTGATTCTTGTTGGGATATAATGACCAGGTAATAGACCATGAGTGGCGTTTAGGGTTAAATAGTTAGCACTTCGTTAGTCAACATTGTGAGGTTTCATGTCGATGTTGGTGTCACCAATTAGATAAATATTCTTCAAGTTACTAACGGATAAAAGAATACTATCCAAACTGTCCAGAAAGCAGTCAAATTGCAAGTTGGTGTTGTATGATGGTGATCGATATAGGGCAATGATTGCAAATTCATTATTAATGTTGCAAATGAGGCAGTTTCCATTATCGAAAGCAGGTTCACGAACTTTGCATTGAATGTGATTTTTTATATATAACACTACCCCTTCATTTTGATAACGGTTATGTTTTGTAGAATGACAGCAGAATCCGTCTAAAATTGGAAGGTTTGCTGTTCTATTCAACCAGCACTCTGTTAATATAAGAACATCACAATTTACTTTTGTTAGTGATAGTAATGTCAGAAGTTGGTCGAAATTCTTTTTAATACTGCGTATGTTAATGTGAAGTATGGTAATACAATTTTTATTTAGTTTCAGATGTTTAGTACACTCTTCCGGAACACAGGTGTAAGATTCTGCAACAATAATATCGTCCAAGTCCGATATTATATTGTCAGTTATATTAGCCATTTGTGTAAAGTTTAATATCGGACTTTGACACTATAAATGAGCTAGAGGCACGTGTTAATACAAACAGATTATAGCGTACGGGATACAATACCATGAGCTCTATGATAAGATTAAAATGTGTAAGTAGTATACAACCGGTATGTGAGTGGTGTGAAAGTGTGTAAAAGCGGACAGGTGGGCATGAGTATTTTGTTATTAAGTAAATATTTGTGTGTGATTTTGTGTTATGTAATTGGAAAGAGTAACCTAATAAAAATAATATATAAAAGTAAAAGAGTATTAATGGAATCGTGATACCAAAATAAATGATAGCTAGCGGAATGACGTACCACGGAAAATATAACTGATTGACAATACATAGTCATTTCTGTTCTTGCAAATCTTTGAGGGTGGCTTCAGATTTGACAAGTATATGTTGAAGTCCTGACTGTTTTCGCAGAAATACATTTCCGTTCCGAGTCCAGCAGAAATGAAAGCCTTGTTGTCTAGCATATTCCCTTGCCAGATAAAACAATTTCTTTGTAGAATTAGGCAGATGTTCATCTACATATACCGGCTGTGTTTGACCTGATAATCCCAAGAGTTGCGAGTTTAGTTTATTTTCTTTATTTGGCTTGGTATTATTGAAAGTTTTTACACGACTTACGAATTCCGTCTTCATGTGTACACTTGTGAACTCTGCGACTATAGGTCTATTAGTAGTGGAGTTGCCGGGAACGCGGTAGACGTCACGGATACTCGTTTCTGTGATTGGCAGGCCAATTGTATCTCCAAAGACTGAGATGATTCTTGTAAGGTCGCCGATTGACTCTTTGTCTCGGGTAGGGATATTACGCACTTCTATGGTCGACGATCTGGACTTGTACTGAAGGTCTTTCACCGTTTTTTCTAGGGATTCAGTATATTTCCTATAGCCTACTACTAACTGGCTCAAGTGGCGGGGGTAAACATACACTGCCTAATGCACCCGCTACAGAAGTGGTAAGTGGCACTGAAACCGAACGCGATAGTGATAATGATGATAGTGGTACGGAAATAAGCGGAGTATGGCCTCACAACCAGGATGAAGTTGTGTATGCAGCTTCATCTAAAGATCACAATTACTGCAAACCTAGTTTTCAATAAATTATTGTAAAGCATTTTTTTTTTATTTCACTAGACTACCACTAGGTACCACTGCTAATTATAATTAGTCAAATCTGGTGTTAGGGGTTAGGTATAACTAAATGCTAGACATTCAAGTACTTCTTGCAGGGTAGGTTCCTGCTTAATTTTGCATTAAATGAAAGTTGTATTCCCCCGTGGAACATTTTCTCTGCTGAATTTCCACTTCATTAGATTACTTTTTTAGATAAAGCCATTGTTTATTCCTGAGAGACTAAACTGTTAGCGTACCTACGTAACTGTAAAATATCAAATTCTTTTTATTTATTTTATTATTTTTATATAGGTATCATCGTTTTTAATTTGTAAAAACTGTAATTCTTATTAAATGATTATGTCTAATGTGAAATTTTCTTCTTGAAAACTTACTCAATTTTGGGCACCTTATATTAATTAGCTACACTGAATCGACGGTGCCGTCCTCCTTCAGTTCACAGATAAGTTGGTAGGACTTTAATATCATTGACTGTTAATAACGGAGACTCGGTTCCCTTAAGGTGGATGCTCCAGGGTAGCCCGCGAAATTCAAATATTTTTATGTTTTTTGCAATTTGAATATTTCAGAAATAATCATTCTTTCGAACTACATGAACTTAGAGGGCTATATTGATGATTAAAATGGTTATTATTCTTTAGATAAATACGCGTTCCGGTCACGGATCGCATTTGGTCCACATACAGCTTCACACTGACCGGCAAATTGCAAAAAACATAAAAATATTTGAATTTCGAGGGCTACCCTGGAGCATTCACCTTAATAGATGTCAGTATGTTTTTATCTATACTTTACATTCAAAGACCGAAAACCGTCATTGAGCAAAAAAATAGCGCACAACGTGTTGCGTTTAAGAGAAACATAAATAGGTCAGTTTGTTGCATCCTAGTTTTTTGCGATCGGTATGGCGAGTGGGGCCTCTAAAAACTTGTTTTTTCAGTGCGTCGACGCTGTCCTTTCGGAACGTACGATTTGTTGAACTCGCGCGCTGACAATTGTGATTTTGTTTTGTTATTGTGATAGGACACTAATAAGTTTAAGACAGTATATATTATTTTTATTGTGACAAGACATGTAACTTGAGATTATTATTATTTAGTATTAGTGTTTTTTTTTGTGATTGACTGTTTTTTTTATGGTGGTAGGACACGTAATTAAACTTTGGTTGTATGTGTGTAATTAAAGTGTTAAACAATGCCTCGTGTAACTTTCACGGCGTCAGAATACACTGACATGATTTTAATTTACGGCGAATGCCGTGGAAACGCAGCTTTAGCTCTGCGAACGTACAGAGAAAGGTATGGTGACAGCCAGCCGCAATTGCCCACAAAAGTGCTTGGCGACGGACAGTGATTTAATTAGAAAACATAAATAACAATATTCTCCGTCACTTTAATTTGTGCATTAATGTGAATGGAGGACACATCGAGAGTTAAAAAATTGTGTGTGTTTGTTTTTGTGCGCGTACCCTTACCAAACATAAAAGCCAGCGCGAGCGGAGGCCTAACGGCCTGGCCACGGGACATTCGCCATAGCGAATAATCGCGCGGTGCGAACGGCGAGGCGTCTAGCGACTGAAACAAACGCATAGAAATGTCCTTATCAAGCCACGCGGAGCGGCGAACGGCGAAGCGACCGGCGAAATGTACCGAGCGAACGGCGCGGACGACTGGCGATGGCGGCGCGGCCGGCGAGTAGAGTAGAAACAAATACATGACATGAATCAGTACGGCGTGAGCCACGGCGTCAGGCGGCAGTCGCGGCGTCTAGGGCAGTGATCAAAATAATTTAGTTGTTTTCGCCGCGAATAATGAACACCGAGGCCTCTATTGCTGAAATACTAGCAAGGCCGCCTATTTGGAAGTCTGGCCACCCACAGCATAAATATAAACATGTAGTGAAGAGAAAGTACGAATAATTATTCAATAGGTTACAAAGTAGTCTTTAAAATTATTTCTTACGTCTATAGCTTGTAAAGTAGCTTTATTGTTCCGCCGAGACGTCATAACTTGATTAGACGTAGATCTATAACTCATGCACCGTCTAAAATCGGGATCACTGTTTCCATCTTTTTC
Organism: Lacanobia oleracea; assembly: GCA_950371165.1. NCBI lineage: Eukaryota > Metazoa > Arthropoda > Insecta > Lepidoptera > Noctuidae > Lacanobia > Lacanobia oleracea. The sequence goes on from OX493395.1 coordinate 24,775,823, forward strand.
TCTTACAATATTATGTAGTAAACATCCAACCATAATAATCAGTCTTGCATGTGTTCGATTGCTTTGAGGAAAACTCGCCACTTGTTAGTCATAATACCATACGCACACTCAATTGTCACCCGAGCTCTTGAAAATCTTTTATTAATTTAAATTCTTCGGGAATTATTTAAATTACTGGACGGAAAGGGCCGCATAAGGTATGTTTTCAGTGGATAAAAAAACGCAATATTTTCTCTCATTATCATTTATCTGACTATTGAAAAACCAGTCCCTAGACATCCTTTATTCACTTGTTGTTTGTTATTTTGACAGAAGAGCAACTCTTCAAGCCTGAACAGTTACCAGGGTAACATATAACATAAGCGTTAGCAAGACTCCAATCGCTCTCGCTTATCCCTAAAAAAATATAGTGGATCATTTCGCTCTGGGACTTCCTTACTGATTGCGGCGGCGAACGTGACTGCCCGTGGCTTGCAAACGATGCCGCTGACGCAATGGTCTCCTCGCTCCCCGCATCGTCGTTCACACCGCCGATCCCCGTGGCCAAGCCGTAAGTCAACGGCCGCCACACCGCCCCGGCCCCCGCCTCGACACGAGATAACGCACACCGCGCTCCAACGCGCGCGCGACTTTTCCACTGTGTTACCTAGGTATCTACGGTCAGTCTAATTCATTTACAAAGGGTGGTTGCGTTTTATTCTGATTTGTAAGCTATTTAGTTTGTTTGAAAAAAATATTTTCTCATTTTTGGCGCTTTTTATTTTTGTACCGTATCGAATTAATACTAAACACGTATATTAAATGGCCTCTATCTACTTCGAACATTGCATTCTAAAAACCCTCATTTTCTGAATTTTCTGCGTAGAATCATGCATCTGAACATGTCAAATCAATGAGTAGAAGAAAATCCAAGAGATATGATAAAAGTTAAGTGCTATACAGCAATCCAGTTTAGAATGCAAAACGCTTTGAACTTTCGTTTATATTGAGGGTGGTATAGAAATTCTGGATTTTTATGATCAAAAGCAAGTTGCTATACTTCTGAATAATATTGGTGCAGCAGTTCAAAACAGTTCGCATAAAAAGTACAAGAAAATATTAGATTTTAACAAATGTTGGTACTCGTAATATTTGAAACATTCTGAATTGTTGGCGAACGTGGGTCCAATTGTGACCCACGTGTGTGAATAGTAGCTACACTTGAGCGTAAACATAGCAAAGACAGAAATAATAATAATAAAAGTAAAACTGTTTGCCGTGATCCTGTTTTTTCTAATCTTGTATTTAGAATTGAAGAATATTGCTTTCATCATATTTAATGGCATTAATACTGATTGCAAATATTTGCAAAGTAAATTATTTGGTGCTGGACTAGTATCTTCAAGGGTGGCAGGCGGCACTGCTTGAAGAATGCCTTCAGAATGTTTTAATTCGCCTCCATCATTAGCTGAAGGTACGATTGCAGAGGTATTTGAAGAGGTGTGCTTCGAAAGGCAGTTCAGACTTGATTGGAGTATGCATGGGTGAATCTAACTAATATTATAAATGCGAAAGTTTGGATGGATGCTTGTTACTCAGTCACGCCAGAACGGCTAAACAGATCTGGATAAAATTTGGAACAAAGATAGATTATAGTCTGGAATAGCACATAGGCTACTTTTTATCCCGAGAGTATGTTCCCTAGAGATCACGCGGGCGAAGTCGCTGGCAGAAGTTATTCTGTTCCCGCAAGCGCCTACTGAAAATCACATAGTTTAATGTTGAGGCAATGTGGACTATGGCTAATCGTTTTTTATTTTCCCGTCTGTCAACCGCCTACCTTCATATGAATTATTATGCAATAAAAATCTGCACGATCACATCAAGCAACGTATTTTTTCTATATTTCCATAATTATACCTGGAACAATCCCGCACATGGTCCTTCGAGCCGGATGAATCTAAGAAAGTGGAGGTCGAATGACGTGCAATTGGTAATTGGTTCTGACTTTCCCCAGTCTTCATTGGATTTAAATATTGGTGGATTTGAGTCAACCAAAACCTTAGGCATCGGTTGGCAGCCACTGTCAGATTACCTTTGTTTTCCATTAATCAGTTAGTTAATTTTAATAACACAAAACGGGACATGCTGTCCATTGTTTCACAAGTTTTTGACCCGCTTGGATTATTGGCGCCGTGTGTAATTGTTATGAAAATATTACTTCAGAAGTTATGGTTGAAAAAACTGTCTTGGGATGAACAGCTATCACCGGACATTAGTAAGCTTTGGAATGAAATCATTATTAATTTACCTAAATTAAATGAAATTCATGTTCCACGTCGAGTTTTAATTGATTGTTTATGAGTTTTTAGAATTTCACATTTTTACTGATGCGGCTGAGTGCGCCTACGGAGCTTGTCTGTATGTGCGAAGTGTTGATAAGCGGGGACAGGTTTTAGTTCGTTTATTGTTAGCCAAAACCAGGGTTGCGCCACTCAAGCCGACGACCATACCCAGACTTGAGCTGTGCGGTGCTCTTGTAGGTGTTCGCATCTTTGAAATGGTTGTGGCAGCATTACGAGTCAGCGCGCGACGCACTTTCTTTTGGACTGACTCCACTATTGTTTTAGGGTGGCTAACAATGTTACCTAATAAACTGCAGCCGTTCGTTCGTAACAGGGTTGCCGAGATTTTAGATAAGACTGGTGGCTGTGAGTGGAGACATGTTCCAACTGACCAAAACCCTGCTGATTATTTGTCTCGCGGAGTAGACAGTAATTTATTACCTAGTTTAGATGCTTGTTGGTCTGGTCCTAGTTTTTTAATGAATGAAATGTCTTATTGGCCTTCTAAATTAATGAATTTTAATAATGAAATTTTGCCTGAAATTAAATTAGACCACACTTTACAGGTTTTATTGAATAACAATAATTTTATGAGTTGATTAATTTTACACGGTTTTCTTACCTTTTAAGACTTCAGCGAACAGTCGCCTATGTTTTACGTTTTATTGACGCATGTAGAAAACAGCCTATTCGCGGTCCTCTTTCTGTGCGTGAACTAGAAAGGGCTTTAAACTTTATTGTACGTTTATCTCAAATTCAATCTTTTAAAGACTACAAATTATTAATTACCAATAAAACGTTACCCAAGAAAAGTGAATTAAATAAGTTCAACGTTTTTCTAGATGAAAATAATATAATGCGAATTCAGGGTAGATTACAACATTCAGATTTTCCTTATAATAAAAAGCACCCGATTCTTATTCATTCTAGTCATCACTTCTGTAAGTTGCTTTTTGATTATGAGCATAAAAGATTGTTTCACGCTGGACCCCAATTATTGTTGGCGTCTATACTAGATACGTACTGGCCCATTCGAGGTCGAAATTTAGCCAGGATGTGCTGTAAACAATGTGTTCGTTGCTGCCGATTTAGAGGTGAAACTGTAAGTCCCATTATGGGAGATTTACCGCAGCAGCGACTTCTAGCAGGTTTCCCTTTTGAAAACATAGGCTTGGACTATGCAGGTCCGATTCAGTCAGCTGTTCGTCAAGGCCGTGGCTGTAAATTAGTAAAAGTTTATATTGCTATTTTCGTTTGTTTTTCCACGAAATCAATTCATCTTGAACTAGTCGGTGATTTAACAAGCAAAACTTTCATTTTGGCATTAAAAAGATTCATGTCACGTAGAGGTAAGCCGAAAAATATTTACTCAGATAATGGCACCTCATTTGTTGGTGCATCTAATGACCTTTCTAGGTTTCTTAGGGCGAGTTGCGATTCGCTGGCTGAGGAGATGGCTAAAGAAGGAATCAACTTTCACTTTATTCCTGCATATTCTCCTCATTTCGCTGGCCTTGCGGAGGCTGGTGTTAAATCAACCAAGCATCACTTAGTCAGAGTGCTGGGCCTTTGTAACCTTACCTACGAAGAGCTATACACCATGATGGTTCTCAATTTCATGATGGTTGCTCAATTTCAGGCCAACACTCTCCAGTCTTCAGCGCTGATGTCCGAAATACAGATATTCTATCTAGTTCGGACACAGATGTTCAACATCTAAATTTAGAATTAAGTGTATTGTTGGTATGTTATTTAAAGGTCTGTATGTATGTTATTTTTTAGAAGAAATAAATTATTATTATAATTATTTCTTTTTTATTTTTTTTTACTTTCTCGGGTCCCTAGAGACCCGGTCCTTTGGTAGGCGTACGAGGGGCCGAAGCCAACTCGCAGAGGCCTCTTTAGATATTTCAAACGGAATGGGACACCAACCTACAATTATCCCTGTATGCACTGTGAAAGTATAGCCAAGGACAATCCCCGGTTGGAGCAGGACTATTGCAGAATATGGAAACAAAACATGAAACGCTATGGGTTTGGCTGGTTTAGTGGACTAATAATCGTTGACTATGGAAGAACTATTGACCCCTGCCTGACCATTGACAATTAAAACAGCTTTAAAATAGCAGGGGGTGACTTGCACACTCAATAAATGGGCCTCCCGAAAAGGGTCGCTAGCACAAAGTAACGTAGCGCCAAGGGGGCAACATATCCTGAGGTGCTAGAGGAGTGGAGAGGTATACCACGGCTATCAGGACAATCCCAGAAGTACGGTCAAGATCCCTACCAGCACCTTACTGGATTATACGTCCTTCTCCTGAGCACGTTTCGTTTGCTCTTGCGAATCTCCACTCAGACCGGCCGATCAAGGCAAGAATGAGGTGGGAGCTCTGTTCCTCGTCAGTGTTAACTCCGGCCAGCCAATAAAGGCAAGCCGGAAATGATCCTCGGAGATCAGGTCCGTGGGGTTGCTAATGCCCAACAGTTCGCCACAAAACTGCCTTGCGGATTTTATTATTATGATGTTAATCATTATCTATTTAAATATTAAGAATTGTATAAAATTGATACAACGCTACGCACCTTCCTGATGTCGTGTATGAGGCAATGGAGGACAGTCCTTTGCTATCCAGGATGTCGAAATATCCAGAGAACTAGCGAACCGATAAGGATCGAGCGGGGAATATTTCAGGGCGTTAGTTTGAGTCCGCTTTGGTTTTGTCTAGCCTTGAATCCTCTAAGCACACTGCTGGAGAATTCAGGGCTAGGTTGAAGAGAGGTGGTCAGGTTATATCTCACCTCTTTTACATGGATGATCTGAAAGTCTTTGCCCCCACTAATCTGCAACTGATGGAGCTAATGAAGGTACCTGAAACTTTCAGTAGCGCCATCAGGATGGAGTTTGGTGTGGACAAATATGCAGTCATGCATGTAAAGCGTGGAGAGATTATGAAATATAATAATATATAATAATATAATATAATATTCCACACAACTATCACACAACGCCATCTAGTCCCAAGCTAAGCAGAGCTTGTGTTATGGGTACTAGACAACTGATAAACAAAATCAAATCCGTGGGAACTCAACTCTCGGATTCTATAATCCTGAGATCCATCTCTCCAACTGAAACTTACAAGTTTTTGGGTATGTCGGAAGCCTTGGGTATCAATATTACTGACATGAAACAATCGTTGAAAGATCGCTTCTTTGGCCGCCTGAAGAAGGTATTCAATAGCTTTTTATCGGGCGGAAACAAGGTGCGCGCCTTCAACGGTTGGGTCATGCCGGTATTGATGTACTCTTTCGGCGTACTCAAATGGACTCAAACGGAACTTGACGCCCTGGATAGGCGGGTCCGTACACTGCTTACTGCGTATCGAATGCATCACCCACGGTCGTCGGTAATGAGACTGTATATCCCGCGAAAGTGTGGAAGTCGAGGCTTTTTAAATGCTAAGACTCTACAATCGCGAGATATGCAGTCTCAGGGAATACTTCCTAGCTGTCGACGTGGGTATGCATCGAGACGTAGTGGCGGTGGACAAGGGACTCACCCCGCTCTCCTTGGAAAATGAGAACTGGCGTAAACCTGCAGTACTTGACACTAAAGATCGCAGGGCGGTATGGCAGAGTAAGGAGCTTCACGGACGCTTTTTCCGGGCCCTACATGGGCCTGACGTAGACCAACTAGCGTCCGTAGCCTGGCTGCGTTTCGGTGATCTTTTTGGAGAAACCGAAGGTTTTGTTTGTGCAATTATGGACGAAGTTATCATGACGAATAACTACCGGAGATTTATTGTGAAAGACGGCACGGTCGACATATGTCGGGCATGTCACCGTCCGGGAGAATCAATTCGCCACATTGTCTCTGGTTGTTCTCGTCTAGCTAACGGAGAATACTTGCATAGGCACAACCTTGTAGCCAGGGTTATCCATCAGCAACTTGCTCTGAAATCCTCTCTTGTGGAGTCGGAGATACTACAGGTATGCGCCCGACCCAGTTCTCGATATTGGCAATATCACATAGTACTGAGATCGGTCCATCATCACTGACAGGACTATTGTTTCCAATAAGCCTGATATAGTGGTGGTGGACCGAATCGAGAGGCGTGCAATGATTGTAGACATAACCGTCCCATATGACGAGAACCTCGTGAAAGCCGAGAAAGATAAACAAATCAAGTATATTGACTTGGCTCGCGAGGTTGTCGACATGTGGGATGTGGATTCCGCAATCATTGTACCGATAGTCGTATCAGCCAATGGCTTAATAGCCACGAGCCTCAACCAATACCTCAAGAGGCTTTCGTTAGGCTGCTGGATCAAGGGCTTGATTCAGAAAGCGGTACTTCTGGACTACGAGAATAACACTCGTATTGTTAGGAGGTTCCTCTCTCTGGAGCCTTGACCGCCGGTAGCTTGGACCCTGTTCCCGATACCGGTGGGCTACTATTTATTTTATTTTTAAATGTTTTTATAATTTTTTTTTTCAAATATTTAAAAATGTAATTTGTAGGTTAATTTATTGAATAAAGGATAAATTTCTTTATTAGGGCACTAAGTCCCAATATTACAAATAAATTGAATTAAAACCTAACATTAATAAATATAAAAGCACAAAATTACAACTTCAAAATTACAAGTTATGTGCATGTAAATTACGTTAAATTATCCAAATCGGACCTTTCGTTTCAAAGTTACGATGGTTTTAAAAATACTCTAACTAGAAACATCTTGCGAGTGATCGAACTGCCCTACGTTTAATCTATTAGTAATTTTCATATACCATCGGACCTTTCGTTTAAAAGTTACGATGGTTTTAAAAATACTCTAACTAGAAAAATCTTGCGAGTGATCGAACTGCCCTACGTTTAATCTATTAATAAGTAATTTTCATATACCTTATATGAGGTTAGATGGGAGATAAAGTTCGTGGAGTACCATCAAAACCCGCGCGGACGAAGTCACGGGCGAAGTGCTAGTCTAGAAATAAAACGAAAGACGTAATTTTCGAAAATAAATGCTTTTGTTTATTTCTTATTCTTTCAACATTACTTATTTATTACAACTGTATTTACAGGTAAAACACTGACCAAAGGCAGATTTAATGCTGTCAGCATTGCCTACTAGTCGACCTTAGGATTGTACAGACACGGATAATGGATCTTAATGGGAAACATGGAAGGAGAAAAACACAAAAAAAAATATTACAACATGTACATTGTTTTTTTTACAACTTTTTAACCATGTTTTGATAAAAGTCTTTTCTATTTGGTTATTGCTTATTTATAGTATATCAACATTATATCAATCAGATTCTAAACTTCATTCACCTTTAATTATGACCACACACTTTTGAGACATCAAGTTTTGAACTAAGATCTAAGTACTAAGTTTACAGAAATTCGAACTGTAGAATGACAATAGTGTAAGTAGTCATAAGGGCACACAAACGCAAGGGCAGCACAGCGTCTATTGTGAACAGACTGCACGCGTACATCTTCTTGAATGAGGCAGTTTCACGTTTGATGTTCTTGCAAACCCTTTTTTGAGTGTCTGAAAATGAATATTGAGCAAAACACTTTTAGGGTTCCGTACCCAAAAGATAACCAACGGAACCCTATTACTAAGCCTCTGCTGTCCGTCCGTCTGTCTATCAGCGAGCTGTATCCCAGGTACCGTTATAGGTAGACAGTTGAAATTTTCACATATTGTGTATTTCTATTGCCGCTATAGTAACAAATAATAAAAATTACGTTTTATGGTACGGAACCCTTTGGGCTAGTTTTTATACAAGCCTAGCCTTTTCCCAACTACATTGGGGTCGGCTTCCAGTCAAGCCGGATTTAGCTGAATACCAGTGTTTCACGTAAAGTGGCTGCCTACCAGACCTCCACAACCCATTAACTGGGTAACACGGTACACCTTGGCAAGACTGGATTCAGAATTATTGGCTTCTGACAATCCATAACGACTGCCAAAGATCTACAAATGACAGCCGGGACCAATGGCTTAACGTGCTTTCCGAGTCACGGAGGAAACTCGTTATGTTAAGATGGTCTCCCATCCACAGACCAACCCTGGCAAGCGTTGCTTAATCTGTAAGATCGACCCGTGCGGCTGTTAATATTTAGCCACGAGCTCCTCCACCTGCTATTTTTACTGTATCTATCATCTCAATTAATTATTCTAAAAATAATAGCGCATAGATGTAGTTTATGTCGAGTTCATTATGTGGGCAGCGCCTGTAAGACGATTAAAATGGCACCGTGTGTATAGATAAAAATCACTACCATCAAGATTAAATAACAATATCTCGTTTTTTTGTTACCTGAGCATCTATTTGAGTTTATAAGCTGAATACTGCTATTCCGGACTTCTCTCACAGCCGAGTAGAATCTCTCACTCTCAACGCTCAAAAATATGAGCAGTAACATATTCTTGACGACCCACGATAGAGATATAAAGCAATGCACGGCATACTGGAATGAAAAATAAAATTATTTAAATCAAATCAAAAGATATTTATTCAAACTAGGCTGACAATCAGAACTTTTTGAACGTAATGTACATGAAGACAGTCCCCCAAATCTCCCAGCCCATAACCGCCATGATTTGCTTATATTGTTTCAATAATCAAAACTTGGGCTCGGCAAAGTGACATAATTGTAGAATTTGTTCGAAAAGTCTCCGTAGCCCTGGAACCCAAAGGGCATTAGGAGGAACACGAATGGGTTTTAGTCAGTAGGAGTCTGACACTCCCTTCTGCTCCGCCTAGAGCGGGAGAAGTCACTTGATTATTTCATATCTTTAAAAAATGCAGAGTGAGTTCTATGGAAGATCACATTTATCAAACATCCAAAATGTATAGAGTTAATAATTTTGCTAGCGGTACGTCATTCGATACATGCTAATAGTAGGGACTATTTTTAGGGACTTCTGATATTTTATGATTTTTGTAATCTTACGATAATATTAGTCCCAGTTTCGGAAAATGCTTTCTTCAACTCGATACGTAGCACAATAGATATAAGTGTCTTAGAAGTTGTATGTACGATATAGAATAAAATCTGAAACAAAATGCTAAATAGGTAAATAAAAAAATATCTATCACAGTCTTAAAGTTTCATTCTATCAACGATAACGTTACATTTCATTAGTAAAACTCAATCCTATTTAAGCCTATACACAGCAGAGGGTTGTTCCATACTGAAATAATGGTGATTATGTCAATCATACAAATTATGAGGTTACCTTTCATAAGTTCGAAAAACATTTGACCGAATTTCATTTCACCTAAAACTTTTCAACTATTATCGTTTCCTTTTTTACGTCTGCCACTGTATTATTTGACCTATCATCAGTTCGATTTTTTTCATCACTCCAACGTTTCATTTGGCCGAAAAAACATTTGTTTGAAGTATAATGTCGCCGAACATTCATTATATCACTGTTTTAATTTAACACCCCCCCCACCATTATACCACTTAAATAAATCGCTGCAAAACCACGTAGTCTTTTCTGTCCTACCCCTATAGTGTAATTTTATCGCGCGTAGGCGTGGAGGAGCGATGTGGCCCGCGAGCTGAGGAGCAGGTGGTTTTAACGCCCGCCGCTGTGGCTGAGGCTGGCCGGCTGCGCCCGCCAAATCTGAGGTGGTTAGCGATTAAACCATCTGCGACGATAAGCTCGGGTGGAGCTGCTGGAGCCCCGCAGTGCCGGAGCCGTGACAGAAACCATGTCTGCTGCATGTTGCATGCTGCATGTTGGCTTGCATGCTGCATGCTTGCCTGCAGCACATGCATGCTTGGCAACTTTAGACATATTTGTTAACCTACCACTCATCAAACCATAATTAAACCAGACTTAAGTTATAATGTGTGTATAATATGAAACTGCTTTATGTTTTTTAACTAGGCGTTTTTATCATATTAGACTAAATGGGTTTAATGTTATTTGAGTGGAATATCTAACAATTTTATATCCAATGTATGTTACACTTGTAAAAATTTGATATTTTGAAATTATATTAATCGTTTATTATATTAATTGATCACTATATTAAACAAAATTAAAGGGTCAGTTGCTATGTCTTGTTAATATTAGAAATTTTGTAATTATATCATAAATTACTTACCCCGATGAATAGTTTTTGGTAAAATGAAATTCGAGCAAAACAAAATCGGATATATTGTGGTCGGTTCCCAAATTAAGAGCTATCTGAACATTGTTAACGCTGCTCAAATGTCACTACATCTCGACTTTTCAGGCAAAATACATACCAACTGATGAAAACTCTTCTCAAAGATTGTATAAGCTTCTAATATTTTTGAATAAACTTCAAACATTGCATTCCAATAATAGTCATTGAAACAATTTTCAACGCATCCTTCTAACTGAATGTTTTTGATCCAACTTTTCAGAGCTTTGGTCATGAGTTTCATTAGCCTCGTAGCGTACAAAATATTCATGTCAACGCTAATGATACAATAAGACATAAAAATATTTGCTAATCCAATTTGCTTAAACATGTAACAGTTATAAATCATCCAAGATATATGAAAACAGTTTAATGAAACAACGCAAACTTTATTGGGGACGACAAATTGTTTGAAACTGTCGTTAATTCTGAGAAAATTGTAGACATCCTGGATTTTTAAAACAAAAAGTACGTTGTTGTGCCTCTGAATAATATTAGTGAAGCAGTTTAAAATACTACCAATGACAAATAAAAAATAAGTATACATTTTAGTCAAACATAGTATATGTTCGAAACCATACAAATCGATTGCAAATTTTCCAAGTATGGTATGAAAACCGATACACAATATTAACGTGGCGATGACCGAAATAATATTGTAAAAAGTACTATTTGGCGCGATTCTGTTGTCTCGAATCTTGTACTTGGCGTCAAAGAAAATAATTTGCATTATATTTATCGGTTTTAACAGTGATTGCAAATCTTTTTGAATTACGTTTTCAGGTGGTTCTTCGATATCTGTTGGTTCGATTTCAAGAATCGTGTCATCTTCTTTAAATTCTCGTCTAACTACATCAGATGAAAATACTATTGTTGGAGCAACCGCAGACATTACTGCTACAGAAAGCGGTTCAAAATTAATTGTATGTTCGATTCACTGTCAATCTATACTTACTACTTATACTAATATATAAAGCTGAAGAGTTTGTTTGTTTGTTTACTTAAACGCGCTAATCTGAGGAACTACTGGTCCAATGTGAAAAATTATTTCAGTGTTAGATAGCCCATTTATCGAGGAAGGCTATATATTATCACGCTAAGACCAATAGGAGCAGAGCAGTAACGAAAATTGTGACGCAGACGAAGTTTCGTGGGTCAACTAGTGTATTTTTAAATTGATTGGAATGCCTATAATGCGCCAGTAGTAATAACTTAGGATTTTTCCATTGGTCACACCCACATATTGATATGGATACTTTAAGTAAAGCATAAAAAATGACACGTGTTATTTATTTGAAACTCTAGTTACACAAACAAACTTGATCAGGAGTAAGTTATTTTTATTCAAACTACATTTTCTGGCTTTATGCCGACATCTTTTTTTCTAGATGCCTGAAAATGACACCATTGACTGAAACACTGTGTGGAATTTGTTTATCTTGGCTTAAGAACGGCCAACCCGTCATACTTTTCATACAAACGCTCGTACGTGATTATAACATATCTAGGTTTTATTTTTTTGAACTATTAGGAATTTGTGCTCTATATCCAGGTTTCTGTCAAAACAAAAAATTAACATTTGGAGATACAAATTCAGTATAAGCTTTCAATTTTGGCTGTCTTGCACAAGTGTAATCTAAATTTTGGCTATCTTGCACAAGTATAATCTAAATTTTGGCCGTTCATAATGTACCTACTTATTCATTGTAAAAGCAAAGAAAACATCTTGATACGAATACTTACTCATGATATAACGGAGTTTCTAAATGACAAACATTTATTTCACAAACTTTTAAGGCTTATTCAAAAACACGTAACCTGGAACAAGTTTTATGAAATTTTCGAACACTATTTTTTGTTCAATGTTATCGCGTTCTCACTTGCTCGCAACAGACCTCTTAAGTTTTTGATGCGGGGTGATAGAAAAAATGTCGTGAGAAATGTTTTGAGTATAAATGAGGATAGCTGTAAGATTAAGGGAAAACCAACAAACCGACTGATAGATTGTATGTAGAATGACATGGTTTACAAAGAGAATTCTAACTCAGATTAAGACTAATAGAGTAAAAGTAGAAAAAAATATTTCGCTGACCCTAAATAACTTGGGATAGCAGGAAGACACTGATGTTGCTGATTGCCAGAAATAGTATGTTTTCTTCCATATTATAAAAATAAAAATAGCTACTGAGGGGGGAACTAACCTGACTGCGTACCGTGCTCGGATGCTCTTTGTTTCAGGCATTTGAGCCAGCTGTCAACGTTTCAGCCCAACGATTGTCGGATCAGGTGCGGGTCATCCAGCGTAACCGTATGTTGGATGACGCCGTACTTGATAGACTGCGTCTGGAATCACGGAGCGGCCGCGTCTCTTCTGCGTCGCCACCGGCCGCCGTGTATATACAACTCAGTGTTTCACCGCGACCCGACCTTTTTGGTGAGGATGATGACGACGGGGCTATTTCCGTGAGTACCCAATGCAATGAGCGATTAAGGAGCGCTTTGGAGGATGCTCTCCGGGATTATTGCTCCACACCGCCTGAGCTTAGACCCCATCCACCTCGTTTACCCATGCATTATAAAAATAGGACGCTGGTGTGTGCTCTAGATTCGCAACTATCAAACTGTTTTAAGGTGAATGCTCCAGGGTAGCCCGCGAAATTCAAATATTTTTATGTTTTTTGCAATTTGCCGGTCAGTGTGAAGCTGTATGTGGACCAGATGCGATCCGCGACCGTAACGCATATTTATCTAAAGAATTATAACCATTTTAATCATCAATATAGCCCTCTAAGTTCATGTAGTTCGAAAGAATGAATATTTCAGAAATAATCAATTTTAATCATCAATATAGCCCTCTAAGTTCATGTAGTTCGAAAAATTGATTATTTCTGAAATATTCATTCTTTCGAACTACATGAACTTAGAGGGCTATATTGATGATTAAAATGGTTATAATTCTTTAGATAAATATGCGTTACGGTCGCGGATCGCATCTGGTCCACATACAGCTTCACACTGACCGGCAAATTGCAAAAAACATAAAAATATTTGAATTTCGCGGGCTACCCTGGAGCATCCACCTTAATAGCAGCGAAGACCTCGCTGATCATCACTCGATCTTGTACTGTGCGGCTGCCGCTGCAGCATGTCGTGTAAATCATGTCAAATTTCCTAACAGTGACAGAGCTACACGACCAACGGTACCAGCTTGGCAGTGCAGGATTGAGCGTCGTATCAGAGGGGCTAGAGCACTCATCGGCAAACTTATCCGTTTCAAGGAAGGCAACACGCGCCGAAGAGTGATGCGCTTTGTGAGGCGGGCGTTCTCGGGGACTGATATTAGTCCTCGGGATTATCCGACCCGCGTCACAAAGCGTATAGACGTCCTGAAGCAGAAAATCTATGCATGGGCAAACCATATACGTCGGTACAAGCAGAGAGTGGAGCGATACACTCAGAATCGCATATTTCAAAGTAATGAGAGGTGGGTTTATAGGGCTAGGGAGCAACCAGACCAAGGTGTGACTGATACGCGCCTACCGGATGATGACGTCATGTGTTCATTTTGGCGCAGCATCTAGTCGGTGCTTGTCAGTCACACCGAGAGTAATTGGACTCGGGAGGTCGAGCGCGCGTGCTATTCGATACCAGAAATGGGGGCAATTAACATCAGCCCCCAAGATGTAGCTCGTGCAGTCCGTCCGTTGCCTAACTGGAAATCTCCAGGACCAGACGAGCTGCACAACTTTTAATAATAATAATAATAAATTTATTCAGTTCAATAACACATTGTACCATAGATAGACAATATTACAATACATTAATAAAGCCTTAAGTGCTAGGTTTCTTCAGATTCCCTGGAAAGGCAACAATATTTTATTTATTGATGAAACTAATAATTGAACAACACCAAAAAAAAAAACGGGGTAGTGGGAATAAAATACTTTATTCATGAAAGTAAAAGTTCTAACTATGTAGTACTTAACCGAGATATTATTTATTAAAATTAAAAGAATGGGTGGTCGAAAAGGGGTGTTTCTGTGTGAATATGTGTATTTGTGGAGTGTGTAGTATGTAGGGGTGTGTGTAGAGTAAGTGATTAGTTTTTCACATTTTTATTTATTATATTTTTGGCAAGGTTTCAAGATTGTATGTGCAAAAGATCTTCGGTTAAATTATAATTTTTTGGATGTAGCCATTTAAATATAGCCTTCTTAAAACGTCTATAAGTAAGCACCAATATAGTTTTATCTTGAGAGTAGAATTTTGTGTACAGGTAGGGCCCAAGAAATGCAAAAGATTTTCGCGCAAAAGCAGAGTGTACTCGTGGTCGATCCCATTTCAACGTTCTCGATGAAACCAGCGAGCCAGTTCTTTAGCATCTCTATGAAATCGCAGGAGTGTCGCGTGAACAAACAATTGCCTAACCCGGAGGAGGTTACAATCTAGGTATAGACTATCAGTAGAGTATCGCCAGGGTTTTTTTGTAAGCTATCTTTAAAATAGCTCGTTGAGCTCGTTCTAATCAAAGCAAAGTAGTTTTGTTTGCAGCTCCCCAGATTGATACACAGTAACTTAATATTGGCTGGCACAGAGTAAGGTACACCATACGGTTCAGCTTAGGTGTTGCGATAGCTTTTAATTTTTTGAAAATGTGCGAAAGTTTTCTGGTGCGTTTCACGAGTGCATCAATTTGAGCTTTCCATGTTAAGTGCTCATCAATTTGTAAGCCAAGGTATTTGATGGTCGCTACTTGTTCAATTGGTGAGCAGAGACAGCTTTCACTGTCGACACTACCACAAACATGTAGTTTAATTTCCAAATTCTGGTCGGGCGCAGACCGATTAGTAACACTAAAGCACATCAATTTAGTTTTGCCGACGTTTAAGGTTAGCAAGTTGTTTTGTAGCCAAATGGCAACCTTCCCAAGTCCCTCCTGAGCCACACAAACGACATCATTCCAAGTTTTGGCATGAAAGATTATTGCGGTATCATCCGCAAAAGTAAAAATGCTAGCATTATTAAGTTCAAGAGAACATAGGTCGTTTATGTAGATCAGGAACAACGTGGGACCCAGAATACTGCCTTGAGGTACGCCGTAATCTACATCTGCAAAACCACTGACGTGCTCACCGATACGAACACGCTGTTTTCGCTCGCATAAGTAGGACGTAAACCAATCTAGAGCTAAGCCTCTGATTCCAAAAGTCTCCAGTTTTCTCAGCAGTATAGGCCGGGAAACAGTGTCGAAAGCTTTTGCTAGATCCAGGAAAACACCGGCGCATTTTTGCCCATTTTCTATTTTCCTAATGACAGGTTCAACTAGTTGCGTGACGGCGTCCTCCGTGGACCTGCCAGCACGAAAGCCAAACTGGTTCCCAGCCAATAGGCCGTTTTGTTCCAAATACTTAAGTAACCTTACATTAACTACCTTTTCAATTATTTTTGATAAAGCGCTCAGAAGCGAAATTGGCCTGTAGTTTGCTGGTTGACAAGAGTCGCCCGATTTCAGTATTGGTATTACATTGGCTATTTTCAGGTCACTAGGTACAGCACCAGAGGATATGCTTAGGTTGCAAATATATGTTATAGGGCTTGCTATAATATGTTTTGTCAGTTTTAGCATATTATTGCTAATATTATCATGTCCACAAGCTGAACTTTGTTTTAGTGAACTTATTAGTTTAATGATTTCAACTTCATCTGTCGGTGTAAGAAATGGTGAATCTGGTGATGTTTTTCCTGTATAACTTAAGTTATTCGCTAATTCAGCTTCTGTTTGTTCTAATCTACTGAGCACTTTACTTGCCATTGTTTGCCAATGGAACTAAAGTAGTTGTTGACTTCATTCAGTGACTCAGTAGAATTATGGTTCATTTTAAGCAAATCCTCATTTTGATTGTTTACTTTACTAATATTACAAATAGTTTTAATTGAGTCCCATGTTTTTTTTTATGTTATTTTGGTTTTCAGTTAACAATTTTTGTTCATAATCGTTTTTTTGTTTTTGTAATATATTGGTACAGAAATTTCTGTACCGTCTGTATTTTTCCTGTAAATTGTGATCATTACGATTTTTTCTGGCTTTACTATGCAACTCATCGCGTCGTCTAATACACTTCAAGAGACCAGGTGTTATCCATTTCTTAACGATTACATCTGCACTGTTAACTTTACGTGTGCATTTATTTTGTTCAATGACAAATTAAATTTCTCGATAAAAAGTTTAGTAGCTTCGTTAATTTCAAGAGTATTATACAGGTCGGACCAATCAATTCCATTGAGATCTTTAAGTAGGTTTTCATAATCAATTTTGGTACATGTTTTAATTTTTTGTTCCTTAGGAAACGATGATCCCATGGTGCATAATATGGTGCTATGGTCAGTGATGTCAGAATGGCAAACAATTGTTGTAGATACAAGTTTAGATTTAATCATACAATGATCTAAGCTATTTGTACCACGCGTTGGAAATGTATGACCGGGTACATATCCATAATGAGCTAAAAGGCTTAGGTACTCATCGATGCGGGGATCAGTGGATGTTTCTTTTATATCAAGATTAATGTCACCAACTAACGCACAATGCTGGCTGGTGCATTGCCTAGTACGTTTTCTAAAGATGTTAAAAAGTTACTTATATTATGAAACGATGGTGATCGATAGATAGTTATAACAGAGTATGATTGACCAACCACGTCTACTTGCAAACAATTGGCATTGTTGAAAGGGGGCTCTTGTACAATAACGCTAAGCTCCGACTTAGAAAACACCACGATGCCATCATTTTTGTTAATGTATTTTTTTGAATAATTACAGTTATAGCCCTCGAGACAGATACTATTGAAGGTTTCATCAATCCAACATTCAGTCAATATTATAAGATCGGGCTTGAATTTTAAGCGTTGCAGGAATACAAGTAATGTATCAAAGTTCTTATTTATACTGCGTATATTCTGAGACAAGATAGTAAGTTTGCCATGTGATACATTAAGATACTCTTTACAAAGATCGGGGTTATCGAGTTCAATAGAATTTGAGAGGCGCGTGCCATCAACATCCTCAAGAAATAAGCTGTTGTCCAACATTGTTTTGTAGTGAAATTATTACTAGTGGTATGGAATAAACTAGGTCTTTATTATAGAATATTAAGCAGCACCCAAACGATACCATCATGATACCATTATTTATTCTGCACGTTTTTTTACGTTTAATAATGAAGTCTTGGCATTTTTTAGCTACAAGTTTAATCAGACGAATCGAAAACGAAAAAGTCAGTAAATTATTATGCATTTGATCATATTTCCCGTTTAAAGCCTTTTTACAGAACATTTTTATTTTTCTTTGTTTAATAGTGAAATTATTGTAAAAAATATAAATATTAAATGTGAATTGTGTAATCGTGTGAAAAAGTAGATTGAAAGCACCCATATGAAAAATAATCGTTAGATAAATAGAGTTTGATACATAAATGATAAAACAAAACGATTTTAGCATGCATGGAATAATTAAAAGAATTTGAAAATCTAGTCATTTAGACTGTCTTAACTTATTAATATGCTGTTCATCGTTAATACGTATATATTCAGAACCATCCTGCTTCTTGACGTACACGTTACCGTTTGATGTCCAACAATATTTGTAATTTTCTGTTCTTGCAAAGTCCCTTGCGAGGAAGTGAAGACGCCTAGTTTTTGCGGTGAGAAATTCCGAAACAAAGAGCAGTGACGAGTTATCTATTCCCAAGTGGCTGACTTTTAGCTCTTTGGTTTTATTGAAGCTTTTCACAGAGGCCAGAAAATTATCTTTAGTAAGGGTATTAGAAAGTTCCACAATTACAGTTGACTTGACTGGATCTTTTCTATTAGGAATGCGATAGACATCGCGCACGTCACCAGGACTCAGAGAGATGTTAAGGCAATTGGAAAGTTGTGAAACATATTTGAAGAGAGTTTCCTTGTTTTCTTTATCCATTCGAGGAATATACCTTAATTCAATACTCATCTTTTAAGTGACTTTTCCAAAAAATCACATTTATTTTCAATGCTAGATAGTTTTGAAGTGAGATTGTTCCGTTGTTTTTCCAACCCATCAATTTTGGACTGTACACAATGCAGCTGGTCGTTCATATCCTCTAGCGCTTTTTCTATTTCTTGGTTAGTGCTGCGTATCGATGACGTCTGTGACTTAACTTCTTCTAAATGCTTATTTAATAAATCGAACTTTTTATTTTGAGTTTCTTGAAAACTGCAACAGTTCTCGCATTTCCATCTTAAAAGCCGTAAGTTTATCATAATCATCACTAGATAGCCGGCGACGTTTATCTCTCATGGTAACATTCGGCTGATTGCGATCCCCGGCGGATGTTTTAGCCATAATATTGCTGTCAGAGGATGATTGAGCCTTGTTTAGTGGCGGAGAGTGCAACATACTTTATTATAAATATATCTTAAAGTTGTAAGCTCAACAGATTATAATGTTTATTAAGTCGTGCTAATGTCTAAACCCACGCCCAAGCGCTTTTCTTGCGTTCGGAACGGCAATCAACGATAGTAGGCTCAAGTACAATACAAAATACCAGGCGCACAGATGTACGTACAAGCTCAAATAATCGTTATGTCTCGGTAATTAGGCACTAATTTAAAGAAATTGAGTGTAATACGTGTTGACTCACGCGATCTAATGAGCTTCCTAATGAGCTCCGTCGTAATAGGCGCGCGGCAAGCCAGGCGGCGCTCGCGCAGGTGACGGTCCTCCACTGCTGGCGTTGTCCGCAACAAGTAGGCGTCGCTCCGTCTCAGCGAAGGATGGTCTTCTCTGTAGTGGGATGGGCCGTTCTTATCTTGCAATTGTCGGTTTTATGTTGACGGTTAGCTCTTCGATTTTATGGACTCCGAATATTTCACTTGAATTTATTGAACAATTTAAATTCATTTGAATAAATATACCTTAATTCAATACTCATCTTTTAAGTGACTTTTCCAAAAAATCACATTTATTTTCAATGCTAGATAGTTTTGAAGTGAGATTGTTCCGTTGTTTTTCCAACCCATCAATTTTGGACTGTACACAATGCAGCTGGTCGTTCATATCCTCTAGCGCTTTTTCTATTTCTTGGTTAGTGCTGCGTATCGATGACGTCTGTGACTTAACTTCTTCTAAATGCTTATTTAATAAATCGAACTTTTTATTTTGAGTTTCTTGAAAACTTCAACATTTGTCGCATTTCCATCTTAAAAGCCGTAAGTTTATCATAATCATCACTAGATAGCCGGCGACGTTTATCTCTCATGGTAACATTCGGCTGATTGCGATCCCCGGCGGATGTTTTAGCCATAATATTGCTGTCAGAGGATGATTGAGCCTTGTTTAGTGGCGGAGAGTGCAACATACTTTATTATAAATATATCTTAAAGTTGTAAGCTCAACAGATTATAATGTTTATTAAGTCGTGCTAATGTCTAAACCCACGCCCAAGCGCTTTTCTTGCGTTCGGAACAGCAATCAACGATAGTAGGCTCAAGTACAATACAAAATACCAGGCGCACAGATGTACGTACAAGCTCAAATAATCGTTATGTCTCGGTAATTAGGCACTAATTTAAAGAAATTGAGTGTAATACGTGTTGACTCACGCGATCTAATGAACTTCCTAATGAGCTCCGTCGTAATAGGCGCGCGGCAAGCCAGGCGGCGCTCGCGCAGGTGACGGTCCTCCACTGCTGGCGTTGTCCGCAACAAGTAGGCTTCGCTCCGTCTCAGCGAAGGATGGTCTTCTCTGTAGTGGGATGGGCCGTTCTTATCTTGTAGTTGTGGGTTTTATGTTGACGGTTAGCTCTTCGATTTTATGGACTCCGAATATTTCACTTGAATTTATTGAACAATTTAAATTAGATAATTAAGGAGCAGCGGTTCAGCAGACGTTAACTCGTGTTCGAGGTCCGAGGGGAAGGAGATTTTTTTTTAGATTAAATGGTTTCAAAGATCGCATACTCGCTTGGCATATCAATTCCAGTCTGTCTTAGAGTCAGGGTTGCCGCCCCAGTTCCTAACTACAGGAATAACCCACCTGCTCCATAAATCTGGTAGTACCGCGGAGCCTAAAAATTATTGACCGATCACGTGTTTACTGACGGTCTATAAATTTCTTTCATCCATTTTGAGAGGAAAAATTAACCATCATATTGATATTAATTCAATAATGTCTTCTTCTCAGAATGGATGTAGGAACGGTTCCCGCGGTACTAAGGAGCTGCTTCTCATCGACATAGCCATTAGCCAACAGGTTCGACGTTCCCGAAGAGATCTGTCTACATGCTGGATAGATTATAAGAAGGCCTATGACTCAGTGCCACATACATGACTCTTGAGGGTCCTGGAGCTGTACAAAGTTGATGCAGTTTTATGCACCTTCCTGATGTCGTGCATGGGACAGTGGAGGACGGTCCTTCACTATCCAGGGTGCCGAAAGACCCAGGCGAACAGCGAATCGATAAGGATCGAGCGTGGCATATTTCAGGGTGATGGTCTGAGTCCACTGTAGTTTTGTCTGGCCCCCAACCCTCTCAGTGCATTGCTGGAGGGTTCGGGCCAAGGCTACCGGTTAAGAAAAAAAGAAAGAAAGAAGAAGAAGAAAGAAAAGACGTTTATTTCCCCAAAAGCGACGCACAAAACACAAAATAATAAGGGAATAAATAAAAACTTAACTAAAAACTAAACTAAATAACCTATTGTCAATAGGACTATGTCAGGACCGGGCACAAGTCTTTGTTCACACCATAGACAAACAGAACACAGTTCCATCATCAAAAGTTCGACAGATTGTCTATGGTGCGACCGCGGCGTCCGGTGCTGCCCGTCATTGACAAGTTGACATTAAACACAAAAACAAAATAAACAGTAATTTACAATAGGTACAAAAATAAAATCGAAAACATAAATTAACAAGTAAGTTGTGCGCCGCATCCGAGCAAAAAACGGTCGTTGCTCAGCGTATGCCGCGACTCTGGACAAGCCCAGAAATCACAGCGCTGGTTTTCAGCAACCACCGGTTGAGTGGCATCCTGGCGTCCCTCCGCGAGTACTTATAAATAAACAATACAATGCAGGTGAAACAATACAAAGAAGAGGTGGTCAAGTCATATCGCACCTCCTTTACAAGGATGACTTAAAACTCTTTGCTCCTAACAACTTGCAATTGATGAAGCTTCTGATGAGGTTACAGAAACCTCCAGTAGCATCATCAAGATGGAATTTGGTTTGGACAAATGTGCTGTCATGCATGTAAAGCGAGGGGAGATTATGGAATCCATACACCTTAATTCCCTCTCCTCAACCGAAACTTACAAGTATTTTCGTATCTCAGAAGCGTTAGGCATCAGCACTACTGACATGAAACAATTGTTGAAGGAGCGCTTCTTTGGCCGCCTGAACAAAGTACTTAACAGTCACAGCGTCTGTAGCCTGACTGCGTTTTGGTCATTGGAGAAACAGAAGATTTTGTCTGTGCAATTATGGACGAAGTTATGATGACGAACAACCACCGGAAATATATTGTTAAAGACGGTACGGCTGACATATGTCGGGCATGTCACCGGCCCGGGGAATCCATCCGCCACACTATTTCCGGTTGTTCTAGTCTGGCTAACGGAGACTATTTGCACAGGCACAACCTTGTAGCCAGGATTATTCACCAGCACCTTGCTCTTATCTACAATCTTGTGGAATCGGAAGTACCGTACTAGAGGTGTGTGCCCGACCCAGTTCTCGAATGTGGCAATTGCACATTTTATTGGGATTGGTCTATCATCACTGACAGGACTATTCTTTCCAATTAGCCTGATATAGTGGTGATAGACCGTCTCGCAAAGTCAGAGAAAGATAAACAAACGAAGTATCTTGTCGACATATGGGATGTGAACACAGCAGTCATTGTGCCGATAGTCATGACGGCCAATGGCATAATTGCCATGAGCCTCGATTAACATCTCAAGAGGCTCTCGATGGGCAACTGGATCTAGGGCTTGATCCAGAAAACAGTACCCGTTTTTTTTTGTATTTTATAGAAATATTTGAAAATGAAAATTGTACGTATATATAAATAATAAATGGAATAATAATAATAATTTATTCGCAATAAAAAGGTGCAAATTTAGATAAAATTAGGTTACAAACAGATGGAGATGTAATACACTAATATGTTTGGAGACTCTAGCACCCTTGCTAAGTTGATAAGACAACTTGTACTAAAGGTGCTAGGCCCAACCCTGTCATCGGTGCCTTGAAAAGAAAGTTCGTCTAATTTACGAGAACTTATTTTCATATTTGCAGCAGGTAGATGGACAGACAAATAAATCATTTAGCAAAACAAGGAAACAAAGACAAAATAAAAAGTGATAAAAAGGATAGATGTAGAGTGTGTGTGGTGTGAGTGGGTGTATGTCTGAGGGAGTGTGTGAGTGGGTGTGTGTGTGAGGGAGTGTTTGAGTGGGTGTGTTTATGTGTGATAGTGCACTGTGTAGTTTTTACCTAGTTGACTAAGTCGACAATTAGAGCTCTGTGTTGGGTCTAGAGCCAAGTAGATAGATATGGCATTATGTATTGGGGTAACTCAGTCGACAGAGAATTTGTATTTAGAGCTCAAAAAAAATGCATCCGATCTATGTGTGGCCTAAATAGCACCGACAGTTGTCAACCGTTTTTCAAAAGCCTACACATTCTTACCCTACCATCATTGTACATCTACGAAACAAATACATTTGTCAAGACACGCATCTCGCAATACAAAATAGCTTCCAAAAGCTATTATAGAAAGTTACGCGACAAAAATAAGTTAGATCTTGAAATAATACATGGCAAAACAGCTCTAATGAATAAAAGTACTTTCTGTATGGCCACAAAAATATTTAACAAGCTGCCAGAGTCAATAAAATCATTAAATCTGGACAAATTCAAAGGGGTACTTATGAAAATCCTAAACGATAAATGTTACTACTCGATAAAGGACTATTTGGATGACAATTCTATAACTCCTCCTTCGGATAATAAGGATTAGGTCAATCATCTACTCGTATACCTATATATATTTAATTTTCTCTTCTTTTTTTGACATTCTTGCATTTGGTATTTCTTTGATTGACATTTCACTATAAGTTTTTACAATTGACACTCTTGATTATATTTGATGAATTCTGAACTTGTTTATTAATTATTTGACATTATTCAATACCTTCTTAATTGTTAATATTATAAATCTATTATTTTTTGTACCTAGTTAGATTTTATTGATGACACTTTAATATTTATTTAGCCGATGTAGAACTTATTTTGACATTTTGGTATTGACATTATCTTATTTTAATCTTTTGACATTTGTGATTTATATTACTTTATTATTGTTGACATTTTGGAAATATTTTATTAATTTGGTAGGTACTTGTTCTGACATAGTTTTTGCTGGAAATCTTAAATTGTATTTAGTGTGTCTTTAAATCATCACTCTTTTTAAAACTATTTTCTATTTGATATTTTGAAATTAAGTAATTAAATGAACTTAAATTTATCCTTACATTTGTACGCCTAATGGCAAAACATAGAGCACTTGAAAATAATGTAACATCTCACACATCTGTGTAACTATATCCTGTGTTTACAAATAAATATCTGAATCTGAAAAAAAAAAAAAAAAATCTGATAGTTTATTTTTAAGAGATACATTTGGGAGTGAGAGGAATTTTAAAATTTTATTAATTTTATTATACAGATGGAGGCCTTGAAAACAGGGAGACCTTAATGTAAAAGTGTATTGCAAACGGTAGGGTTGGCCTATTTTGCCTTTGCGTCTTGTGGAAATTACCTCGCAGGGAGTTATATGTTGCTGAAGTAGGACAGTGTTAAGCACGAACAACGCGTGGTTAAACGCGTGCCTATAAATAGTAAAAAAAAAAAAAAACAACTGCCTGACTGTGAGGACTTTACAGTTCTTATATAATTCCTCAGTTGGAAAAAGGATAGTTCAAAAGGTACTGACTTTTAGCACGGCTCTCTGAGCTCTTTCAGTATGGTTTTGGTTCCTCTCTCCTAATTATTCAAAGTTTTGCTGTGCCCGACAGGGTCCATAATTGTTTCTATGTATTTATTCTTACCACCTGTATTTTGACATTATGGATTACAATAAACGATTTGAGATTTGATTTGATTTGAATAATTAATGATTAAACGAACTTATCTGTAAGTGAAGTTCGATCATAATTATGTGAGGTGTTTCGTTCGAAGAGATTAGAAACTGAGAAGAAGTATTCCTCCGGCATCGCCGGAGGGATACTTCTTCTCAGTAGAGATTCCCTAACAATACTCCGGCAACCAGGGTAATCCTCTTGTGTATTTGACGGTTGCTGGAATGAGTAATAATTAACTCCTTAGAAGAATGAAATATTATAGGTTTACTACTCCGTCAAGAAAGTACCGGGAAAAGATCAATAATACACAAAATGTCTGTTATTCATCCAAATTTATTTTATCACCTTCAAAGTATGCTCCTTTAGAAACGATACACTTGCGCCAACGAATAATCCATTCATCAAAACATTTTTTAAACGCTGCTTCCGGAATTGAGTTCAGTTCTCGCCGCGAATTCTCCTTTATGTCTTCTATCGATTGAAAACGGGTGCCACGAAGTGGTAATTTGAGTTTAGGAAAAAGAAAAAAGTCAGCAGGAGCCATATCTGGTGAATATGGTGGTTGCTGGATGGTATTTGTTGAGTGTTTGGTTAAAAATTCGTTCACAATGATAGCCTTGTGCGAAGGTGCATTGTCGTGGTGCAAAATCCAAGAATTTTCTTTCCACAAATCTGGCCTTTTTCGTCGAATTTGCTCTCTTAAACGCCGCATAACGCTCAAATAATATTCTTTATTTACTGTTACACCTTCCGGTAAGAATTCAGAGTGCACAACACCGCGATAGTCAAAGAAAACAGTCAACATGACTTTGACTTTTGATCGACTTTGGCGTGGTTTTTTCGGTTTCGGTTCAGTTGGAAGGCGCCACTCCGAAGCTTGTTGACTAGTTTGCATGTCAAACTCGTAAACCCACGTCTCGTCACCAGTAACAATGCGTTTCATGAATGTTGGGTCCGAACTGACTCGTTCTAGCATGTCCTCAGCGACTTTCATGCGATTGAGTTTTTGGAGAAAATTCAAATCTTTTGGGACTAGCCGAGCAGCAACATGTTTCATACCCAAATGATTAGTTAAAATGGTACGGATCGACTCGTGAGATACAGAAAGTTCGGCGACTATCTCTCTCAGAGTTGAATGGGGATTTTCAGTCACTATTTCCTTCACTTTTGCGATGTTAACTTCAGTTGCAGACGTTGACGGCCTACCAGAGCGAGGCAAATCTTCCATCACATCTCGACCGCTTTTGAACGCTTTGAACCACTCATAAGCACGAGTTTTTGATAAAGTCGATTCACCGTAAGCCTTCTGTAACATTTTCAGTGACTCCGAACACGAAATTCCATTGGCGATGCAAAATTTAAGACAAACTCTTTGTTCGATATTTTTGTCCATTATGAAATTCGCAATACACACTATATACTATACACTATATACTAAAACCAGCACTGTAGTTAATATAAATAACAGATGCAACTCAAACTCCGCGCCAAAATGGAAAACAGTTGTGCCAATCTAACAACTACAAAAAAAAACAAAAATTTGAATTTGGAACCATAAACAAATCATCCATTTCCGATACTTTTTTGACTGAATGTATTTTCCAAAAGCTTAATAAACATTGGGTACCACGGCTGTGATGGCCACGCCGCGCGCCGGGACTACAAGTATTCCTCTAGCTTTGTCTCTAATAATCTTTCTCAGTGTTTTAAGAATGATTGCGAATGGAGGAAAACCATAAAAATACCATTTGGACCAACATATTGAAAAAGCATTTATAATATATGCGTCAGGGTCTTTGTGCCATGATACGTATCTAGCACATTTTTTATTTATACGGCTAGCAAACATATCTATATCAGGCTGGCCGAAAGATATAACTATTTTTTGGGAGGCAATTTCTGATAATTCCCATTCAATGTCGGGGTGAACTCGTCTCGATTCAGCATCGGCGATACTGTTCTCTATTGATGGAATGTACAGAGCAGAAACGAAAAGGTTGCGGGCCTCACACCATTGCCATATACTTCTGGTAAGTTTTGTTAAATGTGGAAACTGTACACCTCCCATGCGATTTATATAGGAAATCGCGGTTGTATTGTCTATTCGTAAAATAATTTGACCATCGAATAAAGTTTTGGAAAAGATTTTAAGACCGATGAAAGCAGCCATCAACTCTAAATAATTAATATGTTGATTCCTTTCCTATTGACTCCAACTGCCACTAGCCGTTTTACCCTCACAGGCTACTCCCCATCCCGTAGTTGAGGCGTCAGACTGAATTTCCAAATTGTATTCATCGAATTTTATTTTGCAAACAGATCTATTGATAGAATTTATCCATCAATCAAAATCTGGCTGTAAATTAGACGGTATAGTCATGAACTTCTCATAATTATCATCGCCTTTTAGACTTGAAAATTTTGATGGTTCAAACTCTTTTGTATAAAGCCAGCCATATTCAATGGCAGGGCCAGCCGATGTTAACAGTCCTACTAAATGAGCAAAATCTCTAATTTTACACCTGTTGAGACTTTTAAATTTGATTAACTCTTTTTTTATTTTGAGACGTTTTTCAACAGGCAAGCTAATTTCCATTGTTTTAGAATCAATGACAAATCCTAAATATCTACAACTATTACTAGGAATCATACAACTTTTAGGTTCATTTATAATGAAGCCTAAGGCACAAAGAAATTTTCTTGTAATTTCAACATTAACAACACAATCGCTATAGGAGTGTGAAACAAGACACAAGTCATCAAGGTAGATTGTTGTCAGATTACCAGCACATCTCAATAATTTGACAACCGGTTTCATGATTTTTGTAAAAACATAAGGTGCGGTGTTTAAACCAAACGGTAGAACATTAAATTCGAATAGGTCACCTTTCCATTTGAATCGCAAATACTTTTTTGAATCATTGTGAATTTTTATTAAAATATGCATCTTTAAGATCTATTGTGGACATAAAACAGTCTTTAGAAATAAGTTTAACAGTAGTTCGAAGGTCTTCTAATTTAAAATGCTCGGTATTAATAAAAACATTCAAGTTTTTTAAATTTAGAATAAGTCGGGTTTTACCATTTGGTTTTGGCACCAAAAATATATTGGATATAAATTGACCGTCACAAGGGTGACATTTTGTAACGGCGCCTATAGAAAGTAAACTTTCTATAACTTGTTCAATTTCATATTCTTTAGAAAGAGAACATTTTTTACATGGTGGTATATTAATCTGAAATGGAGTTTGTTTTAAAAGGAATTTCATATCCCTTTATCCATGACAATACAGTCTGATCTGATGTTATTTGTGACCATTGATTGTAAAAATTACAAAGCCTACCAGCATAATTTACCATGGTGTCTATTGACCGTTGCGGCCATTGTTCGGACGTGACGCTCTGGATGACTGCTCGTGCTGCTGCTTCATCGAGGGTGCAGACTCCTTCGTTTTCCGAGGCCCCGTCGATCTGCGGTACGGGGCTGACTTCCAGTTTAAATTTATATGGGGTCGTGGAGGCTTAGGATTATTTGTTATAGTTTTAAGTGGCGGAGCGGCCTTCAGCTCAGCTCCTGACTTATTGATAGCCTTAGCCGTTCTCAGCGTGTCAGCGAGTTCTTGTCCAAAGAGTAAACTGTCAATCTTGGTCATCTGCACCTGGTCTTTTATTTCCTTTTTCAGGACACCAAGGATGAAATTACGTCTGGTAACTGAATCATTATGTTGACAGTCACACAAGATGCAGCCAGTATCCAAAAGTAATCTTAATATATTAGGATCTTTTGTCTCTTGAGACAACATAATTGTAATGGCTTCACTAAGGCATGAAATAGCACTAGCAATTTGCTTTTGTTTTGCTTGTATAGCGTTATCACGTTTCACTATGGTGTCAGTGACCACCGCCTTAATCCTCTCGGTTAAGGGATGATTCGTCAATCAGCTTACAGTTAGCTGGAGGTAGGTGCGAATTTAAGAGCTCCTTACGAAGTTTTTTCGATAATCCAGAAGTGGCTATGTATTCATAGCGAATGGCTAAGTCCTTTTGAATGTCTTTGCCAAACAATGTAGAGGTTGATGGGTCAGATCCCAAAATTTCCATCATTGTTTCGTCTAACTCCTGATTTTGGTTCTCCTCAATAGTAGCTTCTACTTCAGCTGTAGACTAGGGAGGAGGATCTTGTGTCGCTTCGGGTATATTGGGCACCGCCAGTAACTCACAGTGTGACTGGCTAGTTGATGGTACTGGCTCATCAAGATTCACTGATACACCTTCATTATTCTCAGATTCCATAATTATATTATCTGCAATGAGAAATCGTAAAATATTGTAGGCGTTACATCGCGAACCCAACGAATGCACACATTGCTACATTTTTTTTTTTTTTTTTTTTGTTAGGGTAGGAGGGGAAATCCTCATGGACGCCCCAACCGCCTCACGATATGAGACGGTTGGGGCAGTGCCGGACTCTTACCGGCTAAAACCACCTCCTGCCACGCTTTTTGTCCCCTGACTTCGTCAGAGACAGTGTCTGCGATTTTAGACTTTACTCGTCAAATTGGTTATATATAAACTATGACTAAGCCATCTACGGCGGTATACATGGGTTACATGAAAGCTACTATTTATATCTGGGACGTATGCCTTTTTTTTTCTTTATTTTTTTTTTTTTTTTTTTCTGTTTTATTTAGGTACTTATGCTATATACTTACTATATATCTAAGTATCCTAATTAAATATTCTTATTTCTATTTATTACTAAGTTCCCTATTCCTAAACAATATTCTAGAAAGATTTCTCTTTTTCGGCCAATCATTAAACTTGGTAGGTTCCCAAGCACAATTTTCTCGTCCAGCTGGTGTTCTGCTTTGTACCGCGCCTTCGCGGTTATGGGACAGTCCAGTAGAAGATGTGCAACTGTTTCCTCTACACCTGGTTCACAGGCGCACGATGCATTCTCTTTACACTTGAAACGTTTCAGGTATGCAGAGAACCCACCGTGCCCCGTGAGGATTTGGGTGATCACGCTTGTGAGCTCAAGTTTTCGAACCACTCTGTATGCCGCAACCGCATCAGGGAAGAAAAGTTTTGTTCCAGAGGCTGTTGCCCCTGACTTATATCTTTCGTTCCATTCGTCAAGCGAACCCATACGGATCTGCCGTTTGACGAATGAAACGGGGCACAGATCGTAATCCGGCCTCTTCTTCGACCCCAGGGCGGCCTCCTTCGCGAGTTGGTCGGCTCGCTCGTTGCCCTCCAATCCTGCGTGGGCTTTTATCCAAAACAAGGAGACACTCTTGTTCTGGAGCTTACAGCGTCGGATGGTGTCCCTTATATCCACCGCTAAGGGATGGGGAGCACTGATGTTTGTGACCGTCTGGAGAGCCGCCATGGAGTCGCTGAAGATGCCGAACGTGCCTTCCCTGTGTTTAAGGGCTTCCCTAGCCGCCCTTTGCAGGGCCAAGAGCTCAGCCTGATAGACGGTACAGTACGACGGCAAAGTAAATTTGAGGGCCCGTGTTTCGATGGCGCCATTCCACAAGGATAGCGCCGCTCCAACCTTACCCTCAATCTTACTGCCGTCCGTAAATATGCGCACAGCGAAGTAACTGTCGTTGTTATATTGTTCCTCGTCCATCAGGCTGCCGAACTGCAGAGGGGTCTGTTCCGCGGGGTGCGGGGCCTCCAGAGCTGGAGCCATCCGTTCGACCTCCCTGTCTCCTAGTGCGGGCTGGAGCACGCCCCTCCTGGCCTCGTAAAGTGAAGCAACTTCCCTTATCCGTAGGTCAAGAGGAAGCATCCCAGCCAGCACTAGTGCCGAGTTGAGGGAGACCGTGCGGTAGGCTCTGCATATTTTCTGCGCGAACCCTCTTTGGACCACGTTCAGCTGCTTCATGATCCCTAATTTGTAGACGGCTGGTGCCCATGCGCTTGCGGCATACAGCAGCGTTGGCTCGACTGCTGCGGTGTAAATGGTGCGGATCACTTCCGGGTGCAGACCCCAGCTAAGCCGGGCCGCTCTGGCCAGCTGCTTGTACATAGCTATCGCCTTCTTACAGACGATAGCTACGTGTTTGTTAAACGTTAGTTTGGCGTCGATGGTGAGGCCCAGTATCTTGACTTCTTGGGACATTCCAATGTCGATCCCGCCCATGCTCAAGCGTGGGGTATCGTATTTTAGCTTTCGCGTTAGCACCATCGCACAGGTTTTGTGCGGAGCAAAATTCAGCTTATTTCTGACACCCCTCGCTCGAACATGTTCGAGAGCGGCATTGGCACGTCCCTCGATTTCCACTGCCGTTTCACCTTCGAAGACCATCACGACGTCGTCGGCAAAGGCCTGGCAGCAGAAACCCCTTCCCTCCAGCTGCTTCAGGAGCGGGTCCAGCAGCAAATTCCAAAATATTGGACCCCCAATCGACCCCTGGACGCATCCTTTGCTGGTCGACCTTCTGCTCTCCTCTCCAGCGTATCTCACGACCACCTCCCTGCCACTGAGATAGCTGCTGACAACTCTTCTCAAATTCACCGGACACTGTTCCTCAGCCAAACGTAGCTGTATCGCAGGCCACCAAGCGTTGTCGAAGGCTCCCTCTATATCCAGCGACACGAGTGTGACGATCTTTTTGCGTGCCAAGCTGGATCGAATGTGTTGCACTAGGGTATAGAGGGAGTCCTCCGTGCTCTTTTGGGGCATGAAGCCGTATTGGCGAGTACTTATCCTTGGAAGAAGGTAAAATTTGAGACGAGCAACCATCATTTTCTCGTACACTTTCCCTAAGACAGGCAAGAGCCCAATCGGCCTGTATGATTTCGGTACAGTGTACGAGTCTTTGCCCGGCTTCCTCAACACAACCACCGTCGCTTCCTTCCAGGTCTTCGGGAAGTGGTGGTACGCCAGGCATTTGTTCAACAGTGACAGGAAGTACTCGGGATCACACCTTATAGCCTGGGAGCAGATATCAGCCGTGAGGACGTCGGCTCCCGGTGCCTTTTTTGGGTTGAACGACATCACAGACCTATCAAGCTCGCTTAGGGTAAACGGTGGGTCATGCCGTTCATCATGACTCCACTCGTTTACCATCATTGCCTGTTCTCTTATTTGGCGATGGTCTATGTTGTCGTCCTCCTCACGGTCCTCGAGGTAAAATGTCTCAGCCAATAGCCTCACCGAGCCCTTCGCATCCAGGGTCACCCCTCTCGTCTGCAGCGGCAGATCTTCCTCTCTCTTAGCCACTCTGCCCATCACTCTGTAAACTCCCTCCCAGACCCCTTCTCTGGTCTGCTTACTGCAGAACCCCTTCCAGCTTTCCTCTTGGGCTTTCTTTACAGCTGCTTCATACTTGTTCTTTTCTTCCAGGTACAGGCTGACGACCATCGCTCTCCGCACCGGCGCTGCGACCCTGATTCGGCGTCTCTTGGTGGCGACCAGCCTCTTCATCTCGGCGAGTTCCTTAGACCACCATGGCATGGTAAGTACTTCTTTGGACTTCTTGAGTGGTATTGTCTGTGTGCATGCGTCTGTAATGGCTTGTGTGTATGTGTCTATTGTCTGGTCTATTTTAATTGTGTTGTCTATGTGAGCAAGTTCATTTTGTGTTAATTTGTATTCCAGCATAATTTGAGACAGTTTCGCATGAAACTGCCTCCAATTAGCCTTCTTGGTGTTGTATTTTCTTGTTGTGCGTTCAATTCGGATGCCTTTTGATTTTTCTAGACTAATGCCAAAGGTTATGCCATTATGGTCGGAACTCGTCAGACCCTCCTCAATTCGCCAGCCATCCACCAAGGTCAGCATGTCTTCAGAACACGCCGTCCCGTCCACGTGACTGCTGTACCTGGTACCGCCTCTCACCGTGTCGAAGGTCGGGGTGTCTCCGATGTTGAGGACGTGCAATCCCCATTCCCCTAAAGCCCCGCACATCAGTTCCCCTCTCGCGTCTTCGCTGCTGCTACCCCACCAAGTGGTTTTCGCGTTAGCGTCACCTCCAATAACCAACCTGCATGAGCCAATCTCTCGAAGTATACGCTGCATATACTCCAGGTATGGCTCCACGGGTTTGTCGGGTTCAAAGTAATAGGACACCAGTGTGATCGTCCAGGCCCTGGTTCGGACTCCCACCACAACGATGTTGTCTGTGATGAGTTGCGGGTACTGTATTATGTCCAAAGTCTGGTCTAGGACAGCGATTGCCGCCTTTACAGTCCCTTCTCCTCCCTCAGAGCTCTGGAAGACCCTGACGCCCTGGTAGCCCTTCATCCTTCTCACCCGACCCACGTAGGGCTCCTGGAGCAATGCTATGGCCACTCTGCGGGTGTTGGCTTCCAAGAGAAGCTCGTTTGTGGCGAGTTGGCTACGTTGCAGGTTGGCCTGGAACACTCGGTACTCGGGAGTAGCTGCGGGGACCACCTTAGCAGTACGCTATGGACGCTCGCGCCAGTGAGTCCCACTTACGGCGCACGGGGCACTAAGTGCTGAAGGCACTGTGCTCAGTGTCACCGATTTTGGCTCTGGTGCAGTTTATGCACTTTGCTGCTTCGCCAAGCTGTCTATCGGGGCAGTCCGCCCTGAGATGCGGACCGCCACAGTGGCTGCACAAGTCGGCAGGATCCTTGCAGAACCGTTTGCTGTGGCCGTAGGCTAAGCAGCGCGTGCACTGCACCAGAGGCGTCTGGTCTTCGACGCGCACAGTCTGGAGGTCTATCCGGAGCTTACCTCCTTCTATGGCCCTTCTCCAGATTGTGGGGGAGACACTGAGCACAATGTGGTTGAGATAGGGGTTGCGTGTCCTCCTTCGGAACTTTATGCAGATTCTGAGATCCTCGCCCTCGAGGCCGTGAAGGAGCTCCCGATTCTGATTTCTGAGGGCTTTCAGGATGTCCTCATCGCTTTGTACAAGTAGTACGTCCCTCAGAATCAGAAGCGGGTCCCTATTCGTCACCTCCTCGACGACGAGGTTCTCTCCGACCGCCTCAATCCTCTCCTTTATCTTCTTTCTTTCCTCCTTCGTCCGACATCCCATTATAACTTTCCTGTCCCTTGCTTTCCTCACTTTTTCCACTGTGACCCAGCCCTCCTTGGCATCCACTGCCTTCCTCACTCTCTCCAGGATCTCGTCTCCTGTTACCTCATCCTGTGTTGAGGAGACAACAACGGAGTGCAGCGTCGCTCGCCCCGGTGCCGGAACCCCGGTTTGGCTTTTGTGCGCAGCCGCCACAAACGCGTATGTTTTCTCCTCAACACAGGCTGTGTTTGAAACCAAGGCATCTTTTAAGAGCTCCATCCTAGCCAGGTTTTCTTTTAGTAGGGCACTATTTTCGTCAAGCCGAAGCTGTAGTTCCTTGTGGCTATCAGAAGGCTCGCTTAGGGTGGGTAAGGGAGCGGGATCAGGGATGGGAGTGATCGCAGATTCCACTGTGCTTTTCTTTCTCTCTGACTCCTTCACTATTTCGTACAATCGGTTTATTGCGCCGAGCACCTCCGTCTTGATCTCTGTCTTGAGGTTGCGAGAGTTGCCCAAATGAAGCTTGGCTTTATTTAGGCAAGCTCTCGCTTCCGCGGTAAGGTTGGGGTACTTTTGCTCGGGCTTTTTTGTTATTCCAGGAGCATCTGCAGAGGCCCGCCGCGTCTCCAGAGAGCTGGGCAACTTTTTTGTGTTTGCAGTTGGCTGTGGTGGAGTAGCGTCTGGCTTTGGGTTGGCTGGAGACTTTGTCTGAGGCTCTACCCTTCCAGCCTCCCATTCTCCAATACTGCGCCTAACACTTTGAAGTGAGGACCCAGCCCGCTCTGCAGATCGCGGCGATCCTGAGGAGCCCTGCGAGCTCGCGTCTTTCTTAGCCGGTGTGCGAAACATGTTGAAGTCAGAGGACAACAAGCTATGAAATAAATCAAACTGAATCCCTGTAAAGGGGGGATCAGCAACAAATAATTGAAATGATATAAAGACCAAAAGAAGTTGAAAAACTACACGTTATAGTTACGTCACTTATGTCTAAAATATAAAATTTAAGATTTAATATCTTTGTCAAAAAAGACAAAACGTAAGAATTAAAAATAGAAAAAGTGTAAAAATAAATTAAATAGATGTAACAATAGAAATAGCGGAAATGGTGAATAGTAGGTAGGTGTTCTACTATACTCGTCTAAAATTTACAATCCCAAAAGGGTTCGGTTCGTAAAAGTCGGAAACTCAAGAAAGACCCCAGGTAGAGCCCCGGAGAGATATCAATAGTTGAGGCAAATCAAGCCCTACCCAGTACCGAAAACCCCGTTCGAATCGGTCAGTAAACAATTGAGAAAAATTAAAAGAAATTATAGACTCTATGTAGAGTCAAACTCTATACGTAGAGACACAGATCTACCCGAGCCCATTCCAAAGAACCCAAACACGGCCACTCCAACACTTAAGGTCTCCGATATACAGCCGACCGAAATTCGGGTTGCCTATCCAAGATGGCGCCCAGAGTATGGTAAAATGCAGTTATCTCCGAGACTGTCAGTCCAAATACCACCGTGCTTGGGCTCCCCCGCCCCGGCCCGACGCAATCTATCACCCTGCACAGTTTTCAGGCTGAAAATTTTCAGGTCCTGAAAACCCCTAAAAATGCGCTAACCAGGTAGGGAAAGGCTAGGCTAAGGGTCAAGAGAAAACGGCAATCTTCTACGACCACAGAGTCCAAAGTTACGCAAGGTACAAGTTTTCTAAGATGGCGCCCAAAATGGCGTCCGCTTGCGTAAGTTTGGAACCAATTGTCCAAACTTAGCCGAATTTGGACTCGTTTGATTGGGCTTGAAGAGCCCAATCCAGATCTTATTTTTTTATAGCTAGAAAACTTGTCCCTAATTTATTATGGTCAAAAAACCCCCTAAAATCGACTAAAAACAAGCTACTTAACAATCTAGTGAATGAAAATGTGTCTAAACTAAAAATAATCTTAAAAATACTTAATTACTATTTTTTGGCAGTGGTTCCGGAGGTACAAAGCCCCTATATTACACCCCTCGTGGCAACCCCTAAATTTCAAAAAATTGTTACACAAAAACGGTGAAAGCCAAAATTCTGAAATTCAGGAATTACGTAGGTATCAATAAGGCCCTTCGGATACTGCAATAAAAAGGTAGGGTCAACGCGACAGTTAATTAATTATATAATTTTGAAAATTACGAAAATTTTCAACAATCGATAACTTCGGAACCACTTCACCTTTTTCGAAGCTCGAAACGGCGTACTGATGTGCACAATGTTCTGCTTCGAAGCCGCTCAATGGTGTCCGCCGCAGTCAACTGGAACTGGAAGCACGTGGCCACGTGGTAACAGGTTTTCCCGGATTTTCTCTGAAACCGTGGCCCGGAAAAATCGGGAAGCGGGTCACAGCTGTGGGCGTCAGTAAGACGCGTTTTTTGACACCAAAAAATGATGGTGTCGTCGCTTTCTTTCTCGCAGCGTTTCACTTTGAAGTTTTGTTTTTTTTTTTTTTGCACAATTTTCACTTTTTTGCACTTTTTTTTTTAATTTTCACGTGACTCATGAGTGCGCGCTTAACACCAATCGAAAGCTCGTATTTTTACGCACGATTTGATAGCTAACACGATAAAAATCGGTTAAAAAATACCACTTATATGATTTTTAGCAAAAAAAATTATGCGCGGAGCAGCCTTTAGCACGTGTTACCGTCGCGGGGGGAGACCGCGGACTCTCCACATTGCTACATTGTGATAATTACCTAAACAGGTAATCGGATACGTGATCAGTCACGCATAGGTAGGTACGTAGGTTCCTACAGATAACAGCGGGTAAGATGAACTCAAGACGTTACATCGTGAACCCGAGTATGAAAACGGATAAGTTGCAACTCGTACGTTGTAACGTTAATCCACAAAAGATTGATAGTACATAAGTAAACACTGAGTACCTTGAGGAGTTGACAAACTCGACTCAAAATCTGAGAAAGACGAAGATCTACGGCGTCCTTTTAGTAATTTCCTTTCCTTAGTAACTTCTTAATATAGCTGTACAAATCTTTATCATCACGTTTCCTCTTTGGAATTTTGATTTTGGAACAGTAAAAACACTAAAATGCTAAAAAAAACTAGAACGCAAATTATAATTGCAAAATGGCGAAGCACTGGAATGTGAATGAAGTTTTGAACGCAGTGACAGTGACAGTTTAACTTTTTCTTTTTTTTTTAAACTTAGTGCATTATGGCGACATCGTATGTGTGACTACAAGTGTATTAAGCTAATCTCGAGAACGAAACACTGAAACATAATTTAGGAGAGACTGACCGAGAGCGAAGTAAGTACATCTCATAATTTGAGGTTTTGCAACGTGGCGAAGTGTTTTAACGACAAAAATAAGTTTTCTGACTCTTTTTGTTAAAATAAAAGCTGCAAAACTCAGGCTGTTGTTAACTGTCACTCCGAGATATTTTATAGTCCTACATCGCTCTAGTTTAGGGCAGGTACAAGCTAACATACCCGGCAGTAAACACGAGTGTGCTGTTAAAGTTTGCGCGTCGGAAGGTTGTGTGAAGTTTCGCATAGAGAAGGGAAGGAATTTGGTTTTGTCAGTGTTAACAGTGAGGGCATTTTTGTGCTGAGTTAAAGGTGTCGTACCAAAAATCGCCGGAAAAAGTAAGGACGGTTTCGTCGGCGAACGCTATTATATTTCCATCTCTCAGTTTTATGTCACAGAGCTGGTCAACGTAAATTAGGAACAGAGTTGGCCCAAGCACGCTGCCTTGGGGGACACTAAAAGTGATAAGCGCATCTATATTGTAGTGCTCCAGTATTTTTACGCACTGACTTCAATTTTGAAGATAATCCTTCATAAATTCAAAGGGTTTACCTCGGATCCCCAGTTTCTCCAACTTTAAAAGCAATATAGGAATCGAAACTGTGTCGAATGCCTTTTTCAGGCTCAAAAATATTGACATATCTTTTTTCTTCTTGTCAATATTTTTGACGACGCAATCAACTAATTCCGTGATGGCAATGCTGGTTGATTTGCTGCGCCCAAATCCGAATTTATTGGGAGAGATGAGTTTTTTATCTTCCAGAAACTTCACTAGCCTTTTATTCACAATACGTTCGAGAATTTTGGAAATGGATGACGGTACTGCAATAGGGTGGTAATTATAAACACAATGTGTTTCCAGTTTGGTGTATTGGGTGGATGATGGCCTTCTTGAAGTGCCGCGGGAAGGTGCCAGTATTAAGGGAAATATTAAAACTGTGTGTAAGTAGAGGAACAAGTATTTGTGTGTAGCGCTTTAAAGAGTTAGTCGAAATATTTTCCCAACCAGTAGTAGAATCTGTTTTGAGTGATTTGATTATTTCATCCACCTCAGCCTCAACGGTGTTCAACATGACGAATGATTGTAAGGTCGAAGGTGAGGAAGTCATTTCTGTAGTCAATTTTTCACTACCGGGGGAAGCTGTATGTATGTTAAAATGAGTGTTTGAGGTAATATACTCGTACTTGACACAATTATAATTTTTTCACCGTATAGTACAAGATATTTTTTAATTATAACATAATTGTTCATAAATTAGACGTTTATATTTTTCATGTTCATTTATTACTTTAATACTTTAAACAAAAACACTTTAACTCAGCTCAGCAAACATACAACAATAAGATCGACAAATTTTAACATAATAGTTCATAATTTACAGAAACTCGAACTGCAGTATAATTATAGTGTATGTTGTGATGAGACCGCAGACGTTCAAAGCTAGGCCAGCATCTATGATGAACAGGCCACACGCTTGCATTTTTGTGAAGGAGCTAATGTGAAGACGTTGGATATTCTTGCAGACCCTTTTTTGCGCATCTGAAAAATAATGTACATAATAATGTTGGAACAACTTGATTCTTTATCAGGAGGATCCCTCATATTAGAACGAATACCAATGTGATTTTTACATTTTGGTATTTGTCACAAGGCTGAATAATAACTGACGTTCAGCTCAATCTTCGAGGCTAAGCAATGCTTACCGAGATCGATTCGTGGACATGTTGCAATTAATTGCATACAAGCTTCCTTTGTCCAACCAAAACTCCTGCGCCAGGAGGCAGCAAACTCAGGACTGAAAACTGTTAACAAAAAAATAAAACCGACTTCCTAAAACAAAACACTACAAAGTAAAAAATAACTTTAATTTCGGAAATCGGTGTATTGCTTTTTTTCGTTTTTGAACACCGAAAATAGTTTTTTATTTTTCACTTTTTAGTGGAACGCAGGTACCACTAAAAAGTGAACCCACAAACAGCGTGCCGGCATGATGTTATGTTATGAACTGGTGTAAACAATCAACAGACATGCGATTTCAGAAATCCTGATCCATTTGCTATCATTTATTGAAGAGTTCCGTTGCCTACCTCCGAAGTTCTTCAACAGATCTTCACCAAATTTAAATAGAACCCAGTCCGAGAAAATACTCTTCCAAACAAAAAAAGAATCATCCAAATCGATTAACAATTGGTGAAAATATCGCTGAACAAACATTTTTCATGGGATTCCATCATCAGATCCTGACTTATAACTTCCATCATAAGCTCAGCAACATGAGATGATGATTTCCAGACACAAATATCTGAATTGCGTTAGAAAGTTTATGAAAAACAGTG
The DNA here is from genome assembly GCA_950371165.1 of Lacanobia oleracea. Lineage (NCBI taxonomy): Eukaryota > Metazoa > Arthropoda > Insecta > Lepidoptera > Noctuidae > Lacanobia > Lacanobia oleracea. The sequence continues at coordinate 24,815,161 of OX493395.1, forward strand.
TTTGTGCTTATAAAATTTGAGGTTTTCCCTCGATTTTCATGGGATCCCATCATCAGATTCTAACTTGGTGACAATGGGACCACCTCAGGAGTATAGGCTTTCGAATAAAAAAAGAATTTAAAATCGCTCCGGAATTGGCGGAGAAATCGGTGAACATACATAAAAAACCATACATACAACCGAACGTAGAACCTCCTCCTTTTTAAAGAAGTCGGTTAAAAATCAACATTGAGGTGCGTACAGGGGTGAAGAACTCAACACCGAAGATAATCGACACAGAGGCAGTGGAACGCGTCCACAAATTCACTTAACTCGGAAGCGCCGTGTTGGAGATTGGAAGGACTGAAGAAGATCACTTCACGAATTGCCAAAGCCCGCACTACCTTCGCGCAGCTTAGACCTGTTTGGCAACCATGAAAACTGACCTGAAGAGCTAAACTAAAAATATTCGAGGCTAATGTCAAATCCGTCCTGCTCTACGGATGCAAAACGTGGAAGGTAACAACAATGCTAGAGAATTTACTGGCCTGAGACCATCCCTAACGTAGACCTGTTAGACAGTTAGAGAAAGATCACGGGAGCCCGATCGACCAAGTGGAAGTGGATTGGTCAAATGCTCCGGAGGGTTCCCGATCACATTCCCAAACAGGCTATGGACTATAATCCTCAAGGTAAAAGCAAGTGTGGCCGCCCCCGTCAATTTTTACATCTTTGGTAGTCGTTACAGCAAATCAGACGCGAGTCTTGTCAGGTGATTTTTAACCAGTCACTGAGAACTGCACAAGGAGGTCGGATAGGCAGTCGCTCATTTTCGAATACTAGTATTCAGTTGCATTCGATTAGACTGGAAGCCGACCTTAATGTAGTTAGAAAACATTACCTCTGCATGAAAACAGTTTCTCAATGTTGTAGCTATAAAACTTACAGTTTTAATTTTACCATTGATTTTATTTCAAAATTTAATAAAGTTTAGTACTGTCTCATATAATTTATTTAAACAATTGCCATTTTAATGATTTATTAAATCTTTATTCACATCAAAAATCACTGTATTCAGCCGGAATCTTCATATCTTAACCGTATTACTAAGCCTCCGCTGTCCGTCCGTCCGTCCGTCTATCCGTCCGTGTGTCTACCAGAGAATACCAGTATTTTACGTGGAACGGCTGCCACCACCCAGACCTCCACAACCCATTAACTGGGTAACACTGGAACTGACTGGAGTCAGATTTACCGGCTTCTGACTATTAGTAACGACTGCCAAAGATCTACAAATGACAGCCGCCCGGGACCAACGGCTTAACGTGCTTTCTGAGGCACGGAGGAAACTCGGTATGTAAAGATGGTCACCCATCCACAGACCAACCTTGGCAAGCGTTGCTTAATCTTGAAGATCAACCCGTGTGGCTGTTATTATCCAGCCACGAGCTCCTCATTTACATACACATAATGTATGTAAATATTATTTTTTAAATACTGAAATAAAAGTATACTTATAGTTATCTTATTTTTTTTTTGTGTGTAATAATTATTTTCTTACCAGAGCACCAGCTCGAGTTTGCTAGTTGTATACAAGTACTCTGAACGTCTTTCATTGCCGCATAGAATCTCTCACTCTCTACACTCAAAAACGAGAGTAACACCATGTTCTTGATAATCCACGTTAGAGATATGAACGATAGCAGAGCAAACTATAAAAAAAAACAATTAACGTTGTTTTTTATGATTGTACCATTGAAATTGGTTGTACCATTTTCAAAATTACTAATAGTTTAAACATAGCTTTCACACAAAGTGAAAATCTGTTACAAATAAATATGAATGTGACGCATATCTTCCCAACCTTTGCAATTATGTGTTTTTATCATGTCATTTTCATGTTTCAAACCAGGCCGACACTTTTTTAATGTCAACGTCAAGACAGTCCCCCGAAAAGCCTACCCACCACTTCCACGAATTTCTAGTGTTTTATATGGTTAAAGGTCATAAGTACACATATCAACTCGTAAAGGGATCGTCTCCGTACAAACTCGAGCGTTGCAATAGGGAGTTTCAAACAAAGAACAGTATCGGCTGCTAATCGGAATCATAACGAAATCGACTCGCCTCGGGACAAGGCCGGTTTTTGCCGGTTTTTAGCAAAGTGTTTGAAACAGTAATGCTCAATCAGATGCTCAATCATTTTAACATCAATAAAATTTTACACGATCAACAGATGGTTTTACCAGGGGTCGTTGTACGACTGACGCTGGTGCCACGTTGTTAAAACACATATACTCAGCGTGGGAAGAGGCACAAGATGCCATAGGAATCTTTTGTGACCTCTCCAAGGCATTTGATTGTGTAAATCACGAAATCTTGCTCCTAAAGCTAGGACATTACGGACTAGGTAAACTTGCACTCAGTCTAATAAAATCTTACTTAAATGATAGACAGCAGCAAGTTCAAATAAATGGTGTCAATTCACGGAGTTTAAAAGTCAAAATGGGGGTACCACAAGGCTCTATTTTGGGTCCTTTCCTCTTTCTAGTATATATTAATGATCTACCCCATCTTTTAAAAAATCAACCTCATATGGTATTATTTGCTGACGATACGTCCTTAATTTTTAAGATAGATAGACGTTCCATAAATCTTTACGACGTAAATAACGCCCTACAGCAGGTCCAAAATTGGTTTACTGCTAATAATTTAGTATTAAATGGGAAAAAAACTAAATGCATCAGATTTGCCTTACCGAACGTTAAAAGAAATGATTGCGACATAGTATTGAACAAGGAGAAACTTGAATTCGTCGAAAACACGGTTTTCCTGGGGATTACGCTTGACTCAAGGCTACAATGGGGTCCTCATTTAACATCTCTTGCGGGACGGCTAAGTTCAGCAGCATACGCTGTCAGAAAATCCGTCAATTTACCGATATAGATACCGCGAGGCTGGTCTATTTTAGTTACTTTCATAGTATCATGTCTTACGGTATCTTATTATGGGGACGTGCTGCAGACATCGAGTCTATATTTATCCTGCAGAAAAGAGCCATCAGAGCCATTTACAATCTCCGTCGACGTGATTCCCTAAGAGAACTGTTTAAGGATATCAACATCATGACGGTACCTTGTCAATACATTTACGAAAATATTATGTATGTTCGGAAAAATCTTCATCTCTTTAGCAAGATTAGTGACAGGCATAATTTTAATACAAGAAATAGGAACAAATTAGATCAACCCCGATTCAGATTGACCAAAGTACACACTTCTTTTATGGGGTACTGTATTAAATTTTATAATAAAATACCAGTTGATATTTAAAGCATGCATAAAACGCACACTATGTAAACAAGCGTATTAGAAACTGGAAGATTATATCCTCGATAAAACGCTTGGCTAAATGCTGGTCCTGCTCCACAGTCACAGCTGCTTAGGTCCACTTTTTAGGTTTTTATGTTTTTATATTTGGAAGAGATGCTCGCTCCTTTTAGAGGTTCTTACATTATTTCGTTTATTTATTCTTATATACATACAAATTATATTATTATATTAATTACTTATTTATTCTTTTTGATGTAAGAACTTAATCGTTCTCTTTATTAATTTATTTTTCATTATTTGGTCATTGACAACCATAGTTTTGTGTAAAGTAGAAGCATATTTTTGAAATTTTGTAAATGTGAGTACCATGAAACCATTTACATTTTATGTGAGTAGTTATAGTTTTTCAACAACAAGTATATGTAACTTGGAATTTTGTAAAACAGAACATGATTTAAAAGAGTGTCCGTGGAGTTTCTTGCACGTTCTTCTCCATAGAGATCTACGCTTTGGAACGTGCAAATAGCTTCCATGTTTTTGACTGACCGACCTAGACGTTTCAAAAGTGCCTGTGAATGGTTTATTTGAAATAAAATGCTTTGAATTTGAATTTGAATTTGAACAAGCTCACGAACCGCGGTGTGGGGTGTACCAATTTGCAGTTTCCGCGTATAGGGTGCCTGTCCATTTGCGCTGACCGAGGCAGCGGAGCCGAGAAACGGAGAAATATTTACCAATCATGTCAGTCAAAATGTCAGTGACTCACGTGGTTCGGGGATTTTATGCAAAACTATTGGTTAAAATTTCTCCGTTTCTCCGCTCCGCTCCGTCGCTCCACTGTAATGGATGTTGTCCCTGCGCTTACAGCTCGCCGTCCCGCGCTTGCAGCTCGTCGTCAACAAGCTTACAGCGCATCGTCCTCGCGCTTACAGCTCGCCGTGCCCACGCTTGCAACTCGTCGTCCCCGCGCTTACAGTTCGCCGTGCCCGCGCTTGCAACTCGTCGTCCCCGCGCATACAGCTCACCGTGCCCGCGCTTGCAACTCGTCGTCCCCGCGCTTACAGCTCGCCGTCCCGCGCTTGCAGCTCGTCGTCAACAAGCTTACAGCGCGTCGTCCCCGCGCTTACAGCTCGCCGTCCCCGCGCTTGCAGCTCGTCGTCCCCAAGCTTACAGCTCGTCGTTCCCGCGCTTACAGCTCGCCGTGCCCGCGCTTGCAGCTCGTCGTCCCCGCGCTTACAGCTCGCCGTGCCCGCGCTTGCAGCTCGTCGTCCCCGCGCTTACAACTCGCTGTCCCCGCGCTTGCAGCTCGTCGTCCCCGCACTTACAGTTCGTCGTGCCCACGCTTGCAACTCGTCGTCCCCGCGCATACAGCTCACCGTGCCCGCGCTTGCAACTCGTCGTCCCCGCGCTTACAGCTCGCCATGCCCGCGCTTGCAGCTCGTCGTCCCCAAGCTTACAGCTCGCCGTCCCAGCGCTTGCAGCTCGCCGTCTCCGCGCTTGCTGCTAGTCTTCCCGCGCTTGCAGCTCGTTGTCTCCACGCTTGTGTCTCTCCGCGCCCTCTCAGTCTCTCCCCTCCCGCGGCCTGCCTGCAGCAGAACTTTTTAAACTGATTTAGTGCCAGCCAGGACAACCAACAGTCGGCGAGCCGTAAGCGCGGCGTCGCTGTCGCCTAGCCGTAGCCGAGTTGACGTACCGGAGCTGCTACGTTAGGTTGACGCCTTTTTTGACGGCGATGCAAAAGGCGATACGTTAATACCCTTCCGAGTTGATATGAATGTGTGCTATGACCTTAAATTGTAAAGGATTGATAACGTGACAAACAATATGTAAAATTTCACTTTGTCACCCTAAGATTTATTATTTCAACAGAAATAAATTAATTTAAAACCGATTTCACTGTTTAGTTGTAATGTTATAACACAAAATAATTAGTTAAAAGAGCTGCTACAAAACGTAATCTTACAATAGCTTCACTTCCAGTAGTTACTTTTTTCATCTCGATACGAATCACTATAGCTAGCAAAGATTTAGTAGTAGTATGTATGGTGTAGAATAAAATCTGAAACAAAGACACAATTTAAAAAATACTGGCTTTTGCCCGTTATTTCGCACGTATATGTCCTGTTTTTCCTGTTCCCGCAGGAATTTCGGGAAATTCTCTCTTATTGCTGTCCTACACTTTCCAAGGAACTTGTATTCCAAATTTCAGTTTCGTAGAAAACTGAAATTTGTTAACTAGTTGTTTCGGCTGTGCATTGCCTGTCACTCACTAAGTTAGTCACCAGTAACAGAAGAATTTTATAAATGTTCATATTAAAAAATCAGTCTGATTTTATAAGTAAATGAAAAAAAGATATTAATTAGGTACCTACCATTTGATGAAACGTCTTTTCAAATATTTTATAGACTTCTAATATTTCCATATAGACTTCGAACATAGTATTCCAGTAGCATTCGTTTTCTGAATTTGCAACGGGTCCTGATCTCTTAACAGTTTTGACCCAACGTTCCAGAGGCTTTGTCAAAAGCTTCATAACTCTTGCAGCATACAATAGAGTCATGTCGAAGGAAACGAAACAATACGACATAAAGCTTATTCCAACGCCGACAATATTGAGTTCATAATTGTAATGGGAATAAAACACCCAAGAGATATGAAAACAGTTCAAAGTAATAACAGAGGCCCAATTAGAAAATACCAAACGTTTGAAAATATCATTGATTTTGAGAATTTGGTAAATACTTTGGACTTTTAAGACTACAAATACATTGTTATACTTATGAATGATATTAATGTATAAGTTTAAAAAACTACCAACGAAAAGCAAAAAATAAACATAGCTTTTGTTCAAATACTGAAAATAAGTGAAACCTTTCGAAAAAACTGCGAATGACGAGCCAAACATGAAATAAAAGCAACCACATAGTATTGTTAGCGTGCCTAAAGCTGAAAAGATGGTCTGATAAGCACCATTCGGCGTTATTTTGTGGTCCCAAATATTGAACTTAGCAGAGAAGAACAAAACTAGCATAATATGCATTGGTGTCAAGGCCGACTGCAAGTTCTTTTCTAGAAAATTGGGAAGTGATAAACTAGCTCCATAGGATGGTCCAGATGCTCCTGTTTCAAATGTGACGACATTTTCATTATACCTTTTGCCATTGTTAGCTGAAGGCCTGTCTGCTATAGAAGGCAATTCAAACATGATTGAACTTGTAGTGTTCATTAATCGTTAGTCGATAACTATTTAATATACATAGATGATACACAATGATATTATTTTAATGAATTGGGTTCCTATTGTTATTGTGTTGTGAGTTATAGAATAGTTGAGTAAGTAGTTAACATTTTGACGCTTTTAATATATATATCGCAAATTTAAAATAATTTTAACATACACATGCTACAGTCACGCATTTTGTTTTCACGTAGGCGTTCGCTGGTTTCTGATAAGTACCTCAGCAAAAACCAGGAAACACCTCCTGTTAAGTTTTCTTGTGGTTAATTAATCTTAAACATAATAATATACTCTAATAAGACCAGACGACAGGAAGTTGAAGTTAATAAACATAATTTCTAGTATTTATAGAAACTCGAAATGTAGAATAACGATGGTGTAAGTAGTAATAAGAGCACACAAGCAGATGGGCATCGCAGACAACCTAGTCCCTAACTCTAAAAGCACGGTTTCCATCTGTGGCGCACCTCGTCCCCGTTCCGAGTGGGAAAATTTGCATGAGAAAAGTATACAAAACTCAGGAGCGCTTGTGGGATCCGTGACGTGAATCGCTAGCAAGTTGTAGCTCAATCGTGTACAATGTCAGTGACTTACCAGTTATGCTGAGTGCAGAAAATAACCTTAGATAAACTCTAAATTTAAAGACACAAGTAATAAACAACGTTTTGCAATTCAACACCTGGTCCTACCTAACCACGTGACCATAAGGTTCACTATCTCTCTTAACAACAGTATTACACGTCTAGTCAGACGTCTAGTAACTCTAATAAACAAGTATAGTTATTTAGTCTTTTTTTTTTGAGGAGCTCATGGCTTGATAAATATCAACCGCACGGGTCGATCTTCAAGGTTAAGCAACGCTTGGCAAGGTTGGTCTGTGGATGGGTGACCATCTTAACATACCGAGTTTCCTCCGTGCCTTGGAAAGCACGCTAAGCCGTTAGTCCCGGCTGTCATTTGTAGATCTTTGGGGGTCGTTACGGATAGTCAGAAGCCAGTAAATCTGACTCCAGTCTTGCCATGAAGTACCGTGTTACCCAGTTAATGGGTTGTGGAGGTCTGGTAGGCTGCCGCTCTACGTAAAATACTGGTATTCAGCTAAATCCGGCTTGACTGGAAGCCGACCCCAAAATAGTTGGGAAAAGGCCAGGCAGATGAGTTATTAGTCAGCGGCGCACTGTGTTCCACACGCGCCTCAAAGAGCTGTCAGCATAGAAAACGGGGCCAGCTAGGGCCAGTGCCTGCCGAGGTTGCGGAATCTCCAGGACCGCGGCGACACGCAAAGTGCATTAGGAGGAACACGGATGGGTTTTATTCAGTAAGAGTCTGACACTCCCTTCTGCTTCACCCAGAGCGGGAGGAGTCATTTGATGATTTCCCATCCTTAAAAAAGGGTTGTAGGATGTATGTTCTCTAATTCTGTAAAAACATTTTTGTGTCCGAGGTGAGTATCAAATTCGTATAAATATAAGAATTTTATATTGTGTATTGTTTTTTAGCCTGAGATCAAGCCTGGCTGAAGTGCAGATGACGTTGGAAGCATCGCAATCTACCATCAGTGATCTACGTACCGAGGTAGCAGATTTACGCAATACGGTATGTAGGTCACACGAGGCAACTACCAACGTCAACACACGTCACGGAGCAGTCAATGCATCGCAGCTGAGTTTCGAGTCAGCAAAATTTGACTCCGCCGGCTGCCGTCACTGTGAGCGCCACCTTCTTGAAGGAAGAAGCCGTTTGGCCGACGGGTGTCGTCTGTTTTCGCGAAAGGCTACCTGACACCACGACTCAGCGCAATATGTCGCCGACACAACGTAGCAAATAGATTTAGTTTTTATGATTTTAATATGTATTAGTGTATATGTCTATAATATTATTTTGTGTATTCTTTTCTATGGGCGCCTGACAATAAAGCATACTATTTACTTCCTTTATTCATCTTCTTCACTTATTTAAACATTTTTAAATATTTTTTTACAATATATATGTGGGAGATGAACCAGAAATGTTATTTTCGGGCAGGCCTTCCTCCTCGTACATCTTCAAAAAACAGGAAATAATACCACGAAAAGATAGCGTTGATCTTCCTTTTATTACTTCACAAACTTTTAAATCTCAATAATCACGAATATCCAAGATAGAAACAGATGAAGGTTGTGAGGTCATTCGCCCACGCGCACGTTCTCCCAGAATGAATGTCACAATCCCCACCTCACTTACACGTGTCACACAATGACACTTTTGACAATGACTACTTAACAGTGACAACTGACAGACAGATGGAATGACTCACTACCGCCCTGTTTTAACAGATGTTAGAAGTTTTTTAATCTACGGCCTCCTGCTGCGACATATATATATAAAAAAATCATTTAAAAATATAAAAATAGTAGTCCACCGATATCGGGAACAGGGTCCAAGCTACCGGTGGTCAGGGCTCCAGAGAAAGAAACCTCCTGACAATGCGAGCCGTGTCCAGAAGTACCGCTTTCTGAATCAAGCCCTTGATCCAGCTGCCCAAAGAGAGCCTCCTAAGGTGTTGGTCGAGGCTCGTGGCTATTAAGCCATTGGCCGACACGACTATCGGTACAATGATTGCGGAGTCCACTTCCCACATGTCGACAACATCGCAAGCCAAGTCAATATACTTGATTTGTTTGTCTTTCTCGGCTTTCACGAGGTTCTCGTCATGCGGGACGGTTATGTCTACAATCATGGCACGCCTGACAATTCGGTCCACCACCACTATATCAGGCTTATTGGCAACAATAGTCCTGTCAGTGATGATGGACCGATCCCAGTACAATGTGATATTGCCAGTATCGAGAACTGGGTCGGGCGCATACCTATAGTATGGCACCTCCGACTCCACAAGAGAGTATTTCAGAGCAAGTTGCTGATGGATAATCGTGGCTACAAGGTTGTCCCTATGCAAGTATTCTCGGTGAGAGTGCGGTGAAGCCTTTGTCCACCGCTACCACATTTTGATGCATGCCCACGTCGGCCTCTAGGAAGTATTCCCTAAGGCTGCATACCTAGTGGTTGTGCAGGCTCTTAGCATTTAAGGAGCCACGACCCCCGCACTTCCGCGGGATATACAGCCTCATCACCGATGACCCTGGGTGATGCATCCGATTTGCGGTAAGCAGTGAGCGTACCCTCCTATCCAGGGCGTCAAGTACTGTCTGAGTCCATTTGAGTATGCCGAAAGAGTACATCAAAACCGTCATGATCCAACCGTTAAAGGCGCACACCTTGTTTCCGCCCGATAAAAGACTGTTAAGTACTTTGTTCAGGCTGCCAAAGAAGCGCTCCTTCAACGATTGTTTCATGTCAGCAACACTGATGCCTAACGCTTCCGACATACCTAAATACTTATAAGTTTCGGTTGAGGAGAGGGACCTAAGGTGTATGGAATCCGAGAGTTGGGTTCCCACGGATTCCATAATCTCCCCTCGCTTTACCATGCACTTTTCTCTAATCCAAATCCCATCCCGATGGCGCTACTGAAGGTTTCTGTTACCTTCAGTAGCTTCATTACTATTATTGGAATGTGTTTTATCTTCTCAGCTTAGGCTGGTTTTATGCTACATTTACGGGCCGAAACCAAGTAAATGCAGCGAGTGGTGTCTTATGTTGGGGGTGTGTAATGAGGGGCGGCTATTTCGTTTTCATCTATTTGCATGAATTTTCTAACAATTCGGCATGTATTTAAGATAGCAGCTTTTTGTAGAGTGATATATAGTTTCTTTTAAATTAAGCAATTGCAGACTGTGTTGAAGATGATTCGGAATAACGCCTGTTGTGGAGAGGTCAATAGTGACCACATAAACCTTATCTTGTCGCTATATTCTAGTTATTTCATCCTTAAGTTCTGCATATTTGTTATTTTTTTCAGTAATTGCCTTCAGTATGTTGTGAGTATAGCAATGTCTATTAAATAGGTAACTTAACTTATTTTATCTTGTAGGGTTATATCTGGTCTATTGTAGTGGATTGTCTTATCGGTAAAAATGGCGCGTTCAAAGTAAAGTTCATGTGTGTCATTTTCTAGGATAGTTAGTGGTGTATAATTACAATAAGGGGTATTTGTGTCTTGTATAAGTGCGTACTTAACTGCTAATTGTTGATGTATTACATTTGCCACTTGATTGTGTCTGTGTGTATAGTCTTTTTGCGTGAGAATTGTGCACGCTCCGGTAATATGCTGGATGGTTTCAGGTTGAATGTGGCATTTGCGACATTTATCATTGGTTACTGAAGGATCTTTGATAATATATTTTCTGTGATTTCAATGAATCATAGATCTTTCAGTTTCCGGGAGTAAATTACCTACTTTTAGCCATTTGTTCGAAGCTATTTTGTTAACATGGGCTTGTTCTAAGTCGTGAGGATGTCGGCCATGTAATACTTTTTTCTTCCACTCTTAATTTTTTTGTGTCTGCGGGTTATTATTTATAATATCTGTATCTAACTGTTCATTTAGTTAGTGGAGTGTAATTAAAATCGTTTAAAATTATGGATTTATGGATATTGCTTGTACGAGATTTAGATTGAAAAAACGTTTTAAGTCTACAGACTTGTTTCCGCCACAAATGCTGGATATCTATTAGGCCTCTTCCTCCGTTTTGTTTTTTGATAGCAAGTCTTTCTATTACAGATTTCGGATGTAGGTTGTTATATTTTGAAAGTGTTGTACGGCTGGTTCTCTCTAATTGTTCTGTGTCTATTTTTGTCTATTTAATAATACCGAATAAGTATGTTAAAATGGGAATTGCAAATGTATTTAGAGCTTTGATGAGATGTTTACTGGAAAATTGAGTGCTACATAGGGCGTTTAGTCTCTTCTTATACTCTGCCGTAAGTGTATCTTTATTTTTAACGTTATCTAGTCCTTTCAGTTGCTTTATTATATTTCAGTTTCTTTTGTTTATATTTGGCATCAATGCCGCCACAAGAAAAACCAACGGAGCAATTCAACATCGCAGCAAAAATAACCGCAACGCCATCTATCCAACTAGCAGCGAACTAAAATCCTGCATCGCGCGAACAGATTATCGTGCAATTTGAACATATACATCAGCCCGAATACCAACTATCGGGCAGTAGCCCGGCAGGCACAACAGCCGCCTGGTCGGAGGATCCTCCCTTTACAACGGAGGTTTGCGGGCTTTACTCTCTGTGTTGATTACTAAAACCCCAGACTGACGTTTGGGAGGAACTTTTATCCAAATGCCAATGTAGGTGGGATTTTTTTTTTTTAAGGATCGGAAATCATCAAATGACTCCTCCCGCTTTGGGTGAAGCAGAAGGGAGTGTCAGACTCTTACTGGCTAAAACCCATCCGCGTTTCTCCTAGTGCCCTTTGTGTTCCAGAGTACGGTGCCTCTTTCGAACGAAGTCCGCAGCCCCAGCAGGCACTGGCCCTAGCGGGCCCCGTCTTTTACGCTGACAGCTCTTTGAGGCACGTGTGGAACACATCGCACCGTCCATCCGGGCCTATTCTAATCAGACGGCGAGCCACCCAATGCTCGCCGTCCGCAGGCTCGCGCTTACGGTGGCCGAAAATCGCCCTGCTACTCCCGACGCCCGGGGCGTCTTCTTCTGTTGCGGCGGCTGGGGCGTGAAGTTTCCCTTTCTCTCACACGTTCGGCTTCCTCCTTTGCTAGCATTACTGCTTCGCAGAAGGAGGTGACCGCTTCCCATGCCTCCTCGCTCCGGACCATAGCTTGAACCAAGGCCGGTCGCGAGAGATCGCCGCCGCCGATAGCCTCGGCGAGGACACGGCGGTGCTCCGCCCAAGCAGGGCAGACCTCAACCGCATGCTCCACCGTGTCTTCCGGGCGATCCTCGCAGTGTTGACACCCGGGCGTATCCTCCCGCCGTATTCGAAACAGGTACCTCCCGAAACAACCGTGTCCGGTGAGTACCTGCGTCAAGCGGAAAGTAAGGACGCCGTGGCGCCGCTCTAGCCACTCCTCAAAGAAGGGACTTATCGCCGCAATTGTGGCGTGCCCAGTGCTGGGTTGAGACAGTCTTTGTCTCCATACCGCCATGAGATCCTGCCGGAGCTCTTTGTCGTCCTTGCGCAGGGGCCATGCTAATCTTCTCTGTATCGTTCTAATTTTAGTATATGTACTGCCGAAGCAAGTAAAAAAAAAAGGTGGGAAAAATTCCATCAAAGGCCGTCACCTCCACCAGTTATTTCCATCCGTTCGTAAGCGGCTGGATAGAACATGGCTGGAGGTGGATCATTGTGATACCCAATTTCTCACAGGTCATGGCAACTTTAAGAGTAAATTATTTTCCTTTAGGCTTGTTGTCTCGCCTTTATGTCAATGTTCTACTGCTGACCATGAATACGAACAATCCGCATCTTATGGGAGTGTATTCTTTGGCAAACTGATCGCAATATTATGTTAGATAGTATTCAAATTACATCTGTAGTGGTTTACTACACGAACCTTGTAGAAACCAGAACAAATTTCCGTGCGTTCAAGCGATTTTACCCATTAGTTTTAGTGTTAATGTATAATCCGTGGTGCTTGGCAACACACACAATACACCCTCACGTTTATTTAAATAAGCGTCCCATTCTAGTTATACTATACACAACACACACACACTAATCACCAAATACATAGGTAACATTAGAGATCGCTGCTGTCTATTCTCTGGTGAGTCCCTTAGTCGCCACTTACGACACTCACGGGAAGTCATCATCATCTGCCTAGCCTTTTCCCAACTATATTGGGGTCGGCTTCCAGTCAAGCCGGATTTAGCCGCCTATCAGACCTCCACAACCCATTAACTGGGTAACACGGTACTTCATGGCAAGACTGGAGTCAGATTTACTGGCTTCTGACTATCCGTAACCACTGCCAAAGATCTACAAATGACAGCCGGGACCAACGGCTTAACGTGCTTTCCGAGGCACGGAGGAACCCATCCACAGACCAACCTTGCCAAGCGTTGCTTAACCTTGAAGATCGACCCGTGCGGCCGTTATTATCTAGCCACGAGCTAGATACTATTGTATGATATAAAAGAGTAATATTTTAAAAAAAGGCCCGCTTGCTAGACAATTCATAAAAACTTCATTCAATCAAAAGCTGTCGAGGTATAAAATATATCTTATTCATTTTCTTTAGGTACAAAATAATATCTGGATTACACGATAGGTTATCCATCAATCACAGCGTTGACTGTGATTGACTATTAAATTGACAGCAAAACCTACCGTGTGATGGGCGCCTTTCGATTGAGCTACAAGTTGCTAACGGTTCACCTTACGGACTCACACAAAAGCGACCCTGAGTTTGTATAGCTACTATTTCTCTTCAGAGGCAGCGCAAGGCGTGGGCGACATGGGCCACCACCTATGGCCTCGTGGTCCCAAGGGCTTCACAGCTGTGGCTTTTTACAACTCAGAAAAACCATTGGTAATGCCATAAAAAAATCCAACATTTCCGTGTCTATCTCCAAATTTTTTTAAGTACGCTTTGCTTTCTCTTGTTATTTGAATTAATTTATTGTTAAGGTTTATTTCAGTAAGTTGTATCAAAATACAAGCTGCGGCAGGAAAGGCACTTTGATTTACTCGGACAAGCTCATTCTTCTTTTAGTTTAGCTCTTGAATTTTTCCAATAATTACTATCTTTGCACAAAAAGTCAAAAGAAAATCAATACTACTTGTGGCGGGGTGCGATCGAGTTCGCTGCATCTCACCCTCACTCGTAAAAACCAACTTCTGAAAACCTCAAAAAATCCCTCTGTTCTTAGATAGGACATAAAAGGCTCCGCAAAACGCCAATCTTGCCCACATCAAATTTTAGTCTTGTGCGGCCACTGTTTCTCCCGCACGTGTTCCCATTGTAGGACACCTTGGAACAGAGACAAAGTGGGCTACGGCTGTAACGGCACCGTTACAGCCGTAGCCCACTTTGTCTTTCAGGGTTTAGGGAATAAGTAGAAATATTAATAAACCTGTATATTATGGTTTAAGAACTTTATTTCTCAAAAATATTTACATTCACTTCTATGAGAAAAAACTTATTTCAAATAACAATACATTAGGCGACTCGACGGTAACCCAAAAAAAAATAGTTTAGATTATTACATTACCCGAAGATAGATACAAATTTTAAATCCGTTTTTTTTTCATCAGTAACATTTCTAAGCAATTTGTCGTAAAGCTGTGCTCCTTTATACAGAACTAGCTTCTGCCAGCGGCTTCGCCCGCATGATCCCTAGGGAACATGCTTCCGGGATAATTTCAATTTCAATTTATTTATTTGCATAAAACATGGTATACAAAGGTGTTACATGAGTTAAAAAAAAATCATACATGTTTTGCTTAAGACTAAAGCATGCAAAATGAATAACACAACTTATGGTTCAAGTATTCCTTAATGCTGTGAAAAAAATATCATTTAGCCATTTAAACAAGTGAATTTTGAACAGTCTGCTATTTAATAATTTTAAGGTCACATGGTAATTTATTATATACGTACAGCCATCGCTAAGCAGCCCCTGTTATATTTTTTTAAATCGAGGGATTTCACCCAAAACAAGCCTACATTTGTCACGCCGATTTCTAGAGCATACCTCTGCTGCAGTCCTAAATAGATATTTGTATTTCCGTACAAACATAAATGTTTCATATACATATAGTGAAGGTAGTGGCAGCAGACCGAATTTTAAATACTGTTCGACAAGATACGTCCGGAGGCCATGAATAGCTCGAACGCATTTCTTTTGAGCGATAAATGCTCTGTTATGGTTGGTACTATTTCCCCATACAATTAGCTTATATCACGGAGAGGACTCTATATATGCACGATATGACAATACAGCTGTTTTAAGGTTTGTAACGTTTTTTGGTCTGAAATGAATTTATTGATTTTATTACAAATACTATCGATTTGAGCTTTCCAGTCTAAATGTTCGTCTATGATCGTTCCCAAAAACTTAGCTTGTGATACTTGTTGATGATTTGGTATATTCAATGTAACATCAAATTTATTATTATAACATTTTTTAAATTGGACATATACTGATAAAAAGTAGCCTATGTCCTTTCTCAGGCTCTAGACTATCTCTGTACCAAATTTCATTTCAATCGGTTCTGTAGTTTTGGCGTGAAAGCACAACAGGTAGACAGACAGAGTTACTTTCACATTTATAATATTAGTAATGATAGTACTCCTGATGTAGTTAATTCTAGACGCCCGTAGCACTATGTCATTTGCTTGTCTAGTTCTGTATCTATCTGTATAATGTAAGTACTTGCCTAATGCTAGATGATTAATAAACTGAGTTGTTTAGTACTTATTTAATAGTATTTTTCCCTAACGTTATGTTCCCTCTAAAGGATATTACAAAAAGTTGCCTATGAATCAGCATGTATGAAACCTTTACCATGATTCCTAGCTTTTAATAATTATAATAGAATGAGAACAATTTTTCTACCGGTTGCATTTTGCGGAATGCATAATTTCATTCCGCCAAGCCGGTCCATCATCGGACCACAAGACGAACGGTGATGCGCCACTGGTACATGGTGGACATCCCACTCATACGCACAAAACGTTTTGGGAACACATTCATAATGCGTACAGCTAAGGAATGGAATTCCCTGCCGGAGTCTGTGTTTCCTGATAGCTACAACCTGGCAGTCTTTAAGTCAAGAGGTAATAGGTTACTTCCAGGCAAGCATGCTCCATCTTCGACCACATCATCGCTTAGCATCAGGTGAGATAGTGGTCAAGCGAGTGCCTATCAATAGTAAAAAAAAAATTGAAAACTATTTCATTTCGGTCTAATTTCGCGGTGCCATTATTTTTTCAGCATTTGATCGATGACAATTACAAAAATGCGTACGCAAGTAACATGACGATGTAAGTAGTAAGCAGATCCATCAGATTCAGAAGTAGTACTGCGTTTACCTCGAACAGCCCATACACACTCATCTTTCTAAATGATGCTCGATGAAATCGCTGGACTTTACTGGACAGTCGTCTCTCTTCGTCTGTCAAAGAATAAATCAGTTAATATACAGCGATACGGATGAATTTTTAACCGACTTCAAAAAAAGGAGGAGGTTCTCAATTCGGTTGGGGTCAATTTAGTTAGGAGATTTTATTTTAGTGTTTTAAGTAGTTAAACCGGCCAAGTGCGAGTTGAACTCGCATACGATGGGTTCCGTACCATAAATCTTAATTTTTATTATTTGTTGTTATAGCGGCAATAGAAATACACAATCTGTGAAACTTTCAAATGTCTACCTATTACGGTTCTAGAGATATAGCCCGCTGACAGACAGATGGACGGACGGATGGACGGACGGACGGACAACGGAGGCTTAGTAATAGGATTCCGTTGGTTACCCTTTGGGTATGGAACCCTAAAAATGATGAAACTATAAAATTCAAACTTTTAATTTCGTGACTACAGGGTCGAGAACTAGTCAGTCGGTGACTCTCTCTCATCTTAGAGGCTGAATGAATTTGCATACTCGTGTGCCAAGGTTCATTCAAATTCATTCAGTCATTTACCTTTCTTTCTTTATTTAGGCGCATTTGTAATCGCAATCCGTATGTCAGCCCCATCTTACCTTAAATACAAATTACTAATATCTGGGCCATGAACCTAAACATAACACTATCACTATTTGGCGGAGCCAAGATTTTATTGAAGATACGTCATTCAGCCATATTATGGAATAATAGGACATAGAGTATATTCCTGAATATGCTCCCTTGGAAAATTATAATTATTCTGGTAAAATAATTACAGCATACAAGTTAGTGTAATTAAAATCGTACCTTAACACTTAGGTTTATTTAGGTAAAACGGAAATTTGATAAGCCTAGGATAACTTCAATCACATTTGAACATAGGTACTAAAAGTCCCCGAGGGTAATAGGTGAGCGAGGTGGTGGTGGGGGAAAGGTAAAGGAAAGTTTTGTTTTTTTTTTAGAGGTTCATACATTATTTCGTTTATTTATTCTTATATACATACAAATTATACTGATTGATGTAAGAACTTAATCGTTGTCTTTATTAATTTATTTTTCATTATTTGGTCATTGACAACCATAGTTTTGTGTAAAGTAGAAGCATATTTTTCAAATTTTGTAAATGTAAGTACCATGAAACCATTTACATTTTATGTGAGTAGTTATAGTTTTACTTGTTGGACATGAACGAGCATGGTGGTTGAGAGCATGTCATGCTCACTCAAATGTCTCGCTGATGGCGGTGCGTGGGTTTGATCATTCGGTTCCCTTCGAAATGGTTGAGCTGAAAGGTGCCGATACACGCGTCATGTTCGTGAACAGGCGCCGTCGGTTGAGACTGGTCATCTCTTAACTGCCATTGGCTTATTTTAATCTTTATATTTAAAATTCTTACAATAAGCCCTTTTTTTCCTTTGCATTGTCCTCACATGCAGAAGCAACAAGTATATGTAACTTGGAATTTTGTAAAACAGAACCTGATTTAAAAGAGTGTCCGTGGAGTTTCTTGCACGTTCTTCTCCATAGAGATCTACGCTTTGGAACGTGCAAATAGCTTCCATGTTTTTGACTGACCGACCTTGACGTTTCAAAAGTGCCTGTGAATGGTTTATTTGAAATAAAATGCTTTGAATTTGAATTTGAAAGGTACCTTTTTCAGTTTTTTGCTTGTATCTCCAAAAACAATAAAAATATCTCCTTGCTCATTTCTACATTAATTTTTCTACACATTATGTATTTACATTTAACTGTACGATTAATATTTTAAGAGATGAAGGGCATTTAAAATTAATAAAAATAAAAATTTCTTAAATCATACAAAGACGAATGGTAATTTCTGACCCAGAAGCTGACCATCTTTTTTTCGTCATCTAAAGTAGAGCAAGAATATAAATACCTTTTTTTTTATCGATGGCTAACACATAAATACATGACCTTGAACATGTCTTCAGTAGACGAAATCTCGAACAGTATTTTACATCTATCCTTACTTTTATGCTGGTTGTGTTTAAGCTCTTTAGAAGCGTCCCGGTAGTTATTATACATAGTTAAGGGTCTGATGATGTAGAGCAGAAACAAGGAAAACGGTAAACCATAATAAAGAGTATTCTATTCTATTCTATTCTATTCTATTCGTCGCTATTTCTTACCTAGAGTCGAACAGAATTGAGACCTATCGTATTTTTCGCCTCCCATCTCGGGGATTTTTAGTACATTCTCCTGGACACCTCAAAGAACAACTGTAGGTACCAATTTTCAAAACTACATGAATTATTCGCTCTGATCAACGTTAATTGAGCTAATTTTCGTACACTAACCTGTACATTCCGAATTCAATACAATAATAGCACAGCAGTCTTGAACTTTCTCCAATGCTATGTAGAATTTTTCAAAGTACTGACATAATATCGCTTGCATCGTCAAGTTTTTCATGGTCCAAAAATATACGGCAAAGGAGGTGAGCACAGCAAATTTCTAGAGCAAAAACATAAAAGTATTAGATATAAACGTTGCCAATTTTGTCGTCCTACAAAGGCAGCACACTTAATGTACCCGTCATAAACTACCCGTAGGAGCGATTTTTTTTAAATTCATTATGATAATAGGTACAATAAAAGTAAATAATGTCTTAAAATTATTAAATACCCCGTTAATAATGTTAACGTATCAAAAAAATACGACCGTTCTATTCCGTGCCTTCTTGGAACACAAAACTCGGACTGCGCTTGCTTGTGGATGTTCCAAACTACGTCATGATGATGAATATTTTTATTTTGTAAAATAACCCCTATAGAAACGAGAAATAACTGATTTCGAAAAAGGAATAACGTGACTAAAACCATAATTCATCTCTTGGAGTACTTACCGGGTTATTTTGTTGCATGCTCTCTTTCACAATCTCAAGTACTACTTGAAAATAAACCAAAGAATGAATAAAAACCTCTACGGTGTAATAAAGTATCTGAAATATTGAAGCAAAAATTATTCATAAAAGTTTATAAACATTTTGCCTAGCCTTTTTCCATTTAGGTACTGTGTTGATCTTGAGTTCCACTCCAACTAAATATGGCTGGATAGTTGTAATCGTATTATGCATATCTGAAGTCCACAATCAAGGTACTGGGTAAGACCAGTTGTCAGACATTGTATTCCAGGGATCGTATTCCTAGAAATCTACAAATAACAGCCGGGATTGACTGTTAAACGTGATTTCCAAAATAAGCGGGGTTTCCGGAATCCCTCTGCATCGATCTATTAGTGAAATTTTGGGGAACCGATTACTTTTCCGATTTTTTTTTGAGCGAATTTGATTTTACTGAAAACTATTGACCGACGTTTTATTTGCTAAATGCATTATTTGAAATATTTTTAGATCATCGAAGTATCATGACGTGTCATATTATTAGTGTCGAATTATTTTACCGAACTACATTTGGCCGATTTACATTATAACGTTTTTCTGTTGGCCGAAGCATCTTTTGAACTTTTTTCATTTGCCAAATGATTTATTTGCCATTTTCATCACACCGAAACAAGATTTTACAGAATATTTATCACAAATATATAGCCGGTTACTTGGTAGCATTTTCAATTTTAAATTAAAATACCGTCATTAAAAGTCTATATGTTGTGCTACATAGTGACAGAAAAGAATGGCTGCAAAACCGACTTCACGCAGTCTTGTCTGCCTTACCCCTAGAGTGTAATTTAAGCTTGCGCAGGCGTGGAGGGGTGGGGCGGCCCGTGAGCTGAGGAGCAGGTTCAGCTTGCTGGCCGCCCTAGCCGACCAGCCTCAGCCGCGGCAGCGGGCCTTCAAACCATCGGCCACCACTACCACCACTGCTGAGACCCGACGGGACGCTTGCCCACTCCGCTGAGGAGAAAGCAAACTTGTTTGCTTCCTTGTTTGCGGAATCTTCGTCTGGATCCTGGTGACGCGAGGTCCCCTGCTTCTCCTGGTGGATGCGAGTCGAGCATGTCGAACATTCGCATTCATCAGAAGGACGTCCGTAGGGTACTGCGTAACCTAGACGTGAACAAGGCTTGTGGCCTCGACGGGATACCGGCCATTGTTCTGAAAACTTGTGCGCCTGAGTTGTCTTCGATCTTGACACGCCTATTTCGCCTTTCGTTTGAGACTGGAAAAGTGCCGAAGGCTTGGAAGCAAGCTAACGTGCCCAAGTAGGGTAGTCGAGCTGACCCGACGAGTTATAGACCCATCTCGGTAACGTCCATAGTCTTACAGAATATACGCGTGCTGCGCACCTAGAAGTGAATGTGTGTGTGTGTGTGTGTGTGAGTGTGTGTGTGTGTGTGTGTGTGTGTGTGTGTGTGGTCCTTAGTGACCGACAATACTGGTTCCGCCGAAATCGGTCAACTGGGGATCTTCTAGCGTATGCCATTCACATCTGGAGTGAAGCCATAGAGAGCACGGGGAGGCACTAGAGGTCTCCCTTGACATCTCGAAGGCCTTCGACAGGGTCTGGCAAGATAGCCTTATTAGTAAGCTTCCTTCCTTCAGTCTGCCCGCCGGTTTGTGTGATCGGATCGCAGATGTCCTGAGGGATCGGTCTATCTGAGTGGTCATAGATGGCTGCTTGTCTGGACTGCTGAATATTAATGCCGGGGTTCCTCAGGGGTCGGTGCTTTCGGCAACACTGTTCTTGCTGCACATTAATGATCTGCTTAAACCTGATACCTTTGGGTATGCAGACGACAGCACTGTTGCTGAGAGATACGTGTCCGATGCACGAGCTGGTGGGCCGCAGATCCGGTCCCTCCGGGAGGCTATGGTTAGGCGCTTGAATGTGTCCTTACAGACTGTCTCTGAATGGGGTGATGTCAATCTTGTCAATTTCAATGCTGCTAAGACCCAAGCGTGTCTATTTTCCGCCAAAGGAGCCAATTCCACCCAGCTCCATCTTTCCGAGGTGCGACCGTGCCGATAACCGACCAACTTGAGCTTCTTGGGGTTACATTAATATCTACACTCAATTTTGGCCCTTTCATAGAAGCAACAGCTCAAGTGGCTGCAAGGAAGTTGGGGATCCTAGCAAAGGTGAGACGGTACTTCACGCCGGAACAGCTGCTCAAACTCTATCAAGCGTAAGTTTGATCGTGTATGGAATACTGCTCTCATCTTTGGAACGGATCTGCCAGATACCAGCTTGATGCCCTTGAGTCAATTGAGAAACGAACTAACAGGATCATCGGCATTGAGAGGTTCGTCGCGACGAAGCTCCAAAGTCTTGAACATCGACGACGAGTTGCTAGCTTGTCGGTTTTCTACCGGTTGCATTTTGGGGAATGTGCGACGGAATTGCATAATTTAATTCCACCAAGCCCGTTCCATCATCGGACCACAAGACGAACGGCGATGCGCCACCGGTACATGGTGGACATACCTCCATACGTTTTGGGAACACATTCATAATGCGTACAGATAAGGAAAGGAATTCCCTGCCGGAGTCTGTGTTCCCTAATAGCTACAACCTGGGAGTCTTTAAGTGAAAAGTGAATAGGTTACTTCTAGGCAAGCGTGCTCCATCTTCGACCACATCATCGCTTACCATTAGTTGAGATAGTGGTCAAGCGCGTGCCTATCATTAGTAAAAAAAAAAAAAGTGCGACGATAAGCTCGTGTAGGGCCGCCCAAATCCCGCAGCGCGTTGCCGTGACACAAACAATGCTTGCTGCATGTTGCATGCCTGCTTGCATGTAACATGCTTGTTTGCACACTACATGCTTGCGTGCATGCTGCATGCTTGTTTGCATGCAGCCACATGCCTGCTTGCATGATGCATGTTTGCTTGCACGCAGCATGCCTGCTTGCTTGCTGCATGCCTACTTGCACGCTGCATGCCTGCACTTTGGTAAAAAGTTTTTCCACCAAATAAAACGTCGGAGTGACGAAAAAAATCGAATTGATAATAGGTAAATTGATACAGTGGCAGACGTGACTTCGATAAAGTAAAAAAAACAAACGATAATAGTTAAGGGTTTAGGTGAAATGAAATTCCCGACCGACCGTAACCGAAGTTTTGCCTGGGAATGAAACTTGCAGCCTCATATTTAATACTTGCGATTGCCTGCGACTTTACTCGCACTAAAGTAGCTTATAACTGTCTCCAGGGTCCCAACTAAATCTGTACCAATATTTATCAAAATCGGTCAGTTCGTTTTTGTGTGATAGCGTAAAAAACAAACTGGCATTTAAAAAAAAACATTCTGACAGTATATTATCTACATAATTCACAAATATAAGACACTATTAAAATTTATATCACAGTTGTGTACTTACTATTTTCTGAAAACACATCTTGTAGATTTTATAACATTCTAATATATTAACGTAAGCTTCAAACAATTTATTGGTTTCATCTACGTATTCAATCCCATGCGAATCCAGTGCACGAATATTCCACAAAATGACTTTATCTTCCAAAAGTTTCAAGAGACGAATGGCATAAATGTAATTAAAATCAAAACTAACTAAGGAGTAACAACTCAGAACATAAAAGTAAGGCAATCCTATTTTTAAACTGAAAGTGATGAAAATGATGACGAAGAAGCTACCAGCCGATATAACACTGAACCAATTCCAAAAAGTGAAACACTTAGATTTTTTCTTATCATTGAGGAACCTGTGAATCTTTTGAAATACCAAAACAAATGAGACAAAGCTTTCAGTATTGAAAATGCCGCTGATGAAGATCATGACAAGCCCGAGGCTATAGTAACCACAATCAAACAAGGAGAGGACATACTGTACATACAGATGGCCTTCCTTATTATTCTCAATATATAGAATGTAGAGGCGATAAAAAAATGCATAAATAAATGTACCAGTTCCTACCACTGACACAAGATTATGAATAAGGCCAATTGGACCTATAATATTGTTTTTGATGCGATATTTTGGGCAGAACATGAAATTTTGCATCAGATTCAAAGGCAATAGTATCGACTGCACATTTTTGTCCACCACGTTATTCGACATTTCTTTTCGATTTTCCCTAACATCACTTTTGTTCAACATGTCTATTACAATTGTTTTCAGTAACTTTCTTAAACTTGAACTGATCTTATAACAATCGATTGTAAGCTCTATGATTACCTGAAACTCGTTTATATTTCAATAATGCAAAGGCACTCTAAGTGATTAATAATAGTATCGAACAAACTCTTCGTGTTAGATAATTGAATTTCAGCTACTAAAATTCAATACTACATACTAGTGTACATTTCGGGCTTTTTCAGCCTCTAACTAGTGTCATAGTAACAAAATTACAGTTGAGACAGACAGGTTTGCGTGCTTTTAAAATCTCTAAGGGGTTTTTATATAAGGTAGGGGTTGCCCGTCTATGGACAGAGCACGGCTACCGTAGCTTACTCTTGATTAATCGATTCATGCGGCTGGTACTTATAGCCAGGTAACTCTTGCTGTCTTTATTTCAAAATATAAGCTGTTTTTTATTTATTTGTTTAAGGGTTCTCTCTTCATCAAACATCAAATCTTTGTAATCAACGGTTCGCTATGTATTCAAAACTATAAGGTTATCAGGACTGTGCTCTCGTAAGGAAGGCAATCCTGGCTACAATTGACACAAACGAGCAAGCTCGTGCTATAAAATGTTAAAGAAATACCAGACAACTGTTTTAAAATGTCTGTCCTTTATCGATTTATCATAATTGTAGCATTATCTTACTAGACTACTACTAAATGCGAATATTTTGATGGATGGAATGCTGATGAAAAAGCTAGTTTTAAAATAATAGGATAAATAAATGGTAAATATCGAAACGTAGCGTTTAAGATAACGCATTAAGAATACCAAGTTGATATTTTAATTACTGTAACTTTTTAATTTAATGAATTAGCGTCATGCATTAATTTAAATTTAAGTATGTATAAAAGTAAGTACTGCAATGCTGGGCACATTCCGCGATATTTTATTCTTCCTTTTCTTGAAAATTTATAGCCAATCATTTTTAATTCGTTTATTTTCAAAAGTTAAGACAGTGTTTATCAAAAACATTAAAACACTGTACATTATTTTTCAATGCAGATCACTTGTTTCAAAGTTTACATCAAATACTGAGACTATAAATATTACAAAAACGCAAACTGTAGCAGAACGATAATGTAAGTTGTGACAAGGTTGCAGAAATGTAGCAATGTCGCAGCATCCACGACAAATAATCCACACGCACTGAGCTTCTCAAAATGTCCTTGAATTACACGCAACATATTCTTCCACATCCTTTTCGACTGCACTGAAATAAAATATGAAAGCTGTACTGATTGTATTTTAAGCTTCAATTGCAATAGAAAGTTTAAGTTGTACCTATAACAATTTTAGTGGTCTGAAATTAGTGTTCAGATTCGAAAAACAGCCTCTTGACTACTATCGCCAATTTATAGTCGACAAATTTTTAAACCCAATGTCATGGTATTTTTTTTCCTTTTAGGCACATATTATAATAGGTGAGATAGCCAGCCAAGTGCGAGTCGGCCTCCCACACACTTCTTGTATGGGAGGCCTTTTATTTTATTTTTTGTTAGCTTATAGTGTGCCACTTCCGGGCAAAGTCCTCCTCCATACCCTTCCAGACACTCTTCTCCTGCACTGCCTCGAACCAGCCCCTGTGGTGCGTTACTAGATCATCCTGCAAGCGCTTTCCGGGCTGGCCTCGGTGAGACGCCATCCATCCCCTGGCACCCACTGCGTCAAGATTTTTGCCCAGCGATCATCATGCATTTAACCGCATGCATGATGATCGCTGGGCAAAAATCTTGACGTGACCCGCCCAATCCCATTTGAGCCTGACAGCCTTTTTGCCCACGTTTGTGACTCCTGTTTTGGAGCGCAGCGTGGTTTTCCGTACTTTGTCTATTCTTTTCAAACCTAAAATACTGCACTCCATTGCTCTTTGGCATACCCCAAGGCGTATCTTTTGCGACTCGTTGAGTGTAGATCTGAGCACCATAGTTTAGGATGAGTAGGATACACATAGCGACGAGTTTGCGCTTCAGGGACATCGGAACTGTATACCTATTACGGTTATTGGGATACCGCCCTCTGACAGATAGGCGGACGGACGGAGCGCGGAAGTTAAAGAACGGAACCCTAAAAAAGGATAAGTAACAATGACTGTCTGCTTGATGAATCACGCTTTTATTCTAAGCAAGAGCTCTCCAGGTCGATAGTTCAAACCCAAACTGTGTCAGTAAATGATGGCTTAGGCTAAATGCTCTAAGCTCTGGCTCGAATGATTAATACTTACAGTTTTGAGACAATTTAAAAATCACGTTAGTGTGAGCTCTCGTGACTTCTTCGTAAAAATTTTCACAGGTAACACACAACTGCGTTTCCACGAAGAATGCTTTCGACAACAGTAGGATCATACCGACGGCATGGCTTAGTATCATGTATTCTTGGCCCTAAAATAAGTAATTTTAAATAATTTATTAATATAATGATGTGAGGCTACGGTCTATTGAGATTATTGCCAAAACGTGAAGATATCTGAAGATACGATTTACTGATGTTCCCGAATACCAGCAAGTCTTAATTTCAGAGGGTGAAATATAAATGAAATGATAACTGCTAACGTAATAATCATGAAGGCGCGAATTAAACTGACGAATAAATACTTACAAAATGCGTTGTTGACCATAATATAAGAATTTCAGCATAAAACAAAGATTGTATAAAGGTTGTTATGTAGTGACAGACAATCTACAACAAATATAATCGATTTATATTTAAAAATTGTTAAACTGCTTTAATAAAGACAACAACACCAGGAAGCCTGAATCAATAGCGGTTACGAGCAGCATGAACATCAACGATACCAACAGAAATAACTAAATTGACTTAGGCATGGTAACAAAATTAATCTGAGAAGAACAACGGAGGAGTTACGTATAGGATTTAGAAAAAACTTCATTTCCAATTTTCACTATATCAAGTAGAAGACAGTGAAAGGCACGGAGACGTTTACAATTGAAATATGCTAGATTGTTAAACACCACAGATTATAACCACTTATCACTTTAAAAAAGACTGAAATAAAAACATATTATTTACTATAAATCCAGATGAATTTTGTATAAGACTCCAAGCTTCGGTTACAGACTCTAATGCATTATTCATCTCTTCCAATGCTGTTTCATTGTCCACTGTTATCTCATCATCGTTAACTTTCTCAAAATGTGTTTTTTTTATAATAGAGGTCCAAATTTTAGTTTGGTAAGATAACATTTTAATTGTTATCGTAATTTGTACTAATTCAATATCTAGAAGTGCAGATGTTGATACAAATATACCTCTCATGAATGACCAGTTCATATCGTATGCCATTTTGAAAAATACTAGAGCAATACAGTTTAATAAGATAAAAACAATTGACACCCATGTAGAAATCTTCATTTTCCTCATATCTTTGCTATTACTGAAAAGACTTTTATTAAGATTGTTCAAAATTACTAGCAAACGCACACTTTTGCCACTAAAGTATAAATTAATGAAACACACAGTTGCAAAATTGAATGCATATTGGAAATAAATTAAATAGTAGGCCCATTTAAATGGCTGACCAAAATGGGTGAATGTCATGACCAAACCGTAAAAACAAGTCAAAAGACAGTTAATCAATATAGCCCACATGATGTTTTTTCCTGTTATAATTTCCACAACATTACCATAGATATTATATTTTCGCACACATAACATAGTATTAATGTAGTAAAAAGGATAGAAGACATCCAGAAAAACATCATTTAACGCTACTTTCCTTGTAGACTTCATAATGTTATTTTATGAAAAACACAGAACTTTTCAGACGTCCTACTTCAGACTAGTGAGAAATTAATGGTTGTTATACCAACTGATAATATTATGTTTGATGTCACTAGACTAATATCGTTAGAGCAATTTTAAGTGTGTACTGACAAGGTAGCCGGGCTATGTACTGTTTAATAAGTGTGCCTATTTTTATGTTGGGTTCGATTTCCAACAGTTATATTGGCCATGCTGATGAACAGAACTGGTTGTTGTGGCGACACTTGGGGGAGGCCTATGTCCAGCAGTGGACGTCTTTCGGCTGATATGATGTTGATGAGAATATTAGCCGTATTTATGGAAATTGAAGCTCCTTCTCCTCTACAGCATTAATTTGACTAACTATGTTGGAATCGGTTTCCAGTCTAACGGGATGAAGCTAAAAACCAGCATTTTAATGCTGCGGACACGAACCTAGTTCTACTCTAAAACTCTACTCTAGAACTCAGTCGCGGGCATAATGATACATCTCTGCATTTGAACGCGCGCGCGCACGCGCGATGAATAATTAACGGCCCGCGCCGCCCGCCGCGCCACTTAGTTCTTACCCACGGCCTAATGCGACCCAAGCTGGCGTCCACAATCCAGCTACAAGCCTACATCTATTGTGCATGTCGAAGATGGTACAACTCTCTAGGTTTCATCAGCCAGAATATTGGAACCACAGTGGGAAGAGTTGGTTATTGCGCAATAAAAAAACTATTTGTTTTTAAATCAAATTATAATTCACACTCAAGGTCACAATAACAATATTCTCAGACATTGGGTACATTGAAACACGTGGCGGTTTCTAGACGAGTTCATTGCTCAATCGCCTCCAGTAGACTGAGCTTAAGCTCGGTAGAGCTCAACATTCTAGACTCCATCAAACGTCACTAAATGGCGTTGGCGTCCCGATTGTTTAATCGACTAAAGTATTTCCGACATGCATGTATATCATTGGTAGATGTACTAAATCTACAACCTCAACATCGTCATCATCAATTTGACAGTGACGAATATAATATGATGAATTGCTTTTTGATTCTGCTAAAGTGGCCATCTTAGACGCCCAGGTCATTGGTCCACTTTATTGGAGGCCCGCGACCTATGCGGAGTAAAACATTTAACCATTTCATTAATTGAATAACCATGGGCCGAATGTTATTTGCTTCCGTTGTTTGTCAATTTCTTAAATTAAATTAAATAATTAAATTGACTAGTGGACAAGGAAAACAGCTTGCCGTGTATTCTAGGATATGCAGGATACGCAGTGTAGGGCTCCGGTGTTGCACGTCACAAATGCCGTGGCATTTGTACGATTTTTTTTCTAAGTACATTGGATAAGATGGTCGACTATTACTCGATAACTTATAAAGCCTACTTAGCTGTAATAGTTTTTGTTTTAATTTGTTAAATATGCTCCTGCCCTGATTTTTTTCACGTCTCTGAAAACAAGCGTTTAGCTGGCAGAGGGGGGACACTTGACTCTAACAAAAATTAGCACTTTAAAGATTAATATTTCGCAAACGGCTCTTTGTGCGAGGGGCGGTAACAGTTTTCCGCAGCACTAAGTTCTGCTGCGCGCGTAGGATTAAAAACCCGGCCAAGTGCGAGTCGGACTCTCACACTACGGGTTCCGTACAATAAAACTTAATTTTTATTATTTGTTGTTATAGCGGTAATAGAAATACACAATCTGTAAAAAAATCAACTGTCTACCTATTACGGTTCTTGAGAAACAGCCCGCTGACAGACGGATGAACGGACGGACGGACGGACGTACGGACGGATGGACGGACAGCGGAGGCATAAAAATAGGGTTCCGTTGATTACTCTTTGGGTACGGGACCCTAAAAATGGTTTTCGCACACCCTCAATATTCTTAAACGACATGACAAATATCCAACAACACCTCACACAATGGGATAGATGTTAAAAAAATTCATTGTCACTTTACTGTGTAGGGGTTCCTAATTTTTTTTCGGATTTAATTTTACCACTTTGTTGGCGTGGTTTAATATGCCCAATTCCAACTTTCTAGTGCTAAGCGTCTCCGAGCTAAACCGCAAATAGACAGGTAAAAGACCGACAGACGGACATGATAAAACTGGGTGCCCTGTTATCAAAATGTGAAAAATAATTGAAATGTACCACAGCTTGTCGGTGGTCTTAGATTGTAACAGAATACAATAGTGATATTTGATCTTCCTTTAAAACCACTAGTCATCGGCGATCTACAAAGGTAAGGAAGGTAAAAAGATATACCACACTTGAATGTTAATTATACTATAGTAGCAAGTCTCGAAATCTATACATATAATAAAATAGTAAATCTTGAGGTGTATGTTTCCAAATGAACTACTGAACCGATTTTATGCAAATTTTGCATAAATAAACCTTATAGGTACGGTCAGGTTATAGGCTATATTTTATTACGCTATGTGCTTTGGAAGATGAGTAATATTGAAAAATGTCTGCTGTGAACGAGAATTAGTTCATGGTTCAAATCTCACCAACAGATATTATTATTTTTGTATTTATTTTTTCTGTTGAACTGTATTTTTACAGCACAATATTGTCAAGATAAAATGGGTTTTTTCGTACTTAAAATAAAATTTCAACTTTTATTCCACATTTTCCCAAACTGTTAAGTGAGGAATTGTTATAAGAAGCCACAACAGATTTCAATATCGTAGATACGAACCTAACCAATAACCTTAACAATGTTTATCATCACGCTATACTTTCAAAAAGCTGAGCAGCGAAAACCCGTGACATAAATAAGATCGGCTATTTCAATCTATCGGCAACAGTAGAGATGAAAATCGGTTAAAAAACTGCCTGCTGAAAGAGGTGGTATGGGTTCAAATCTCAATAATCGTAATTTTTTAATGGATATATTTAACGAATGCGTTTCCTTACTTTTATGATTCCTATTTTAACTAATATTTTCAAATATCTATACAAAGATCATGGTCTATACTACCACAAAAATGCCAAAATTCGAGTACCTAGGGGTTATCAAAAAAAGCTATAGAAAACAGAAAGAACATTTTTATTTTTTTTGTCTGTCTGTCTGTCTGTACACGCAAATCTCCGAAAATACTGAACAGATTTTATTGGGGTGTTCAAAAATAGATTAAGTTTTTTTCTGAACAACATGTAGTCTTAGTTTCATTAAAATTGGTGGCTGGAAAAAAAAGTTGATCATCCGATTAATTTTTATGATTTCTATTTAGGTATCTAATTTCTATAAAACTTTGCAAAGTCACATACATCCAACAAACTGTTTTCTGTTTGGTTTCAAAACTGTTCAATTCCCAGTGAGCGTATGAAACGCTTCACTCTCCAGTGGATCAAGGGGAACTATAAATCCCTAGGCAATAACGCCATGGACGAACTCGCGAAGAGAGGTTTCGAGGTGGTAGTGCTGGACCCGTACCCACTCCCCCTCCTACCTTTTCCATAGTTTCGTACATGCATTTGCCAGAGATCAACTAAACTTCGTGACAACAAATGGTCATGAACTACAAATTGCCGGCAGTCAAAACTGGCAACGTTAAGCTTATACACGCGACTAACTAAACGACTTCTCAGATCAAGTAGAAATATCCTCCGAATAATAATAGGTATAATTACGGGTTATTGCTCCCTAAAAACATCTATTCAACATAGGCGCCGTAGTCAGCCCAATTTTCAGAGGTTGCTTCGAACCGAGGAATCAGTAGAAGTCTTTTTTTTACTATTGGTAGGCACGCGTTTGACCACTATCTCACCTGTTGGTAAGCGATGATGTGGTCGAAGATATAGCACGCCTGCCTAGAAGTAACCTATTCACTCTTGACTTAAAGACTCCCAGGTTGTAGCTATCAGCAAACACAGACTCCGGCAGGGAATTCACTCCTTAGCTGTACGCACTACGAATGTGTTCCCATAACGTTTTATGCGCGTGGGTGAGATGTCCACCATGTATCGGTGGCGCATCGCCGTAATGCCCTTTGCGTTGCAGGACCGCGATGGGAACAAATTTCGTAACGTGTTAACAACCCTCGCAACTTTCATTATCATTATGCTTAGAAAGCGTTTCTCATTACAAGAAATTACTAGGGCTGGAACAGAAGAGCATTGGGAACAGAAAAGGTGAAACAGCCAGTGCCATGCATAATACTCTTCCAAATTCCTAAATCAAGCTTTGCTAGATCTTGATAGCTCGTATATATCTTATCTTACCAAGCTACAATATTTTACTTTCCGACATACTCGCGAACGAAGTCGCAGAGTACAGCTAGTAGTGCTATAAAATCTGTAAATAGGAAAACAAATGTTAATATAGAAGGTAAAAATTACGAAATTCACGCAACGAAGTCACCAGCAAAGTGTTTGTTTTAACACAATACTAGCTTTTGCCCGCGTCTTCGTACGCGCATATCCCGTTTTTTCCCGTTGCCGTTAGAATTTCGGTAAATTCTCTTTTAGTGCCCCTTACACTCCCCAAGGAACCTACATGCCAAATTTTAGCTATCTACGACCAGTAGTTTCGTGAGCGTCAGGATGACTGGTCGTATGTATCGGTTCGGGTCAAGCTGGTGACCAAAAATTGCTACCTATTTGCTACTTTTTATTACCTGTCGTCAAATAATTGCTACCTCACTTGGAAACATAATAAAGGGATTTCAAAATGACCAGCCATTCTGACATCAGGATGGCTGGTCAACTCTCCATTCGTGTGAAATATACAAACTCCTGTTATTAATATTACATGAGTAATTACTACGAGGGTGGATTGAAAAGTTCGCGGCCTAACACATAAATACTTAAACTATTTTAATGTAACTTACCTCATTCGATTAGTTTACTCCCTGATTGTCAAATTGTAAAATTCTATCGCAATAGCATTAACTGTATTTAAATTAGACTGAATTTTGTAAGCCTTTGTGCAGCGTTTTTAAAGAATGGAGAACATTGAGCAACGTGCGGTCATCAAATACCTGTTTAAAAAAAAATACTCCAAAAGAGATTCACGAAGATATGTCTACAACATTGGGGGAATCTGCTCCGTCGTATACGACTGTGAAAAAGTGGGTTGCTGAATTCAAACGCGGACGAGAGAGTATTGAAGATGACCCTTGCTCTGGCCGGTCTATGACGTCTACGACTGAAGAAAACATCGGATCTGATATTGACAGATCGGAGATTGACCATCAGGGAGATTGCAGACACTATTGGCATCTCGTACGAACGAACACAAAACATCATAGTCAATGAACTTGGATTTTCTAAGGTAACTGCGCGGTGGGTGCCCAGATTGCCTTGATTGATCCACAAGATTTTTTGACCAGATTTGTAACAATGGATGAAACTTGGGTACACCACTACACCCCAGAGTCAAAACAGCAATCCAAGCAGTGGAAAAAACCTGATGAACCGACTCCAAAAAAAGCCAAAACAATTTTGTCAGCTGGCAAGGTGATGGCGTCAGTTTTTTGGGATACTAAGGGTGTCATCATGGTGGACTACCTTGCAAAAGGTGAAACTATAAACTCGGCTTGTTACTGCACCCTCTTACGTCGCTTGCGTGAAACAATCAAAGATAGAAGGCCAGGATTACTCAGCAAGAAAGTGTTGTTTCATCAGGATAATGCACGCGTTCACACGTCTGTTGAATCTATGGCTCAAATTCGTGATTGTGGCTTTGAATTACTGCCCCATCCCGCTTATTCCCCTGATTTGGCACCTTCAGACTTTCATTTATTCCCAAACCTACAAAAACATCTTGGAGGTCAAAAATTTTCATCAAATGAGGAGGTCTAAGCTGCGGTGGGTGACTTTTTTGAAGGCCTTGAAGAAACTTTTTTTATGACCGGCATACAGGTGTTGGAAAACAGATGGAAGAAGTGCATAGAGTTAAGTGGAGATTACGTGGAAAAATAAAATTACTTTTGCTTATATTTTATATTGTTTTCTTGCTGAGGCCGCGAACTTTTCAATCCACCCTCGTATTTAAACAGGGCATGCGATGAGCACAGAGGTACTTGAACAATGATCATAGGCGATTATAATGCCAAGCTTGACTAGACGCAGTCTGCGTCTGGAATCACGGAGCGGCTGCGTGTCACCTGCTTCGCCAGCGGTCGCGGTGCAAATACAACCAAGTTCAAGTGTTTTATCGCGACCTGACTACGTCGGTGAAGATTATGATGATGACGGAGCTACATCCGTGAGTACCCAATGCAATGAGCGATTGAAAAGCGCTTTGGAGGATGCTTTCCGAGAGTATCGCTCCATACCGCCAGAGCTTAGCCATGCATAATCAAATAGGGCGCTGGTGTGTGCTCTAGATTCGCAGCTAGCAAGTTATTTTGATAGAAAGAAATAAAAGAAAGAAAAATCGTTTATTTGCGCCAAGCATGACGCATACCAAAAAAAAATAGAAATACCGACTAGACTTTGCCGATACCCACTCGATCTTGTACTGTGCGGCTGCAGCGGCATGTCGTGTAGCCCATGTCAAATTTCCTAGCAGTGACAGAGTTACACGACCAGCTGTACCAGCTTGGCAGTGCAGGATCAAGCGTCGTATCGGTGAGGCTAGAGCACTATCGGCAAACTTATCTGCTTCAGGGAGGGCAATACTCGCCACAGTGCGTCACGTAGCGTATCGACTTCCTGAAACAGAAAATCTATGCATGGGCTAACCGTATACGTCGGTACAAGCGGCGAGTGGAGCGATATACTCAGAATCGCACATTCCAAAGGAATGAAAGGTGGGTTCATAGGGCTAGGGAGCGACCGGACCAAGGCATGATTGATACGTGCCTACCGGATGATGGTCGGTGCCAGTCAGCCACACCGAGGGTGATTGAACTCGAGAGGTCGAACGTGCGTGCGATCCGATACCAGAAATGGGGGCAATTACCATCAGCCCCCAAAATGTAGCTCGTACAGTTCGTCCGTTGCCTAATAGGGAACATGCAATATTTCCATTTTTGCTTTAATTTTAAAGAACTCCATCTAGAATAGACCACCACATAAATAAGAAATGAAAACGCTTTAATTTATTGCCAAAATTGCGTTTTTAAACCGACCGTTTAAAGGTTCGCGCGAAAACGGTCGATGACGTCACTCGTGTCTATCACTGGTCAAGAACTGTCCTAACTCAAAGATATAAGGTCGCCTTTTCGTTAGCATAACAGCAGATACGTCACTAAATGCTGATTGTTGTTTTTAAATACGTTCCGTTTCACGTTACTTTAATTCATTATTTTTGTTAAAAATCGATATTAACCAAAATTGCGTAAAACGTTGCTATGGCCTTTGTTTTATACTTTTTTATCATTTTATTCACAACATTCATATAAATTCTGTATTTGCATCTTCCCTATTGGAAATCCCCAGGACCGGACGGGCTGCACAACTTTTGGATTAAATAGTTTCAAAGATCGCCTGCTCGCTTGGCATCCCAATTCCAGTCTGCCTTAGAGTCAGGGTCACTGCCCCAGTTCCTAACTACTGGATTAACCCACCTGCTCCATAAATCAGGAAGTACTGCGAAACCTAAAAATTATAGGCCGATCACGTGTTTACCGACGGTCTATAAAAATCTTACATCAATTTGAACCATCATGTTGATAGTAATTCAATTATTTCTGCCTCTCAGAATGGATGTAGGAACGGGTCCCGCGGTACTAAGGAGCTGCGCCTTATCAACATTGCCATTAGCAATGCCAAAATTATGAAAACCCTTATGAAACCTCAAAATACAATACTTAGGCATTTAAATTTTTGGTCACTATATTATTATCATCTATAGGAATACTCATTTTTGTACGAATAAGGGAAGAAGTCACAGAGTTTTAAATCTTGAAATTACATTTTACACCGTGGCTACGGCCACCCCACCAATGGCATTGTATATCTCGTAAACTACTATAGTACTAAATTTTGATTTTGGGTACTAATTTTATCTATTTTATAACCTTTATTAAACAATCTTACACATAGTTCTTAAAGTAACTATAACTAATAATCAGTTAAAATAAGGTTGGTTAGTTACCGTTGGTTACACTCCGGGTACGGAACTCTATAAAAGATCCAAAAATTAATGTCAAGTCAATTCTTAAAATAAAATAATATTTCCATCATGCTTTACAACGCCAACGTTCAGGTGAGGCGCTTGCTTTATCTGGAGATCTTCTCTTCTAGATATTGAATATATTCCACCCCAAGGTGGTGGAAACATGGACCATTATAAAGCTCACTGAAAACGAGGTTCTGTATGGGAGTGTTAAGATGATCAAAATATAAAAAGTTATAGAAAAATGATTTTACACTGTACATTGTTCTCAAAAAAGCTCAATGATTATTACTGATACCACTATATAAAAATAAAATAACGTATTTGTTAGGTAACGTGCTTATTAATCATCTACAATAACCAATTATTTTTTGTTATTTCATCGTAAAAGTTTATTCTTATTTTAAAAGCCATACCTTTACTTTATCAAAGCTTTTCCATTTATACCAATGATGACAAAACTTTTCGAGTTTGTTTGTTTTGGTTATTATAAAAATTTACAGAGTTTAAAAAACTTGAATGTTGTTCTTTAAAACTTTGTTTATTTTTCCAACTACAGCTTGTAGGTAAGAATATATTTATATGTTAAATTAGCGTAATGGCAAGGTGTGTATTCCAATAAAAAGAATCAATTTTATAATTGTTTTAATTGCTTTATTTCAATACTCACAGTCCATTCCCTGTAAAAATTTCAAATGATCATAACTTTTTACTTGCTAAAGCTAAATGGTGGAAATTGAAACGTGAGGGTAGCAATCAGGTAGTAATTACTCAAGTAATAATAATAACAGGAATTTGTATAGTTCACACAAACGGAGAGTTGACCAGCCATCCTGATATCAGAATGGCTAGTCATTTTGAAATCCCTTTTTCTTATTTCTAAGTGAGTTAGCAATTATTTGACGACAGGTAGTAAAAAGTAGCAAATGGGTAGCAATTTTTGGTCACTAGCTTGACGCGAACCGATACAGACGACCAATCATCCTGACGCTCACGTAGTTTCGGCTGTGCGTTGTCTGTCAGTCACTCACTCAGAAACGGAAGAAATTTATAGGATAACTAACTTTTGTCTGCAACATCATCCGCGCAAATCCCGTTTTTTTACTTTCCCGTAAGATTTTTTGAGATATTCTCTTAGTACTCTCCTACACTCCCCAACATGCTATATTTCAACTTTTTACGACCAGTAGTTTCGGCTGTACTTTGTCTGTCAGTCACTCAATCAGTAACGGAGGACTTTTAACATCTTCATCATCCTCTGCCTAGCCTTTTCCCAACTATATTGGAGTCGGCGTCCAGTCAAGCCGGATTTAGCTGAATAACGGAAACGGAAAACTTTTATATATTAGGATAATTCGACGATTATGAATAACTATTTCTTAAGCGCTGATATGACTAATACATCAAATTGGAAAGTTATTTCTGTAATGGATCTTTTGATAGTATTTTAATTCATTTCCATCGCTAGCGGCGACTAGAAAACACGGAAAATGCTTCATAGACATGAAATTATTCCGATTCCCATATCGCAAGCGCTCCCCAATAACAAACTGGATGAAGAAGTTCAAAAGATTGCGTTTTCTTTGAATTTTGTGTTCCATCTATTTTTTTCGTCAAAATATCGCATCCATGATGATTATATTTATCCAAATGGAAATAAATATTTATTTCTGTCATTTTGCTATGTGTTGTTTATAAATTCATTGTCAATACAAAGAATTCGTAACATGGACTTTTTACGATTGGATTTAGATAAAGAACATTTCGGTAATTGCATCGCAGTGATCGTCAGTTTACTTTTGTTCATTGCTTACTCAATCGGCTTCACGACGATGTTCGTTTTGGACATTGTGCATAAGCACAACAACGTCTCTTTTATCTTGAAGATTCAAACCATTCATAGAGCCATTCATTCTAGTAAGAACATCCGGAGTTATATTTTTTGGAACTGGATCTCTCTGATCGCTCTCCTACTGTGTGATATTTTTATATGTGTCTTGCATTTTATTGCAACAATCAATTTTTCTTATTTTGGCAAAGTCATACTAGACTTGTTTTGTGATTTAATGCTCATCAGATTTGAAGTTAATTTAGTGATTGCCATCCGATTTATTATACTCTTGAGAAAATATCTCGAAGAGTGGATTCATGAAGTTCTCATGATGAATGAAGAACCGGACGATGAAGAACACTGCCACTTACTTCTTGAGAAATATCAATATATTTTAGAAGCTTACAATCTATATAAAAACATTTTTCAAGTATTGGTTAGTACTGCTGTTCTTTTGTTTTAATTTATTTATGAACAGGACTCTTAAAAAATGTTACACCAGTTCCATCGTAACCATTGTTGTAGTTGACGTCTATTCTAATTGTGTTTAGGATGTCTTTTTATTTAATCTTACTTTTAAAAACTAGAAGCAAATGATTCATTTATATTTTCAGATACTGTTTCAAATACTACAAGCATTTTTCCGTTCTATATCTGTGTTCGATTTGTTTCTAACTCAACTGAGATCACTCACAGAATCACAACTGAAAACGTTATCGGAAGGCCAAGTAAGTTTATGTAAAACGATTTCACAATTAATCAGATTGTACACGAAAAAGATGGCAAAATGAGCAAGACAAAATTAACAATCAAAATGGTCCACAATTCCACAAAAGCGCTGGACCTAAACAGCTAGAAGTTAAGAAATTCAAAGTAGGATAATAAAAAATAGGCTGACAGTATCCAGTAGGAATCAATACAGACAAATAAGAAATGCACAAAACGCACCGCATGCAGCAAGTAAAGTGCCCATTACTGGCATCATTGACTTAAGGTGGAAGCACCAGGGTAGCCCGCGAAATTCAAATATTTTTTTATGTTTTTTTGCCAAATGGTTGGTATGGTATTTCATGAAAAAGACATTAAATTGGGTTTCATGAACTGAGAGGTCTATATTGATGATTAAAATGGTTATAATTCTTTAGATAAATACGTGTTACGGCCACGAATCATATTTTGTTCAACATACTGCTTCACACTGACTGGCAAATTGCAAAAATCATAAAAATATTTTTATTTCGAGGGCTACCCTGGCGTTTCCACTTTAATCCAGTGCTGGATTAGCCACGTCGCAAGAGTAGCAAATGTTATGGGCTCCGCACTTGGACTTAAATAACATGTCGCTGAAATACAGAGCCATGGCTCCGTTCCACATACGAGTCCTCCATGCTTTGCGATAGCGATTTTGAGCGTATGTATGTATTTTCCCAACCTGTATAATATGTACGTTACTAATTTTGTTTATTTTTATGGTATGGGTCATAATTTTGGGCGAAATTAAGTACCTGCTCGAAAATCACTTTCTTTCAAGCTACCACACCGTGTGAAATCTAAGCAGCCCTATATCCGGTCCATATAGACAGTGTAGGCAAAACAAAACGAAACGAAAACAAAAGTATTTGGGGGATGCTTAAAGGCCACACGGGAAGCGGAAATAATAGAGGGAGAGCTGGCATGGGTTTTGAACCATCATATTCATGGCAAAAAGTTGATAGCTCGGTAGGTGCGGCTTGCTGAAACAAATATAAGCTTACAACCCTAATCTCTTAAAAGTTAGAATGAACAGGCTCCTTCTGGGTAAGCTCGCTCTATCATAGATTTTGTCTTGATCATCTCTGACATAAACTAGAGTCAAGAGCAAACCCATAGCAAATAAAAAAAATATAATACAACTTTTCAAATACTGTATGACGATAACGAGGAGATCAATAAATATATAACGCGTAAAAGTCGTGGCGACGCTTGGGAGGGAATTGGGGCGTCTGTCACCAATATGATAATTAAAGTAATAAACTTAACTTTCCAGGTCACGATCTCATATCTAATGATTACTTCATACATTGTAAGGAGTATATCTTTTGTAGTGATACAAAGTATTGCCTGTGAAAAGTTCTATATAATTGCGCATGAAGCTGAAGCCACTTGTATACAGATTATGATGAACAGGAACTATTCAAGTAAGAATGAATCAAGAAAACCAAGGCGATTGATGCTCTTCAAAATAACGTAACCTTGAATAAACTCCATTAAAAATATGTAATCTTTTCTTACAGACAGTCAGAAACATTTTTGCATGAACGTGATACTGGCAACTCGATCGTTCAGTAAGATGACCGCGTGTGGCCTGTTTTGTGTGGATGCGGGGCTTGCAATCGGTTTGATAGGCGGTATAATCAATTACGTTATTGTGCTCTTGCAGTTTTTGATTCTGTAAAATCTTTGGTTTTCAAATAAATTAAAGCAGTTGAAACCAAAAAGGCAGTTTTTATTTAACCACTTACTCGAAAATGAAGTTATTCTGGAGAGAGAGCCAGGAAGCTACGAACCGAAAAGTACTGCGTAGATTGCACTCCGACAGAATAGACCGAGTTCAGGTCTTGGTTGCAAGAAATCACTTGATGCGAAATTTTTGATTCAATATTCTTGAAACAACACATGCGTGATTGGGAACACTGCTTTTCTTAAGCCCATATTCTTTGTATCGCAGCTACGGGATCCAAAAAGTCAAAGTTTAAGGCACTTGTCTCATTATGACAAGTAGCTATCGACTATTTACTCGTTGAGGAAAGTCACAAAAGATCTCGTGTGAGTAAAAGAGACACATAGGTACATTCATAGTCGATAGCTGGCTGTTCATACTGCCGGCGAGCTGCTCTTACCACTAGTTGATCGCAGCGACAAGAGCTATTAAAGATTGTACTCGCTCAGCGACACTCGCTCGGCGATGCTGCGGTAATTTCTACATATAGTGCAGGCCGGAGCGAGTATTGCGAGTAAAAGCCCGTCGGACTAAAGCACTCGCTGAAAGCCGCACATCAAAACTATCGAAAATTTTCACTCGCTACTCGCTGATCGCCAACTGTTTCGAGTTTGAAGATTTACTCGCTACTCGCTGATCGTCGGTGGTGAAACAAGTGCCTTAAGGTAAATGTCTCACCGCACTGTGGCCATAGTAATTACCGCAGTTTGGTTGTTCTGACCGCCAAGCGAGCATCGCCGAGCGAGTGTCGCTGAGCAAGTACAATCGTTAATAGCTCTTGTCGCTGCGATCAACTACAGGTAAGAGCCGTTTGACGACAAGGTTAAAGCATGAGTCAAAGATTTTAGATTCAGGTCAGACAACTGTGCTGGTCAAAACCGCAATCGCATTGTTTTTTTATGTACCTATATAAGTAAAATAGCGACAGATTTAAGGTATATGTCCCATCGATGATGATTATTAAATTTTACTAATTAAGTCGATAGATAGTTAATTAAGCTGAGGTAACTTCTTAATAAAACTGTAATGATAATTAAATACTAGCTACCTATTGCATTGCTAGACAGATGTTTAGGCTGAGGCACATGCTTAAAATTAAAATTGT
Organism: Lacanobia oleracea; assembly: GCA_950371165.1. Classification (NCBI taxonomy): domain Eukaryota; kingdom Metazoa; phylum Arthropoda; class Insecta; order Lepidoptera; family Noctuidae; genus Lacanobia; species Lacanobia oleracea. The sequence continues at coordinate 24,856,051 of OX493395.1, forward strand.
TAATTAATAATATTATCTATACAACAGTAATTTTTTATGTTCCGTTCCGACTTCAGTGAGACTATAGGTACCTATTATTTAGATGCTCAGAAGATTGTTTAATTAATAAAACACAAACCTGATCATTTTATTTAAAGACATGTCTTTTTACATTACAAGAACTATAGTCCTACCCCAAATAACTAAAACCACGTATAAAGTGATATGTCTTCATTGAAGTACTTTTTATATCCATGGGTGACGATTTCAGGATGTTTAACGTATTGATTTAAAAATAGTAATATAATCCTACAATTTCATTTTTTTTTTTTTAATTCTATATCAGACACTGCTTTTTTGTTTCCTGCGTATAAAAAGGTATCATCGACATAACTGACATACTTCTATTTTATTATCGTCGGAGAAACGGTCATGTATCAGTTTTTCCAAGAAAACGTAAATAAATAAAATATAAGTAAATCTATACTAATATATAAAGCTGAAGAGTTTGTTTGTTTACTTGAACGCGCTAATCTCTGGTCCGATTTGAAAAATTCTTTCAGTGTTAGATAGCCCATTTATCGAGGAAGGCTATAAGGCTAACTATCATCACGCCAAGACCAATACGAGCGGAGCAGACATGAAAATTGTGGCGAGGGTCAACTATTAGCATTATAAAGCTCTTAAAACTGTTAAAATATTATTGGTCATAGAATTATTTCTAGGGTGTGTTGGGCGCAAATTACGCTCTCCTGTAAACCTCGGTAGGAACCGTCGGTATGTGTATCTTTTACTCATATGAGATCTATATCTCCGGTCCCTTTCCTCTGCGAGAAAATGGTTAATAGCTACTCGCTTCCTCGCTGGCAGTGAGACAAATGCCTAAGAGAGGGGTCTCCAAGGTCGATGAAAAATGAAAACTCCCGCAGGGTTCTATTCTTTGCCCATTTTTGTTTTAAAGTAGATAATCTAATTTTAAATGTAAGTGTAATACATGGAAAAGCTAAAAAGAACATTGTATCAAAAACAGCATACAATACTGGTGTTTATAAATGACTCACTTGGCCTTGAAAAACAAAACACGATGGTCTTATACAGGACATCGTAACGCAAACTTCGCGAAAAGGCTACACCTGATGCCACTAATCAAATTGTGGAAGTCATTAATCTCGCTAATGATCGGTTACAGAAATTGTCATTTTCGAACGCGCAATGTATTGTGAACAACGCGATCCAAACGCGCGAGAGCGTTGTACGGAGTACGTACCTACACTTCTTGAACACACTCAAAGCTGCGACGCCGCCCGAGCTTCTGTCGTTAAATGTACTTACCTAAGAATATCGCCTACCTATCGCCGACCACAATTTCACATAAAATCATTTTTAATCACTCAGAAATACCTACGGTATCTAATGATGGTAGGAACATGTTTATGCAGAATTCAAGAGAAGAAAAGAATCGACAAGCTATGTCTTTAGTCTCATAAAATCACGATTCCGACAAGGATTTATAAGATAATAAAAAAGAAAACTTGTAAGTAGGTACCTACATTGAGATCCGTTCACGTAGGTATAAACTAATGAACTATCTAAGTCACTTTGATTGTACCTACCAATATCGCCTTTCGCCGACAACAATAATACCTATCATTTTTATCACTCAGAAATACTAACCTGCTGATGGTAAGAACTTGTTTTTGAAGAAAAAAGAGAAGGAGCCATAAGATTAATCTCTTAAAATAATGATTCAGATAAGGATTGATTATAAAAAATAAGCTTGAAGTACCTACATTGAGATCCGGTATCGTAGGTAACTACTGAACCGCCTCACTCACTTAGAAAGTACCTAAGTACCGACGAATAACACCCGTAGCCGACAACAACTGACATGTTTACGCAGAAGTTAAGGAGTCATAAGCTTAAGCATGTTCCACAATGATGTACTTACCGAATCCAATGTCCAATCCAAGGTGACCTTGGTTGGAGCTTGGTTTCCATCCGCGAATTTTGTACCTATGAATTCACCCAAACAAGGTCACCTTGGATGGGTCGCTGGAATACATCCTTGTGGAACATGCCCTCTTAAAATCACGAACGCGATTCTGATAAGAATTGATAACAAAGCAAAGCCGGCCATGTTCGAGTCGGACTCTCAAACAAAGGGTTCTGTAAGTACCATAACTCAAAAAACCCGCTTCTTGTATGCGAGCCTCCGTAAATTACCTAGTCCTATGGACGGACGGACAGCGGAGGCTTAGTAATAGGGTTTCGTTGGTTACGCTTCGGCCTACCTACTTTGAGATCCGATAATGTAAGTACCTACTACTAACTCACCTTAAGGTCGCTCACCCCTGGGTTCGAAGTGGCCGCCGCCAGCACGCTCGCATATCTGAGCACGGCACAGAGTTTCAACGTGGACACGGAGCAGAAACTTTGGGTCCTGAGCACACTCCTCACGCAACGTCGCAAACACATGCACAACGCGATTCCTCATCTCGGCTGCGGAAGCGCACTCGGACACAAACACTTTGTCCTTGACGTAACCACAAAGAAAAAATCGAATGGGGTCGAGTCTGGTGAGTTTTTTTTTTTTTTTTTTTTTTGTCGATGGCCACTCGCAGTTATCAACCCTAGAGGGTTGTCAATTGTGTTGTTATTAGCTGTGGTACCACTACTAAAGAAATACACTACTTCTTAAAAGATCATTAAGTGAGTGATGAATGATGCCATCAGAATAAGTAGCACATCATTATGATAAAGTGCCCACCTTCTAACAATAACGCGCTCGGGCTGTTTTAGACACTCTTCATTATTAAAATTCGACCCAAGTCATTCGTCTTCGACTATCGGGCAATAAAAAATTTCAAGTCATCTACTTAGAAATGTCATGTTTTTCATGACATTTCTAACGCAATTTAGATATTTGTGCCTGCTAATCATCATCTAATGTTGCTGAGCTGATGATGGAAGTTATAAGTCAGGATCTGATGATGGGATCCCATGAAAAATATTTGTTCAGCGATATTTTCGCCAATTGCTAACCGATTTGGATGATTCTTTTTTGCCTGGAAGAATATTTTTCCGGACTGGTCTCATTTTAATTTGGTGAAGATCTGATAAAGAACTTCGGAGGTAGGCAACGGAACTCATCAATCAATGATAGCAAATGGATCGGGATTTCTGAAATTGCATGTCTGTTGATCGTTTATACCAGTTCATAACATAACATCACGCCGGTACGCTGTGTTTGTGGTAAAAAAAAAATTCGAAAGTCGGTGTCAAGAAACCTAAAACTTCCGAAATTAAAGTTATTTTATACTTTGTAGTGTTTTGTTTGTCTTATATAGCTAAGACTAATAAGAGCGGAGCAGACGACGTTGCGCGGGTCAACTAGTTTACTTATAACATTGATAAACAGCGTCGACGTATCGTAAATTTCAGCACCCCATCTACAAATTCGGTCAGAAATAAGACTTACATAGCCGATTTATTCATTACAAAAAAAAGGTAAGAAATGAAAAGAACACACGCTGCAAGAACAAGCAAAGCAAGCTCGAACATTTTAGCACCCTGCCTATTGACTAAGATTTTCTTTAAGTCATCATCATAATCAGCATAACAGCCGAAAGACGTCCACTGCTGGACATAGGCATCCCCCAAAGGGGGGGTTTGCCGTAATCGCCACGCTTGGCTTCGCCTCTTACGAAACCCACGCGAAGTGATGAGATGGTATTATTCTTTTACGGCACCATACCTACGCCACCGACCGACACTATACGGCTTATTTCTTTTACTGGTGTCTTTAAAATCCACTTCTGATTGTTTTCCTTTTGCGCAGACTCCTAATCAAAGTCGGCTATTTTGTAAGTGCACGTCTCAAAAATGACTTTTGGGTCTTGTAACACCTTGCTGACTTTTCGGAAGGTTTGCGAATTTTCGTATCACTTGACCAAAACAAGTAAGTACCTCTAACTCCTGTAATTTATCTGTTTATGGTGGTATATGTCCAGCAGTGGACGTCTTTCAGCTGATATGATGGTGGTGCCCCCCCAGACGTGATGCCCTAAGCAATTGATTAATTTGCTTATGGGTTAATCCGGCAAGTCTCTTTGGCGAAAAAATTCCGCAACTGCAATTGTCTCCATGAGCCCTTTATTTTGATAAATATATAATCACACGTACTCGCTCTTTGATCGATATTTTAATTTCATAAAGAAAGTTCAACTCGTCCATAAAACTATAATAGGTAATATCGAGAAGCACGGTGTTAAAATTAATGTCTTTTCACGCTAGGCGGCTGCGGAATAGAACAAGAAAGTAGCAACGACAACGGTTTGATTACATAAGAAACTGATTGATTTATAGGGTACCTACTACTTGACCCGCTCAACTTCATCTGCTCCGCTCCTATTGGTCTTTTTTTGTTTTTTAAGGATGGGAAATCACCAAATGACTCCTCCCGCTTTGGGTTCAGCTGGTGGGAGTGTCTGACTCTTACTGACTAAAACCCATCCGTGTTCCTCCTAGTGCCCTTTGCGTTCCAGGGCTACGGTACTCTTTCGAACAGATTCTGCAGCCCCAGCAGGCACTTGCCCTAGCGGGCCCCGTCTTCCGTGCTGACATCTCTTTGCTCCTATTGGTCTTAGCGTGATGATATTAGCTATTCCTGATATTCCTGAGATTAGCGCGTTCAAGTAAACAAACAAACCATCTCTTTAGCTTAATTTATTAGTTTAGATTACTTCTTGCAGTCGTTGTCGTTGGCTTTTGCTGACAATAACCTAAACATTGTGCTAGTAAGAGACATCGTTTTATTTTTCCTAAATTAAGATACCGTCAGCTCATGAATCATTAAAAGTATCTAACGGTTGAAAATGGGATCTGGTTCTGGTCGCCTGACGAACGTCAATGGTTTCCATGGCATAGTAAGACAAACATCTGCTTTAGTGGTCTACGGAGTGTATAAATTATCTACAAAGTGCGGGCCAGCCCCATTCTTGATATCCATTAGCAAGGACATAACTCTTACCTAACTACAGATTTTGATGTACGAGTACTTAACAGCCTAAACTTGACACTCCCACAAAGCTACAAACCTTGCCTTATTACGTGACAATAACAAACTTTGACTAAGGTTCTACATACAGAGTTGATACGACAGAGGGGCATTAAATTACTCTACGTATATTATACGTGTTTAGTATTAATTCGATACGGTACAAAAATAAAAAGCGCCAAAAATGAGAAAATATTTTATTCAAACAAAGTAAATAGCTTACAAATCAGAATAAAACGCAACCACCCTTTATAAATAAATTAGACTGACCGTAGATACCTAGGTAACACAGTGGTAACGTCGCGCGCGCGCCGGAGCGCCGTGTGCGTTATCTCGTGTCGAGGTGGGGGCCGGGGCGGGGGGCGGCCGGCGACTTAGGCCTCCCCGCTCGCGCTGGCTTTTATGTTTGATAAGGTTTTGAAGCACGCGCGCAAAAACAAACACACTCAATTTTTAAATTCTCGATGTGTCCTCCATTTACATTATTGCACAAATTATACTGACGGAGAATATTATTATTTATTTTTCTAATTAAATTATTGTCTGTCGCCAAGCATTAGGCAATTGCGGCTCTCACCATACCTTTCTCTGCACGTTCCCAGAGCCAAAGCTGCGTTTCCACGGCATTCTGACGCCGTGTAAGTTACACGAGGCATTGTTTAACACTTTAATTACACACACACACACAACCAAAGTTTAATTACGTGTCCTACCACCATAAAAAACAGTCAACCACAAAAAAAAAAACTAAATAATAATAATCCCAAGTTTTGCGTCCTGTCACAATAAAAAATAAGAAATACTGTCTTAAACTTATTTAGTGTCCTATCACAATAACAAAACAAAATCACAATTGTCAGCGCACGAATTCGACAAATCGTACGTTCCGAAAGGCTAGCGTCGGCGCACTGAAAAAACAAGTTTTTTAAAGGCCCCGATGGCAAAAAAATAGGATGCAACAAACTGACCTATTTTTATGTCACTTACGCGAGCTATGTCTGTCACTCTCGTAGTGAAAGTGCAAGTGTGTGTGTATTTATTGCTTCCTTGGTTGCATTGCCAACTTTTTAGTGAATTTACTTGCGAAATGCGCAGAGCGGCAACAACGCATCGCAGATTTATCGTTGTAAGGTGCATGACCGATGCTTAGACATAATCAGCTATTAGGAAAGATACATCGTGTTCAAACGGTGCAAAAACTTTAAAAGTCATTTGCGCCTAAACTACGGCTCCTATTTAATTTATTCTTGGTACAGAGCTTGAAAATGGTACTATAGGCAGTTTAAAGGAAAGCCTCTCTGTCGTACAACTTTGTATATCTAACCCCGAGCTGGGACACAGGGCGTCTATAGTTCTTCATCGCGAGCAGTCGGTATCGGGATCCCACTGGATCGCGTGACCAATACCTACAACTCCACTTACAACTCTTGATCTGGCGGTCGATCGTGCTTTCGTAGCATTTCTCCAACATCTCTACGTTAGAGATGGTTCCGAGATTGTGACGAAGGAATCGGTTGACGAAGACCTGGATTTGATGTGAGATGTCTTTGCATCCCTCCATGTTTCACACCCGTAGAAAGCAACACGTATTTGAGACGGACCCGAAGATTTTGAACTGGCGACCATACCAGTCCTTTATAGTAATTATTTTCACACTCTGTAGAGTAACCAAAGGCTTTTCAATTTATGTACTTGTGTTATGTTCTATGTACTTTCCAACAAGATGCATTACCGAACGAAACGAATTGAACCGTCAAAGTGAAGTGTCATGTCATTGTCATGTGCGTCGGCGTCACTGTAACTGTACTCACTGTCAGAAAGATAAACGTCAAACTCAGTCAAACTCAGTCAAACTAGTCCAAACTTGTTTATGAAGTTGATTTTTTGTAGGAACTTTTTAATGATTCAACTAATTAATTGAGTTTACAATAGTATACCTAACCTTAGGAAAATTTATTCCGTTACCTAATAATATTTGTTAGTGATAATAAGCTAGAACATTAAGAAAACCCGATAATGTTTGCTGGCCGACGGCGGCGATAAGAGCTGATAAGCTCTCTCACCTCAGATGAAGTAAAACAAAGTCGCTTTCTAATAACTGCAGAATGCTGGAAGCAATCGGTAAGCATTTATGACTATACGCCAGTTTTAAACATGCCGCGGGTAGCTACGTACGTGTTCTTAGATTTGGAGACGACCGGTCTTCCGATGTTTGAGTACAACAAAACGAGAATTACTGAGTTAAGTATGGTGGTAGTGAGCCGAAGGCATATACTGGACACAAGGCCAGGGGCCGCTCCGCGCGTGCAAGACAAGCTCTCAATGTGCTTCAACCCTCAAAAATTCATTCATCCTGACTGCTCCGAGGTGACTGGCCTGGACAATGACCTCCTAGAGAATCAAACACCATTCAACATGAATATTTTTAACATCATAAACTCGTTCCTACAATGTTTTGAGAAGCCAGTGTGTTTAGTTGCACAGAATGGTCACAGTTTTGACTTTCCAATCTTAAAAAATCATTTTGAGAAGCTGGGTGTAAGTTTGCCAGATGATATCTTGTGTGCTGATAGCCTTAATGCATTTTATGATATATATCTATTGAGAGGTGGTCTGGATAGCAATAGTGAAGCAGGCGTGTCTGTTGTTGATCATAAAGCAAAAGATGTAACAGTTGATGAGTCATCTGGCAACCAAAATCCGGATAGTAAAACATCTAAGGAGATAATAGAAGAAGGAACGACGTCTAATGTACAAATATGCAATGGTTCCAGTTCGCATTTGGAAGAGCATTTAACAGAAGAAGTGTTGAAAGATTTTGAGGAATATGATGATTTAGTTAGTCAGCAAGTAATACAACAGCAGAATGAAAGAACACCGGTACAGAAAAAGCATGTTCCCGTTCCGAGACCAAAAACGAAAGTGAGAAGGAAATTATTCTTCAAGAAGCCTGGTACAACGTCGTGCAAAAAGCCTAGTGTTTCTTTTAAACTTAAAGATTGTTATGAGCGATTTGTGGGACGTCCTGCTATAGAAGCTCATCGGGCAGAGAATGATTGTGTCATGGCCATGGAAGCTTCAGTAGCGGTTGCTAAAGAGTTTGTTGATTGGGTTGATAATACGGACAACCAATGCAAGTTTAGTGAAGTGAATGCTATGAAACTGGGTGTGCCACTCGGTGACTAATATTCTTTATGGTTTTTTTAATATTTTATTTTCAAATTTTTAAGGCTGAAATACACATGATATAATCATTTTATTGTAAAATCATCTTCTCAAAATTAGCATGCTTTTGTGCAATAACCGTGTGTATCACAGCTTTAACCTCTTGGCTCATCAATGCCCCACCGTTGTATGGCAAATGGAACCTTTTGGTTCCACCGTCGGCTCCACCGGTTAAAATGATTTGGAATATTGGATGTATGGTGCTACTTTTTGTGAGTCTTTTTTTGTCATAATTTAGTTTTTAAAAGCACTTTATACATATTATGTCTACCTACAGGTAGATTTTTACTTATTGAGACTCTATTTGTTACATGCATGAAAAATAAAGTTGGTCATCTAAATTATATTTTGCTGTCTATAAAATGTATTATTTTTAGACCTTGGTTTCGAGAATGTTTCTTAAAGAAAGATGGATTTTTGGTAAATATAATAATTTTTTTACTCCCACAAGTCAGGTTTTTGTGTCAAAGAAATAAATATAATGATTGAAGACACTCTTTTATTGAAGGCATGCATTTGACCACTATCTTACCTAATGGAAAGAGATGATGTGGTCAACGAAGACACTAATAAATGAACCTGAATCTGACAATGAAGCACGCTGGCCCAAAACCTATTCAATCTTGACACATAAACCTTCAAGTTGTATCTATCAGGAAATGCTTTGGCAGGGAATTCCACAGCTGTTTCTCCTTCAAATCCAGGCCAATAAGTTTTAAATTCTAAACCCTAGTTCTTCTAAAATACGAGCCCTATTTAGTTTAAAAAGTAGTTGAAGTTGTCCCAAAGAAATGTTTTAAAATACCAAATTTTTGATCTCGTGGAAATTTTAATTGGCATAAAATGAATTTATTCATTTTGATTAATGAATTTTATGATCAAATCTATAAAAAAACACTGTAGGGTACAATAAAATGTTGTATTTTTGTAAGTAGTTCTAAGTGTCTTCTTTAAGTGATTAATTGTAATTAGCTGTAATGATTTCATGTAGTAGACAAGTTTGAAATATGTATAGGTTAACCATTTATTATTTTTTAAGTAAGCATGCACTGAAACTAAGGGAGCAAACATTAGAGTTTTAATCATTTTCGATTTCTAACTAAAAATAAATATTAAATGGTTGAATTGCTCAAGAAAAATTGATCTCTGTTTTCAAAATTACCAAAATTTTATTAATTCTTAAGATATTATTGTGTTTTTAGTGACACTTTTTTTGGCCTTTTGTGGTAGTAATTTATTTAAACCATTATTGAACAATATTTATGAACTTGATAACATTCCTCTTTTTGGTGGGGAGTTAAAACAATGATTTTGCAACTTTAATTATTTTATTTTTAAACATGATAAAAACAATACTTACCTATTTAAAAAAAAAAACAATGTTTTTATTTAACAAACTTTAACAACTTCCGTGCAATTTTTGAATTTTTATTTTTTACTGAAATAAACTTTATATATTTTTTTATTACTTAACTGAGTTTTCTTTAACAATTCCCCTTCCCCCTGGACCGCCTCAAGGTGTAGACGTGTTTACTGCCTGTATTTATCTATCTCACAAATATTTAATACAATATTAGAATCAGTTTAATAGTACGCAAAAATAGGAGTGCATCGCCTGCAAGGAGATTCGAGCCGCGCGAGTGTCGAAACTACAACGGCATCCACCGAACTCATAGCATCCTGGTATCACTAATCGTCTCGTCCACTGCCAAGGTACGGTGTATATCTTGCTACTACGCCTTCTTCGACCTCTTTGGCAAATCGGCGCGCGCGCAAGCCCAACCCTTCACATGCGGGTACTAACGGCACCGCCTACTTACCTATGATTAGTCACACAAAGCCCCGCCAACCGCCTACTTCAACTTAATTAGTACGGCGGACATCCCATCTAGAGAAAGAGCGATAGCGGTGTATTTACACACCACTTCAACTGAACCGGAGCACCGCCATCCGTTTATTAATTCCTGGTAACTGCCCTTACCAGAGTTTTATTGTACGCCCCAACTGGAAGATACGTCAGTTCCGTACTAGTATCTCATAGGTATTGTAAGAAGGAAAATACCTCCTTTTACCTCATTAACCCCTGGTGCTCAGAGTTACTTGGAAACTGAAATAGCGCTGCGAAAACTAAAAAGCCTGAGCCTTACTTAGCTAGTGCTATAAATAATATCCATACCATCCAGTCACAACCCGCCTGCTATATCTACCACTAAACTCATATTCTCCTAGTATACATAATGCAGGAAACGGGTAACAAATCACTGTCTGAGTCAAATATCTCAGTACAAATGGACCAGCGTACTCCCCCAAACTATGTAATGCAACGAACAAAAAGGTTCAGGGAGCCTGACTATGACAGTGCTGATTTCAGTGTATTCAGGGATGAAATGAAAGATATGATCACTACCTTGATGGCGGCTCAAAAAGAAGAACTCAAAAAGATTTACCCAACGCTTATGGAGATAAAAAGCACAAATGTTAGCATTGAAGGTGCAATGACCGCCCTTACAGCGCAAAACAGCGAGCTGAAAAAGAAGATTGAGCAATTGGAAGCTCAGTCAAAAAAGGATTATGACTATATTACATTGTTGGAAGACAAAATTGAGGACCTCCAAAGAGGTAGTCGTAAATCAAACTTCGAACTAAAAAATGTCCCAAAAATAGCGAAAGAGACCAAAGAAGATCTGATCAAAATGGCGATCAAATTATCTGAGACAGTGGACTGCATTTTTGGAGAAAAGGATGTCAAAGACATATATCGGGTACAGACTAAACAAAAAAACACTAAAAATAGCACAATTGTAGTAGAACTTGGTTCAACCCTTCTCAAAACGGATTTACTGAAGAAAACCAAGGAATTCAATAAGAAAAATAAGGAAAAGATCTGCGCTAAGCACCTTGGATTTAAATCGGAAGAATATACCCCCATTTTTATATCAGAACAGTTGACTACAAAGGGTGCAAGACTGCACTTTCTAGCCCGTGACCTTGCAAAATCTAAAGAGTACAAATTTTGCTGGACTGCTTACGGGAAAGTTCTTGTAAAGAAGGATGAAACTTCACCTACCATAATTATTAAAAATGAATCACAGGTGAACAGCCTTATGCAACAAAATTGACTAAGAGTAAACACACAAATTCGATTAAAGTTAATTTACTTTTTTTATATTTACGATTGTCAAAAGAACTCAAATTATTGTAATAAGGTTAAACTGATTTACTTAGGTTATAATGATGTACATATAATGAGCATGCACACACGAAAAGCACTCACATATTCAACATCCCCTAAGCATACGCTAAATAACACACACACAACACCCCCCCTCCCACACTATTTATCTCAATACTCACGCACCTACTTTCCCACTCACAAACAATTTGACAGTGTAGACACGCACCTCTGTCCTTACAAAAACATCTATGATGGATAGCACCCTACAAACTTTGGAAAAAATTGACAGCACAGAAATCGCTCAAGTTTTCAATTGTTTCCCAGACGAATTAAATAGACTAATCAGTGTGAAATCAACTGATTTTACCATAGCTTCTCAAAATATTCGCAGTATCTACTCCAACTATCTCGACCTGCTACTAAACCTCTCGAACCTGAAAACAGAGGTCGACCTAATCATTCTAAGTGAATGTAGACTAACTCCTAACAAACAAATACCTCAAATAAATAACTACATGTCTTACCATACCACAAAAATTCTGAACCAGGCAGATGGAGTGGCCGCCTATATTAAAAGCGAATATAAAACAAAAGTAAAAGAGTTAAAACTAAGTCATGCATCCGGTCTGGAGATTAAAATTTTTCCGGACCTCGTAGTACTAGCTATCTACCGGTCTCCCTCCATCAATACTAACCGATCTAAAACAGACGAGTTTATTTCTTCGCTAAATGAACACTTATATACTATCGCATCCAGTAAAAACATCATAATTACAGGAGACATAAATATCAATCTCATATTTCATCTAGAAGAAAACTCTTATGAGAGCACAAACAGACTAAATTATTTAAATATGTTGGCTATGCACGGTCTACTCCCAGGACATTCACTGCCTACCAGGGGAAATAATTGCCTCGACCATTTCATTATCAAGCTAAACCCTGCAAACAAATCGGCTACCATTGCTATTCTTAACTCTACTATTACAGATCACTTTATGATTTTCCTAAAAATATCGAACCTAAAAAATAAATATGAAAGGACAAAAACTAAAACCAGGATAAACTTTGAAAAAGCACTCGAATGTCTGCAGGAAAGTAGATTGGAAAACCTACTCAATCTAAATGACCCTAACTTGCTTACTGACCGCTTAGTGTCTATTCTACAAACATGTCTTGCTGCCAACACTCTAACATCAATAATTCCTCAGAAATGCAGATTAATTAAACCATGGATGACTATTGGATTACTTCGCTGCATCCATAACCGAAATAACATACAGAAAAAACTTAAACTAGATCCTTTCGATGATATATTAAAAATCACCTATAAAAGATACCGAAATTACTGTAACGGCTTAATTAACAAACAGAAGCGCAAATACGATCGAGACCAACTAACAAAGGTACAGAAAAATCCAAAAAAACTTTGGGATAAAATTAACAGCATTACTCAGCGTAAACCAATCAAAACGCCTAACGTTGACCTTTTAGATCATAAGGCCACTCCTCAGGAGGCTGTCGACTCTGTTAACAAGTACTTCTCTAATATAGGCAAAATCCTAGCTGACGAAATCGTTCAAAACTCCACGCGAGGTCTGAATACTAACCCTGATACACAGCACAATGTGCCAACCTCTTCGTTTGTGCTGCTAGACACAGACCATTGCGAAGTACGTGGAGTACTAATGAGTCTGAAATCTGACAGCGCCCCGGGCTGGGATGGAATACCGGTCAGTTTCTTGAAGGCAGCTCACAATTTTATCGTCCCAATTATAACCCACCTAACAAATATATGCTTTGAGCAAGCGATATTCCCGACGGCTCTAAAACTTGCGGTAATAACTCCCGTACACAAGAGTGGCGACAGAAGAGACCCGTCGAATTACAGGCCTATATCGGTACTGCCATCTTTGTCGAAAATTTTGGAAAGGCTTATCAATTCAAGATTGCTAAGCTATTTTAATAAAACCAACCAATTATCACCTACACAATTTGGCTTTCGGCAAGGAAGGTCTACTGAAGACGCGGTTCTGGCACTTACCTCCACTGTGACCAAGATGGTGGACAGTGGAGAGAAATGTCTTGTTGTCTTTCTGGACCTTAAAAAGGCGTTCGACACAGTCTCAGTCCCCCTTCTTCTGGACCGACTAGAAGCAAGTGGTATAAGAGGCCCACCTCTGACTCTCCTCGCGGATTATTTAAGCGGTCGCAAACAAAAAGTTAGAATCGGTAAAGTCGTAAGTTCCGAAGAAATAGTAACCTGCGGAGTAGGCCAAGGAACAGTCCCTGGCCCGACACTATTCCTTCTTTATATTAACAGCCTTTGTAATTTAAAAATACTAGATGGTCAAACGTTCTCTTACGCGGATGACACCGCCATAGTATTTAGTGGCGCAACTTGGAGCAATGTGCGTAAATCCACTGAGGAGGGTCTGATAAAGGTTGCAAATTGGCTCGACCTTAACCTTCTAACCCTAAACACTTCCAAAACGAACTTCATCTGCTTCTCTAAGTACGATACCTCCCAACCGCCGGCGGATTTCAATATAAAAATTCACAGGTGCCACTACCCCCGTCACTCAACATGCTCTTGCGACAAAATTGAAAAAGTTAAATTTACAAAATATCTGGGCATAATGATTGATCAACGCCTGACCTGGCACTTTCACACAGAATTATTAATGAAAAGAGTTAGAAAGCTCATCTGGACCTTTAAAACACTACGTTACGTCACTTCCAAATGCCTTCTGCTTCAAATTTACACGTCATTAGCACAGTCGGTTCTTTCTTATTGTCTCCCGGTCTGGGGTGGAGCTGCAAAAACTAAATTCCTAGAGCTCGAGAGAGCTCAGAGGTCACTACTTAAAGTAATGCTCTTCAAACCCTTTAGATACCCGACAGAAAGCCTTTATAAAATATCTAACCTTCTGTCGGTCAGAAAGATGTACGTACTCCATATTATTCTAAAGCAGCACAAATCCCTCACTTTTGACCCTTCGAGGCTGAAAGGCAGAAGAAAGGATAAGGTAGCCCCAGCAATCGCGTGTAAATCAGCATTTGCAAAAAGACAGTACGCTAGCCAATCTTCTCGCTTATATAATCGACTTAACAAGGAACTAGGTATTTATTCCCGGACACATCGCGACTGCAAAAGTATTATGACGAAATGGCTAAAATCAAAGTCGTATGATCAAGTTGAATGTTTAATACAAACATTAAATAACGGTTAGTGTAAGATGTAGTCATAAAACATCTTACGATCCCAAGATATGTCGTAGGGCTAACTCATAACTCATAACTCATAACTCTTTTAACGCTTATCCCACTCATACCCCAAATTGCAATCACATTTAAAATTCCTAAACACCTATCGCACCAATCCTCTCCCCCGACATACACATATACACTCACACACCCACGCCTACACACTCAAACACACACACACACTCACTCGAGCACTCACACACACACTAGTGCGCACACTTATTCTAAATAATCTTCGTTTGTTTTTGTGTTTTATTTAGATTAGACTCCTCCTTTATAATTTTAGGATTTATTTTGTTATCGTTAATTAAGTACTTTTATATTTCAATAACCCGAATACAAATGATACTGTATGTAGTGAAGGGCGGAATGTCCTAACACAAGCAATTATTTTGCTTAAAAGGTCATTTCTAAAAGTAAAAATGTAACTACTGTAAGTTATTGAAATAAACATTTATTATTATTATTTATTATTATTAATTAGCCTAATTTGAACCCTGATATCAAGTCCAAAAAAGTTACTGAACAATTACTGATTTGTGCACGGCGGATAGCATTTGGCTTGCCCCGCTGATAAAATTTAGAAGGGACTTCAACGTAACTGGCGAAATGTGTGTGGCACGAAATCACCGGCGCGGCAGCGGTAGCACGGCGCGTGCCGCGTTCAAATGCATAGATTTATATGGATCTATTCACTCATGCAGCGGCGCGGCGGTGGAGCGGCGTACAAGCGGCGCGCGCTTGTCGAGCGGTGCCCGTGCGTGTGCAGTGACGTTAGGCAACTTCTCATAACACAACAATACGCGCGCCGCGCGATCTGCCCGCTGGCTTCGTGAACGGGTCTGCGTCGCCGCGCCGCTGCCGCTGCCGCTGAGTTCGTGTCCGCGGTTTTACACTACTGTGAACTACAAATCCTCAATGCGAGTTTTTTAAAACGTTCTCGATCGCGTTAGCGTTAACGTCGTGATTTGAAAATACATAATGGCCGGTCAGTTTAAAAAACCAGACCAGACATATCACCCGTCTGGTCGGGGGATCTTTCCATGTTAATGGAGCTTGCAGGATTTTCCACCCTTTTATTTTTTTTATTGGGGAAATCTTCATGGATGTCCTCCGCCCGCCCCAGGGAGGGGTCTGTCAGACTCTTACTGACTAAAACCACCCCGGTGCTCCATCTCTCACCAACGCCGGGATCGCGAGAAGTTATTTGGCTTTCCGTAATCTCCGACTGGTGCCGGCCCCCCTCTGCGGGCCACCTCGGGTCAGCGGGGGGAGTGAGGTCCGTATGAATTGGGGGCGACGGGATCCCCAGGACCGCCGCCGCTGGACCCAGTTAGGGGGGCCGGAAGAGGGCAGCGTATGGCCCTCCTCCGACGCCCGGTGCGCCTGCTCCGGAGAGAAGTCGAAATTGCCTTTCCGCAGCCTCCTCCTGCGCGATAATTATTTCGCAGAAGGAGACCACCGCGTTCCAGGACTCCTCGCCGTCGACCATAGAACGAACTACGGCTGGCAGCGAGAGATCACTGCCTACCACAGTGATGAGGGCACCACGCGGCTCCTCCCAAGCGGCACACTCTGCCAGCGTATGCCGCGTCGTGTCCTCCCGACAGTCTACACAGTGGTGACACCGAGCGTCCGGCTCCCTGCCTATGCGACACAGGAACCTCCTGAAGCAGCCATGCCCCGAGAGGACCAGCGTCACACGAAACGACAAGGAGCCGTGCCTTCTCCCGAGCCACAGTTCGAGCACTGGCCGGATGTCCTCAATTGTGCCGATGCCGGCGGAAGGGCGTGAGAGCCTGTCCCGCCATTTCGCCAACAGGACCTCGCGCAGCTGCGACCGACGCAGCTAAATGTGTCGCTGCATCAGTCGCTCACCGCGCGCCCGCTCAGGATTTTCCACCCTTTTCTAACCTAAGTCTATACTGGTACTGACTTGATCCGAACCCGCAGCCTTCGTGCAGCTATTTCATTGTGACGGCACCACCATTGCTCCCTCAAGTTCTCCGAGAAGCGGGTCATATAGCCAGCCCTTACGCATGACTTCAGCAGTATCCTGTCTATCAGCACACATCAGTTGATCATACCTGATCATTGCCCTTAGCCTCATAAGCGACTTAGGCACAGATTACTTTCGACCAGTCAACATGAAGAGCCCTTAAAATTTCCCTTCTGGTAGATGCTAGCAGCCTACGACTTACTGCCCACCGGACACACCGTGTGGTCGGGGGATATATCCTTTTCAATGTGAGTTTGTGGGATTTTCCACCTTGTTCCGTAACCTCTATACTGGTACCGACTACCGACATGATCTAAACCTTTGTCGTGACATCATCTCCGTCACTCCCTTAAGTTCTCGAGAAGCGAGTCATACAACCAGCCAGACGCATACCAGGCATAACACTTGTCTGGAAGGAGAATCTTCACTTTTCAACGGAAGTTGTGAGACTACCCACCCTATTCCGCAAGCTCATGGAATACATGCGTAGTGTAATGTTGAGGTGACGCAAAACTCCTACTATAAAACATACCAAAAATTCTGAATGAAGAGCATGCCACAAAGAAACTTCATAAGTGGATGGCTACAACAAAAGAAGCAGACCAACAAAGCTGTATGGACGGATTGTGTGAGAGAGGACATGTCTAGATGGCTAAGAAGAATCTGATCTCTGAGTTGACGGCTAATGAGAGATAAAAATGTAAGTAAGAAAAATCAAAAATCCAGCTTAGGAGCCGGCACGAGTCGTGAGCACAGATGAATGCAGCAGGGTGATCTTGCCAATGTACGGTGGGCGAACGACACTTGCACAATAGTCAATAAGCATTGGCTGACGAACCAATAACGTGAAGCGACAGAGTTGTCGTTGTCAAACCGACCAATGGAAGTGTGCTCATGACTCGCCGGTTATTCTTCTTTGGCTTTTATTCGAACTCCTGAGGCCCGTTACTTGCTAACACGAGGTTAACACTATCTACTGTTTAATTCGTAGTAGCAAAAGCAAATA
This sequence comes from Lacanobia oleracea, assembly GCA_950371165.1. Lineage (NCBI taxonomy): Eukaryota > Metazoa > Arthropoda > Insecta > Lepidoptera > Noctuidae > Lacanobia > Lacanobia oleracea. The sequence continues at coordinate 24,873,758 of OX493395.1, forward strand.
CATGGTGTCCTAATTTTTTTCTTATTGTTTCTCTCAGTACCTACATCTTCTTTCTGTTTAAGATGCCATGCAAAATTACTCCGATAAGGAGTGATTTATCTTCATAATTGAACCTATCAATTCAGTGCATGAAAAACAGGACTTTTGGTACCTCCGACTTGAAAAAAAAATAAATTCAGTAATAATACTATTGAAAAATGTTATGTCCCATTATACCGTCAAAATGTTTCGATCCAGGGCTCGCTTTCACTTTCCACCCTATACCAACAGCAGTCTTCATTGTCCCCAGGTCTCTTGGTACTGACGGGTGTGCTGTGGGGCTGCACCAACCCCTTCATACGCCAGGGCACAAAGGGGCTTCGTGATGTGACGGCCACCTCGGTGGCGGGACAAGTCTGGGCCGAGGTTACCTTCCTGCTCGGGAATTGGAAGGTAAGCAGGCAATTTCTTCATTTAACTTATGATTGATTTCTAACAGTCTATGAAACTGGCTAGTGGGACTCGGTTTTTTTAAAGACTTACTTTTAAACTATAGGCTTTTAGATTTTCCTGTATTCTATAAGTAAGAAAAGAAATATTTTCTGTATTTTTGTTGGAAGGAATAATAAAAACATGGATTAACAATGGTCAAGTTTCATCATTTCCTTAAATAACTTTGAAATTGTTTATTTTATAGTTACAGAAAAATATATTTCAAAATTTCGCAAGTCTCTCAAAAGCGACCTCGTTTCAGAGAAAATTGGCTGGAACAGACGTACATACAGACACACGACTAAACCTATTAAAATAATAAAATATGTTTATTCATAAAAAATGCATTCTACAATTTCTACGTACAGAAGCCAAAAACTGCTGACCAAGACTGCCAGAACAGGGCAACCCTCATTTCTTTTTATTTAATCCCCGTCGTAAGTTTTGTGTATGGCGAGTAAGTATACCTATACGAGTATGAGTAAGTCCAATATTTCGTTGCAGTACGTGCTCCCCTGGCTAGTGAACCAGGCCGGCTCGCTCAGCTACCTGGCCGCGGTACAGCGCGCGCCGCTGTCGGTGGCCGTGCCCGTCGCCAACAGCCTCGCGTTTGTGTTCACCGCCGTCACAGGCGCCAGTGTGGGCGCTGAAGAGCCGCTAGATGCAAGTATGTGAGACTTTCGTCTAGTAGTACAACAGGCACTGAGGAGCCGCTCTGGATGCAAGTATGTGAGGCTTTGGTCTAGTAGTACAGGCACTGCGGAGCCGCTGGATGCAAGTACGTGAGGCTTTCGTCTAGTAGTACAGGCACTGCGGAGCTGCTGGATGCAAGTATGTGAAGCTTTCGTGTAGTAGTACAGGCACTGAGGAGCCGTTGGATGCAAGTATGTGAGGCTTTATTCTAGCAGTACAGGCACTGATGAGCCGCTGTATGCAAGTATGTGAGGCTTTCGTCTAGTAGTACTGACACTAAGGAGCCACTGGATGCAAGTATGTGAGGCTTTCTTCTAGTAGTACAGGCACTGATGAGCCGCTGTATGCAAGTATGTGAGGCTTTCGTCTAGTAGTACAGGCACTGAGGAACCGCTCTGGATGCAAGTATGTGAGGCTTTTGTCTAGTAGTACAGGCACTGAGGAGCCGCTGGATGCAAGTATGTAAGGCTTTCTTCTAGTAGTACAGGCACTGATGAGCCGCTGTATGCAGCAAGTACGTGAGGCTTTCGTCTAGTAGTACAGGCACTGAGGAGCCGCTCTGGATGCAAATATGTGAGGCTTTCGTCTAGTAGTACAGGCACTGAGGAACCGCTCTGCATGCAAGTATGTGTGGCTTTCGTCTAGTAGTACAGGCACTGAGGAGCCGCTGTGTGCAAGTATGTGAGGCTTTCTTCTAGTAGTAAAGGCACTGATGAGCCGCTGTATGCAAGTAAGTGAGGCTTTCGTCTAGTAGTACAGGCACTGAGGAGCCGCTCTGGATGCAAGTATGTGAGGATTTGGTGGGTTGAATAAAGATCCTCCTTCTCTTTATAGCGGTTTCGTTAACGTTGAAGTCAAAAATTCCATGGGAATGTACTCCCTGGATGAAAAGCATTACTAGATACTCCAAATATCCTATGTCCATGATTTCAGGACAAGTGCCAAGTTTCTTCCAAATCCTATCAGCCATTATGACGTGAAGATGTAACAAACAGACAGTTACTTTCGTAACAATATTAGAATGTATTTATTTATTTTGTAGTAGTGCGCCATCGACACATCGATCGATTGCCAGATCATCGCTTACCATCAGGCGAGATGGTGGGCAAGAGAAGCCTAGGTGCATGGTCCTTACATATTTTAAAAAAAAATGGTATACTTACCAAATATTGTAAAAGATTCATTTGAAAAGAGTAACTATGGAGTTTCTTGTCCATTCTTCTCCATAAGAATCTACCTTTCCGAATGGACAGTAGAGTCACTTCAGAACTTTTATATATTTGAAATGTGAATGACGTTATAGTCAATTAGTCAGCTTTTCAGATTAGTCAGTCCCTCTATAATAGAAAGCTTTACCCATATGGCCGCCTCTTGACAACAAAATCTATAGACAATATTATAGACCATTGTATCTTAGAGCTCATAGTAGATTAGTATGTGAAAAATCCCGTATTAAAATCTATAGCTTTTAATTATTATTACAAAGCTGAAGAGTTTGTTTAGTTGAACGCGCTGATCACAGGAACTACTGGTTCGAATTGTAAAGTTTTTTTAGTGTTGGATAGCCCATTTATCGAGGAAAGCTGTACTATAGGCTATATAACATCACGTTACGAACAATAGAAGATGCACATTCATGAAAAATGTGACGGAGACAATTTGCGCGGGTCAGCTAGTACATTATATCAGCAGTTTTAAAAGTGTATTCTTTAATTTCCAGAGTCTATCTTGGGCATCATGCTGATCATGGCGGGAACAGCTCTCTGTTGTTTCGACGACTCCAGTTGAAGACATCGGCTAACACATACTATTAAATAGTTAGGCTAGAACAGGTATGAGTAGAACAGTGGAATAGAATATTATTTGATTGTACGACTTAAGGTGAATGCTCCAGGATAGCCCGCGAAATTCAAATATTTTTATGTTTTTACCATTTGCCGGTCATTGAGAAGCTGTATGATTAAAGAATGGTTATTTCATGAAAAAGTCATTCTATAGGGCTTCATGAACTTAGAGGGCTATATTGATTATTAAAATGGTTATAATAAATACGCGTTACGGCCACAAATCGTATTTTGTTCAACATACAGCTTCACACTGACCGGTAAATTGCAAAAAACAAAATAATATTTGAATTTCGCAGGCTACCCTGGCGCTTTCACCTTAACTAGCGCTGTATGGTTCAGGAACTGAAATAAGATCAACACTTGTTAGGGTGCCTTCAAATTAGTCGCTAAGTGCCGCGCGACAGTAGCGCGACTGTCGCGCTGCTTTGTTAATCCATATTAACCTAAAACGCGCGACTAATTTGCAGGCGCCCTTATAGTGTCTTTAGGACCTGGATGCGTTCTCACCAGAGGTTTGCGTGGATGCTTGACTTACCTACTTATTCTTAGAAACTGAAATATTTAGACAACGATAGTTTATTGGGTAGTTGAGAATAGTTATTATTATAGTATGCAGCGGCGTTACTTTCATTTCGGCATGTTTCTCTTATCTATTTGTTAAAGCCAAAATTCCGAAGTAAATTTCTCATGAAATGCGCGACGGTATTCTTTCGAGCTCGTGGATAACTACGGTAATAACCAAATGAAATGAAAAATATATCTTACCGGCCTCAGAAATTTGAAATAAGAATGGTATACTTGTCCGTAAAAAAAACATCCAAAAACTACTAAAAACGCTCAGAATAAACTACAAGTTTTTCCTTAATAAATTAGTATTACTACGTAAAATTTATACCAAAATAAACCATAGTTCATAAGAAATGTAAATTGAATAAACATTCATTAAATAAATGAATAAACTCTAAATGAATGTTTTGATGAAATAAACTCTAAATGTAACTCTGCATAAATTAATCTGATTATAAATGCATTCTAACAATAATAAAACCTAAAATAAACGTTATTGCAACTGCCTCATAATTTGATGAGTCAGCAGTTTTGTGAGTGAAAACGCAATTCTGTGATAGGGCTCATAAGAACTAACAAAATACAACACAATAATCGCTTGTACTGAGGCTAGGTAAATGAAGCGATTCTATTGGTTTAAGGTGGATGCTCCAGGGTAGCCCGCGAAATTCAAATATTTTTATGTTTTTTGCAATTTGCCGGTCAGTGTGAAGCTGTATGTGGACCAAATAAGTTCATGTAGTTCGAAAGAATGAATATTTCAGAAATAATCAATCTTTCGAACTACATGAACTTAGAGGGCTATATTGATGATTAAAATGGTTATAATTCTTTAGATAAATACGCGTTACGGTCGCAGATCGCATTTGGTCCACATACAGCTTCACACTGACCGGCAAATTGCAAAAAACATAAAAATATTTGAATTTCGCGGGCTACCCTGGAGCATTCACCTTAACAAACACATCCCTCGCTTCGCATCCTCGTACATCTCTCGTGGAAACGCACCCTAACATCCATAGCCTTACCCTCGGTTATTACTAGAAATAGGTTTAAACCCAATAATTAGTTTCTAAAACTTGTTGGTTCTCTATCTGTACAGGGAGAAGAAAAAAAATATCATCAAAATTGTTGAGCACACAATATAAATGAGTATTGTAATAAAACAAAACATACATTGTTGAGTATCTTTTAATTGTTTCATTATCAGTATTATTTTCATCGCATAATGTATTTTACAATAAATTATTAAAGAATTAAAAGGCATATTACAAGCGTTTTTTAAAAAGTAATCAGAGTACAGCATTGTACGAAACGGTCGGTATATTTATTTAGGCATATTATTTAACATAATTATAAATATTAAATTATCGGCAAATTGTTCAGTGTTATTATAATCTGAGTACTAGGTGAATGGAATAAATATATTTAATAAATATAATATGAAATGGCTATTTTATTATACAGTGATTAAATATGGATAACACTAAAATTTGTGTTTCAATTTTCCTTATACAGCATGCCTAGTATATTTTAATAAGTGGCGAAAATCGGAACTAACCTTGGGTACTTGGAGTTTGACATTCGTCTTTTCGAACAGCGCCACCTTCAAAATATTCTAAGCACTATTTCAATTGGGTCGAATCGAATTAGTTAGAGAAACCTCGCGACGTGATGGGTACCGTGTCTATTTGACTGAAACAAAATTCCTTACCATAAATTGAAAACAAATATGTTTCTTGTTTTTGTGTGATAAACTGATAACTATACCAGTACATATGGTACTGCAAAAACTTTTTAACACAATACATTTTCTATTGTCTGGCAGACAATGTGCCTGTGATTACCTGGGCGCAATAGCCGTCGCGACGCAACAACAATAGGGTATTTTACTTATTAATCTAATAAGTTCGTCAGATAGATTTTTGAAAAATATTGGACACGTATTTTTCTTTTACCTACATAATATGGAAGCGGAGTTTCTCTAATTAAATATATCGAACCCGGGTTAGATGATAACTTAATAGAAAAGGCGTTAAAAACTGTTTATAAAACTTCATGTAGTTATTATGAGACTTAAGTTAACAATAATAAATATTACCTAAAAATAGCTGACTAGTTATTTCAATTTTACACAGTTAAATTGACAAAAACATATTTCTAAATTTTTTGGTACAATTCAATACCTCAAGGTTAGACCTCATAGTTTTGGATATAAAAATAACGGGGACAGACTAAAGTTATTTTAACCCTTCATCATGGGAGAACCCATTTTTAGGCTTACATTTCACTCTAACACCCGGTTTCTGAATTGAGAATGTGACGTTAAAAGGCGGATCACAGTTTCAAAGCGAATGCAAAAATTTGTTTAAATATTGCAATCGCTGTTTACTTCACCGATTGGTTGCAGCCCTATGCTAAAACACGTACGATGCTATAGTACGACAGCACTAGAAGTTCAAAACTCATGATAACTTTGGATATGTTTTGTTCCTCCAATAATTACCAATGAAAACTTGAATGTTTTTCCAATTTCTTCTTAGCAGGTTGCTCAGCAATCTAGCTCACCCAATAATTTGTAATGTCAATGCACACTTTCTTACATACCAACAGGTTTTACTACAAATACCATTTTTAGAAAGAAAAGATTTTAGTATCCAAATGTTTTTCAAAACTTAGATAAGCTACCTGCATCCGTTTTCCAAATCCGAGATATTACAGTACATTGTAATTGGACATATGCTCGAATTCCAAAGGCCTTTTTAGTAGGTATTACGATTGTATGGGCAATTCTTCATGCGCTAGCCTTTTAAAAATGAATCTAAATACTAAAATGGTTTGACAAGCTTAAATCCAAAGTAGAATTTGAAAGTCCTCAATTTCTCATTCCAAAGCGGAGTTTCATAACGTATTCTCAATTCAGAAACGGGCAGTAATTCTTTTTACATTTACATTTGGATTAGATATTATTTACAAATCACCTGTAGGCCGAAAAAATATTGTGTCACGTTGAAAATCATATTTTTTCATCATAATTGGACATATTTCAATGTAATCTCTAGTATTTGCGTGAACTTCTAAGGTATGTGAAATCTGAAGGCCAATTCTCGTATGTACTTAAAAAGCATTCAAATTTTAGTCTCAATGTCATCAGAATCTCAGCAACAATCAGTGTCTAAACCTTGTCAACATTTAGGGAAATAAGAGGTGTTTTTGGCAGTTTGCAACTATGATGCGAATTTAAACCCCCCTTAAAATACGAGAATTGCTCCTCTGCTTAGATATTGATATAAGATCAAAATGGATTTTCTTAAGCCTTTAATAGGGGACTCGGGTCGGTAACCGTTGGGCCTTTCTCTATACAAACGCATTCCGCTGTTTTCTTCATGCATAATGCTGCTAGTGCAGTTTTTTTTTTCAAAAACATATTTACTTAGAACTATGACAATCCAAAAACCCGAAAGAACAGCCCGTTTTTTATGTTTTTTTAACAAAATAGAAAATAATAGAAGCACAGATATAGTCTTCCTCAAAATTTTTAATAAATTGTTTTTTAGATCAGTCCTTTTGAAGAAGAAAACAGGAGAATACAAAACGTCTTTTGGTCAAGGTTTTTATAGGTAAAATCAGCTTGAGCTGCAGTTGTCGCTTTCGTACTTTACTTGGTATGGCGCAGCGCAACGGCATTGGCAATAGTTTCTTCAAATAACTGTTTTACCGACTAGAGTCCCCTCTTAATTTCATGTTTGTATGAAATATTGCACATTACGGCCAACAAGTTAGCCAGGTAGCCAAGCCACCTACATGATGCTCAAATGACATCTAATTTATGAATACTTACGTAATTTAACAAAATAATTTTCTCCGTCAATTCCGACTACATACAAAATTATTTACAAACTTTAACAAGTGCTTATCGTTCTAAATCATTATTAGTCATTTAAATTAAAGTACAGTATAAATAAATTACATAATATGACTATTATTTTGATCTGTGGCAAAATGTTTACAGTGTGCCCGGTGTATCTTATCGCGGTAAATTAAAGAACTAATAATTGTAGGATTGACATTCTCGTTTGCTAACAGTCAAGCAGTGTTGCCACAAAGGACCAAAGCTAGCCATCTATCTAATGTATTTAACAAGTTTTTAATATAATTAATTATTTCCCATTTGTAAGGGTTTTATGTACAGAACTCTGCTGACATACTTACTGATATACCTATATGTATAGGTAATATTAACAACTTTTTACTGTGGGACCAATCCCCAAATCGCGTCAAATTCAAATATTTGTACACACATCACACAAAAACTTCAATTGGCTCTACAACTTTATATTTTCAATAGTACCAATAGTCTTTCAACTTTATTTTCATTGATATAAGGGAGTTTATTTAGTGAAAATAACAGCAGACAAGTACTTGAGCTATTCATGTATACCTCCGTCTCACTCGAATCACTAAATGTATATTAATTTCTAAACGTGGCACTTGGCGTATTTGTCAATATGTTCGCGATTGCGTTAGTAGTTAGAGTATGCGTACTTTGATTTTTTTCTTTTAAAAAGGACTCCCATATAGCCCAAATCTTGAATATGAATTGAATCTGACAAAAAAAAAATTATTCGTGTGGTGTGGAGGTCAAATAAGCTAATAATTCCTTATAACTTCGATAGCCTGTTGTATCCTCTGCAGCGATAGACGGAGTTTGTTCTCCTCTATAGACAGGTTCTGTCGCTCAGCCAGCAGCGCACGCGCATGGTCCGAGTCGCGGGACGCCGAGCAAGTGATGTGCGCGCCCTCTATCTTGAGCGTTGTGTTGCGCTTGTGTAGGTCTGCTATCTCTTTCCGGCGGGCTGGAAACAGAATTTTTTTTAATTACTTATTGGTCGCGATTATTTCAATAATCACGCTGTTTTCTGTGACATAGCGAGTAGTCTTCTACTTCCCTGTATATTAAAAGTCTGTGGGTAATACGTTCGATAAATGATGGAGTTTCTGCCAGTTCTTTCTGGCTTCATACATTTAATAAGTACCCATTACAGGTCTCTATAAAACAAAAATAATTTGAATTTGGTGATTCCGAATAGGGTTAGCAATGACTACTGTCATATCAGGTCAACATCACACATCGACATAACATCGTGAAGCGCATTATACTAAAAAAATCTAATTAGTCCGTCACATAGATTTCCTAAAAATGTTGGACGTATTTTTTGTTTTTTCACGTAAACAAAAGACGATGACGATATAGTTTGAAAACATGCGTGACGTCACTATGATAGCTGTTACTATTTTTACCAGCCACATGACGTTATGCGTGTCTTCAACGCACTGTATCGTCTTCATTTTCAAGAGAGGTGAAAGAAGAAGAAAAATTACTGTTGAAGTTACCTGCATCATAGTCCTTATAACTCTTGACCAGAGCTTCCACTTCTGGCCACGAGGGTATCTCCACCTGTAAGCACATGTCTCTCGTCTTCCCTGAAGCCGTGGGTTCCTCGAACATCTCCGCGACCCCCGCTGCCGAGTTCTGAGGCTCATCCATCGATGTCGCTTGCGTCGACGTTACCGTCGCACACTCCTGCGTCGACTTCAATGAAATTATCTTCGAAATACTTGGTATCTTAATCTTAGGATAATCTTGGTACGGCTGCAGAATCTTTATGCTTGGTTTTTTAATGTTCTCACTATCGAAACCAGGAGTTAGGTCCCGTTTTCTCGTGTTTGGTGTCTTAAACAGTTTAACACTGTTGTCAGCCATTTTCGATAGGCGATTTAGTTCTGAGAAGTTCTTTTCTGCTAGCACTTTTATGCTGTCGTCATTTGCGTCTCCGTTGGCAGCTGAGTCTAATCTCTTTTTGATAAGGTTGTTATTTTCGTTGACGCATTTTTTTATTTCAGTCAGAAGCTTTAGTTGACAGTTGGGGTCGAACACGAGGCCTACTTCCTTTTTATTGTCTTCTGCATCTGGGTTACTGTTGCGACGTTTCCTTTCTTTCAGTATTTCTTGCCATACTTTGTCGTATCCTGAAATTGAAATAAGACATCTGTTAAGGAAATGCTCAAAAATAACAATGTCGTTGTACAGATTTTAAAGGCACTTTCAGATATTATAGATATTATGCGCTTGTGGTTTTTGTCTCTCTCTCACAGGGAGGAGGTCAGTGTCCTAGCAGTAGAAACATTCTACAATTTGATCATATTTAATTAGACAATTAGTAGAGAGGTCATTTTTTATCTCACCTTCTTTATACTTCTGTGTGACTTGAGTAAGCTTCAACTTCGATAAGAACAGCTTCTTCCTCTGCGTTGCTGTCCTGGTTTCTTGTTGCACGTCTTCTATTAGCTTGTTTTTGTCTGCCACGTTGTCTTCAGCTGTCTCACCGATTGGCACGTTGTGCAGCACGTCGAGGCGACCCACTGCAGCGTATGCTAATGCCACTGCGTCGTTTCTTAACACCTTGTCTTGAAGCTCCAGATCTTTTTCTGTGAATATTTTGGAAACAAATAATTAATGTTTTGTGTAAAGTAAGTTTAGTTTCGAAGATTGCTGTCATATTTAATGTAATTTTATTTTCGTCTATCGTGTTATAACTGTGTATTGTGTCTATAACTAACATACCTTTATAAGCTTCTAGCGTCGCTAATCTAAGACCAGCCATGAATTCAACCTTCCCTTTGTCGTTGTCTGCTTTAGCGCCATATTTCTCGATGATATCTTCGTATATTCTCATTTCTTCTTCGCCATAATCATCAGAATCACTTCCGCTACTACTCTCATCTGCGCCTACTTTAGTATTTGCAATTTCTTTATATATCTCATTTTTTACCTTATCGGGCGTAATTACATTACGAATTTCAGTCTTTTCCATCTTCTTAGCATCAGGTTTTATGTCAGATTTAACATCTTTAGTTTCACGATTCGACAAATACTTGAGTCTTCTCAAACGTTTTCGTTTTTCATAATTATCTAAGGAACTAATCTCATCAATTTTATTCACTGCTGGTCGTATATTAGTTATTACTATTTTAGGCTGTAACTTTGAATCCATTTGATATGGGCAGGCTATGTACAACTTATCATTTGTTTTCGGTTGATCTATTTTTTTAGGAACTTCTTTTTTTGGGGCTATTCTCGGGACAGGTGGAGGAACAAATTTTGCAAAATCACGTTTTTTTACTGGTGGATTTATTATTTCAGGTTCTACTATTGAGGAAATTGGCACTTGGTAAACGATTTTTGGGCTTACAATGACCGTTGGGTTAGCTTGAATCACTATGTCGGGCTTAGTAATATTTGATATTGTTTGTATAACGCTGCTACTAGATTTCAAAACATGAATTTCTTTACTCGCTGGTGCGATATTGAGGTTAGGTATTGAGGTTTTAACTTCTGTGTTAATTTCTGTATTTGGTACTGTAGTAGTTATTATTTCAGGAGCTATTCGGCTACTTACTATTGGCGCTATTTTTGCTTTAAAAGCTTCAGGAGTTTGTGTTATTTTTGAATTATTTTTTATCATCATGAAATTAGCAGGGATCTGAACGTTGCTCAAGTATACGAAATTGTTGCAGGGTTGCAAAACAACGCTCTTAGTCTCAGTTGTCGTGACTATTTCCGTCACCTTTTTGTTTTTTAAGTCCTGTTCTTGCAATGTGCCTTGTTGAGACTTCTCCTTCACGACTATCTTATTACCATAAATCTGATTCTCAGTGATCAAATTCTCGAAATCGTTTTCGTCACTATTCTCCTGGTGTAACCTTTTTAGTGCAACCACTTTTGACGAAGTGTTTTCATTGACCACGTCTTCCTTACATTTCTTACTTTGGTTTGACAGTCGTGAAGGAGCTTGCAGGTTTTTTGGCTCGAAACTAGTTCTTTGTAATAACACTTGTGGGTTCTGCTGTATCGTCAGCATCATCTTTGAGTTTGAATTGTTCTTGTTTTGTATGAATACTATTTGGTTTTTCTGTTCATTGTTAAAAGATGTATCCGATGACTTACTAAAATTGACTTTGCTTGTTTCAATGTTGATTGGGTTCAATAAAGGCCTCGGTACTCCAGGAGAATCTTTCACTTCAGCTGGTGGGTCAGCTTTAGGTTCGGGCACACGAAACGGATTGTCAATAGTTGTTGTTTTGTTGATAGATTCAGCTGTATTTATTGAAGAACCTATTTTGTTATTTGATATCACACTGGGCTTTGCCTCTTTAACTTCAGGTTCTTTCGTTGCCGTTTTTATGATAATATTACTCTGTATTTCAACTCTCGGTGACTCTTTGGTGAAAGCAGGATTGAACGTTTTCTTAGATAAAGAATTTTGGAAAGCAGTATCGGGTGGATTGCTGACACATTTCATATCAATTTTACTGATAGGTATACTGGTTTTCAAACTGAACCTTTCTGGTTTCTTTTTGAAATCTTTATTTGTAATTTGGGACGGTATTGTGACTGTTGCTCCTGAACCCTGTGCTAAGGATGTGATGCTCATCTTTGATTCAGTACTTAGTGTTTTGTTAGCATCAGGCACTGATGTAGCGGTTATAATTTCTGGCGTAAAATGTTCTTCAAAGTCCGTTTGTGGTTTTAGGATCTCTTTATGTGGTTCCATGTTGTCAGTATTTGGTGCTTCATCCATTGGTGCTGGGAGATTTTCATTGGAGATTGGTGGAAAAGGTATGAATTCAGACGTTGGTGCCTCATTCTGTATTGGAGGGGGAATAGTCGGTGGGGCTATCGGTGGGTAGTTTACTGAGCTAATAGGCTGAAAGGCCGAGTATCCCGGTATCGAGTAAAGGTAACTTCCGAAGTTTGGGTACCCGCTATCCACTTGCTTCGGGGTCATGACGCTTGGGTTTGGGTTAGGGATGGATGATGGCGAGATCTTTGGGGAATATGGGATAGGCTTCGCTGGCAGGAAAGCTGGTTTCTCAAATATGACGGTTTCTTCAGGTTTGTATGGTTCTGGGGGTTTGGGGGGAATGGGATCCGGAGGGAGGGCTCTTTCCTGCTCCAGTGGTGCCAGTGGAGTAATCGGCTTCACAGGAACAATCACTGCAACGTGAGAAACACTGTGTTAGTATATTGTAAGTATGCGAGGAATTTTATTGATTCATTTTTTGCTTACAGAGTGTTGTTTTGTTTCAAGAACTTGTTGACCAGATTTTCACTTATTTCTAACATTTTTTTTAAAATACAAGAGTCACTTAATTCATTGATTGTTGAACTTTTGGCTGCATAACTGTTTAAAGACAGTTTCTGCCAATTTTGACGTGACTTGATTCGGTACCGGCCTGCATTGGTGTTAAAGTACCAAGTAAGCAAGTACAGATTCGCTGACTGACTGACTGTTTATTTGTACCTCATACTGCTACTAGGTAACGGTAACAACCTGGAACTGAGCACAAGTCAGCTGACAGCGTACCTACCTAATTAAGTATCGATCGTGTCAAATCGTGTGTTTCACATGGACATCCAATGGTTTACTTCTTCATACATTTCTAATACAAAAATAAAATTCATGCTAAGGACAGGAATAAGAGAGGTTTGCAATCTAAACACACTTAATAATTGTGCACTGAGAAAGATGTATCTGGTACCTATTTGGAATTTAGTTTCAACCTGTCAAATGGCTTCAAGAAAGTTTTAAGAACTGCTTGATTCTGGAGTGTGGTTCTGTAAAACGAGCGTGATAAAATTGGGCCAAGGAGCGGCGGCTCGAGTCAAATTGCTTGCCTTGGATTTAAAAGTATTTACATTGATCAAATATGGATCCAGTGTTGCTAGAATCCAAAATCATAAACTAGCTTTATGTGATGGCTATACCGACTGATATGTCGTCTGTTTAGTTTTGATTGTAAGTAATAGGATAGATTTCTAAAAAATATTAGGCAAGTTTTGTTTTTATATTTTCACTTAATCAAAAACTTAAGACGATACAATACGTTGAAAACATGCGTGACGTCTCGTCCCTGGTAAAAAAATGTACCATCGTAGTGACGTCGACGTGAAAAAAAAATCTTTTATGGAATATAATAAATAATTTGTGGAAATCTATCTGACGGACTAATTAATATTTTTTCAGTAACACATACCTACCCTATTCTCATTTTTCTCAGTGCACAAAGTCATAGAAACATGGCAAGCACTCTAAAAGCAAAATGCACTCTAAAAGCAAATGTTGCTAGTGTAAAATGGCTTTATGATAGGTACCCATTTATAGATAGGTAGTATACTTCGCGAAATTGGTGATTATAAGTGGTAGGTACATAATAGCGACGATACCAAACCTAGCTTTATCTAGGTAAGTCATTATAGGTTGTCTTCTTATGAGTAGAAAACCTTCTTTTTTTAGGATGGCAAATCATCAAATGACTCTGATAGCCTGATGCTCCCTTCTGCTCCACCCAGAGTGGAAGGGAGTTTCAAACTCTTACTGACTAAAACCCATCCGTGCACCTCCAAATGCCCTTTGCGTTCCTGGGCCGCGGTGGCTTTTTCGAACTAATTATGCAACTTTGGCAGGCTCTGGCCCTAGCGGGCCCCGTCTACTATGCTGATATCTCTTTGAGGAGCGCCTGCTACCCAACGCGCCGTCGACCCGGACCTGGTTCTTATCGGACGTCAAGCCATCCAACGCTCGCCGTCTGCAAGCCCGCATCTACGGTGACTGGGAATCGCCGTGCGACTCCCGACGCCCGGGGTCTCCTTCTGTTGCGGTGGCTGGGGCGTAAAGTTTTAGCTTCCTCACGCGGCCCGCCTCCTACTTCACTATCATTACAACTTCGCAGAAGAAGGTGACTGCTTCCCATGCCTTCTGGATGCGAGAGGTCGCCGCCGCTATGTCATAGGTACATGCCTCCTATTTTAGTATGGGTTCAAAGTTAGTTATAGAAAAAAATCGTTTGTCTCTGACATGAAAAACCAGATCTAATCAGCAAGAATAGGTCATACCCATGAAGGAGTAGATAAAAGTGGAAGCAGCACTCTAAACATCTAAGTGACGACGACTGTGGTCGGACGCTCTCTTTCTGAATACATACATAAGATAAAGAAAATAGATTTATCACTAATTCGTACTTATTTATGTATTAAGAAAGAGAGCGTTTGACCACCGTCGTCTTCACTTAGGTATTCAGAGTGCTGCCTCCACTAAGTACCCACTGCGATTTTTGCATAGCATGTGTTGCAAGGCATCTTCAGCCATTTCCCTTATTGACTATTGTCATACTATTCGCTCGTACCGTTAAATATTTTCATAGCTTAGTAAGCTAACCATAGATATTAAGTAGCGGCTTTTACAAGTAAAATTACTTCCCATTTTATTTAGATTCGGCATACTTACATCGACGTAATAGAAGACTCTAGGTACATCTAAAAATCACGTCATGTGGCTGATTTCTATTAGGTGGCCGGATTGTCGTCCCATCGCCGTTGTACCTACTGTGAGAATGAGGAGAGAGGGATTGTATCTAATTGTTGCTATAATATCTTCCGTGTCGATAGACGTAACGTGTAGCTCCGCGCTGCTCCGCTCCTACTGCTACTGCCCGGCAAGCACGCTTAGCACTTAGTAAGATAATGTAGGCGGAATCGTTGAGTACCTATTCGCCTAGGCCATGCTACGCACGGCACCTATCTCATCATCAGTCGGTAATCTTTTATACCGTCAAACGGGGTGAATCGAAACAAATATTTGATTAGGTTTTGTTCACTTTAATTATTAGGGTTCCGTACCCAAAAGGTAACCAACGGAACCCTATTACTAAGCCTCCGCTGTCCGTCCATCTGTCTGTCAGCGAGCCGTATCTCAAGAACCGTTATAGGTAGACAGTTGAAATTTTCACAGATTAAGTATTGCCGCTAGAATAACAACAAATACTAAAAATTTCGGTTTTATGATACTGTATGGACTCGCACTTGGCCGGTTTTTTTATAATTGTTTCCTGGGAAATAAACTTTTATTATCTAGGTACGTATACCAATACAATAAAATTGGAGACCGATGCTGCAAACAAGAATTAAATAACATAGTAATCCCCTTCAAAGTTTTGTTTCGATTCACCCCTGCATATTCAACCCGTTAGTAGGTAGCTCCTATAGTTTATTAAAACTGCAGCTTTTCGTTCCTTTAAGGTTGTAATACATTTGCATCCATAAGCCGTGGCTTATGGACGCGTCCTTTATGTTTCCTCCTTAAGGTGAATGCTCCAGGGTAGCCCGCGAAATTCAAATATTTTTATGTTTTTTGCAATTTGCCGGTCAGTGTGAAGCTGTATGTGGACCAAATGCGATCTGCGACCGTAACGCGTATTTATCTAAAGAATTATAAACATTTTAATCATCAATATAGCCCTCTAAGTTCATGTAGTTCGAAAGAATGATTATTTCTGAAATATTCATTCTTTCGAACTACATGAACTTTCGGAACTACATGAACGGGCTACCCTGGAGCATCCACCTTAACTCTACTTGTCACTCTATGTTGTCACTTGTCGGATGAACCACAGAAAACATAAACTTCTAACGGAGAGAAAGACTGTGTGCACCGGCAGTGTGACCAGTACTCAAAAATGCAGATTTTTTTTACCTTACTGGCCGACGCAAAGAAGGGGTAATTACGATCTTATTTTTTGTAAATTAAGTAGAAGTAGCCCTGCTTACCTATGGTTTTGAGCAATAACTTCGTAGTCCTTATTCACATTTATCGAACTTTTCTTTGCGTCTTTGGACTCCAATTGCTTTGTGGTTTAAATAACATAGTAATCCCCATCAAAGTTTTGTTTCGATTCACCCCTGCATATTCAACCCGTTAGTAGGTAGCTCCTATAGTCTCTTAAAACTGCAGCTTTTCGTTCCTTTAAGGTTGTAATACATTTGCATCCATAAGCCGTGGCTTATGGACGCGTCCTTTATGTTTCCTCCTTAACTCTACTTGTCACTCTATGTTGTCACTTGTCGGATGAACCACAGAAAACATAAACTTCTAACGGAGAGAAAGACTGTGTGCACCGGCAGTGTGACCAGTACTCAAAAATGCAGATTTTTTTTACCTTACTGGCCGACGCAAAGAAGGGGTCATTACGATCTTATTTTTTGTAAACTAAGTAGAAGTAGCCCTGCTTACCTATGGTTTTGAGCAATAACTTCGTAGTCCTTATTCACATTTATCGAACTTTTCTTTGCGTCTTTGGACTCCAATTGCTTTGTGGTTCATCTAATAGCAATTCTGTGCGGAAATCGAACCCACAGCGAAGCTACTAAGTCGTCAGAATCGAAATAAAGCTCAATTTTCGAATAGATACTGTTCGCAGTTTAAATTTCTAAATCTTTGACAGTCGATACGGACGACGAGTCAGCAGAAGTAAAAATATCTGATACTAGCTGACCCGTACCCACTTCGATGGGCGGTATTTTTCGTGATAGAATATAGCCTATGACAGTCACAAGTAACGTGGCTTTCTATTGGTAAAAGAATTCAGAAACAAAATCGGTTCAGTAGATCCAGAGATTACCGCCTACAACAGGGGTGGCGAACCTTGGGCACGCGTGCCGGTGGTGACACGCCGCAAAATACTTCGGGCACGCCAATGTAAGATACTTAGCATCCAGGTAATTTGCAATAGAAAAAAGCACCCTAACTTTTCCTTTTTTTAACTAAACAAAACAATAAAGAATTAATAGCAACTACTTAGCTTGTTGTTTTTGTCCAATAAATTACCAAATCAAGATTCTTTGAGCCCCACTCATCATCATCTGCCTAGCCTTTTCCTAACTATTGAGGTCGGCTTCCAGTCAAACCGGATTCAGCTGAATACCAGTGTTTTACGTGGAGCGGCTGACTACCAGACCTCCACAACCCATTAACTGGGGAAAACGGTACTTCTTGGCAAGACTGGAGTGAGATTTATTGGCCTCTGGCAATCCATAACAACACAAACCATACGTGTCATAAAATCATCTTTCAAATAAAGCCAATTTCTTGCATATTATAAAAAAAAAACTATTCTTTATTTTAATGGCAGCACAGAAGCGTTAATGTCAAATATGCTGGCCCTGAAAAATTTGAATATGCGTCACTAGATGGCATAGTCAACGCCGTGCACGGTCCCTATTTACCTGTTTATAATATTAGTACCCATAGATAGTACAGACTAGTCTTGACAATGGGTGTCGTATTACGCTACTGCAGTATGCAGGTCAGATAGAAAGTCGCTCCATATAAAATAGCTACTGGTACCTATTCAGCCATATCCGGTTAGATTGGATAGGTTACGCAGGCAGATAACTTGACTGTTCTCAGCTTTATAGTTATTTCAATATACTTACACATTTGCTTATTAAAGAGGCGCCACATGCGTTCTTAAATATGTGAACAGTAACATAAAACCCAGTTGGCTGAAAGATACATTGACCAGGGCTCGAACCTTGAAGCCTCTTCCATCTTCAGTCAGCTGCTTGAGTATGCACGAACTAATTAAATTAATTTCCATGTGCCTACCAATAGCGGAAATGTAAACGTGCACAGCGATGACAATGCCATCTACGGTTGAATATTCGAAATTTAAACGTTAAGAATACTTGATATTAACGCTTCTGTGATCCCACCTTTAGGTTCCTGATCGCTCCATTTAAGTCAGGGGAACGTGCACAAAGTAAACTGTGCCATCTACCGTTACATGTTTTTTTTATTAGTGATGGGTTTACTCTTGACTCAGGTCCAGGTCAGAGATGACAGAGACAAAGCCTGCTATGGAGCGAGCTTACCCAGAAGGAGCCTGTTCACTCTAACTTTGTTTGAAGAGATTAGGGTTATAAGCTTTTGGAAACACAGACAGCGAGTTCCACTCCTTTGCTGTGCGCATTATAAAAGACGTTTCGAAACCCTTAGTGCGAATATTCGGGACATGTTGGTAAAACATACTTGAAATGACACCTACTGATGATCACAACGCCACGCCTATTGTGATTCATACAAGCCTGCGCTTGCCTACTTGTTGGTACTTGTAGCACCTTGAAAGGCTGGCAACCTGTTGCTTCATGCCTTTGTATTGTACTAACAGTATAATAGTAGGTACCTACAGCTACTTGTCTAATTATGTTGAATTGAGGAAGTGTTGCTTTTACAATCATATGTGACCCAAAGTCTATATTCTTCGATATATCCTAAAGTACCTAAGTTACCATTACCTGCCATAGAGAATATGACTTCGTAAAAGGATTATCTAAACGCTCTTGTACAGCGAAGCCACAGGTGGTGCACCTATTTTTCAAATAGACTATCGTTTAGCATCAGATTTTATTGAATTTTTAGATAATTGTAATTAGGGTAAACGGTAAGTTTTTTTTTAAATAGCCGCTGAAGAAATATGAAAAATTGACGTTAGAGACAAAAATAAGTGTTACCAAGAAATTGTATATTATACCAAAAATTGTTGGTATTACATGAAAAATGGAAAACATTCATTGCACGCAGAATAAGTCAGCAAAGTGTCAACATTAGTAGTGTTTGCCTTATTTATGTATAAACGTCTTGAGTGTACAACTCTAAAAGATGATTTCTATGATGGTTCAGATATGAATTTTGCGTTTAGCATCAGGTTTTATTGAAGTTTCAGATAATTGTAATTAGGGTAGACGGTAAGTTTTTTTTAAATAGCCGCTGCAGAAATATGAAAAATTTACGTTAGAGACAAAAATAAGTGTTACCAAAGAAATTGTATATTCTACCATAAATTGTTGCTATTACATGAAAAATGGAAAACATTCATTGCACGCAGAATAAGTCAGCAAAGTGTCAACATTAGTACTGTTTGCCCTATTTATGTATAAACTTCTTGAGTGTACAACTCTAAAAGATGATTTCTATGATGATTCAGATATGAATTTTGAATTCTACTTCTTTGTCCTACCTGTAGGTACCTACCTACCTAGAAGCTTACATATAGCTCTAACCCATGGTTTCTGGAAATAAATTATCGACTCGTCACAAATCATACGTAAGTCAAGCGATGCGGTTAGCTATTCAAAACTCATCCAACCAATCACAGCTAGATAACGCGCGTTCCACAATTTGTCACAATCATTTTGCAATTCTTTTCATTCGACAAACTTGTCCTTAGTCTCTCAAGGGTGCCTCCAAATTTGTCGCAAAGTGCCGCGCAGCAGCGGCGCGGCTGCAGCGCCGCTGCCGCGCTTCTTCGTTAATCCATACCTACATGTTGTTTTTTTAATCCATACTTGCGGCTAGCCATATTGCAGCGCCGCCGCCACGCGTTCATTATTTGTATGGATTAACAAAGCATTTTGTGACAAATTTTAAGGCACCCTATATACCCATAACTAACTAACTTTAGCCCGCGACTTCGTACACGCATATCCTGTCTGTTTCCCGTTCCCGTAGGAATTTCGGTGAATCCTCTCTAATGCTCCCCTACACTCCGCAAGGAACCTACATGAAAAATGACAACTTTCTACGAGCAGTAGTTTCGGCTGTGCGTTGTCTGTCAGGATTGATAGAAAAGGTAGATCTGACCAGACAGACGTATCGACGTGGCTATCCAAATGAGCAAACTGGCAAACTTAGCACCTAGCAAATATAATAACAGATAAATAATCTAACAATAAGTTTACAATTTCATTGAATAAAACATGATTTGATAACTTTTACCTATCGTTACGTAGACGCTACGCCGAAAAAGAAACCACCTAGGAACCCGACAGAGAAGCAGCTGTTCCTCCTTACAATTGGGAGAAACTGTTCCATCCAGACCTGGCTCTCTTCTGCTGTCTCTTTTACCTTGTCCCAATTGACGTTGATGTATCCGAACTCCGCCGCGAAGTGTAGAAGTATGATCCCGCCGCCTAGACCAAAGGCGGCAATCCTTCCAACCCTGACGAAGGACAATCCCGAAACCCAGCCGGCAAAAGTCCCTAGTATCAAATTCTTGCTCGTGTTACTCTTTAGTCCGTCAATGGTCACTTCTAAGAGCGATGGGGTCTTCAGTGGGGTGGCCACGCCGTCTCCGCGGCTGGTAACGTGTGAGAAGTCACTGCTCAGTATCGGTGGGGCCATTGGCGTGCATTTTTTTGTTTTATTGTGTATCTTTAGATATAAAATTGTAACTTTTTGTGATTCAAGTGGTAAATGGCTTGTTTTGTTGTGGTAGATTACAGATGGTAACAAACGATTGTTGTTGACAGGTTATGTCAGCGGTAGAGCGACGTCTCGTTTCAGGTAGTCGTACCATAGATAAATTCGTGTAAATCACATAGGTCGTTAGTTGTCTGAGGTCGAAACTGATAAGAAAATTTATTATTATCTATGGGTCTTTATGCGCAGTATAGGTACCTACTCTCAAATCGAGATTTGATTCGGCACAAATTATAATTGGTCGTTGGAAGAACTCAAAGTTACTTTTACCTGTAAACGCTATTTGTAACAGTTTCCGATATTGTTATGAAGACTATCCCCAGATTTCTGAATTAAATATTTGAAAGCTGATGTATCTTCTTTGACCCCCGACACGTTTTACACCAAATAATCTAAGTATTCAAAAACCGGCCCTATACCTTTGTGTGTTTAAATACCAATAAGTACCTACCTAACAGGTAGTTTGGCGATGCCTTAGACCTCTCAATCTGCTCAGCCTTTTTCCGAACTGTAGGTACTGGGGCTGGGCTGGTAAGACGACCCACTGACCCTGGTCTCACCGGATTTAGTAGAAGGGGTGAAAAAAAAACAAAACTTTGAATGGTATTTTTACTTGGATGCCACATTACCTATTGGTTTCTGACATTTCAACCTTTTTTTTGTCTTACCGCCGACGATCAGCGAGTAGCAGGCAAAACTTTAAGCTCGAACCGAGTTGGCGAGCAGCGAGTAGTGCGTGACAAGTTTCGATAGTTGTGACGCTCGGCTTTCTTTGCTTTTGTGCGACGGGCTTTTACTCGCAATACTCGCTCCGGCCCGCAGTATAGGTAGAAATTACTGCTGTTTGGTGAATTCTGACCACCAAGCGAGCATCGCTGAGCGAGTACAATCTTTGATAGCTCTTGTCGCTGCGATCAACTACAGGTAAGACCCGCTCGCCGACAGTGTGGACAGTCAGCTGTCCACTATGAATGTATGTGTCTCTTACTCACACGAGATCTACATCCTTTGTCCCTTTCCTCAGCTAAATGCTGCGAGCAGAATTTAAATTAAAGTCACCCTTCAGTTTTGTTTCTATTCACCCTTACGTTGCTCTTAACCCCGTCTACTTATTTTCAACTGGCGACTCTCC
Organism: Lacanobia oleracea; assembly: GCA_950371165.1. Lineage (NCBI taxonomy): Eukaryota > Metazoa > Arthropoda > Insecta > Lepidoptera > Noctuidae > Lacanobia > Lacanobia oleracea. Next base: position 24,895,624 of record OX493395.1, read on the forward strand.
CGACTTCGCACTGAGGCAAATCGTTTACGTAAACCTTCCTCGCATTTTTTTAATAGTAAAAAAAACATAATAAGAATCCGTCGGCTGGTTTAAACGAAGCAGATAAACTGAGGAGGACGGTTACTTTTTATACTATTCAGAGAAAGAGAAGAAATAGATGCAAGAGTTAGGAATCGAACCCAAGTCCTGTCGCTATGAAGCAAAACGCATACAAATTTACTTGGTCATTGGTATGCCACTCTTATATTGTTAATACTAGTTGACCCGCGCAACTTCGTCAGTTCTGCTCCTATTGGTCTTAGCGTGATGATATACCTATAGCCTATAGCCTTCCTCGATAAATGGACTATCTCACACTGAAAGAAGTTTTCAAATCGGACCAGTATTTCCTGAAATCAGCGTGATCAAGCAAGCAAACAAACTCTTCAGCTTTATTATTAGTACTAGTCGACCCGCGCAACTTCGTCTGCTTTGCTCCTATTGGTTAAGACCAATGCATGATGATAAATAGCCTATAGCCTTCCTCGATAAATGGGCTATCTAACACTGAAATAATTTTTCAAATCGGACCAGTAGTTCCTGAGATTAGCGCGTTCATGCAAACAAACAACAGACCGACAAACAGACAAACAGACTTCAGTATGTTTTAATTTATTCCATCTTTCTAGCCCTTCGCGTCGCTTAGAATCAGACGTCCGGGTATTTTGAAGCGGAGATTATTTAAGTTATTATTATTTAAAACTGTTCTTGGTGATAATTAAATAAACACGTTTCACCTTATAACTGGTGACCTACTGTCAAAACATGGTGGCCAAAACCAACAAATTGGAGTCTTTTTGTGGCGCCATCTCATGTCATCTCGTCATCATCATTATCATGGGAAAAAGTCTGTATGAACTAAGTGCCTAAGTCTCACCGCCGGCGATCAGCGAGTAGCGAGTAAAGCTCCAAACTCGAAACTAGTTGGCGAGCAGCGAGTGAAAAGTTTTGATAATTTTCAGCGAGTGCTTTTGTGCGACGGGCTTTTACTCGCAATACTCGCTCCGGCCCGCACTATAGGTAGACATGACCGCTGTTTGGTGAGTTCTGACCGCCAAGCGAGCATCGCTGAGAGAGTAAAATCTTTGTTCTTGTCGCTGCGATCAAATAAGAGCCACTCGCCGGCAGTGTGAACAGTAACGACTATGAATGCATAATGACTCTTTTACTCACACGAGATCTGTATCTTTTGTCCCTTTCCTCAGCGACCAAATAGCCGATAGCTGCTCGCTTCCTCGCCGGCGCGGCGGTAAGACAAGTGCCTATAAATGTATCTTTGATACAATAAAACAATAATTAAACCGTTTGAACGGACCTTGTATCTCCCGCAATTCATTGCTAATTTTGCACTCGCTTCACTGCGCGTATTTGCTTAAATAGTCCCATTATTTGGGTAATACAAAATCTTATCTACAGTTATTACTGTAAAATTTTATTTTTGTATTTACGAAATAACGTGAATACTTGTGCAAACTCTCGACCACCGTTCGACACAAGACGCGGTACATGTTCCACAACTTGTTCCAGGCCCTTGTATATGAAAAATTTTAGTATGAATTTCTTAGAGCTGTCGCAAATGAGTGAACAATCTGTGTAGAGATCATGACTTCTTTCTTTCAAAATAAGCTCTCTGGAGTGACGATACTTAGTAGGTTTGCAAGTTTGCATTTTGAGTCAAAAAATGTTCCAAATACAAGTTGCTTACAGGTACCTGTTGCCACATATATTACAACTTGTGCCGTATGCGTACAACAAGGTTCATTTACTGGTCATTCTGTGGCCAATTTTTCATTTAACAGACAATTTTTATCTGAGGATTCAAAATGGCAGTTTGATAGTACCTATACCAGAAAGCCATTTTTATTCTTCAGGTAACATATGAGATAATTTTATTGTAAAATCAGCGCTTAGTAGCTTTGAGTTCACAATAACGTTACTGTAAATGCGAAAATAGTGTTGCTGCGTTACCTAGAAGCTGCACAAATACTAACTACATGCTAACTGAAGCTGAGGGACGGGAGGGGTGAAAACAAAAATAAAAGTGACGACGCCGGCGGCGGGGACGCGAGTACGCACCGCACGCACGCACGCACGCACGCACGCACGCACATACGCACGCACGCACACACGGAAGTACGCACGAGTTCGCTCGCTACCCCGCCACTGCGCTAGCATGCACACTATTAATTTCATTGAATGTATTTTTCAATAAAACCATATTTTTTCACTTGTTAGGTATTGTCCATATCATATCTAACTATTAAATATAATATTTACATGACATATCGGACACTGACACTTGGAATACGACAACACGTCGTCCGCCTAAATGCTGCTTTCGATCGAAACAAACATTGAAAAATATTGAACACCTATTAAAAGCTAAAATTAATAATAACTATCTAAGTTAACGTATAAAGAGGTTTTTTTGTTATAAAATTTCGTGTTTTTTTATTATTTATTTATTTAAATTCAATGTTCGTTAAACACTGCAGTCGTCGGTCGCTCGGGGTCGTGGTCGCGAATACTGCAACGGGATTCAAGTCTTATCACAAATGCAGTAGAGTTTAATGTTGCAAAGCAGATTGCACGCGCGGCCCGTTGGGCTTTAACTTAGAGCTACTTAAGTTACGATGACCCCGGACGAGCGAAATTACAAGTAAAATAGAACCTCCTCCTGTTGTGAAGTCGGTTAGTAGTCGATCTTAGTGCGGCGCCGGCGCAGGGCGGTAAGTACTAGCCGGCGCGCACACCTACCTACGTATATAATTCGTGCATGACCGATCGATACATTTCTTTTTACAACTAGATGTATATATATATAATTTTTAAATAACTGCACATCCTATCTAGTTACAGTCTGCTCCGGGCAGTCGTTTATTCGTCATTTGATCGGCGGAGTTTTAATAACATGTACATCTTAGTGGCGACTTTAGTAAGCGTAGAGTATGGGCCCGCGTCGCCGCGCGAACTTCACGCTTCTAAGTACCGCGCGAACGTAGCTACGGGTTGCGCCCGATTGTTGCTGTAACATTCACTGCATAGAATGTTGCTGCAACAACGTCAGTACATAGAAAAGGGAATCATTAACATAAACATATTAATCTTTTATTCACATACAATATCTTACAAGTACAGAAGGTTCGCGCGGCGACACAGAGTATATAATGTAGGAACTCGGCAGTTCTATCGTTTGGCTTCACTTCGTCGTCTCCGACCTTTCTCTCGCACTCACAGCTAAAGAAAGAGACAGTACTATAGCTATTGCTGCTCAATTTGACGCTTTACGACGTTGACATAAGGTTCAAAGTGAGAAGCAACGACTTGAGTGCACTTCTATCGAAACTGATCATTTGTATAATTCATAAACTAGATGTATAATAAATTGTAAACGATTGCGTGACACACTTCATCTTATTGCTACAGAATCGATCTTTTGTCAAATAAAAAAATCAAACAAACTTCATTTTCATATAAGAGTTATTTCATAATTAGCAAAACGAAACTTCAAAACCAGTACATTAGCAAAATTATTGTCTTTACAACAACTGAGTAAAAACTTATTGTCAGTAAATTACAATAAACCAGTCAAAAGACTAAATTTAAGTAAATTGACGCGAAAAACAACTTTACTCCTTTGAATATACCAATACTAATTAATGATCGGCACATCAAAATAGCTCTGAGATAGAGACTTAAATCCACATAGGTATTGCTTTTTACCCGGGTTCCGTACCCAAAGGGTAACCAACGAAACCCTATTACTACGCCTCCGCTGTCCGTCCGTCTATTGAGCCATCTATCCGACCGTCCGTCCGTCCGTCCGTCCGTCTGTCTTTTTGTCAGCGGGCTGTATCTCAAAAATCGTAATAGGTAGACAGTTGAAATTTTCACAGATAGTGTTTTTCTATTGCGGCTATAACAACAAGTAATAAAAGTCAAGGTTTCTGGTACGGAACCATTCGTGTGCGAGTTCAATTTGTACTTGGCCGGGTTATTTGCGAGAAAGTGATGCAGCTATACAACGTGTAACAAAATAAACGAAATACCTGAGAAAGGGTCATTGTACTCATCCTTATGAACAATAGGAACTTAAATTAAATTGCGAAAAAAAAAAACAGCTGTTCAGAGGTCCTAACACGAATATTTTGACGTATAGTAACATTCACGTAAGTGAATTTCGAATGTGAAAAACTACAACCCCATGGTATTTTGGTTTAATTTTATGGGACATACACAATTCACATCATTAAAAACTATGAATATAATATCTAATTCAAATAAATGTTATGTGCGAAACGAGTATTGTATCATGGTAAAATTTTACATTACGTTACTATACGTCAATAATTATTCGTGCTAGGTCCTCAGTCAATTTTGTCGAGTTATAGAATAGAACGTTTTTATTTGAGACCGGAGTTCATAAGGTTAGTATCATCATCATCTGCCTAGCCTTTTCTCAACTACATTGGGGCGGCTTCCAGTCAAACCGGATTCAGCTGAATACCAGTGTTTTACGTAAAGCGGCTGCCTACCAGACCTCCACGACCCATTAACTGGGTAACACGGTACATCTAGGCAAGACTGGAGTCAGATTTACTGGCTTCTGACTATCCGTAACGACTGCCAAAGATCTACAAATGACAGCCGGGACCAACGGCTTAACGTGCTTTCCGAGGCACGGAGGAAACTCGGTATGTTAAGATGGTCACCCATCCACAGACCAACCTTAGCAAGCGTTGCTTAACATTCAAGATCGACCCGTGCGGCTGTTATTCTTTAGCCACGAGCAAGGTTAGTAACAATTTAACTTAAATAATAGTGTGTGTGGTGGTGTTGGGTGTTATGCGCACATTAATGTTTGGGGCAGTACATTTTATTTTTCACGTTTCAATGTATGGTACCATATTAAAAGTTGTTCCGTGTCGATACTTTTAAAACAATGGTCAAAAATCCTTCTTTTCGATCATTTTTACTTGGGTTCTATGCTTTTTGTTTCATAATTAAAACTGTATTGTTTGTTTGCATCAAAATTGTGTTGTTTTGTATTGTTGTTGTGTATTGTGTTGTATTATGTATTTATTTATATAAATCGTACACCTAAAACTACCTACAGTACCGTATTTTCTTTTTCTTTAAAATCCATCCAAAAGTTGCTGTGAAAAGTTTTCTTCATCTATTTTTTTCTGTAATGTTTTTGGTGTACATAATAAAGAGCATTCTATTCTATTCAATAAGAGTACAATGACCCTTTGCAGTATTCAGTTTATTCTGTTACACGTTACATCGTACAAACAACGCCTTCTCTTTTTCACATTGCAGCAATTACAGAACTCCACATTCGAAGATTCACTGATACCAAAACACGCAAACCAGTAATAACCAACCTACCCAATTTAAAAGATATAGTAGCTTATTCGGAGCATTGCCGAATTCAATCATAACGAAATTTAAAATGACAAAAAAATCATAAAATTTCATACATTATTGTAACTCGATTTTAATCTGTTTCGATAAAAGCACACTAAAAATTAATAACAACAGCTCAATCAATCAATCAATGAATTAAGTTTCTCGTGTATTGGAAGATACAATTATGGAGTCACAGAATTTTCAGTCAGAAAGATAATTGTTTGTTGACCTTTTTTACGTGAGTCTTACAAATATTGCAGTGCATACAGGGGTAACCGTCGGTTGCTGCCTCATAACGTTGAAACCACCTAACGGGGCTGCTGCGAGATACAAATAGAAGAGCACAAAGATCTCGAATTTCGTTGCAGGCTGGGCTTACATAAAGGAATAACTTTGTATGCCTATAGATTTATTATAGGCAATATGAATTTTGATATGTGCACAGGAAAGTATAAAATAATTCTAAACCAGAGGGATTCGAAATTTTTTTTAAGGCAGCTGGGATAACCCCCTGCCGCCATATTGTTTATTTTATAAGTTGCAGCGCACGATTTAACTTGCATATACGGGTAGAGGACACTTACATAAACAAAAAATGTTAGCAACATGGTGCCCTAAAGTGTCACGTTGCCGAGATATTTCGAGGTAAAGTCGCCAAGGGGTATAGTTTTACTGTAGGCAATATGAATCTTGATAGGTGCACAGACAAAAAAGTTTTAATAGTAATTTTTTTTTAGCTATTTTTTTTCATAAAAAGAAAACTTTAAATTTACGCCTGTACGCCTTTAATTGCTGCAAGACTCACGTAAATAAGGTCCGGGGAGTATAACAATTTGCGCGTATTCAATTTTCAGTACATTTTATATGAAATACTCTCGTTTTACAAAAACCATGGTCATTAAATCTACCATAAAACCTGTAAACTGGATTAATTGTTCAACACTAAGATTTTAAGGTAGTAGATTTAATGATACGAATTTTTGTATGGATTTTAAGAGTTGAGGAGGAAAAATATTAAACAAATGAAAAAAATTAAAAACAAGTGACTGAAAACCGATAACAATTTTTTTAATATCTTAAACGACTAAGTTCTTGAAACAATCAACTTTACACTTCGACATTATTACACTGTTACGCAAAAGGTAAAATTGGAAGGGATAGGATTCGATTTTTTGTCAAAAAGGACAATTTTCGTAGTCATGGTAACGATACCGACCGAGCCGATGAGGTTGTATAGCAATCCGACACGACATGAGACGTGAAACATGACTTCTAACATTAAAATAAGGTTTAAATTACAATGATTGCATGTCCACGTATACCATAAGTGAAGTCCATTCACAGTTACTTTACTTCTAAAATCAAGCTTATAGCCAAGACAATAAAGATCACTGTCAAAGGACAGTCTGTACAGTCGATACGAGGGTACTTTGCTATAATAACCAGCACGAGTAGTGAGCACACTCTCCACTGGTCGGTTTGCCGACAGCTCCGACGCTTCACGTTACTGGTGTGTCAGTCTCATCGACTACTAGGCTCGCAAGCTTCGTTCGCCCGCCGTACATTGGCGAGATCACCCGCTGCATTCACCTGTGCTCACGCCTCGTGCCGGCTCCTATACTCCCGTAAGTTTTAATATAGTATTTTTTGTTAAAAATGAGCTCCTTCCTTTCGTTTGCCATGTATTATTGCTTCCCAGAATTTGATCCTTGTTAGCTGCACTTTCGGATGGTGTAATAATAAAAATCTACAGTTTTTATTCCCGGGTAGCAACAACAATTTATCAAAAATCCAACGATGCAGTTTTAATTTTCATCAAAACCGGGCTCGAGACTCTTTTGTGTTTTTCGATATTCCTCATAGTTTCGGATTTGGCCATGAAGGCACATCAAAAACACCCTGTATTGCGGTAAAAACATTTACTATCTATGTGAGCCAGCCATTATTTTTGTTAAACCCTCTTATGCCCGGTGTCCGAGTACTTTATCGATCGTTTCTATGTCCGTTAACGCTATTTGTCAAGACGCTATTGGTTGGGTGATTGGGTGGTGGTTAACGGACAGGTAAACAACCGACAAAGTACCAGTAACCGGGTATTAGAGTTCATTTCTTCAGTGGACTAGAAAATGTAATTTGATAAAAAAATAAAACTTTTGAACTTACGTACAAAAATCTACCCGGTGTCCAAAAATACTTTTTCTTACTACTGATAGGCACGCGTTTCACCACTATCTCACGAAGCGGTAAGCGAGGATGTGGTCGAAGATGGAGCACGCTTGCCTAGAAATAACCTATTCACTCTTGATTTAAAGACTCCCAGGTTGTAGCTATCAGGAAATAGACTCTCGCAGGGAATTCCACTCCCGTACGCATTCATAATGCGTACGCGAACTCCTTAGCTGTACGCACTATAAATGTGTTCCCAAAGCGTTTTGTGCGAACTTGTCCAAACTTTTAAAATTATTGAGTACCCATTTTGTCTACAGATATTGTACCGTGTCGGTTTGCTAAACAGACCTATTCTACATACAAATAACGCGACCGTTATAAAGTATCTTCGCGATTCCTAATGGCAGTGATTGCAAAGGCCTTTTGACCATAATGTGTCAAAATCAGTAATTATTTTAATTAAAATTAATACTCTATTATACAGCTTACACATTACAATCTTGACCGCGTTCACAATTATATATTTCGATGTATTGTTTGATTTGACAAGAGAAACTATGTTACATATTTAGTTGATTTTTTACATATTAAAATGTGACATAATATCTCTTGTTTAAGTAAAAGTCGGTTCGAAACATGACGTACTTTGGAAGTGGGATATGAATCCGCATGCCATGACAGTTGCAAGTCGATGACCGCATGCGGGGACGGCATAGTGCAGAAAAACTTATACTTATTTTGTACATAATTTTATACATACAGCTGTCAAATTTTTAATTCTATTAAGCGTAATTAGTTACTGTGGTCAAAATTGGAGACAAATGTCAAAACTATTTAGATTTGGGGCTGATTTTTTCAAAGTGATAAATATTTAACCGAAGAATAATTTAATTTATGACAGTGATTGATAAAATTATTCTGCGGATAAAATATTTTGAACATTGAAAAAATCAGTTCCAAAATCTACGATCTCACTGTACCGTACCGTCCCCGCATGCGGTCATCGGCAAGACAACTGCCGTGGGACGCGAACACTTTCATTGTTACAAAATGTAAGGAAAGACTTCATCGTGGAAGTCGTAGGAAGCACTGCGGGGGGGGCGCGGCGGTCAGGCGGGGGGGTCCGCACCTGCGGGCCGCTCGTCGGGGGTGGCGGCGCGCGGGGCGGCGGGGGAGGCGCGCTCCACGGGCGCCGGCGGGGTGGGCGCGGGCGCGGGCGCGGGGGCGGGGGCGGGCGCGGGCGCGTCGGCGGGCGGCGGCGTGTGCTGCGGCGCGTGCGCGGTGAGCGCGAGCGGCGCGGGGAGCGCGGGGGGCGCGGCGGGCGCGGGGGGCGCGGCGTGCGCGTGCGGCGGGTAGGGCCGGTAGGGCCGGTACAGCAGCGGCGGCGGCAGCAGCGCGCGCGGCAGGTAGGCGGGCGGGGGCAGCAGGTGCGCGTGCGCGTGCGCGTGCGCGTGCGCCTGCGCCTGCGCGTGCGGGTGCATGGCGGCGGCGGCGGCGGCGAGCGCGCGGTGCTCGTCGCGCGCCCTCTCTTTCTCTCTGTGCGCGCGCTCTCGCTCGCGCTGCTCCTTCTCCCGTTGCTCCCGCTCTCGCTCTCGTTCTCTATGGATTTTTAATAGACTACGATTTAATTAACAAAGTGTAGATATTTGATTATTTGCTAAACTACTAGGTACCCTGAGAAAAGATTTTAAAGTGGCACTGGTAACTGAAGCGCTTATTACACTGCACGGTACAAATGTGTCGTGTTTTAAATACAAAATAATATGAATAACTTAAAGTAGGGGTAATTTATATTTTAAAACTTAGGTGATATTGAAGTATCTTTTCATCTAAAGCAAGAGCTTGACAGATCGCTTCTAGTTCACAGTATAGCATTACAGGTTGCGTGCCAATGTTCCTTCCCCCCATAGCCACTATGTCGCAAGTCGCACCTCACCTCTCCCTCTCCCTCTCGCAGCGCGTGCGACACGTGTGACACGAGCGGCAGTGGCGGGTACAGCGCGTAGATTGTAAGTCGATATCCTCCCCCCTTTATGAGCAGTATCACAAGTCGCATCTCACCTCTCCCTCTCCCGCTCTCTCTCTCTGTCCCGCTCGCGCTGCAGCTGCATCTCCTTGTCGCGCTCGTCGTGCAGCGCGTGCGACACGTGCGACACGAGCGGCAGGGGCGGCGCCAGTGGCGGGTACAGCGCGTAGGGAGGCAGCCACCCCACGCCCACGCCACTGCGGAACACCCGCTCCAGGTACATCTGCTCTTCGGCTGCTAGCCTGTAGATGCACGTGGAGGTGGGTTAGATAAGTGTGGTGCATAAACGTTACCTAAAGGTCTATGCATACGGCGAGTTACCGATGCGAGTATGTCTTTCATATGCAACTAGGTCTTCTTTTTCAAGGCTGTAAACGTTATGTGCATAGGCCCTAATATCAATGACTAAAAAGATAATGTTAAGTATATGTTGTTGTGATGTGTATGTTATGTTCTAATAATAATAAATAAGTTTGCATATTTATTGTAACTCGTTTTTTGAAAGTGAAACACTGGAACATCAAATGAATAATTTATAAAGCTAATATCTAAAGATACAATTAATGTGCAGTGAAAATAGTTTAATTTCTATCTTTACTGAAACAATCAACAAAAATATGGTATATACTTACAGATTAATATAAATTTTTTTTTAAGCAACGCCAACATTTCCTCAGATACCTTTGATTAAAACACTTCTAATTTCCATAAATTTTGAGAGATTGCCACTGAGACGCGAATGCGAACCTTGCTCGAATATTACTAGAATTGGCCTTGATCGCAAATTTTTTAGCTTAACTTGAGGCAAGATTTTATTTCTGCTGAATCATAAGCACGATAGGATATTGAATTATTTCATCGGCACCAGTTCTTTGGACCTTGATCGAGGGATAAAAAGCCAGATTGGTTTATATCCCCCGATATAGGCCCTAAGAACTGGAGTGCCCATACACCTGTACTTTGGGGGATTTAATTAATGCCACCAGCTCTGCAATTACTGTGCCCAAAAAATCTAAGGAGACCACCATTGATTCGATAAGAATAGGAAGTGTTCTGCTTACCTGTACTGGAGGGCGGCGCTGGAGTAGATGCTGGGGTGTGCGTAGGGCGAGTAGGCGGACGGCTCCAACAAGGGGAATGACGCCGCCGGGTGCGACAGTCTACAACAGACATACACACGCGTTACTTATCACCACTCACTAAGGGAACCCGCTGGATAAGAGACGCACAGGAGCGACCGACGTGGCGACACGCGCGGGGAGGTTCTGTGTCCAGCTCGACGTCTTTCAGCGGAAATAATGATGACTTTGTATCTGAGGGAACTCGCCGAATACGAGAAACAGGAAAACCAGTCGGTTTGGCGACGACGCTTGAGAAAATGTCGCCGCATCGAGTCCTTTTGTGCAGCTTGAAGTGACAACGCTAAACACTTATGGCGTTTATAGTGTCATGCTGAGTTGCTAATTCACGCGAAATCCTTGTTTTATTTATTTTTTTATTAAGGAATGAGCTTGCTCTTGACCGCAATCACGCCTGATGGAAAGCGATAGATGAGGTCTATGATGGAGTGAGCGTGCCCAAAAGATACCTGTTCAGTCTTGCTTTGAAGGCAGACGGTTTACTAATACTACTGCGAAAGTAGGAAATCTTCAAATCTCGTATACTGTGTGCTTTCAGGAATAAGATATAAGAATTAACTTAAGCGGACGTGTCGTGTACTTCGCTTGCGGAAAATCCCACGTCCTCATTGATAGTCACTGAGCTCCAAGTTCGCACTGGCACTAGGTACTAAGGATATGTAAGTAAAATCTAATAGAAATGAACACTGCCGGTTGATATTAGGAAATCGCGCCCAGCATGTTGAAGTTTTTGAACTGTTGCAACAGTCGCTTCATAATTTTCAGTGAACTGATGTCAATATTTCTTTGCTCTTGTCGACCAATTTACAACCCTGTTTTGATTTATTAGGGTTGCGTACCTCAAAAGGTAAAAACGGAACCCTTATAAGATCACTCTCTTGTGCGGCTGTCTGTCTATTTTTAATTTGACATGGGTTTACTCTTGACTCTAGTCTAGGTCACAGATGACAGAGACAAAGTCGACGATAAAGCGAGCTTACCCTAAGTAGAAAAAACAGCTGAACCAGAGCATTCGCAGCCAATTAAGCTAGGTAATTAATTCACGTGTGTTATCCTGCATGTACAGAATAGTTCAAGTAATGTAATGCAGCAGTAGTGCTCACCTTTCGTCCGGCCTGTAGGGCTGGAAGCCGCTGGCGGGCAGGTGGTGCGGCGAGGCGCGCTTGGGCGGCGCGGGCGCCGGCTTGTCCTTGGCGTCGCGCTCCGCCGCCGCGGGCCCCGGGCCGCCGCCTGCACACTCGTCAGTCAGCAGGGCCCCAGCCCCGGCCGGGGGCCCGGCTACGTACGCGCATTTAGCTCTTACTATGCTAACCGATATATTGAAGCTAGAGTTGTATCTTCTGGGCCTGTTTTATCTTATTTAACCTCGAAGATACGAATGTACTCTGAAGGGTTGCTGGGCTTATGTTGGGCACAGACCATCCTTTTTATATTAGCTATGTTATCACATGGATTGAGTCAACATTTGAATTCGAGGTTAGAAGTTGAATGAGACAATGTTTTTTTTTTGTGTGATCAAAGATATAATTTTCTTTTATATTTATGTATACTTATTAACACTATGAGTGTACTTTAAGTATTTTAGTCTTAGAACATTTATTTTTTTATTTTTGTAGTCCTTAATACTTTAGCACTTTTTTATACTTCCTATTACTTTGTATATTGTTACTAAAACTTTTCGTATAATTTTTTCAATCACATGATTCGTGTAGTCAGAGTATTTCAAAATGACAACATTTTCAAAGCTCTAAGAATTGAAGTGAAGAGAAAATATAAAAACCACACACTATAAAGAGCTAAACGCAGTAAAATAATAAAATCAATAAATGAAATTACAAGTTGAAATTGTTAAAACATGGAATAACAAAATAACAGATCACTTTTTATGTACAGGATTTAAAAAACTCTTAAAATATCTTAAAACTAGTTAAAGTACAGTGATTTTTATGAAACAAGCTTTTTCACAGATTGACCGGAGTAATTGAGATCTTATTTTTTAAATACAAATAACATATTTCTCTTCAGCACTAACCGGTCAATGTAAGATTGTGTTGAAAATCACATCCATTGTTCGACTTATACACATAGTCCAGTCAAGGTATACAACAACAGACATAATTTCGTACATCGACCGGTCAATGTGCCACATACTCTGGTCAATCCTCACAATGTCTGATGTAATACTAAGTTCTAGCGAATAGTTGACAATTATCGGTACACGTATGGACAAGTAAACAACCCAACAAGTGCACGCCGAAGCTGAAGAAAATAAAAGAAAATGGGATCAGCAGACTAATAGGGTAGTGGACAGTGATGTTTTACAATGAGACTTTTTCGGCTTAAATGTGAAAATATACCGATTTCCCCAACTTTCATAATGAGAAAATATATTTCTTTTTGATCAGCTAAAGAATTAAGAATTAATTTAGCAATGAAATACATCAGTACTGTAATTATTAAGATGCTCAATGCTAATCTAGAAGCTTACCAAGAGGCAATTTTTCAAGCATCAGAACACTTATCCGAAGAATAAAAAAATACAGTTTGTCAACTTCTCTCCAGATATGCCGAACCGCAATATTTATTCTTCAGCTAAAGCTACCTAACGATTGAAAAATCGCTCTGTCATCTAACAAACTAGTTTTTTTTTTTGTAATGACAAACAGCAGACCACGAAATGCTCTTGCTTGCTCGAAGCCCCAAAGCACCCTACACCGCATCACATAAAGAAGACCGCCCACAGTCCACTCCCCGTTGGTCCAGGTCAGGGCGACTAGCTACGGGTCCACTCACCGTCCTTGACGTCGGGCCCCGCATTCTTGGCGAGCGTCCGCAGCGCCGCAGCGAACGGGCCCCCTTTGTTGGGGGGGATCTCCGCGCGCTTGGGGATCTTGCTCGCACTCACACCTGTTGACAATGCGGACAGGGTTATGCTATTATCTTTATATGGTGGTACGTTTGAGGTTATACTGAAACTTGAAATTTCGATAAAGACGTTTCAAAAGAGGGAAAACTAATGCGTTTCTCTTTTGGTTGGGTTCCAATCTCCAATTCATTTTGGTCCTCCAAACGGACTTACAATCGGCAATATAGCAATTGGTTGTTAAAAAATCTCAGCTTCGGTGCTTAAGTTGTATTAGTTGCCCGTGTAGATCGTTAGGGTAGCCGATGGAAGCGAGACGCACAGGACCGGTTGTTGTGGCGACACTTGGGGGAGGCCTATGTCTAGTAGTGGATGTCTTTCGGCTGATGTGTATGTGTGTATGTAGGTCGGTAAATCAGAACGAAATAACAATTGGCAAAAGTCGCGTAAGAAGCAAAGGTTCTTGCTGAAAAGCGTTTTCCAATAGTGTATATCTTAGCGCTTTGAGGCAGATTCCCATAGTTCGATGTCCATTCTCCTCTCACTGCTTACGGCGGCTTTAAAAATGCGACTACGAGATAACTGCCTGTGATGATCAACTTTTCCGGCAAGCGTTATGGCTAGAGCCATTTCCTTTTTAGATGATTCAATGATGGAAGTCACCAACTTACCTATTTATCAAAGTTTGTGGGAGTTTGCATGGAGCCTTTTGTTAAGCTAAAGACTTTGTTACAACAGTTATGTCGTACAATTTGAACCAGTTTCAATAAAGAACGCGGCCAGCTTCTGCTTTTGTTACCACTGACGTGATACTGAACCAAATCAAAGATTACGAAATAAAATTCGAAAGCTGCGCTCCTTAAATTCAGTTAAAACACTCATCATCATCCCATATTCAGTTAAAAACGATCGAAGATCCATAATATTGATTAGCGACAGACAGCTGTCCGTGAAGCCGTGACGAGAATGCCTGGCTACACCAATTACAGACCGCTCGTTTATTATAGCCACCAATGGGAGTGCGCGCAGCTGGCGAACCGCATGTTTGAGCGTAGAACTGCCGTTTCATTGGCGTGGCGTGTTTGTTTGTGTATTTTTTACGGCACGTCAACGACAGGCAGCAGCGGTTGTGCTTCCCACCGCGACGTGATAGAGAATGGTTTAGAAGTCGAATTTGGAACAAGTTCTATTTGTTGTTTGTACATTTTCGAGCGAATGCTCTCGACTGTCGCAAATTGAAGCATTACCGCGTTGTTTTCATTTTTGTTTGGGATGAAATAGTAGACAGATTCCTGATTCATCAGTATTGACTTGCCCTCTCTTCTCTGATTATGCCCTTTTGATTTGGGCTTTGGGATCCATACTTCTCTATCAATCGTCATCTCAATAATCAAACCCATTTTTGATAGTTCATCCATTGTTTGTTACATATTTCCCTACTATTAAAACCGACTAGGAGACATATTTTGAATATGAATGTTATCCACATTCATATTCTCCTAGTCGGTTGAAAAAACGAATACATTCATTCTGGGTGTTGTTTGTGGTGAAAAAGAAAACCAAGCTTGGACAACATTTTAAGCCTGTCTTGTATTATCTTAAATTGTCATTGCAATCCGTTATAGACACATACAAGTGGTAAATATGAAAAAAAAAGAGAAACAATTATGGGCACAAAATTTTGAAGATGAATTGACCTTCTGTCCATAGCATTTGTTGTTGAAACCGACACAACGCTGTTTCCACCCTCCGGTAATTATCTTCACACTTAGTTAAATATGACGAGCCATGGTATTGACATGACGCCGTACATCGCATACTATAGTATAACCGCTCGATGCTATTCTGAATGGGGCGAACGCTGATTAAAAACCCCATACAGCGTAAGTTTAATTAAAAATTAATTGTATTTTAATGATACTGTTGGCTGCATTATCTATACTTCTACACACACAAATATTATAAAGAGGTAAAGTTTCTGAGTTTGTAGGAGGTACTCTCTGGATCAACTGAACCAATTTTGAAAGCAACGTTATTTGTGAGTGTCATAGGCTACACAAGGTGAGTTTGCCTTCATGGTTAAATCCGAAACTATGAGGAATATCGAAAAACACTGAGAGGAGTCTAGAGCCCGATTTTGATGAAAAATAAAACTACATCTTTGGATTTTTGAAAAACCGTTGTTCCTACCCGGAACCGAACGGGTTGGTTTTGAAAAAAAAAACATACTATATTATTACACCATCCGGAAGTGTAACTAATAAGCAAAATCAGCCTATAATGTTCCCACTGCTGGGACACAGGCCTCCTCTCGGTGAGGAGTGGGCCGTAATCCACCACGCGGGCCCAGGGCGGGTTGGGAGATATCACATGTCTTCGATTTTTTGTTCTAGGACATGCCGGTTTCCTCACGATGTTTCCCTTCACCGTTTTGAGAGCAGTGGTGATGAAATAATTTACACAAAGTAAAGCGCCTGCCTGGGTTCGAACATACGACCTACAACTCGTAAGTCACAGCCATTACTACCGGGCCACCACTGCTCTAATAAGAATCAAATTCTGGAATACATGGCAAACTAAAGAAAAGAGCTTATATTTAACAAAATATTTTCTTAATTTTCAAAAAAAAATGTCTAGTGAATTAAAAAGAAAATCGATGATACAGTTTTAGTTTTCATCAACATCGGGCCCGAAAATCTACAACCGCATCATTGGATTTTTCACTCTCAGTGTATAAGGGTTTAGTGGCATCCCTTGGAAGATTCCTACGTGTTATTAAAGAAAATACTCCCAAAATCGTTTGATATTTATTTAGATTTGATGCGTCTTTCTATGTGACTAACTTGTCAATAAGTATATAAGAAAAACCCCTCTCTCTTAAACCTCTTTTAATACATGCACGATTTTAAAGTAATTTAATTGTAAGTACTTTAAAATAAACGGTTACAAACCAATGACATAATGAAAGACGCAGTTCAGCATCAACGATGAGTGATGTAGTAAAGTCATCCGCAACCTAGCCCACATTTAATGCCACTTATTGGCGAGCATGCATCAGGGATAGGTCTTGGCCGTCGCTCCGCAGACCTCACAATTGACCCCGTGATCAATGCACCCCGCTCAATTGTTAGTTACGGCGCCACCGACGCATACGCAATAACATGTTTAGTTCATCGGTAGTAGAGTGTAATGTTTGTTTGATCTGCCTAGTCTTTTCCAATCAAACCAACGAAGCAAATCTACATCGCGACAAAAACCATACATCTATGGCGTCGCGGATTCTTCGTCGAAATCCTGCACCGTGCAAGCAAAGTTTATCGTGCGATTTAAACATCAGCTCGAATAGCAACTATCGGGCAGTTGTCCACACCGGACACTACAACCGTTTGGTAGGAGGATCCTCCCTTTTCAATGGAGGTTTGCGGGACTTCACTATCTGTTCCGCATACCTCCAAAATAGTTAATATGAATCAAGTTACAGATACCAGCGCGGAAAATGCCACCCATTCCCTTCAAGAAAACAATTAGTCGCATTTCACAATACCACCAAAGAAGACTATCTTCAAACGACTCAAGGCCTTCAAAGAAACCGACACTAGATTCAAACCTTTGTGAGTTATGCGGAACTTTTACAATTTCGCGAATCGGTTGTACATTCAACCGTTCGAACTTAGTACCAATTTGACATTGCCAGCACCTACATTTGGTTGCAACAAGTGCGATATTCGAAATACATTCCGTTACTTCTACGTATAGTTGACTGTACCCAGACGCGGAAACTGGCATGCCTATCACGTTTATTGTTGGTCGTATCCTGTAAGACGAAATTGTATGCCTTTTATGTTATTGGTCGTTCTTGGTAGACGTTAACAGTAGTGCGAAGTAATTTAGCAGGCGTTATTGACTTTCTTGAGTTTTTGTCTTGTAGAGGGTAATTTGCAGAAAATTGTGGTAAGTCTTCGATAGCCGCAAGTCCTAAGAGGTCGTTACAAGCCATACACATAAACAACACTAACATATTACAAACTACCGTCTTTTTTGCTTAGGACCTTTCTAGGGTAACCAACGTTGTCCTCTGTCAGCGGGCTGTATCTGAAGAATCATAATAGGTAGACAGTTGGAATTTTCACAGATTTTGTATTTCTATAGCCGCTATAATAACAAATAACACAAAATAAGGTTTGTAGTACGGAACCCTTCGTGTGTGAGTCCAACTCGAACTTGGTCAGTTTTTAACTGTCTATTTCACATGTATACAGAAGACGCAAATCACGCATCAACTCATTGGCACTCCACTGCTGCACTTAGACCTCTCACAAAATTTGTCACAACACCCGATCTCCTACATTCCACAATCATATAAATCCTGCCTGACTGCCTGTCAAATTCAGAATTATCCCATCCTCATCATCAGTCTCTTGCACTTATTCCAATTTTATTTGAAGTTGGCGCGACGCGTCTTTTTCCATACTTCTCTACTAGTGGTGATTTCAATAGCCGGATCCTTTCTAGACTCACACCGTTCATCCATCATGAAGTGTAGACTTACCACTGTTACGAATATTTGGAACACAACGAACTCTCACAGAAACCAATTCCTTATCCTCTAGCAATGAAAAGACCATCCATACTATCCTCCATGTCCTATTTATTGCCTTTCTCGAGTAATGGCAATCCTGAACGGTCGGTTGTTTGCCAGATCCCACCTGAGCTAGGAACACATTAGGACAGCCATTCCGCCACGGCTGCGTCGTTAGGGAAATTAAACATCGGACGCGATGAATGTCCATACTTTGTTAAACGTTGCAGTTTGATTATTCGACATTCGTATTGTGGTCTCTATTGTTCCTTACACTGGAATTAATTATCAAGTTTCGTTTTTTTTTTTTTTAAATAAAACGTAGGAACGTACACTAGGAATTTCTCCTGTATCGTGGGTGCGTTTACATACATATAATATCACATACACAAACAGCCAGACCCGGAACAACTATCTGTAGGCCATACAAATATTTGTTCCGTGCGGGAATCGATAAAATAGGGAACAACAGGGTCCAAGCTATAGAGAGAGGAACCTCCTGCGAGCCGTGTCCAGAAGTACTGCTTTTAGCCCTTGGCCAGCCCTTGATCCAACTGCCAGACAGACAGACGGACGGACGGACGGACGGATAGCGAAGGCTTATTTGGTACGGAACCCTAAAAAAAAGAATCATTTCTTGAACTAAATACCGGTTCGTATAACGATAGTGCGTATAACGAACTTGATCACATCAAAAGTCCTCATTTTCATTGACGAGCCACAAAAAATCCCTCGCATTCAGCCGATGATGGCACTAGTTCGCCGCGCCGCGACCCTAGTCGAGTAATAGGCTAGCGCGGGGCACATTAATCTCGCGGGTCAATTGGAGGGTCAATAGGAGACGCGCGGAACATCACTAACCAGAATAGATGTAACATTTCGACCAAACTTCTTGATCAAAAGGATTTATCCCGGGCTGGGCTTTTTATAAAAAGACTTGATTAAGGGAGTGAGAGTTACACGTCATACACCAACAGCCTTTTAAAACAACGGCCCAGTGGGCAAATGCAAGCCCACCGAGGGTTCCGTACATTTATTTAGGTACATATTACTTTAAATAAAGATTACCTGTATTGTTTGATGATTTAGTTACAAATGTATAGTTTTCAAAATTTTCCCTATACTTGTAGTATAAGAAGATATTACTTGCCTTTCATAGTTCTAGGTCAACGGGAAAACCCCTATGAATCTTGATTCCCTTAGGAGTGTCGAAATATACGTTTTTTTGCGGCATAAATGGCCGTATCTTTCATCACATCACAGCTTCAAGGGACCGTATATGGAGAGTATATGGTTTTAATTTCAGCTCGATACCTCCACGGGTTCCCGAGATAAAGGGTCTTGAGAGACAGACGGACGGACAACAAAGTGATCTTATAAGGATTTCTACTATTGAACCTTAAGAAGGCGAAAGGTCTACCGGTACCAATAGGTAGAAAAATAGCTACGTATAGGTACGCACGGAGTACGGATCGCGGTATTTCCTTCTTTTTATGTTGCCACTGACTTTTGCGCCCGAGACTTCGTACAAGCATATCCCGTTTTTTCCCACTGTCGAAGGATTTCAGGAAACCCTATCTTACTGTTCCCAAATTTCAGCTTTCTACAACCAGATTTCTATAACCCTTTTACTTATGCGAGGCCTGTATGTACAATTTGCATCATCACCTACAGTTTAAAATACATGTTTGATTTATCCTAAAGTTAAGGTCTATTGAAGACAATACTTTCAGGCCCTCGGTCAAATTGCTCCACCGCAAACGACAAAGCGATCTATACAACAAATTATTACCGCAAGTTCGCCAGCTCTCAGCAGTCAGCCGAGACCTTTATGGCGTAAGCAAGTGGCGGGGGCACAATAATCTCGTGGGTCAATTGCCATGAATGACGGCTTGGGACATCACTTACAAGAATAGAATTCACACCATCGTCGCACAATACTACGTAGATCCAGATCAAATTAATTTCATATTCGGTTACAACCGGTTCGAAGTTTATTCGATCTGATTAATGTTCTTTTGGAACACGGCACTGGTTGACGATTCATGAGAAATTACCAGAGAATCGGTATTTGCTGAAATAAATCGAAAATTGATATTTTTGACTAGGATCAGCGAAATTAAAAAAAAAAAACCGCGGAGCGCTTTTGCAATACCATGAACTGGCATTACCGCGACTGGTTTGACCGTGTGCAGGCATGTAGGTACCCTTATTACAGTAATTTAAAAATAATTATTATTATGATGTAATAAGTAATGATCACTCTTGATAGGTAAAGAACATTTAAACGATACTTTACGTCCAGTAGCGACTTGGCCAGTGATCTTTCAAGATTCGCTTTCACGGCACCACCAAGTATTATCACACTAACTTTACCCGAATAACGACTTCCTTGTAAATCAGCATTCTTACCTGCAACAACAGAAAGCATAAACATTAATAATTTGAACATAAATAACTTGATAATAACGTGGAAAACAACTCGCCGCCGTCCATTCAAAACAGCTTATGTATCAAGACAAGTTACTCTTTACAGTCTCCATAATTCATTACGTAGTCAAAATCGCTTGAAACGCTAAATCAACAGCGTCGCGACGAGGCGACTGTGCGACAGGGCGACAGACGAGCAACCCTAGCAGAGGGTTGTCAGTGAAGCGGCGAGCAGCAATTAATTTAGTCTGAAGCGCTAATTTGAGTAGAGAAGTCAACCTCCCGGAGCGCGCCGCGTCTCCAGCCATAGATTAGATTGAGTTCGCAGATTGGTAAAGTAGAGGTAATGTCGTTTTTTGCCTATTTCTGTTGAAATGCTTATCAAAATATACTTATACTTAATCTATACTAATATATAAAGTTGAAGAGTTTGTTTGTTTGTTTACTTGAACGCGCTAATCTCAGGAACTGCTGATCCGATTTGAAAAAATATTTCAGTGTTAGATAGCCCATTTATCGAGGAAGGCTATAGTCTATACATCATCACGCTAAGACCAATAGGAATGCAGCAGCAGTAATGAAAATTGTGACGCAGACGAAGTTGCGCGGGTCAACTAGTAACATATAAAGCTGAAGAGTTTGTTTGTTTGCTTGCTTGAATGTGCTAATCTCAGGAACTAGTGTAAGATAGCCCATTATTAGAGGAAGTATATATATGCTAGTGCTACATATAATCACGCTAAAACCAATAGAAGCGGAGCAGACGAAGTTGCGCGGGTCAACTAGTACATAATTTACAAAGCTGAAGAGTTTAGTTTGTTTCTTTGCTTGAACGCGCTAATCTCAGGAAATAATGAGCCGATTTTTAAAATTATTTCAGTGTTAGATAGCCCATTTATCGACGAAGGCCATAGGCTATTTATCATCACGCTAAGACCAATAGGAGCGGAGCAGACGAACTCGCGCAGGTCAACTAGTCAATCAATAAACAAAACCAAGTCATCTAACTATCTAGTAAAAAAATCTTGCAGCTGGACACATTTTCCTGTATTTATGGTTACAGGAGAAAAAGAAACTCCCCAAGAAAACTCTACAACGTAACCGCAATTTGTTTAACTCAATGTAGTACGAGCGATTCGCCAGTTTTAAATTATTCACGACCTCACCTAATACCAGCGGATAAAGTTACCGTTTAATTTATTTATCAAAATATCCGCTAAAGTGGAGATTTCAGTTAACCGATATCCTAAGGAAAATATTCTTTATCAGCACTTATTTGGAAAGGTTATGAATAATTTTTAGATTTAAATTTTTAATCTGTACGACGTGTATGTTATGGTTGGTCGAAAACTCGAAACACAGGAGATTGTATCGATATTGACAGTCCTGGCTCGGTTTCGCTTCGATAATTGGCTGGCGACGCGTCTGTGAGTGTGCGAGTGTTCATTAACACATGGCTGCGTACGTGAGGGAATAGGGTTGTTCCTGTGTGTTGAAACATTTTTGACAATCTTTTGATTTAAAAGACCATTAAGTACCCCTATTCTAACAACATTTTCCTGTCTCAACAACGGAATCCGAGGTGAGTATCAAATTACGTCAAACGTAAGACTTTTATGTTGTGTACAATAAAGCTCAATTGTGAGGTTTGTCACTCAGGTGAAGCTCGATATCGAAATGGTTATTTAAAGAATAGACTAGCTGAATTCGAAATAGTTTTACTGAGTGCATATAGGAATAATTTGTCACGTAGGTAACCATTTTTAAGTATTCTAACAAATATTATAAATGCAGGCTTTTAGGCCTTAATCACTGAACAGATGTTACAAATGGAACCATGGAGACCGTTATAAGCCAATTTAACGAGCGGAGCCGCAGCAAAAGCTAGTTTAACTATATTCATAGAAAAACAAAATATTTGATTCCCAATTAATTTATTTAAAAACCAAACATTTATCCATCATAATAAATTATTCAGCAGTCGCTGCGCTTCTAGTGGCGTCGCGTCGTACTCATTTGGCTTGAAATCAAGCCGACACGTGGTTCTAATCACGCGTCAAGAAAAGCTCTAAAAAAACATTTTTATACGCTTATTAACGCGTTCAGAACCGGTTGTTTTTAGAAATAAAACGTCGTTGGAGGGTGACGATGAACTAAATATAGTTTTTATTGTATCATTATGGGTAAATGGTAGGGTCATTATTGCTTGCCGATGACGCAAAGAGGGGGACCCTCGAAGTTCGGCTGTTTTTGACGTTTTAATGGGACACGAAAATAACGGTGTTTTAGACTGGGGTTAGCCGTTGTTAATGAGTGTTTAACTTGCGTTCTTGCTTGATTATTTTGTAACAGAAAACGGAACTGTGTATCTGTGGACATTCCAACTTAGACGAACGACCGTTAAGATTTTTTTAAAGGATTTTTTTTTTTTACTTACTGGAGAAAGCCATGGGGATCCCAAAGGTCTGTTGTTTATCCGGTTATAGTGAGTATTTCACCAAAACCCTTCAAAGTTTAAACCAATGCAGTGTGACAGCCAGAATGTCCATTGCACTGGCACTACCCGAGACAGTGATGGCCTGTTTAAGCCAGCCATAATAAAATATCTTCCATTCCTCAAGAATAATTTATTTTCACAATTCAATAAACGGTACGGTGCGGCTTGCCTAGAAGTAACCTATTCACTCTTGACTTAAAAACTCCTTGGGTACTTATTATGACATCTTAAAACCATCATGATAACGGTGTGGGAGGGAGACGGAGTTATACAAGACACATAACACTATCCCTGTTTCATAGCTTAAACGTGATGGCATTAGCACGTCATAATAGGGCCCCAGGTTGTAGCTATCAGGAAACACAGACTCCGGCAAGGAATTCCACTCCTTAGCTGTACGCACTATGAATGTGTTCCCAAAAAAATTTGTGAGTGTGGGCGGGATGTCCACCATGTAACCAATAACTATCCCCACGTTCCCATCTATCTCAATACCAAGATTCAGCAAAATCAGTTTCGCAATTTAGGCGTAAAAGTGTAACAAAAAAAACTGACCTTCGCAATTATTATAGGTAAGTATTAAGTGTATGGCATAATTTAGATGGCCTAAAGGAAACTTCAAAGAACAATTTCTGAAAATGTCTACATCACTACGATGCCCAATAGCAACAGCCCTGAACAAGGATATGTCGATGTATGTATCACATATACGACACGAGCACACTACGAGCGATATTTTACCACACAGCCACCGGGCGAGACGCGGATCAATTAGTAGGTATTACTGCATCCCCTGCACAAATATGTCCGGCTGTCTGCTCAAATAAAATGATGGAGCGCAGTGTAGACAGAATGTCCACGTCGTTAACATTCATTATTGAATGATTGTGAGTTGCAAATAACGTGATAAGCTCGCATTTGACCATCATCTCATCTGATGGAGAGTATGGAGCACGCTTGCCTAGACGTAATCTGTTCACTCATTCCTTAGCTGCCCTGTCCAGCCATTTAACGCGGACGATGTTTACGTGGAAAAGCTATCAAGTTCTATAAATATAAGGATTTATTGTGTCATCCATCATTTTAAATATGATTCATTTATGAATGGGCCAAACCATCTTTTCGGCTTCTCGATTACACTCAATTTACTTGAATTATTTTCTTTTCATTTTGTGTTATTGTGCGTAATTTTTAGCGGAATAAACGTATTTTCTTTCTTCTTTTTGTTTCTTCAGCATGAGGATAAACCCATGATCGTTTGTGCATCTACAACACAAGTCTTATTATGAATCAGGTACCAACCAACCAGCTCCCATTACGTTTTGTGAGACACTCTTGCCATGCTAACAGCCAACAATATCAGTCAGCAGTGTAGTGGTCTTACTGATCCTTCTTCACAGTACTATGAGTGTGGAGTGGAGCTAGTAGCTGGATACGCCGGCAGTGGGGGCGAGTGATAGAGCGGAGTCGGCGCTCTCGACCGGCCAGGGTTGCGCCCGGCAATGTGGCCACAAGTGAAGAGCGGGAAGCGGATTACAGCTTTTTGTCTGAATCAGTAATCAATTCAAAGAAAAGGCTGAATAAATCCTTTTTCTTATGTAATGTTGTATGTTAGCTCGTGTAAGCCAAAATCGTAGGAACAAAATGTCATTACTGAGCAATTGCAGTAGGCTAGTTTCCACCATCAATAAATTGTAAATCTATTTAGTCCGTCGGTTAGAGTATTGAAAAATAATAGACACGCGTTTTTGTTTTTGTAAATCCATGAATATTGACAAAGAGAAAACGCATTGAAACTCGGGAGTGGGGGCTCGTGACGCCAGAACGCTCTAAAAATTATACCACGGCGTGCCGTTTTCAGAATTTTAAAAGCGTTGTAACTTCGTCAATTTTGATTTACGTAACAAAAGAAAAAATATGTACTTGTCGGATATTTTTTTGGAAATCTATCTTTTTAGTCCACAACCCTATTAAAAGAAATTCCTAAATTTACTTTTAAATAAGGAGTGTCACCTTATGTATTATGTAAATGTAATTACAATGTTGGGACCGATTCAGCGATTGATCATACGGTTACCCCGCAATGTAATGCAACTTGCATACCAGCTGATTGAAGGTGGAACGGTGCATCAGATTGTTATTTTAAACGCTACCCCGTCAGGAAGCTTCGCTGCTAGGACTATCTTGGATGCCTTGGAGTTACTTAAATATCGTCCCTACCACAGGTAAGTTCTGTATCTGGACTTCATTTTTTTTCAGTTTGCAACCACTTAGCCACTCTCGGACTTTAGTGTTTCTGCCAAAAACCACCCGATTATGCAATAAATCTTCAATTGGACAGTTCCCGCTCCACCCTGTCCCTTGCACCAGCGGCTTATGTATAACGTCTGCGGATTTCCATTACAGGCGCGCCTCCCCGCCCGTCCGACCGACACATGTTACTGTTGCGTCACTTATATTTGAGATGCCTATGAATAACAAGCCTCACTGAGGACAGAGTGTTATGGGCAGGGGCGTTGAGTGGTCAGTTTTGGAACTTGACTAGATGGCTATTATTTTGGTTGGTTGAAGTCTAATTTTGCTGTTTCTTTGATCATTGAAGCCCATACATGCTAACTATTAATGTCATAGAGAAAGTACGCTTACATCGTCGTTTATAGCGATTTTGATGAATTTTGTTAAAGATAGGTAGATAGGGGCCTGGAGATGATTATAAGCTACTTTCAATAGAGAGAAGCTGCGACTAAGCTAGTTTTAGTAGGTAAAATAATTTCTTCATGCAGAAAATAATAACTTTCTGCGTTAAAATGGAGGGGGACTATTGAGGTAATTGAAGTGATTACAAGGGTATCTGCGTCCTTGCAAATATTGTGGCTAATCCATTCTGCATATTAATAGCATAAGATTGTCCTATCTGGTCTTTAAATAGTCTAAGGTCGCAAGGCACGGCAGTCTGTTACCAACTTCATTGGGATCAAGGCGATTACTGTTAGTAATCGTACACCCTCGCCACTTCGGGAGGACCGAGCCCTCACTACCGCAGCGTCATACATAGCTAACAAACGCCGGGAATCACCACTCTAACCGGAACTACCGCGACCCCCGCGAACCTACTGTAACGCGCCACAGCGGGTGACCGATCCATCCGTAGAGGGGTCAACCTAAATTGGACGGTTCACAAGCCGCTTCCGACCTTACGTTTCGGGGCGAATCAATTTCCATTTGGGCGCCTCGCGTCGACGGCGTCACTTGAAAGTGAACTCAGTGGTGGCAACAATAAAGTATAATTTACACAGACACGGATTTCATCGAGATTTCTAAGGGTTGTTTGTTGAAGTAATACGTGATTTGCGGCGTCGACTTCAGAGTCGATTTTCGTTGTTGCGTGTTCTTATTGTTTGGGTGGTAGTAGTATTTTAGATGTATTTTTATATGGATGGTGGTAATCCTTGGTGGCGGTTGTTCGTCAAAGTTTAATTAAAAGTTCGGTGGGTGTCGCGGGGCTGAGTGGATAAATAAGCGTCACTGTATTATTAGATTGACGCGTCCGCTCAACTGTTTTGATTTGATGACACGGCGCTTTCCATCGGCACTATGATTTGATTGATAGAGGGGGAGAGCAGATTGAATTGAGATTCGTTTCGCTTGCGGGAAAGCTCTTTGTGTCTACAGGATCGATTTCAGTGAGGGATTGATTTAAGGCAAGTATTAGACAGATATCTGAACCCCATTATCTGCCAGTAATTGTATTGCATTAGTAGTAGTGCCAGTTATTACCTTGAGCCATCTTTGGTATGAACTTCGACCTTTCAAAGCCAGGCCCTTCGAGGCGGATCACACAAAATTTTACAAGAATTACTGTGAATAAAACTATATATTGAAGTAAACGAAGCCGCGGCCAAAGGCTGTAATTATTTATGCAGGCATGCAGATTGAACCCACTATGGTGAGCTACGTGCAGTAAACACGAGCCCAAACAATCGTTTAAGCCAATTAACCATCTATTACAGATGGAGCAACATCCTCCAATGAACTGTTAAAGGTTACAGAACCAATCATCAAGTCGCTTAGAGTATCCTCCTAAGCCGGACTCGGGGGTATATTTTTATACAACGCCCTCGATTCTTGGGATAAGGATATCCGCACCGGTTTATAAGGTTAACCGGACAGGGAAGGGCGACTTAGTAGTCGGGAGCCGGGTAATATTATTGAAGTAAATACCGTCTCGAGTGGAGGAATATGGAATAAGCTTTTACGGAGGACTTTTAAAGGATCGTAGGAAGTGGTGTTCTAGAAGGTTACGCATTCTAATCATAAAATGGCCTCCACTAGTTGTACGAGCCTTGTCGGTGTTTTTGGTTTTGTTTCTTTGTTTTTTAACACCGACTTCCGAAATAATATTTTCTTTATACTTTGTAGTGTTTTGTTTGGAAGTATTGTTATATTTTTTGTAAAAAAAAAAAAAAAATTTTATTCTTTTCAGTGGTGAAACATACGACGACATCTTCTACGCAGAAATTGAAATAAGATAAAATGGCCATAAAATAAAACTACTGAGCGAAACTGAATTACATTTTTACGGGACCAAATTGCAAGTATCGAACTAAAAAAGAATCACAGAAATCGAATAAGAAACCTAGTAGTAATATGTGTACATACATACAAAAATAGCAACCGAATTGAGAACCTCCTTTTTTGGAAGTCGGTTAAAAATGGCCTCCACTAATAGCGAGACTTGGTATGTGAAAGAGACGCTTTTCTTCTAACTTGGCTTCCGAGACATACTCGTGTTACCACGGTTTGAGCAGTCACACCGATCGCTAAAACAAGCTAGTATTGGATGTGTTTTATTAACTTTATTTTGTGATAATTTTAATTTGTGTCACTTAATTCTGCATCCATAAACTGATAGAACTCGGTGAACTTCGCATTTCTATACTAATCGAACACCCGGAAATGAATTTCTATGTACTTCATCAATATAGATCTGATGGATAGATGAACTTAAATATGATGATCAGCTAAGCGCGTTCTGGTCTGATTTAATAAATCATAATGCTCAATGAGCATATATTTCCCGAGCCAGCCAATATTCTAATCCCTAATGGATGTCCGTACGGCAAACACATCACGCTAATTTGTCGAACATGTTATACCAACAATAGATACGTATCGGGATTCCATTGAAACGGCGGGCGTACCGCAACATGATCGGTTCTGTGGAAAAGCGATTTCAAAAGGTATGGAATTACCAATTACGAGCTATCGAACAGAATCTGTTGTATTTTTAGTTGCCCCGTGGGTGGTGACAGGAATATTCTCCTTTGTGTACTTTCAGCTCATTATATACCGACTAGGGTAACACCAACTTCTTCAACCTGTATTGATAATGTATTCTGCGATTGTGAATATTTAGATAAAGCCATAGTTAATTACCTTCCCTCTGATCATAGTGGTCAATTGGTTACATTTCAGTTTAAAGCAGCCTTGGAAAAAATTCATATACAATATAGGCCAATTACAACTGGCAAACTAGCTAAATTCAATGGTACCTTACAAAATAAGTTAAATTTTGTAGGCCATAACATTGAAGATGCTAATAAATTTTATGATAATTTCTTTTCAGTGGTTCTTAAGGAATTCAATGCAACTTTTGAAAAGAAGTCTAAGGATACTTTCCCTAAGTATGTATTTAGTGACTGGGCGACTAAAGGCATTAGGATAAGTAGGGAAAGACTATATGAGCTATATGGCCTTAAGCCTGTCATAAACACTGATTCTTTTAATAAGTTTGTAAACAAATATTCTAAAGTGTTCAGAAATACTTGCAAGGTAGCTAAAGCCCTATATATTAGTAAGAAGATCAAATCGTCAGAAAATAAAATAAAGACAGTTTGGAAAGTTATTAATAATGAAACTAATAGAAATAAAAAACGAAACACTGATTATTTACTGGAGACTACACATGGTGCCAAAAGCTCTAATTTAGAAGTAGCTCAAGAATTTGTAAATTTTTTCACCAATATACCAACTAAAACTACGGAATATTTAAATTCTTCACCTGAGGTCTCATATAATTTATTAAAAGCTAACGTTCCAGGTTGTACGGTTGAATTCCAGTTCAAACATATCAACCCTGTGACAGTCATAAAAGCTTTCCGGCAAATCAAAATCAAATTGACCGAAGACATATGGGGAATGTCTATTAAAGTGTGCACGTCCATAATTGAAACTATAGCACCATACTTGGCTTTAATATTTAATTTATGTGTGGACCAAGGAGTCTTTCCGGATATAATGAAATATAGTAAGGTTATACCACTATTTAAGTCGGGCGACAGCAAAGACACCAATAATTATAGACCTGTATCTGTTTTGCCGGTTTTTAGCAAAGTGTTTGAAAAAGTAATGCTCAATCAGATGCTCAATCATTTTAACATCAATAAAATTTTACACGATCAACAGTATGGTTTTACCAGGGGTCGTTGTACGACTGACGCTGGTGCCACGTTGTTAAAACACATATACTCAGCGTGGGAAGAGGCACAAGATGCCATAGGAATCTTTTGTGACCTCTCCAAGGCATTTGATTGTGTAAATCACGAAACCTTGCTCCTAAAGCTAGGACATTACGGACTAGGTAAACTTGCACTCAGTCTAATAAAATCTTACTTAAATGATAGACAGCAGCAAGTTCAAATAAATGGTGTCAATTCACGGGGTTTAAAAGTCAAAATGGGGGTACCACAAGGCTCTATTTTGGGTCCTTTCCTCTTTCTAGTATATATTAATGATCTACCCCATCTTTTAAAAAATCAACCTCATATGGTATTATTTGCTGACGATACGTCCTTAATTTTTAAGATAGATAGACGTTCCATAAATCTTGACGACGTAAATAACGCCCTACAGCAGGTCCAAAATTGGTTTACTGCTAATAATTTAGTATTAAATGGGAAAAAAACTAAATGCATCAGATTTGCCTTACCGAACGTTAAAAGAAATGATTGCGACATAGTATTGAACAAGGAGAAACTTGAATTCGTCGAAAACACGGTTTTTCTGGGGATTACGCTTGACTCAAGGCTACAATGGGGTCCTCATTTAACATCTCTTGCGGGACGGCTAAGTTCAGCAGCATACGCTGTCAGAAAAATCCGTCAATTTACCGATATAGATACCGCGAGGCTGGTCTATTTTAGTTACTTTCATAGTATCATGTCTTACGGTATCTTATTATGGGGACGTGCTGCAGACATCGAGTCTATATTTATCCTGCAGAAAAGAGCCATCAGAGCCATTTACAATCTCCGTCGGCGTGATTCCCTAAGAGAACTGTTTAAGGATATCAACATCATGACGGTACCTTGTCAATACATTTACGAAAATATTATGTATGTTCGGAAAAATCCTCATCTCTTTAGCAAGATTAGTGACAGGCATAATTTTAATACTAGAAATAGGAACAAATTAGATCAACCCCGATTCAGATTGGCCAAAGTACACACTTCTTTTATGGGGTACTGTATTAAATTTTATAATAAAATACCAGTTGATATTCTCGAACTGAATGAGAGAAAATTTAAAGCATGCATAAAACGCACACTATGTAGACAAGCGTATTATAAACTGGAAGATTATATCCTCGATAAAAACGCTTGGCTAAATGCTGGTCCTGCTCCACAGTCACAGCTGCTTAGGTCCACTTTTTAGGTTTTTATATTTGGAAGAGATGCTCGCTCCTTTTAGAGGTTCTTACATTATTTCGTTTATTTATTCTTATATACATACAAATTATATTATTATATTAAATACTTATTTATTAGTTTTGATGTAAGAACTTAATTGTTCTCTTTATTAATTCATTTTTCATTATTTGGTCATTGACAACCATAGTTTTGTGTAAAGTAGAAGCATATTTTTCAAATTTTGTAAATGTGAGTACCATGAAACCATTTACATTTTATGTGAGTAGTTATAGTTTTACTTGTTGGACATGAACGAGCATGGTGGTTGAGAGCATGTCATGCTCACTCAAATGTCTCGCTGATGGCGGCGCGTGGGTTTGATCATTCGGTTCCCTTCGAAATGGTTGAGCTGAAAGGTGCCGATTCACGCGTCATGTTCGTGAACAGGCGCCGTCGGTTGAGACTGGTCATCTCTTAACTGCCATTGGCTTATTTTAATCTTTATATTTAAAATTCTTATAATAAGCCCTTTTTTTTTTTTCCTTTGCATTGTCCTCACATGCAGAAGCAACAAGTATATGTAACTTGGAATGTTGTAAAACAGAACATGATTTAAAAGAGTGTCCGTGGAGTTTCTTGCACGTTCTTCTCCATAGAGATCTACGCTTTGGAACGTGCAAATAGCTTCCATGTTTTTGACTGACCGACCTTGACGTTTCAAAAGTGCCTGTGAATGGTTTATTTGAAATAAAATGCTTTAAATTTTGAAAAAAATTTAAAAAAATTTTTTTAAAAATTTTAAATTTTGAAATTTTATGAAAGTTATATCTGAATGAAATTTCTGAATGAAATCAAAGAAAATTCCCGTGGTTACGCTACGGATTTGTATAAGCATGTACTTATTTGTACATGAAGGTATTTTTTTTGTTTTCCTCACTGACACAGGACCAGCCGTCAAATTGGAGACCACAATAAATTGATAGTCATGCAATCAGAAGACCCAACTTCCACACGTGACAAACCCCATTTACACTTACTAACTCACAGCACACCTCATTCTACCCCAAGACTATGACATACCTCCATTCTTGCCAAAAGGTGTAACAAAGCCAGAAACTGCCATTTCCCACAACATAATGATTGCGGTACGTAGTAAAGTTACATATAAATTATCGCGGGGCGGTAATTGGCGGGCCGGTGGGGCGCGACAAATCTGACGGCCATTTCCGACGGGTACCGTTACACCCCACCACCCAGCGGCGGGGGTCTGAGATGGGGTGTGGAGTGAGGGACGAGTGGAAGCGTTATTAACAGGTTGTTAGGATGAGCGGGGAATTGCAACAAGTTCGGTCTTATTCATGCAACTCGATTGAGTTAACGCAAGTAAGATGTGTTCTACCTATATCAAGCTTCAACATCGCTCATCTTTGCTATAGTAAAATCAGTTACCTACATCTGATGTTTTTGAGGGGTAATGCTCTATAAATGGAGATTATTCCCGTCTGCGGAGACCTAAGTTCTATGTTGGACGCCAAACCACTAAAACTCCACAGTTCCTATGTTGTTACCATGAGTCGGAGGCCCAGGAGAGAGTTGAGAAAATATAGCCCACTTGTTGGAGTGGCCCAAGTGTCCTTACACCTGCACCATTGAAGACCTAATGAATGCCACTGATGCCGTCATAAACGTGGCCACCTACTGGGTACAAAATATTTAAGGGTCACCAACAACTCGAAGAGAAGAAAACTCCTTCCTCTCTCCCCCGGGATAGTTAAATTCACACGGGTACGTGTCAACGTCAACAGAGGGCCTAGCACAAATATTTTGACGTATATTAACGTAAGTGAATTTTGAATGTGGCAAAACTACAACCCCATAGTATTTTGGTTACATTTTATGGGACATACACAATTTATATCAATCAAAAATATGAATATAGTATCTAATTCAAAGGGGGTCGGCTTCCAGTCAAACCGGATTTAGCTGAATACCAGTATTTTACGCGGAGCGGCTGCCTACCAGACCTCCACAACCCATGAACTGGGTAACACGGTACTTCATGGCAAGACTGGAGTCAGATTTACTGGCTTCTGACTATCCGTAACGACTGCCAAAGATCTACAAATGACAGCCGGGACCAACGGCTTAACGTGCTTTCCGAGGCACGGAGGAAACTCGGTATGTTAAGATGGTCACCCATCCACAGACCAACCTTGGCAAGCGTTGCTTAACCTTGATATTGACCCATGCGGCTATTATTATCTAGCCACTAGCTGCTCACGTTACGTTACTATACGTCAATAATATTCGTGCTAGGCCCTCTGATCTGAGTTTCCCCTACCGCTTCCCGCTTTTCCTACATCCCCGCTATCGGTTTGTGCCTCGGGCAGGCGCAACAAGGAGTCGGGACGGCATCGTGCGCGCGCACCTCGATAGGGTGACGATGGTATCGCGGGGTTGCGAGACAGTCCCGCTCCCGGCCGGGTCGCAACCCCCGCCGCAGATACTCACTATTTATTGCGGAACTCCACTTGTACGGGAACTAAAAGCGTGTTTGGAGGTTTGAGCAGGAAATTGTATTTTTGTTTCGTGTACTGAGATGAAAATGAGGATCAGTCATGTTGTATTAAGACGATTAGTTAGTCTGCAAAACTTGCAATATGTCTCCTAGATGCTCTTGAAAATCGCCACATTCTTGTCTTGTTACTAAGGACACTCAACAACAGCGGGTCTAAAAAGGCCACTTCAGTAGAATCATATTAGGATTATAACCACACAAAAATCTGAAAAATTTCATTTTCATCTTTATCGCTAAATCATTAGATTCAAGGTTGATTGGGAAAATTTTACAGTTTTCGATGTGCTCTCTGATTCTACTAAACGGGCCTTTTTAGATCCGCTGGTCTGTTGTCCTAATAATTCGCCTTTATTTCACAACACGATGTTTTCGACATTCAAACATGTCTACTGTAGTTTCGTTGGCCGTGTAAAGATACAAATACACTACAAAAGGCAATACCACGAGCAATCAACTCAACTAACCAATGAACCCAACAATTTCAAGTAGCGTAACAGTCATGACGTCCTTTCAACGTCCTCTTAAATCGCCTCAATCCGTACCCTGGACGTGAACAGTCCGTGCCACGTCATCCATCACCGGTCCGGTTGACATTTTGCTCTCGAGCCGGTCAATTAACCCGTCAGTGACGAGCGCGCGACCCCCGGGCCCCGGGGGATCCGGGGATCGTCCGACCTTACGCGTATAATTATCTTTATAGCTACGGGTCCTCCTGCTAAGAGCTAGGGTTTAATGATACGGTATTTATTTAATTGATATTTATACGGTGACGTGTTACACCGAATTTCCTTGAATTATATGCAAAATGTAGAGATATATCAGGTACCAAGCCGGAAACAGAACAGACCAGGGATGCAGAATCGTTAAAAAAAGTAACTGCGGCCCTGGAACGCTAAGGAGGAACACAAGTGGGATTTAGTCAGTAAGTCTGTCCTCCAGCTGTGCCCAGAGCGGGAAGAGTCATTTGATGACTTCCCATAAAAAAAAAGGAGACAAAAGATTTGGGTTTTTTTTATATGCGTCGTGCTTGGCGCAAATAAACGCTTTTCCTTTCTTTCTTGGGCCAATAGGCACCAAGTGATTTACAATAAAGGTTAGCCGTTGCTAGTTGCTAATCTATCACGTATATAAATAGGAGTGTAGGAAATCAAGTGATGTTTACCTGGATGAGGGAAGTACGGCGGGCCGACGTTCATCATGGGGGGAGGCGCCCGGTAATCCATCACGACTCACTAAACGCACATCACAGACACAACACTAGCGCCGTTCGCGCGAACATAACACTCAACATTTTCCCCTCACTTTTCGTTTCACCGTTCAATTTCCGAATGTTACAAATATTGAACTCTTCTGGAATACAAAGTAGTGATGTGAACGTACAAGAAGGTATGGACTATCGATATCGATGCGCGGGCCATTGTGTCCGCGTCAAAGCATTTTATCTCGGGCTGATGTCAATTGGCGCGTGATTTAGCGCGGCTGTCGGTCGGCGCGCATTCTCCTTCAGTCTCGCTCGGAGCACTTTATACTCTCAACTCATAAATAATTAAGAGGGCGCCAGGAGCTCGACGGATGAATCGAGCCGTGTTTGGTGCGCGCATTAAACTAATTGATGTAAGTATTCCGAGCCGGACTGGTTTACACGCACTTGTTGGACTATTTCTGTATTTATGACGCCATTAAAGTTAATAATGCGAGATAAGTTTTATTTAATACTTCGAATTATTTAAGTAGAGCGCCGGTAATTTATTTTGTGGCCGTTGCGGCCTTGTTTAGGATTGATTGAACTAACTATGTCGTATACAAAGGAATTTAGAGTATTACAGAGATGTATCTAATGATAATGTATTCTATTCCGATTCGAGTTTTTACGAAACGTCAGTGTGCCAACTTTACACAATCGGAATTCTTTCTATTGAAAATCACCTTCGTTAACAATAAAGAAAGTCCGAGGACAAACCAAAGCAACTCATTAATACATTCCGCCAAATAAGGATGAGGAATTACTTTTCAAATGAAATATCGATAAAATTGTCACACCGGTCACGTTCGCAGAATCGGAATTTCAAATGTTAAAAAAGCGTCAATTACGTCGTTCGGTATAATTGAATGGGTTCCGTCGGAGCAGCTGCTCCCGGCCCAGGCCGCTTGATAAACTGCCCACTCGATAGGCCCCTCCATCTGTAGTGCTTATTTTTATACAGAATCGATTAAAATTATTTGCGGAGTTATTTATACGATTAATATGATTGGACGATTCCATGATAGTGGCAATCCAATTAATAATTTTAAACAGAATTTTGAAGTCCGATTCATCGCAGTCATAACATCGATGTTAATACACACAACACTAATACTACACAACACTAATAAATGGTTTTAATTAACAGATACCGCGCTATTTTCGCATCAGCTCTAAATGCATATTCCATATAATATGCAAACACAGCCATTCGAATAAAAACCGCCCGCCAATTGTGAGAACGACAGATCAAATGGAAAAAGTAATAAACGGAATCTGCTTTCATATACATACGAAGCTTGGAACAAAAAAAAACGGCTTTAACTACGGATAAAACGATATGGTATTCATACGACTGTATTTTTCATTCGGCTTTTATTCTGGTGACATAATTTTATTGAGCTTGAGTGCTAACAAAAGCAGGTCAACTTCGATCTATTAGGTATTGTATAGGTATTGTAGTCAGAATTTATGACTATGTTAATAAATTTTAGAATCGTGTCTTTGATGCAGGATTAAGCGATA
The DNA here is from genome assembly GCA_950371165.1 of Lacanobia oleracea. Classification (NCBI taxonomy): domain Eukaryota; kingdom Metazoa; phylum Arthropoda; class Insecta; order Lepidoptera; family Noctuidae; genus Lacanobia; species Lacanobia oleracea. Next base: position 24,931,811 of record OX493395.1, read on the forward strand.
TTCCATTGGATTTCTCGAATTCCCCTTGACTCTTGAATTTATAGGATTAGAAAAGAGTCTAGTCTTCACCAAGTTATGAGCAGTCAAGGCTCGTAGCAGGGCAGATTGACCAAGAGGTGCGCCATTCTCACGTAACTGCGATCTTTCGCGGAGACTAACAATGTGGATTCTATGAAAGCTGCAGTAACTAGTATAATAATGTTATTTTTGTCCTAGTACAAAATAATAGTGTTATAGAAGTCGCGCTACCATTTAAAGGCAATTCAAGCAAGATTGCGATCTAAATATTTGAAGGCATACCACAAAAAGAAAACAACAATGGCGTGCAAACAGCCGTGGCAACCAACACGAGTCCCTACAAAGAGTTCAGCACATTATAGGTGGTCAGGGGACGATTAAAACGCAACAGGCGCGACCGCAACCGGGTTCCGTGTGTTCCGAGCCCGATGGAGTGTGAGGGGGTCACAGGGGGGGTCACGGGCAAGGGAGGGAAGGTGGCAAATTAACAAACACGAAGCTCTTCGCCGAGGCACGCACAGAAAGCCATAAAACCACATATTGGTCAGACGGAGTGTGGCGCTTTCAGCGAGAGCTCCGCTGTATAAGCCGTGTATGGCATTTTTTGCAAGGATTGTGTGGAAGCGTCATAACTTTGGTTGAATTTGTTTGAAGAAGTAAGGAATTTCTGCTGTGTTTCCAACAGAAATGAAATAGTGAAAGGAGCTGTTTTTTTTTATTTTTCAAATCTAGGAGTGATTTTTCCAACGCTAGATATTTTTCATCAAAGGAATACTTTCATACAGGGGAACTGTCAGTGACAATTTAGTTTTTCTGATAAAAGATATCTGAAGAGGCTGAAACGTATGACATAAAGCGGTAAAAGATGCAGATTGTAACGACTACACGACTTCACTACTGAACCAAATCCGCATCCACAAAAGCAAGGCAGCTTACTGAAACAAAGTAAGTAAAAAAAGCGCTGCACCGCTAAATGTCGCATGTTATATTTACAAACAGAACAAACACGGCTCCCAGGGGAGGTAAGGCAGCCCGCCTTAATGGAGATGTACGCTAAACTGGATTTTTAAGTGTTGTAATTAAAATAATATTTCCAGCGTGGTTTAGTACTGTAAGTGCTTGTTGTGGCGACAGTACTCACTGTTATTACTGACCCACAGGTTAATGCGGTGACGATATTGTCGAGAGAATTACAATGTTTAGGCAAAATATTTCACGACATTTACGGAAATGACTGAACACTGAAAGTCCTTGAAATAACAATGAAAGGTGCTTTCGAATTCAAAATACTTGATAGTCAAATATTCCAGGCCGAAATGTTAGATGGACAGACATCTGTTGCTACAGCGTCAGTTTCCAATTACGCCCCAAAGTGTACTCAGAAACTACGGAATAAATAAAGAATCATTCCAAGTTTAATACAACCAACAAGCCCCTGCTGGAAGCATCAAATATGCATCGCTTAATCGTGCCGAGAAAATCAATAAGCATACTGGAGAGTTTACAGCAGAAGTCCATTTAGAAGTTCGCGAATATAAACCACAGCTGTAAAGCGTTGGAGACGACCTCCGAAATTTGTTAATACATACTCAACTTGAGGAATTTAATATTGCAAATACTTGATGCTGAAGTCTTACTTGTGGTTGACTTGAAAATATATTTTGTGACATCTCTGATAGAAAGACACAAATTCAAGTTAAGTAATGAAATCATGTGAAAGTAGCATTATTTAATTTAATGCCATTGTTTCTATACTCGTGAGCAGAATAGTAATACAAACATAGGCTGCGTTAGAAAGTTACGTAACAGAACACAATAAGAAATCGTCGCTAGGTCTTGTCCATAATTGAAAGCTTTAATATCGATAGCAGCAACTAGATCAATAACAAGCGAGTAATAGATTCCAGAAACTAATAGTGCTGGATGAGAAATGAAGATATACCTGCCAGACGACATCGCAGCAGACTAAAGCGGGACGGGACAAAAGGACCGAGTCGCTGTAGCAGAAAACAGAATTGGTGGTGGTAACGGGAAGAGAGGCCGTTGCCTTGCAGTATGATAACATAGGAAAGTCAGATTGGTAAGATAAGAAGCTTATATTGCAATGCATAGAACTGGCGAAAGTCCATCTACAAACCGCAAAGCTAAAGCTCTTAAGTACTTTACTAGCCGTTCCGCTAAAATTTACAGCGATAGGTAATAAAATGCTTATTTTAAACAATAGCAAACACACCGGGGTTTATGCTGAGGCTGTAATATTTACAGGCTGTGATTCTGTGAACGAGGTATTGGATCGTGCTGAAAATCGCGGCAAAGTCGATAAAATAAAATCGACAAACGCCTTTTAGAATTTAGTTTAGTATTTGGTTGATTTATTAGTTTTAAGTGAAACACATTTCGTTTTAACCAGTACCGACTAGATTTTGTCCATGACCAGTCCAAGTGGATCTCAGGGAGCAGGGTATTCATTTTTCTCAAACAAACATGAGACTCTCCTCTCAGCGAGTCCGTCTAATACAACGTCCAATATACGGAACCCTTATAGGATCATTCGGGTGTCTGTCTGTCCGTCTGTCACAGCCAGTTTTCTCCGGATGAAATTTGGTACACAATGGACTTCTGTGACCCAAACACGGACGTGTTACGTAAACTACTATTTTTTTAGTACGGGGGTCACTTTTGGGGGTCAAATTAGAAAATTAAAAAAAAAAGTTTTTGAACAATATCGAGTGACATATGAAATGAGGGTTTTACTTATATTTTCTTCATAATTTTAATAATTAATGGTTTTGAAGTTATTCAAGAAATTAGACGGAAATTTTAGGCTCAGTAGTCTCGGAGATAAGAGGGGCTAGTTTTTTTTTTTTTTTTCAATAAAAAGGGCCAACATCGATTTCTACCATCATCGTCCGTAGCTTTGCTATGTCTATCAGACAATCAGTCAGTCAATTCCCGCAATATTTGATAAATTTACTCAAAAGATTGTGTATGAAATACAACGTACGGAAAGATATCAGCTCGAGTGGTCGGACCCACGCAGAGCGGAACGAACGTTATTACTTTTGAATAGAAAAGACAATGTGCAGCGTAGAGCGTTTCATTTCAAGATGTTTCAGTGTTATGAAACTTCATGTGTAACAAAAAGGACGATTTTGTTTTCATACTATCTTCAGTCATTGGTTTCGCAAGCAGGGTCGAAAATTATCCATAAGAATATACGCCTAGGATTTTTCGCATTGGCTAGAAGAACAGTCTTAAGTGGTATCTCGTTAAGCAACAAAGGATACATAAATATAGTCTTGTACTGACTGCTGTGGGCATGGAGCTCTAACGAAGTGAAGTTATTACTAGTGCAGTCATTATGTTATGGTTTAAACGTGAGCCTGTCTTTTACGACCTAAAGTAAGCTAGGTGTATGAATGGATGATGAACTTGTCACCACAAGAAAGCGCTTTTGAAAGGACATTTTTTTATTTATTGAGTTGGTTTTGCTCTTGACTCTAGTCTAGGTCAAATGTTCCGATATTTTCCTCATAAGTTTTTCCGGATGTATGCCTAAGTAAGTACGCGGACAATCAGGACATTGATCCCGAATCCCCGTTGTGAAGGAATATTCTCACACTAATCCTGTAAGTGGTCATTTGTGTTTTTTGCCAAAGTGAGATTCATCTATTTATGATTTGTATAGTGATTTGTACCATTTCTGATATTTTATCACGTCAACTTATGTCTTGGATAAAGAAGTACTAAATGTTAAAAAAAAATATTTCCTTTACGCACTGAGTAATCAGAGTATAGAGCAAATCTAGGATATCCAGTTCAGTTCAAAACCTCATCGGATGACTGGGTACTTGATGAACATCATCAATCTAGCCTTTTCCTATCTGACTATCTTGGGGTCAGTTTCCAGTCTAGTCCAATGCAGCTGATTATCAGAAATTCACATGCAGCGACTTTCTATCTGATCCACAACTCAATCAATTAGTGTTCGATCTATAAAGATAAAAATAGCCATTCAAAAAACGATAAGTCTACTAGAAACTTGATACAATTAGTCAAAAATAATTCCGTTTCGGTAACGTATAACAAGTTTCAAAGTACGAAGAGATTCTCCGCGGTTTGCGAAACTCGTGGCGACAGTAGCCGCGGCGGAGTGCCGTCGGGGGTGACAGCCGCGACGCTAATACCTCCATTATTAAAACATAAACTGTGGCACTCGTCCCGACGCGATGCCGCCGCGTCGTGGCCACCCTACACTCTACTTATGCGATACAATTTCATCACTTGACTGAAGTACTTTTTTGTTTATATTTTCAGTGCAATAAAAATTAAACTTTGTAGTCAATTAAGATTTTCGTAAGATGTTCGCACCAATATAAATAATTATTTGGGTGATTTATCACTATCAAACACAATCACTAAAAAAAGTCACAAACATTATTTACATCGATGCCTATGTTGCAACACGTCACATCACTACTGCACAAAGAACAGCGCGGCAAACGTGCACTCATTAGTGCGCCCGACGCCCGACTGACGACTGACACAACACAAGCGTCCACCGTATTGCGCATGCGCTACAAATTAACTCTCCATCGCTCAAAACTAGACTTTGTCACATCTTAAATAAGGGTTATTATAGTAGTTGGTGCGATACAGACACCTGTATAAACGTGTAGGGGTCGGAAGTGCGCGGTGCAGTGTCATTTCCACTCTTTCCACGTTACTTCCCTAATAAAAATGAGATTTGCCCCGTGGCGGGCGCGCTTCGGTAACACGATTACGCTTGCATCGAACGGCTACTGGGCTTGGCCAAGAGCGGCGGTGCTAAGTAGATATCGTATAACTTAATCATCTGTTAAACTACGGTAGCTAATTTTAGTGGAAATCTTTTTTTTTTTTTTTGTTTCAGTCAGACTTGAATGTTTTTTCTTGACTGGCTGCAAAATATACTTCTCCACCTTTTTCAAATTTTAAAAATTGAAACACAAGGCCCTGAATTTTAATCCTAGCAATTGCCATGAAGGTATCTTAAATCACGTCTAAAATAGCTTCCAAAGCTATGAGATCCGTCAACACATTTGAGCACAGCCGGGCGATAATTATGAACCGTTGCCTATAAAAATATTATCCATCCGTCTGTTTCACCACATGAAATATATTAAAGTTCCCAAAATATCACAACGTTGACAGAAACGCGTGATTTATTTGGCTGAAAATTACGTAAAACTTTTAATGTTCGTAGTATTAATGACTGGGTGGGACTTAATTAATTAAAAATTCATTGAAAGAAAGAGAGCACTAAATAAATGTATAAGTACCTATGCTAATACGGAATTTGTTGAGATTTGTTGAATTGGTCCTGCGGTAGTAGGTATGTCCTTTTGTGAATACTAACCAATCCTATCCTACTTAATATTATAAATGCGAAAGTTTGTGAGGGTTGATGGATGGATGAATGTGTGTTACTCTTTCACGTCAGAATGCCTGAAAGGATCTTCATGAAATTTGCCACAGTGGTAGATTATAGTCTGGAGTAACACATAGGCTACAGCTTTTTTATCCCGGGAGAAGTTATCACACGGGCGAAGTCGCTGGCAAAACCTAGTTAGTAGTTATAAATCAACTACTTCCAAAACAACTTCGCATATGATATTGACAAACATCAACATTGGACATTTTTTTTTAAACTTTTATTTGTATTTGTAATGGGTTTGCTCTTGACTCTAATCTATGTCAGAGATGACAGAGACAAAGTCTACAATGGAGCGACTGGTGGACTTTTAGAAACAGACAAGGTCAATCAGTGTCAAAAAGCAGCTACAAGTTCTAAATACTGCAACTTTTACTACTTTGAAAACACTTGAAAATAGTATCGATAAAATCGCACCACACCACATCACTAACGAACTCACAGACCTGTTATTGAGTTATAATGTTTCAATTACACAGTCTAGATTTATAGATCGCACATTCGCCACCGTGCGCCGTTTATGTGCGATCTCTACGTATGTACCCGTACGTACGGCTTTGTGCGATCCGTAGTGCGGCGATGCGAAAACATTATAATTATTTGCGATGCCGAGTCGAGTCCTGCGCTATTATAGTGCACAGTCATTAATGCTATTTGAGCTTGTTAGCCGGTGCTTTCAGGCGGTAATTTAAGTTCAGTGATGTTGAGTGAAGTATTTTAATTAGAGTTAATGTTAATTATAATTCTCAGTCGGAGTCTGTGATTCTGATTACTGATAACTACAACCTGGGGTGGGGGTCTTTAAGTTGAGCGAATAGTCTACTTTTAGGCAAGATTGCTCCCTCGTCGACCACATTATCGTTTTCCATAAGGTGAGATTGTGGTCATACTTGAGTTTGTCAATAATGGTTTAGGTATTTCATATACCCCAAAACGGTAAAATGAACACATTCTGAGGACCCTGAAGATGTTCTAGAACCAAAAGTTCGTGACCGCCACCAACCCACTCTGCGCCCACGTGGTGGATTGGACCAACTGCCTCTGACAGAGAGACATCACGTGATAGGAGGCGTGTGGGTAAGTGGTATTTAACGTTATATGCTGATTATGATTATGCTATGTTGTAGAATGTTAAATTGGACATGTTCAAAAACATTTGTACCAGAGAATTAAATTACCGTAGACTGTACGTTAAGGGAAAGAATATAGCGCTTTGTTTAATGATGGACAATGACAAATCCGATCAGCTTGATAATTAATTTTAAAACAACAAACACAGCTGTTTTGTAACTGGAAAAGCAGTACGTTAACAACCCTGTAACCAATTCTAGGAAGTATTTACTAATAATTAATGAAGTACTCTTTACTTTAATTCTAGGGGATCCTAACTAATATTATAAATACGAGAAAGAGTTTGTTTGTTACGCTATAACGCCTTAATAGCTATACCGATTTTGATGAATGTTGGTTCAGAAATAGACGGAACTCTGAAGACGATTATAGGCTTCTTTTTTGCGAAAATCCATATCTAATACCTTTAAACGAGCTATTCTTGTATGTATGTACCTGTATTTATAATCTGAATCTCGGAAACAGCTCCAACTATTTTCATGACATTTAGTATGCTGGGAGTTTCGGGAGCGATAAATCGATCTAGCTAGGTTTCTTTTTTAGGAATCATCGTAAAAAAAAACCGGCCAAGTATGAGTTAGACTCGCACACGAAGGGTTCCGTACCATAATCCTCAATTTTTATTATTTGTTGTTGTAGCGGCAATAGAAATACCTATTACGGTTCTTGAGATACAGCCCGCTGACAGACACACGGACGGACGGACAGCGGAGGCTTAGTAATAAAAAACCCGAGAAAAGCTCGGTCATTGAGGTACTTAACAATTAATTAACTATTCAATAACTGGAAAAGCAGTTACGTAAATTTCGCAGAAATAATTTACCAGAGAGCAGTAAGCAATATAATTTTTTCAGCGAGTATTCAATAAAAACAAGCCGTATAGAATGAGTGTAGTTTCACGTCCAGTTCACGTTTCAGCGAAATTGCTCACTGTCAAACGAAGATATTTATGAATATTCATGAGTTTGGTTCCCAGAAAAAACTGAAAGGTTTGCTGCAATCGAGGCCGTATTTTTGTTCAATGGGCTTCCACTGTGCTGTGATGTAGTTGGTATTCTATGTGGTTGTGGTATGTGGTATGTTAGTAGTGTGTGGTAACCAAAACTTTACAAACCAAAAACTGCTCAAAAATCTAAACTTTAATTTATTTGTAACTATATTTTCCCTCGGCTGCGTTCGCACCCCTATAACCGTCTCCAGGGTGCTGTCTATATTTGTGCCAAAAATTACCGACTCTGGTTTTTCGATTTAGACGTGAAAGCGTAAAGATAAGATTAAAACAACGAAAAATATAAGTACTAAGATAACTGTTATGTGCTTAAAACAGTGAAATCCACAATCAATATCAATAAAATCCCCATTGAAAAATCGGTCCTATTCACATTTCACCACTTCCATCCTTTGTTTTATAATAATTGCACTAATCACACAAAACACAAAAAAAAATCATCGACACATCTCACACTCACTATCCCATCCCTACACAATCCGACTTCAACACAGCACTCGTATCATCGCGCCACTAGTGCTGCGACACATACCTACCGCGGCGCATAACCGGCGGCGGCGCGGCGTAGCGCGTACATTCGTACAACACGCGGCCGGGGTACAAGGTGCGGGGCGGATCGCGCCCGGTCGCGGGCCCGCGTGCCTGTGTAACTAGTGACGATACGGCCGTACTAACCGTTGCGGTGAGCGCATGCGTCCTGCGACCGACGTAGAGCTCGGAATGGGTTGGAGGCGGTAAGGCATTTGACTTTTTTTTGTTCTTCAATAGGGAATATGATGCATGCGATTTTTTATTTGCAGAATGAAATACTTAGCTGTAGTAAACAATCATGAAATTGTTTTTTAAATACCTTCATCAGCGATGAAGTTATAAAGCTTCAAAGATTACAATTAGAAAGAGAAGTCCGATGTAAAATTTGACATCATCGTCTATGAGGCCTATACAGTTGCCATAGAAAACAGTGTTTTCGCGGGACAAATATATTTTATTTAGGCACAGTTAGTATTATTATTTTTGTATATTTTTAGATAAACTGTATAGATGATAAATATGTTTTTCATGCATATTCCCTATTCCCGTGCGTTAGTCTCGCCAAAACTCGAATACGTTTCAATCGATTTTAATATTTATTTTGTACTGGGGTGGTTTACGAAAAACAGGTGCTACAATAAAGTACATTTTAGGTGGAACGAAGTTCACTAAAACATCTAGTTTTAAAATATGTGGTTCGTTGATTAAAGACAGGTTCTTAGTGAAACCCAGTTTTATTTAATTTAAAAGAGTATGGATGATGTTTGATTAGGTACTTACGAACATGGAGATCTTAACTCACCTGAAACAAAAAATAAAGGTTATTAGATTTATGAAATACACAAAATTATTGCTGTAATGAGCATATGGGACAGAGATAATCATCATACCATGTAATAATATCGGCGCCTCATTCAATAAAAACGTCTAACGGGGCCTCTGCGACTTAACTTCGGCCTCATCCCAAAAGTCCAAGGCTTGAGGTTCCCTAAAAATGTCCAAGACAATCTCTTATAATGTAGAGTGTTACCAAACTTTTTGGTTGGGTGTAAGGCATCAAACTCATTGGATTTGAGTCCTTTCCAATTTAAACACCCATTTAATCATCAAATGGCTCCGACAGACTCTAACTGGCTAAAACCCATCCGTGTTCCTCCTAATGCCCTTTGAGTTCCAGGGCCGCAGTGACTCGATCAAATTCCGCAACAATCTAAGGACCTATTCCAAAACGTAAATAAATAATCATAGGTCATCCTAACTTAAACAGGAAAAAGACGTAACCGTCCCACTGCGAGCTCATCCACCCAGGTTACAGAGTCAATGTATCGCGACTACTCCGCCACCGTTATCATTGGCTTGCCACCCCCGCAGCTCTGGGATGGCTATACACTGTCGTATAGGCTAACGTGTGGCTTGAGGGGAAGCGATGAGCGGACTGTTAAAGAACTAGATGTGTTGTTTTCATTTATGATCAAGATGTTTGTTGATAAAACCAAGAAAAAAAAATTAAAGTATTTAGAGGGTTACATCTTCAAACACATTGCCAATTTGTAGCGGTTGTTATTTTTTTGTATTTGCATTCAAAAACACACTGTCCCTGGTAAGGTAGTTAGGGAGCTAACTAGACCGGGCCGCTCCGGTCACCCTAATTAACGTCCAACTTATATTAATTATAAATGAGAAAGCGAGTTTGTTTACTACGCTTTCAAACCTAAATTACTGAACCGATTTTGATTAATTCTGGTACAGAGGATAGATGGGATGAAAAAAAGCTAGCTAGCCTATAACTGTCTCCAGGTTTGGGCTACTTTTTTGTGAATATCTTAACGCGAGCGAGGCCAAAAGTTTCTACTCTTATAGATTTCAAATAAGTCTCAGGAAATTATTAAATGACCTGTCTATTTGATTTATCAGTCTATCACCAAACCACGTTTTATGATATCCACCAAGGGTATGTAAGTCAACATTCCGAGAAAATACCTCACATCAAGGAAAAATTAATACTTTGCACGTGGTCGGAGCTACGCACCATATTACGAAACAGACTTTTTTCTTAGTCTACAAAACAACTGACTTTATTAATACAAGAGTAATGTTGAAGTTTTGATTCAATGTGGACGGCTGTAAGAGGCGAGAAGGCTAACGAAACGACGGATAAACTGTGTGACAGATGTTCTGGCTAGGAAAGGGATGGCAACTGAGGTAACGAATAAAATTGGCTCCACAAGACACCGACTTTAAACTGCGCAGACTTTGAACTCTGAAAAATATGTCTGCACAGACTTACAACAAAGTCCAGTCCATTATATTCTATTCTTTTTAGGGTTTCGTACCAAAATGGTAAAAAAATAACCCTTATGGTGAGCCTAAACTTGTCTGTCTGTCTGTCACAGCAGGTTTTTTTTACTATTGATTGGCACACGTTTGACCACTATCTCATCTGATGGTAAGACTGTCTGCGCAGACACAATGCAATACCATTTTTATTTAGAGTTCATAGTCTGCGCAGACCAAAGTCGGTGTCGTATGAAGAAGACATATGTCGGCGACATAAAATGAATTTTCCCTCATGGCAAGAGGAGGATTTAGGAAAGTCATTGGGATATTACGTAACTAACAAATATTGTAAATGCAAGTCTGTTTGTAACCTCTTCACCGGTAGACTAAAGTCCTAGAATAGTAAATAGACGTATAGGAAGCTCACTCCATCGTCGACTTTGGGTCTATGTTCCCTTGGGATAACTTTTTACTTTTACATGGGCGAACCCGCTCGCGAAAGCTAGCCGTCTATGTTCTAGAAAGCCAATCAGAGAGAAAAGCTAGTACTGTGAACAATTCAAATATCCGCTATCGTCGTATGACGGTGACAGCGCGTCAAATAACCAACCAATAGCCGAATGTTGTTCCTCGTATCTGCAATGTGTAGTACATACGTACGCGTACGTGACGAGTACTAGTGATGTACCGACGGAACTTTTGGGAATTCGATATCGATAGATTGATATAATCAGTCTACAAATCGTTTGAGTGGAACCTTATCATTGTTCCTGAGGGTACAACGTTTACTTACTACGTAAAAATATTTAGTTTTATGAAACTAAAAGCAATTGTAATCATTGTATTAAAACCACTTAAAACTGAAAAACTAATTGAGAACCTCCTTCTTTTTTGGAAATCAGTTAAAAAAGCCGGCTAAGTGAGAGTCGGATTCTCACAGGAAGGGTTCCGTACCCATAGCGGCAATAGAAATACACACTGAAAATTTCTACCTATTATGATACTTGGGTTACAGCCTAGGCTTCCTTTGGTATCTTTTGGGTACGGAAACCTAAGAAGGAAGCTGGCAACATTATCAGTAAGAAATAAAACATACCAATTCAAAGAGCAAACTGATGCATCAAAAAGCGTCGACAAAACCTGTCTCAACTCCCAGGTCTAGTAGCTCGTTGGGTGCTACAGCAATACATACACGTGTGTATGGCAACGCGACAGCGCTGCTCCGCTAATCACGAGGAAACTTTGTACCTCCCCCCTCCACACACCCCCGGTAGTGGTGCGAGCGATATCGATATCAAAGTCATTTTAGATTGTCTCTACTATAGGTAGGCAGCGAGTTATATAGTCGCTAATGTGTTCGTAATTTCGCGATCATATCGGTAGGGTGCTGTGTTGGTGATAGATCAATAGACGAACGATGGAATGAATTGAATGTTTCAATGTAGAGATTTTAGTCACGTTATAAATTTTAGAAAATGTTTTAGTTGTCAACTACCTTACGAAATGTGACTTCGTTAGCGATCTGACTTTGAAATTAATATCATGGAACGCTGAAAGAAGGCATCATTCATGGTTACGAACGCGTACGTAATAACTGTATAATATTAACTGTCAACAACAATAGTGTTGATTTAGAAATTGTCTTTTAAATAAAAAAAAAAAATATCACCTAGCTGCTTCTAGTGGCTCCGCCACTTAATCCCTGGATGTAACTGCTAAGTTTTATTCCAGGGCATAGTCTACCCGGGTGCCAAATTTAATGTAAATGGTCAACCGCTTTGATTGCTTTATTTTACAACGCAATCCTTCCATCAAATTCATCATACAACCACAAAAATCCAAAAAGCCAAGCACACCACTAGCAGCTCACCAAAAAAGGCCAGTCGACAAAAAGGTCGGAATAAAAACCGACAATCGAAATCCCAGCACTACACAACTACGAGTACGTCGGGCGGGGAAGTATGCACTACGTCAGAAAGTCTACGTGAATAATTTGAAACGGACGACTGAGCGTCGAGGCAGTCGAGGCACGGTCGTTGTGGCGCTAAACGAGGCACGAGACTGCAGAAGGACTACTAACAATCTACTAAAAATCTGGTACTCACAGAAAGACAGATGTATGGGAATCTTGAATAATTGCAGATGCAATTTGTGGGTACGCTTTTGTAGCCTTCGGTTTAATTTATTTCTAGGATGCGATGATGTGATCGACGATGAAGCACGCTCGCCTAGTAGTAACCTATCCTCTGTTGACTTAAAGACCCCAGATTGTAGCTATCAGGAAACGCAGAGTGCTTGGAGAGACTAATAAACATGTGCTGAATTCAGGGCACCTAGATTTGTCGAAACATTTATTTCGTAAAGCCGCAAGACCAATGCTACGTTTTAGACCCATTCATACAGGCTTGGTCAACTCACGACTTGACAGAGGTTATTAGGACACAAACAAGTTTAGAATTCTGGAACGGGTCATACTGCTACCAGTTTACACAGTCTTTTGATATGATTCTGAGTGCAACAAGGCTTCCAAGCGATTAAGCCCTGTGTGCCAGTCTCGCGTTCCATGCTTTTCATTTCGTCAAATAAAACTTTCCTTTTGGATTTCAAGCAAAGACGATTATTGCACCAGACCACCTTTTTTTGAAGGGTCATACTGCGAGTATGGGAGGTGCACTGTATTGACCGCGCCATCTTGTGTTTTAAATTCAAAACTTTTTCGTTATAAAACTAGACAGTCACGCTTCTGTGCTGCCACCTATAAGTACATACAGGCTCACATTAGCCTGGGCGTGGACAGTGGCACCTAGTGGCGCAAAATCAAAACTTTTACGTTAACATTGACACTTCTGTGCTGCCACCTATAGTTTCTGCACGATACAGGGACCTTCTGTCGTCTTCTTATTCTGCGGTAATAGCCAACTCTGTTGCTGAATTAATAATGCCACGTCAAGGGGCGCGTTTTATACGTATTTACGAACCGCTGTAAAGGGATGCGGCAGGTCTGGCTATGCGTGGACAGGCTCAAATGGACAATGAACGATCTTATTCTGGGTCGAAGGCAGGTTGAAGCCTTGAATATACTACCCTCGTAAAAACACACCTTAACCGCTGCTTTTGTTGACTCTTTACAGTGTGAAAAGTTTCCAAACGGCATTATTAACGTCTCTGAATTTTGTTGGGCCACATCTGCAGTAGCGCAACGACTGAAACATTATAATATTTGTACGAATATTTTCATTGCGGGAATTTTATTTGAATTTTTGTTTTGAAATAACTTTCTCCGAATCCGGTTTGACTCGGAGCCAATATAGTTCGAAAAAGGCCAGGCATAGGCATGATGAATCCCAAAAAATAAAATAAAATTGTTTACTTGTTTTTACTGATCCCAATCTTTTGATGGAATGAAAAGTAGCTTATGCCATTATGATCTGCATTATGGCATAAGCTACTTTTTGTCGAAGAAAAATACAGCTTATCCTTTGGGATAAGCCGCGGGAGACAGCCAGTTACTTATACCTCGCTTTAAATCACAGTCAAAACCGCAACCGTAGCGAATAGGTTCCAGTCGATTCCTCCGTTGAAAACCATCCCTTAAACGGACCGTTTCATCGCAAACGTTCGCGCCGGCTTCCTTCCCGCAACCATTACTCCTCTACATTTCCTTAAGGCCCCTCTACACAAAATCCGGGCCACTTAACGTCTCAATCGGTACAATAACAGTCTGAAACGGCCCAATTAAAATCTGGCCCGACGCGTTTTCCGACGGTGTTGAAAAACTGCGCATTTTTCGTAAGGTTCTGTGGCTGTGTTTACTTTTCTTATTGGAGTTTTTGCTTTCTTTAATTTTGTTAGTGGAAAGGGGTTGTGTAAGCATTTTATGGATTTGATCCTTTTATATTCTGTAATATCTGTATGAACGAGGAATAGGGGGAAATGCTCGACGGGACTTGAAAACAGAACAATTATTTAACCAGTATGGAATTTAAAAGAGACTGATCTACAATTATTTTTTTCGGTGTTTCTTCTCTGGGTGGTCAGCCAGGAAACACAGGTGTCCTCTAGCTAAAAGTTTCAAGAAAGATTGGCGTGTAAAAGTGTTTTAACCAAATTAAAATTATATTTATTATCATTCCATTTGCTGCTGCAACTAAAACCTGCATTATAACAGTGACAGAATCGTGTAGTGTATTCTTAGGTTACAACCTGTGGGGCTACTCTCTAAGCCCAAAGTCCGTAGTTTCGGGCTTAGTTGCGGGCGTATTCTACTCCATATCATCTATGGACTACGATTAGTCCCGAACCCGAACTAAGAAATAATAACAACACGATTTTACAGTAACTGTCAGCCCGAAACTACGGACTTTGGGCTTAGAGAGTAGCCCCTCTGTCCTAAAAACTACCAGTAACCAAAATACGCATTGGAAAATCTTTCTGATTCAATCTACTAAAGATCTTACACATAATCAGTTTCTTTCTCTCTTACCTATTTTTTCTAACTGCTGGGTAGAGGCCCTTTAGCACACAACTCTGTTATTTCCTAACTCCACAATATTCTCCTATAGCTTCATAATCCCGTTCGATTCTCACATTATTTGCGGAATCTTAAAATTTCGGCTGACGGCGTTCATTACTGGCGAAGTCGTCAGGGGTCGAGAAAAAAACGAATTTGGCCCGTAATCTGATGAACGCATAATTTCATTAGGCCGGGCCGCCTCGTAAAGCGGCCCGCATTAAATAAACCCCGAACCGAGAGGTCGTATTTTAAAGTAGGAACAGGCAACTACCAGTGGATCGGATTTAGCTTAGATTTTGTAGTGAAAGGAGTTTAGGATGTTATTTAATATTGCGAATAAGTTGTAGTCGATTTTAAATGTTAGAAATAGGCTTGTCCGCTGAAAAAATATAATTACTCCGTCAGTTAGATTATCAAAAAATATTAGACCCGTTTTTTTTCTTTTGTTACGTAAACCAATATTGACGAAGATACGACGCTTTTAAAATTCTCAATACGTCACGCCGTGGTATAATTTTTAGTGCGTTCTGACGTCACGAGCCCCCAATCCCGAGTTTTGATGCGTTTTATCTTTGTCAATATTCATTTACAAAAACAAAAAATACATGTCCATTATTTTTCAATACTCTGACTGACGGACTAAATATATTTGCAATTTATTGATGGTGGAAACTAGCCTGTTGTAGATACAATCGGTATACCAACGACCTATCATAACATGACACTGGATAGTCTTATAGTGACAATATCAAACGCATCATTTCAACAGCTAGGGTAGTTAGGGTTTTGTAAAGTAGCCAGCACGAGTCATGAGCACAGATGAATGCAGCGGGGTGATCTCGCCAATGTACGGCGGGCGAACGAAGCTTGCAAGCCCAATAGACGATGAGTATTGACTGACGAACCAAGAAAGTGAAGCGTTAGAGCTTTCGTCGTCAAACTGACAAATGAAGAATGTGCTCACGACTCGTGCCGGTTATTATATTTGATAGGTGTACAGACGTTTCCTTTGATATTTTTTGTGAGGGTTACAGCTTTTTCTTGTACAGTTGGGTAACTATTTTTGTTTTCGATAAAGAATACTCTACTCTAATAATACAAAAGATCATTACATTTAGAAAAGGAGTGTTACAATTCTTACAAATCTTCTAGAAGAAATCAATTAGACAGAATATAATAAGGACATCTAAGCCGAACCACCGGCACCGCAGTCAAGCCAGACAAACTTCGCCGCAAATAATTTCTTCCGGCAAACAAGTCAGTGCGGAGTCACACAGCGAGGTCCGTGCCGCTAGCGGACACCGCAACAGTCCGCGCCCCGCATCCGTACGCCAACGCGCATGCGCCGCAAAGTGCGTGTCCATTGAATACACGGCACACGACAGGAACTTAAATAAAGCATGACTATCCAGTCAACGCCGCGCCGGCTGTTGCTGAAAACTAGCGCAGTCTCGCACCCGAGTCCCAGCTGAACGATAGTATAGAATACTCTTTATTATGTACACTATATAAGTTATAGAACGATGAACGATGCCCGTTTTTTGCACGGATGTGAATCATATCTTCACAACTTGTATAAGTCACTAGCACATCGCCCGCAACTTCGTCCGCGCTGCAATTTTCATAAGGATCCCTTATTTAACTCAGGGATAAAGTAGCATTCTAATATTTAAAGAATCTTTGAAATCGGTGCAATGGTTATTGAGTTAAATCGTAACAAACAAAGAATCAACAAATTAAATCTAGTTAAGATTGAATTTTAGTTTAGATTGACTTTGTTTTTTCTAATTAGTTTTTTTTTTTTTGGTATTCGTCATGCTTTTTTTGTTACCTTTCTATTGGGATTCTTCAATAGTCAAGAACAAAAGGATCTTTGGCCTTAGACTAGCAGTAGGACATGTCACGCTAGATAGATTAGAATTCAATCATGGTAATTGACCAGCAATAGGTCGGTTAAGGTTGGTGTGAATAAATAAAAAAATCGAGCCTTGGTGAGATGTACTTAGCGAATTGATGACATTTATGTGTTATTTTTTGCCCTGTATTTGTCGCGGTTGCACCATTGAAGCTACTATACACCAGGGGTATACTAAGCCTCATACTTCCTACGAATCGGACGAATACCGTACCGTACGTGTAATGGAAACGCATCCCCACTACACATAGCGACCTGGGGATTAAGCGCTCGTAAAAAGGGGGTAGCACGGCAATAACGTCTTGATGCACCAACTCGATTTAACCGCCATCTCCTATCCTGACCAAAACAACCCTTACTCAGTGGAAGCAAAGTTCAAAGTAGTTTGGAGGTACTCTTGGCAGTGTTTCAACGATAGTATGACACATGTCCATTTAGTGAGACCTTCAGCAGTTCCGTTTGTTTGGCATCATTTCTTCTGTTATTGAGGGGAGAGTCCAAATTGTTCGTATAATTTACCGCGTTAGTGTCCCAGTGTTTACATTAGGGGGGAGTGCTGGCAAAGTGGACTATCTCGGAGTGCAGACGACCGTATCGGTTACCTTGTCGAAGGGAACTCAAACAGTGACATATCGTTGTGATATAGATGATTTATAACAGCTTATATCTTTATGACAAACAGTTTTTTTCGGAGGGGATGGTTGAAATAGCTATCGATAAGTCTATTGGCAAAAAACCTGGAAATAAACTCATAATCTACCGTTACCACTACGTTAAACAACAAACGAATCGAAATAAGTCAAAATACGGCATAAAAACCCTTCTGATTCGCCATACTTCAAATCATACTTTCAATCATGTCTATGTGTGTGTAAACGGTACTATAAGCGAGTTAGATATTATTTTCGTGAAGTATGGCGAATCAGAAGGGTTTTTATGCCGTATTTTGACTAATTTCGATAAAGTGGAATATCCGATTGTCGCACCATTATTTCTGCGACTTAATATTGTTCTAATTACACTCGAAACAAAATAAAACTGAAAATGTTGACTTCAGCGCCATCTCGCGGGAAAATGGCAATGAGCAACCCGTAACATTCACCTTAAGCTGTTGATATCACCGTCGCACCCCTGTACACAAAGTCAAGCCCCGTGAATACGTCTGTAACGGCTCGGGTTGCTAAGGATTATGCGGGGGACGTCTTGCTTCATTAAGTCAATAATACCTTTCAATTTAAACATCTGACTGGAACAGATAAAGGAACGAGAACAATCAATCAGTACATATGTACCTATAAAGTTCTTCCGTTACGGACTCATAGACAACGCACAGCCGAAACTGCTGGTCGTAGAATGCTGAAATTTGGCATGTAGCTTTCTTAGGGAGCGTAGTGCACTAAGAGAGGTTTCCCTGAAATTCCTACGGGAATGGGAAAATACTTGATATGCGCGTACAAAGTTGCAGACAAAAGCTAATTAATTATATCGAGAAGGCAACTTTCCAAGAAAGGACTGGCATCGATACTGAAAACGCTATTTCATTACGAGAAGCTTTCAACGATATTCCACGAAAAGCCAACCAGTAAACTAGAACGAACCTTACTGATAAATAAGTACGTCTTTCAACTTCTGAGAATATTAAAAAAACCAGCCGAGAGCGAGTCGGATTCGCCCACCGAGGGTTCCGTACAAATTTGTATTTACAAATTACTTTAAATTATAAGGAAAATATTTTTTTATCATTGAATTACTAATGCATAGTTTTCTGACTTTTCCCTAAACAAGTAGAATAAGACGGTATTACATGCTAAATTTCATAGTTCTGGGTCAACGGGAACGTTTTTAAGGTATAAACGGCCGTATCTTTTTTTACGTTAACTTACAACTTTAGATTTTTTCATAGCTTCAAGGTACTGTACACCTGAGTATATGGTTTAAATTCCAGCTTGATATCTCCACGCGTTCGCGAGATAAAGGGTCTTGACAGACAGACGGACAGACCACAAAGTGATCCTATAAGGGATCCGTTTTTTCCTTTTGAGGTATGGAACCCTAAAAACAGACTTCTTCCAGCATTCAGAAAATGTAGATATAACGAGATTCCCCCCAACAAGTTTCTTGAGCTAATAACAATTTCCCGACGCTGGCCGACTCACAAAGAAAGCTCTCGAGCTAGTGTAGCTACTCGCGTCTCGCAGTGGCGGTACACAGAGCAGTAAATACTTGGCGGCGAGTCGACACGCCAGCGGAATACTGAGTGGAGTGCCTTTGAGTGGGAGAGTTACTCGTACGAGTGAGCGGGCTAGTGGCGCATTTAAACGAGGGAGTTCTTAGGCCAGCTGTCAAGCCAGGTGGACATGTTGTGAAGGCGAAACATTATTTTTGAAGTCAAATATCTGAACTGGACATAGTAAAAACGCCAGCACTTCTAGGTCAAATATTCCCAATCAACCTCGGACTTTATGCTTCAGCGACAAAGTTGAAAATCTATTAAATAAATTTGACAGGATGTTGATGCTTGATATGCTGGCGTCTGTATCTACGCAATATAGCAGGGATGGCCAACCGGTCGATCGCGATCGATTGGGCGATCGGGGCTATGAGTCCAGTCGATCGCGGAAAGGCAAAAAATATAAATCGATACGAATTACAGATTGCGCAACTATGTAAATACTAAATAGGTTATGTTAATAAAATGACAAATACTACATGATTGTATGAAACTGAACTGTACCTACTGTTACATTTGTAATTTTAAGAGGTATCTATGAAATAAGTAGATCGCACAGGGTTTTGCCAGTAAAAAGTAGATCTTGGGTCTAATCAAGTTGGCCACCCCTGCAATGTAGGATAGCTGACATTTGTCAAAGTGAAATACCAAACACAATCGAGGCTGAATACATTTAGTTGCACAATCAGCTAAACATTCATTAATTACGGTTTACAAACATCGTTGAAGTACATTTCGTCGTGTCATGGACGAGACGAGGCAGGCGATGGGCGCCAACGGTACGCTGGCTGAATACTGAGTGAATGGATGCGTTTGTTTTGTAACTGTTATTTGTGGACATTCGGAGCTTGTCTGTTAATTATCTTTTAATCAGTGATATGTGGGTAAGAAAGATCTGCAGCTGTATTCGGTTGGAGAAGGAAACCGACCCCAACATACTTGAAAAAACAAATGGAAAACAATACTTGTGTGAAATTGACTTATTGATAGGGGCAATAAGTGCCAAATATGAACTTAGGAGAAATGGCAATGTACGAGTATTTGAATAGATTCCGGCGAATTGAGAACAGCTTTCTTTTTTGAAGTCGGTTAAAAACAGTAACCCTTACAGACGATATTTATTTGAAACCTACCCTTGTCGTACTACCATTGCCCTAACAGCAGTAATTCATTGACACGTTAACTGCCACCACCATGAGGAGCTCGTGGCTAGATAATAACAGCCGCACGGGTCGATCTTCAAGGTTAAGCAACGCTTGCCAAGGTTGGTCTGTGCATGGGTGACCATCTTAAAATACCGAGTTTCCTCCGTGCCTCGGAAAGCACGTTAAGCCGTTGGTCCCGGCTGTCATCTGTAGATCTTTGGCAGTCGTTACGAATCGAATTGTCGGATAGTTAGAAGCCAGTTAATCTGACTCCAGTCTTGCCATGAAGTACCGTGTTTCCCAGTTAATGGGTTGTGGAGGTGTGGTAGGCAGCCGCTCCACGTAAAATACTGGTATTCAGCTGAATCTGGCTTGACTGGAAGCCGACCCCAATATAGTTGGGAAAAGGCTAAGCAGATGAGTTAACTGCCACCACCATTAAAATACAAATACTTAACACGAACCACCCAACCGTCAACTTACACTATTCAAAATTCGAAGCGCGTTCAAACACGTCTGCTAACGGTCCCCCGCTCGTTAAAAGGGTAGACTGTACAAACTCCGACTACCCTCATACGTCGAGGTCTGTTGGCATACGTCGCAAACTGAAGATAACCGTAGGTCTAATGTGCTGCGCTGGTAATCTTTACATTGTGCGAGCTCTATCTGGAGGTTTAATGTTGTCTTATTTATGTAAGCGACGTCAGCGGCTGTTGGTTTGTAATATAACGGTTTATTTTGTGTAGAAATAAGCAGGCTTATTCATAAAAAAATAAGTACATGAATAGTTTTAATACTGTTTAGCAGTTCAATAATTTGAATTCAAAATCTGCTAATAGTGCATTTTAGACTAATCATATACGTTAGAATTGTCTAATTTAATAAGCCCGAAGATATTTTGAAATTATCTCAAGGATGATTGCTTGTAAAAGCCAGCTGTCTATGCCATTATGTTTAGCTTTGTTCATGCTCGCAAAAACCGCACAAAATAGAAACCTACATTTTATAACGAGGCAAAACCATTACTAAAAACATCAATAACCAATCTCAAAATAGGATACAAGAGCCAGGTCGGGTCGCTCGGGATCGATCGTTGCATCAACTGTATGCATACGTATAACAGTATATTCCCGTAGCAGAATAAATAAATACAGAAGGACGACTCCGAACAACTATCGAAAACGCACGCACACGTAGACACGCTAGGGAGTGGAAGATAACGTCAAAGTTGACAGGAGTGATTTCAAGAGGAAAAAGTGTTATGCAGATCCGATATAACCAGGGCAGTAAGTTGGCATTGTATTCGATTCACGTACAACGAGTACAAGATTACTCACAACCGGAATTTGTTCGAGATCGCCGTACGCACTGTACTGCAGTGCGATTCCGTAAACGTAAGAAAGAAAGAAAACTAGTTTATTTGGCACAAACAGATACACAAAGTAGGTACAAATAAGGAAACTTAATTCTAAAACAATCACCGTTTTAGCGTGTCAACAAGAAGCGAGCTGTCAATTCATGTTGGAATGACAGTTCACTTCATACTCATTCCATCTAAGTTTACACAGTAACATGTTGACATAATAAACCGGCTGTTCTCGCTCGTTGTGTAAAGTCGATCTTCAGGGGGGCTAAAAAGGCCACTTTAGGAGAGTCATAATATTAATCACGCAACAATCACTCGAATTTAATTTTCATCTTTATCGCTAACTAATAAGGTTAAAGGTTGATTGAGAATTTGACAGTGACGGGTAGCGTGATTTGCTTTGATTATGCTAAAGTGGCCTTTTTAGACCTGCTGTACGTATGTATTCAGTGGTCCCATGTTGGGCGCCTGTTACCGAAATAGTAGGTAGACAAATAGAGGCAGAGAATGCAACTCGACGCTCTGTGGCGTGTTGCGCCCGTCAGAGGCTGCGAGAGCTGTACCGAGAATCGGAACGAAATTAATCCCGTCTACCGATAAAAATCTGGGAATAAAATGTTGTATTGTGTTTTAACTTAAATTCAAACGACGGAAATAAATGGTTAAATATAAATTTTCTTTGGTTGGTCCTTTGGTTCGGGTTCGGTCTTTGGTTTGGTTGTGTGATGTCACATATATCTTTTACTCAAGAGTTCTTCCTCTTCACAGCTATGGAGCACACTATACTAGCCCTATCGTTGAAAAAGTCCCGTACGCAGAAATCCGTACAGGACTAAGAGCCAGGCCGTACTGCGGGTAAACCGTCGCGTTTTTTAACCGCGGGGGGAAAAAACCATAGTGCAAATAATTATACCGAAGATACGATAGTAGAAGAATCGGCTTATCGAAAGCCAGACCGGTGAATGACATTCAGAAGACCGAGGGTATGACCTGGATGAGAGTCGACACACAGATATACCAGGGAGGTATAAAAGAGAAAGTGCCTACATTCAGCAGCAGATAGAACAAGGCTGCCAAACGTGATCATGAAACACTAAACCTAACTTTTCCCGACACATCATCTATCTCTACCCTCACGACTGTTTACAGGACGCAAAGACCAACATTACAATCTTATACCGGCGGTACTCGTAACTGCGGGTGTTTAGCACTAATGTGAGCTGGTGGTTAGCACTCGGCTCGTGACGCAGACGCTAATGGGCTCCTTGATGTACCTACACGAGGGTACAAGACGATACGTATAGTTGATCTAGCTGTTTGGTATAAGTATTTCTTTCAATTCAATGATAATCGCTTACCATTAAGTGAGATAGTAAGATTGAGGACTTTATTAATGTCACTGATGCTGCTTTAGCACTGGGCACAGTCTGTTTAAGTGTCATCGTCTACTCGAAAAGAAGATGAGACAGTAGTCAATTTTTATAGTAGATGGTTGTTAACGGTTATATCTGTAGCTACAGATCTGATTGAAAACAAAACACTTACAGAAAGCTACTCCAGTAACGCTTACGAAGTCCCTGAACACTCAATTGTTTAACATCTCTCTCTCAAGCAGGCAAAGTTTAATTAATTACACACAGATTAAAAATAAATACTGGCAGTGATTTTTTTTTTGCCAGTATTATAACTAGCGTTTTCGACTGTACCGACACCCGCACACTAGATGGTTGTATAGTTGTATACGTACGTGTTAAAGAGATCTTTATCTCGGTTTTCTAACTACCCACTGTTAGTTGTCACGGTGTAATAGTAGTACTACAGTGACAGCTGTTAGCAGGTTTGCTTTGCGACGAGAAAGTTAACGATTGCCTTTAGAAAAAGTTTGCTAATGGACGCTATGCACTACTCTTATGAAATACGTGC
Source organism: Lacanobia oleracea (assembly GCA_950371165.1). NCBI lineage: Eukaryota > Metazoa > Arthropoda > Insecta > Lepidoptera > Noctuidae > Lacanobia > Lacanobia oleracea. The sequence continues at coordinate 24,955,342 of OX493395.1, forward strand.
GGAATTAGTGAAATAGAAAGGTTTTCAAGAAGAAAATAACTCACGACATGTGATAGCTTTGATAAGTCAGGCTACATCAAGACTACACCAGACATACACGTAAAAAGCACTCGTAAATAATTAATCCCCACTACCTATAAATATCTCAATGCATAAATACAAACAGGATCATTAAACGAAAGGCCAATATGATGGGAATCAAAACAATTACGGCGCGAGGTTGCATGATGAATGAGGCAGCGGGCGGAGGCGCGGGGCGAGCTATAAAAATAAACAAGTCATCGCAGTTACGACAAATAACCCGCAGACTCGTGCCGGGCATGCGCTCTGCGAAGCTAAGAGCTAGGATAAGACGATACTGAAGGTAGTCAAGAATTATATAACACTGAAAAATAACTTACAAGTTACTAGGAAATAAATAACAAATACCAAAGAATCGTTTCAGCCGATTCGTAGAAGTTTTAATTACAAAAAATTATTACATGTTCTGGGAAAACAGCTCAAAAACAAAGTAGCCAAAATGGGCGCCACCAGTTGTGCTGAAGGTAGTCAAGAATTAAAAAGTTTTTCTTTATGATATTCCATTTCCAAGGAACTTATTTAGTCATTTTTAATGACTTATTAAGTTCCTTGAAAATAGGAGACTGTTTTCATGACAATAAAGTATTACAAACAAAAGAAACGTCACAAAGACCAAAGAATCCTTTCAGCCGATTCACTGAAATTTCAATTACAGAAAACACAAGTTCTGGGAAAACAACTGGCACCCAAAAAAATAGAGTGACATCCTTTATTACAATATTCATTAAAATTTTCCGAGAATCGTGAAAAATCAGTTGAAACTTTTAATTACTGACCGTAAATGTACGGAGCTTTCACCTGAATCCAATTTCCTGTGTATATGAATCGTAGGTATTGTATATGAGTTGGTTGCAATCCGCTGTTGCTAGGTAGCACGAGATTAACCTAGATGTTGATTAGATGGCGTAGCGTGATGTCAATACGAGTGAGTGAATGAACGGTCAGTCATTTGATTCTGGAAATGAATGTCAATCATCAAGTTTAAAAGTTACTTGATCAATGAACTCTTAAACCGCATAGCGTTAACAAGCAAAGGTTACGAGTACCTCTACATAATAGAATTGAATTCTTCACTTTTTACCAGCTCATACGAATAAGGTCATTTGTGGTGTATAATTAATGAATTGTTAAAACATAGACAACAGATTTCATCTTCTCCTTTAACGGTCTTCTTTTGAGACATATTTTTTGCAGAAACACGCTCTAGTTTTGACGTCCAGACTTCAAAGAGATGTGAGCGACAAGTGGTTGCGACTTGCGACAAACGACAAAGCGCGGCCGCTATCACAAACATCGGAGGACGAGTGGTCGCCGTACAAAGCGACACTCCACTCGGGAAGCACACAAGACTTTTAACTCAACTGTTGTAGGTTTTTTTTTATGCGAAGGTAGTATTTACGTGTAATTTTAAGCAGCAGGAACAAAATGGCCGCAATTTGCACGTGTCCCAACCATTCACTGAAATTAGTAAGAAGAGACAGACAAACTTAGCGGAACCTGAAGTATGTACTACTCTGTCAAGAAAGTACCGGGAAAAGATCAATAATACACAAAATGTCTGTTATTCATCCAAATTTATTTTATCACCTTCAAAGTATGCTCCTTTAAAAACGATACACTTGCGCCAACGAATAATCCATTCATCAAAAAATTTTTTAAACGCTGCTTCCGGAATTGAGTTCAGTTCTCGCCGCGAATTCTCCTTTATGTCTTCTATCGATTGAAAACGGGTGCCACACACACAGCTTGTTGACTAGTTTGCATGTCAAACTCGTAAACCCACGTCTCGTCACCAGTAACAATGCGTTTCATGAATGTTGGGTCCGAACTGACTCGTTCTAGCATGTCCTCAGCGACTTTCATGCGATTGAGTTTTTGGAGAAAATTCAGATCTTTTGGGACTAGCCGAGCAGCAACATGTTTCATACCCAAATGATTAGTTAAAATGGTACGGATCGACTCGTGAGATACAGAAAGTTCGGCGGCTATCTCTCTCAGAGTAGAATGGGGATTTTCAGTCACTATTTCCTTCACTTTTGCGATGTTAACTTCAGTTGCAGACGTTGACGGCCTACCAGAGCGAGGCAAATCTTCCATCACATCTCGACCGCTTTTGAACGCTTTGAACCACTCATAAGCACGAGTTTTTGATAAAATCGATTCACCGTAAGCCTTCTGTAACATTTTCAGTGACTCCGAACACGAAATTCCATTGGCGATGCAAAATTTAAGACAAACTCTTTGTTAGATATTTTTGTCCATTATAAAATTCGCAATACACACTATATATGATATTACTAAAACCAGCACTGTATTTAATATAAATAACAGATGCAACTCAAACTCCGCGCCAAAATGGAAAACAGTTGTGCCAATCTAACAACTACAAAAAAACAAAAATTTGAATTTGGAACCATAAACAAATCATCCATTCCCGATACTTTTTTGACTGAATGTATTTCAGGGCACAAATTAGCCCTTTCTTCAACTACCCTCATAGATATACCTAGTTTTATGGCGCGCCAGACAAGCATCGCACGTGAGCTAGCAGACAACAGGAGTTACCTTTCAAGCCAATGCGGGCGGAAAAAAAAAGCGGAACAACACCTGACAGCTGCCCCGCGCTGGGCGCCAGTAAGGCTTCGTACGAGCAATGTATGGAGAAAGTTTAAATTGTTGTATTTTTGTTGTTTACCAAATTATAATTAGGTAAATAACTCTTCATAACGGTTTCATGTTTTAGTTCAAAATATAGCCTAAATCATAAACCATAAAGATACCTAGTTTCACATCGACAAACTATCAGACGAGCATCGCACGTGAGCTAGCAGGCAACAGGAGTTACTCTTCATGTCAGTGCGGGTAGAAACAAAAGCGGAAACAGCACATGACAGCTGCCCCGCGTTGGGCGCCAGTAAGGCTTCGTAGCAATTTATTGGAACGGGCACTTTGTCGCAAAGTTTTAACTGTTGTGAAATTTGTTTCGTTACTGAAGTGAATTTTACTGTATACTGTAATTATAATTGGGTCAATTTACCTTTTGTTTGCCGGTTTTACGTAGAAAATTGAAGTTTTCAACTATTTTTTTCCTGTTAAATAAAAATTCGATTACCTATTTGTTGATTCTGCTTGTAACTGGGTCTCCACAAGTCAGAAAGGCAGTCACATTTAGCTTAGTAGATGGTGATTGTGTAATCTGCTGTTTTCATGAAACAAGGCCACCGTTCTCTCTGAAATATCGAAAGCCAATATTCCCCTACTATTCAAGGACAGGCAATGAGGCAAGCCGCTACGTACAGTATTCGACTAATGGCCCTAACACTTGACACGATTGTTTCGCCAGCAAGGTTGGCGAGGCTTTTATATCGATGACTTGCTGCAGTAAACAACCGCTGTCGTTTGCAGTTGTTTACGTTATATAATAACCTGTCTGCATTGTTGTTTATTACTTAGCTTGTCGAGCGAAAAACCTTGTGTTTCGGATTTTTCTTTACAATCGCCGGTGGCTCGGGAAAATAATACCTTGAAAGATTTGGAGCAAAGGCCCCCCGCCTTTGCATAGAAGTGAGACAGTAAAGGCAAAATAAATGTAACAAATTGCGCTTCAACTTTCTTCTTTCATACATAATTTAAGAAACTGACTTTGTTATTCTATCGAATATGAATTAACTGCACTATTTGTAAATTATTCAAGAATATAAAAACGTTATAAAATTAATCAGATTCTTTAGAAATCTCTGTGCCAGTATGTCTAATACAAAATAGTCTTACTACTTTTGTACTGTGGAGCTGGAAACTACTTATAACGTCAAAGTCGCAGCGTATCACCTAACAGACAAGCCGCGGTACCATTCGACGGGGCACGAGTCACAGACTATGCAGCCGTTATTGTTTAAACTCGCCGAGTGCCACTCACCGGTAGGCGGCGCCACTGGCAAGTGTTACTCACCGGTAGGCACCGCCAGTGGCGTAACAGAAGGACTGGTTTAGGAGTGTTACACAACGCAGACACGTGACTGAAACTTTTTGTTTTCTTGCCGAAAACGAAGCTTTAGCATCTACAGTTGAGCTAGGTCTCTTTTGAATTAGAGGGTAGTCTGAAATGATAATAAACATGGATTACATGATTCTCTCTCATGAAACTCCAATAGTGGAATAGCGTTGCCAAAAAAAACAACTATTACTAAAAAAAAAGTCGGATCTAATCGTCTTCCCACCAAACATTACATACAACACGCGTCATCCTGCGCACTGCAGGCGGCTTGCGGCCCGACACGATTTCTGGCCAACCCTGAAACTTAGCACGTTATTGGTGCTATATTTATGTACTCGTCTTCTTCTTACGTTGTAGCAAGGTCTAACGACCTCACACACCAAATGGCCGGATTTTTAAGTACTTAGTGTCTCATAAGCAGTTTTATTAAGTACTAAACTACGAATATTTATCTGTATCTTATGATTTGTGACAATCAATCAAGCTAACTCACGACTTAATACAGGATTATCCGCTTTTCAACGTTTCTGCAATTCCAAGTCATGACCCCTCACGCTAATTATTACATGTCGACAAAGTCCCTGTTACTTGCAAGTGGTCAATAAACGGTTGCTCGCTAAATAATGTAGGCATACGACGAAGTTCGAGTGTACGGGCCGTGGGAAGCCGCACGTGGTGTTGGAACGTAAGACGGTGCACGGTGGTAAGAACGGGAAAACCCAGGAACCCTCACCTTGTTATAGTTGAAAGTAATCATAGGGTAGTTGTTAGTGGTTTACGAGGTTCCTCGAGTGAGTGAAATGGCAAGAAAATGCAGGTGAGGAAGTTAAATCATAGTGTTATGCTGGGGGCATAGTTGTGTGGCTGGGGAGTTTGTTGGCCACAATGGCCACTTCTTCGTCCCAGCTAAAATACTAGGAAAAGGTGACGGGCGGGCGATTTGCGGGACTGTCTAATGTAAATTTTGACGTTCAAAAAGTGCAGATTTTTAGCCTAGTTTGAATAAATGCCTTTCGATTTTGATTTAATTTTGAGTTAATTTTTATTTTTTTGTGTGTGTATTATGGCGAATATGCTAACGGAATACACAACCTCCTATGTTGGAATGAACTGACGGGCTACTAGATCAAAACAATATAAAGAGTAAACCATCGACTCGTAAAGAAAAAGAAGGTAGTTACAAAACAAGGACTCTACTAATTAAGCAAACTTCTCGAATCAATCTAATCTGCAGTACGACTAACGCCATCTACGGAACCGAGATGAACTACCACTGAAAGCTAGCGTCAGTAACTGGCTCATTCTAAAATGAGAGAGATTTAACTCTCTTAGTCGAGTGATCGCTTTCCAAGTTGCAAAGCTTATTAAATTCTGTATTGTTGAGCGCGCTATGACAACAGATGAGGTAGTTTAAGACTCATGAATAAGTTACATTTCAATTATACGCTCCAACCATAACAGATTTTCAGCTTCATCAATAGCGCCAGTAACTCGCACTAGTAACACGCATCAGAAAATTGCGACAGTCTCGCGTCAAAAACCTAGCACCAGTCACCACTCGAGCCAGTAATTCACACCTCTTACCCATACAACCAAATCGTGCCAGTGATTGGCGCAAGTAACTCGAACCAGTCAATCGTGCTAGTACTTGCACCAGTAAACCATGTAAATACTCGCGCCAGTACAACATGCAAGTACTCGCGCCAGTATGTCATGCAAGTACTCGCGCCAGTATGTCATGCAAGTACTTGCGCCAGTAAATCATCCAAGTACTCGCGCCAGTAAATCATCAATGTACTCGCGCCAGTAAATAACGCCACGAGTATACAACAGTAGTGTTAAGTTATTTCCAGTGTGTATCGGTATGTTCGCGCCCGGAACGCTTGCGGATACCGCTACTGGTTTGCGGGTACGTGACTGAGGGTTGGGGAATCGTTTAAAACTGATACATTTCACGTAGGAAATTATTTTGCGATGATGTCGAAGTTTTAGTAGTACGAGAATGCTGTTTTTATGAAGTGGTGTTAGAAAAGCGTGTTTGCGATTTTGTAACAAAATAACCAATGAGGTTTATGCTTAGAAGACTAATTGAAATATTAAGTGAGAAATATGAATAACAAATCCACAGATTTCATTGTAATGTTAGTTTAATATTGAATTCCTGAACTTACTCCAACAAAGTACCAGAACATAATATCAAATAACAGCTTCCAAAACCAGTTCTAGTAATAGACAGAACTATGTGGGAAAGAGAGAGCTACGCTTTTACCAAGCTGTGTGACATAGTAGGATAGATAGAACCAAAGGTCCATTCAATAAGCAAAGGTAAAACAATCTTTTGTTCGGGAAATCCGGGGAAACAGCCTAATTAACAATATCTTGTATAATCCCGTCGCCGACAAATCTCAGCTGTGTTGAGCAACGAAAATACGAGAGCCTCCAATTCGAGCGTCTATTGTCTATAGTCAGAAGAACGGTGTGGGTCGAGTGAGAGCGCCTTCATAAGCGGAGCGGGAAGGCTTCAGAAACCGAGGCACAAGTAAATTGGCTAAGTTTTAAACTTATGAGTGAATTTTAAGGAAGGTAAAAGCCAATTCACACTAAGCGTTTCCAAACGTCTTTTATAAGCCGTACAACAAAGGAGTGGAACTCTGCGTCTGTGTTTCCGAACGCTTACAACCCTAATCTCATTAAAGTCATAGTGAGGATCTGTGGAAGCTCGTTCCATCTTAGACTTTGTCTCTGTCATCTCTGACCTTGACTAGTCAAGAGCAAATGCATTACAAACAAAAAAAAAGGTCGAGACAAAAAAAAAATTAATCATTTTTGTTGCAATGGTTTAATGATAGCATCGGTAAACCGCTGAAAGCTCGTAGAGTCGTTGTTCCCACCTGTCATGACAGTAATTACGGATAATCAAAAGCTAGAAAATTTTACACATGTCATATCTAGCCAAAGAATACCGTGTTACCCCGTTACTGGGTTGTGGAGGTGAGATCAACAGTCGCTCCAAGTAAAATACGATAACTAAGCTGCATCCAGACTGGAAGTCAACCCCAACATGGTTGGAAAAAGGTTACGCAGATAGAACTCTAGAAATTATCTACACACTGAGAGTAAGGAACAAGAAAAGTACTTATATATTTCTAATCTTGCCGCGGTATGTGGCCATCACCAAACCGACTCTATCACTGAAACCCCACCCGACATCCCTTCGACCCACACTCATGCTGAGACTCCTCTCTTCACACCCGCTACAACAGCGCCCACACCTCACTACCGCCTCCCCGCTCGCAATGCCACAAATGGCTTTCCAATAATCCGGGCTCTGACGCGCCACCGTCTGTCAGACCCTTAAATTAGTACTCGACGCTATTGTCCAATGTCTTACTGAGGCGGTGCTAATCCTTGTGGCTTGGTACCGGCTACGATTTTATTAATACAGATTTGAATTTGTAGTGGAAGATGATATTGTGGTGGTTGTTTTAAACTAAAAACTAAACTAACTAACTAAAACTATAGTTGGAAAATAGTACTGTTTTAAGAAGGGTAAAAAATCAATGTCAGTGTGGTTACTTTGAGTTTTCTAACAGTCTTATACTTAAAGGTTTAAATTTTATATTTCTTTTGAAGCTAGTTCTTGTTAGTGGCTTCGCCGTGTGGAAGTCGAAACTATCCCAAGAGACCGTACTCCTGGGTTAAAGAGTATTCTATGTGTTGAATCACGACATTCTGTCACGTTGTGCCAAGTTTAATCCAAATCCATTTAGCTGTTAACATGTGAAAAGGTAACAAACAGAGAGGGGGAAAACCTTACCCAGGAAGGGAGACAGTTTGGGCACTTGTCTTACCGCCAGCGATTAGCGAGCAGCGTGTAAAGTTTCAAACTCGAAACGAGTTGGCGAGCAGCGAGTAGCGAGTGACAAGTTTCGATAGTTTTGACACTAGGCTTTTAGCGAGTGCTTTTGTGCGACGGGCTGTTACTCGCAATAATCCCTCCGACCCGCACTATAGGTAGAAATTACCGCTGTTAGGTGAGTTCTGACCGCCAAGCGAGCATCACCGAGCGAGTATCGCTGAGCGAATACAATCTTTGATCGCTCATGTCGCCGTTATCAACTAGAGGTAAGAGCCGCTCGCCGGCAGTGTGAACAGCCAGCTATCGACTATTAATGTATGTTTTTCTTTTACTCATACGAGAACTATATCTTTTGACCCTTTCCTAAGCGACCAAATAGTCGATAGCTACTCGCTTTCTCGCCGGCGGTGAAACAAGTGCCTTATGCTAATAAAAAAAAATTAAGTTCTAGGTTCATCAGCTCAAAATACAAGAAGGGTTGAAATTTGCAGTAAGCTTGATGCCAAGTCAATGAAAATAGGATCCACCCCTTTAAACCGGAAAGTCCCAAGGGACTTATGATGTAAGTATTCACCTCAGCCACCCCTCTGGCACCCACAGGGATGATACAAACCACGTATAGCAGCAGCCAGTTCGTAACCTACCGTTTACACCTCAAAGCAGACATTGTCGTTGACGCGGATCAATTCCGTTCGCCCGCGTCTCTTTCGCGATGGAATAATTTACAGCAGTAAGCGGCTCGATTGAGGCCGCTTGCTAGCCGTGGCAAATAATCGCAACAGGTGATCTAGGTTATAAATGAAGATTAATTTGAAGGAGGCGGTATAGTTTAAAAGGACTTCGGGAAACAGATACAAAGCGAGAAGGATGCGCCAGTGCGACCACACTACAACAAATCTTTTTTTTTATTGTGCTGCGAAACTTTGCGACATAAAAAGCGTTGTCGCATTGTTGTATCGTCGCGAGCCCTAAGAAACTGTCGCTAATGTGGATCAATTCCGTTCGCTAACCGTTTCCTCAACGGAATAATTTACAGCGGCAAGCGAATCTAAGAATTCTGAGCAGTTAATCGCAACAGGTGACCTATCTGTGGAGATGGTTTAAAAGAGGCGGTGGCATTACAGGCCGTTTAGGAAGCCGTGCAATAAAAAGTATCGTAGTCCACTGAAAAGAAAGCGATAATTAATTCTATATCACCATTTTCATTTAACTTTCTCAAATAAAATCAACTGCATAAAATCGCTAGCCGCTTATGGTCGACACCAAACCAAACACAATATACGTGAAATACCAATATGTAACGTTATCCAGACTTCCTCCCGTCATCACAGTACTTGCTACACATAAAGGGCATATGTCACAACGTTCACATGACAAAAACAACCGTATTACAGCGACATAAGGTTGACTTTGGAACTTAAGTGAGAGGCATATGTGTAGATATGTGTGGATATAGGAAAAAGCTTTTTGTTTGTTGTTTAAATTATTATACTTTCGGTCAATGTGTTTGAACAAAACATATGAGATTCGATGTATTTCATTGGATATCGGTGTAGCCTTTACCAAACTGGTCACAAGATAAATTAGCAAAAACGATCATTGTACACCACCTACATTTATCGACATATTTAATTTCGAAAACAGAAATAATGACACAAAGCTGAATCGACATCTATCGTGATCCCTTACTGTTTCTAGTAACACAAGACGAGAAAATAAAGAAAAAGGGCAATGAACTTTATTGCAAACAGCTTTAGCCCGCGAGTTCGTAAGCGCATATCCCCGTTTTTTCCCGTGCCCGTGGGAATTTCGGGAAAACCTCTCTTAGTGCACTCCTATACTCCTCAAGGAACGTACATACCATATTTTAGGTTTCTACGACCAGTAGTTTCGGCTGTGCGTTGTCTGTCAGACACTCTGTCACTCAATCAGTCAGTAACGGAAGAATCAATACTAATATATAAAGCTGAAGAGTTTGTTTGTTTATTTGCTTGAACGCGCTAATCTCAGGAACTACTGGTCCGATTTGAAAAAATCTTAATTTTTTGATTTGAATAATCATCACGCTACGACCAATAAGAGCGGAGCAGTAATGGAAATTGTGAAGCAGACGAAGTTGCGCGGGTCAACTAGTATTATATACAATTAGGATTATCTAGCACCTAACATACATATATTTTGAGGTACAGAGATATATCAAAAGCTCATTCATGCTCATAGTGTGAAAATTATTCGGTCAACAAGGTTAGGAACAAGACTGAGTCCCCACATAGAAAAGACGTAAGACGCAGACGGGGCGGAGACATATGTCTCTTCGGTGTCTCTTTCATACAAAATGTATAGAAGCATCGCGACGTAGGACATACAGAAGAGACGCGTCGCGGGCGCGACTCTCATACATTTTCGCCCGTCCGCGACGCGTCCTCGTCTTACGTCTTTTCTATGTGGCCCGCGCCTAAGGGACGCCGGATATACGCGGCCCCGGTTTTGAAAGCCTATTTTAATAACTCTGTTGCCATCATTGAGCCTCAAATCAAGTGATTTAATTGGCAATATTTGAGTCAATCGTAACATTTTTAGTGATAAATTACTGCGTTTTAGTTAATTGCTGTCTTGATTTAATGTTTGACGACTGACAATGAATAGTTAGAGTATCGAAGATGATGTGGCGAATAATGCCCGGTTCTTGAGGTTTTTATTGGTCGTTCATTTGTCCGTTAACGTTATTTGTCATAACGCCATTAGTTGGTAAGTGGGTAATGCACAGATAAGTACTTCAGAAACATAAGAAACCAGGCAAGTAAGCTACAAAAATCGAAACAATTAAACTTATTATTATATTGTGATGCTAGTTGTTGTAGGCAACAACTATCAAAAGTTTTAACTAAGTTTAAGCTTTTAAATCTTTTAAAAATTTCACTAATCCATCACTCATAAAATCCCCTCAGTACACCAGACCTCAAAACCACAAATCAACTCAACTTTCCTTCCGACCTCGCAACGCAACCCGAAAAAAAAATCTTATTCTGAATTAAGTAATTTCCCTATTCCATGAACAAAGGGTAATAAAGTGTGCGCGCGGAACTCTTACAAAAGACGGTGATGACGTCACGGGTCGGGGCTTGAGAAGCGGGGCAGGAGGGGAGGGGGTAGTCAGCGATACCACCGCGCACTTAAGATGGTGTATTGTTACCGGTAGGGCCGGATAGGGGGATAGAGTAGGTCACTTGCAGATGGGGTAGACGTTTGTTGGTTTGGAGTTTTGTGCCTACGAGGCCAGATGTTATAAAAAAAAAACAATAACGAGTAACCTACTAAATTAAATTCATGATAGACAAGTCTAGTACCCTGAAAATTAAAATAAAACCAGAATGAGACTCATTTACTCAACAAGTCTTTCTTTCCTCTAAGAGGCTATCTCAATGTAGGCACAATACCTTTCCCAAACTTTTGCATATTTACTCTTTGGTGAATCTTGGTAAGGAGGGTAAGCACTTTATGGACATCCACAGGTGGTTAGCCATTTTAGCGGCTATATTGTTATGCGCTATATTAGAGCCTTGGGCCTTTTAAAAGGTTTCCGAGACGTGAAGAGTTGGGGTGAATGAGTTGGAATGAATTTCTGGTTTTGTTTACTTTGTTTTTTTTTGTATGTAATAGTAAGAATAATGTTTTTAAAAATGTATTTTAGCAGTTATGCCTCTAAATGATAGTTTCAAAGATGACGAGCTCGTGGCTAAATAATAACAGCCGCACGGGTCGGTCTTCAAGGTTAAGCAACGCTTGGGTTGGTCTGTGGATGGGTGACCATCTTAAAATACCGAGTTTTCTCCGTGCCTCGGAAAGCACGTTAAGCCGTTGGTCCCGGCTGTCATTTGTAGATCTTTGGCAGTCGTTACGGATAGTCAGAAGCCAGTAAATCTGACTCCAGTCTTGCCATGAAGTAGTGTTACATAGGAATGAACTCGTACCAGAGCGATCTTGAACTATTTTGCCTAAGCAACCAGACCTTTAAGGTCATCAATTCTTCAGCAGCATTGTCAATAAATTTTTTGTTTTGCTGTCGGCAAAAAAACCAGGGATTGGAGGTTTTTTTACCGTATTAAAACCATCCTGGTGATCACCATTGGCACAAGGTGACTTTTTAAAAGACCACTCCGGAACCCCCTCTGTACAACGCCTGTAAGGCCTCATTTCTGGGGAGACTGTAAGGCCGCGGACACGAACTCAGCGGCGCGACGGACGGCGCGGCTACTTACATTATACATCTCCGCGACACGCCAGAGAGTTCGTGCAAGCGGCCTAAAGGGGAGTCCATTGAGCCTCACTGTGGCACCGGCGCGGTCACTAGAGGCTATAAAGTAACAGTAGCACGTACCTTGGTCGGGCTTGTCGAGCTTGTTGGGCGTGAGGCGGCGGTCGCCGAGCGCGGCGCCGCCCTGCTTGGGGGAGTTGCGCTTCGAACTGCCGCGGGACATCACCAGGGATTGAGGTATCTGGTGGGAGGAAGCTCATATTATAATAATATTATAATCATTTTATTTCAGATTATCCATAGCTTGTTAGTAAAAATGCTGGTTGGACAAATAATGTACGTGCGGGCAATCAAATTTCCCCGCAATGACATTCAGGAGTGTTCGAACTGCCCCGGACCCTCTGCAGCAGCGGCGCAGCACGCTTACATCTGACCGCTGCGAAGCCGTCAGTGTGCGCATCACAAACATTCCCGCAGCACTGCAGAACTGTGGCAGCCCCAGCAGCATCCTGAACGCATTGTTGTATTGGACACAAAGAGCATTGATGGCTTTCTGCGTACAACTACCTTGTCCAGAGGCTGCACGTCTAAAATGTCTTGACTAATTTTAGCGGAATTCAAGTCGTAAGCGTGTTTGAGATGATGTTCGTGCGGTTTTAATAGTAATAGTCCTCTTGACCGATTTCGACCACGGTGACAATTCCAACGGAGACTTGTTATTGGCGCGGAAAGTACACAAGTGTGTGCGGATGCAAGAGAGTGATGGAAAAGGAAGTCTTCTTCATTTTTATTCTATATGCCTTCTATTAATATAATTATAGTATCAATTTTATTATCAATGACATTTATGGATGTTGGTACGCCTTCTGGCATAACATAGCGCGCTTGTAATTTTTTATAATAACTATTTATTGTACCTATATGTTAACAAATGTATAAATTTATCTTCATGATCTACGAGTATGCATCAAGATTTTTGCCAACCAAAAACAAATAGCCTAGTTTAAGCTGCCACTGAAAAATACCAATCTGTCGAAACTTGGGATGGACCCACGCTTAGAGTTGCGTTTTCGGTCATCGAAATATCCGTTCTTTAGTGATTCGAATTGATTTGCATGTTCTTCTCCAAACACGTTGTATAAACTAAAAATAAGAAAGGACCCAAAACCGAGCCCTGGGGGACGCCCATTTTTACGTTAAATACCAACGAATTAATAAAGTTTATTTTAACTAATTACTGTTTATCAGTCAAGAAATATCGTGTTACCCATTTAATGGGTTGTGGAGGTCTGGTAGGCAGCCGCTTCACGTAAAATACTGCTATTAGCTGAATCCGGTTTGACTGGAAGCCGACCCCAATATAGTTGGGAAAAGGCTAGGCAGATGATGATGACTGTTTATCGTTCAAACAAGATTTGACTAAGTTTAACGTTGTTTTGCCTAGTATAATAATGCTCGAGCTTCAGCAGTAATGTTGTGTGATTAACGCAATCAAACGCTTTAGACAGATCGCAGAAGACGCTTATGGCATCTTGCGCCTCTTCCTATGCATTGAAGATATGTTGTTGTAGTAGTAAAGTTACATCAGCGTCAGTTATACAACGTCCTTTGGTGAAACTATAGCGACCCTGGCGATGCGATTTGCTGTTTTTCATTTTAGATATTGGAAAAAAACATATAGAGCTAGAACAATACAGGGTTATTTGTAAAACACCAGCAACCTCTTAGGCAGTGAAAGTACACATGGTTATAAGCAACTTTTACTTTGAGAAAACTCCGAAATCTCGAGAATAATATCAGCTGTTTCATACAAAATGCAATATTTAACTTTGTACTTTCACTGCCTAAGAGGTTGCTGGTGTTTTACAAATAACCCTGTATAACCCGGTAATTGTGAACCTCCTATAAACATTTTATCAAATTCAGTTCAGACACGAAGTGCATATAATTTTACGCAAAACAAAACCTCATGTACTCACAAGTTTGTCGGAGCGGTCTCCCGAGGGCAGGCGCGCGATGGTGACGTCGGCCGAGTCCTCCGGCGGCGGCGGCTGCTGCAGCCAGTTGTACTCGCGCTTGTCCACCGGCACGCCGCGCCGCTCGTAGTCCTGCGCCTGCGTTCTAACCAAAACTCTCCCGTTAGTACTACCGGCCACTAGTGCCACTACACGAATACTTTAATAGTGATCTTCTTATCGTGTGGGCAGTAAGGTCTAACGACCGCACGCACCCTAGCGTCAGAGTTTCTAAACCGCTTCAAGGGCCTCTGACATGTTTTATTTGACGACCGCCATTTGGCGGCCGTCACCACCGGCTTATACGTGCCTTCCGAAGCACGGAATCATCTATTTTCAGACAATCAGGTGGTTCAAGCCTGCAATGTCCCAGCCAAACTGGAAACCACTTTACAAGGTATGCTTCCCGTGGGAATCGAATCCACGACCACCGGGTCACAAGGTAAACGCCTAAACCACTCGGCCACCGAGGCAGTTGTTGAAAGGGTGTTTTCCAAAAGCAAGCAGCATACAAGTATGATTACACTGTGAGGATCGAGAACATTATACCTCGGTAGCCCGCAATGTGATGAGTCATTTGAAGAATTCCCACCCAAAAACAAAAAAACAGCTTGCAATGTAATGCAACGCAGCTGAAAATCTCAACAAGAGTTGGTCTGAACACCCTGCTTAAGACTGAACTATTCAAGCGCAGTATTTAGCGCGACTTCAGCCACCGCGCCGAAGTATCGCATTTTAAGGTGAATGCTCCAGGGTAGCCCGCGAAATTCAAATATTTTTATGTTTTTTGCAATTTGCCGGTCAGTGTGAAGCTGTATGTGGACCAAATGCGTTCTGCGACCGTAACGCGTATATATCTAAAGAATTATAACCATTTTAATCTTTAATATAGCCCTCTAAGTTCATGTAGTTCGAAAGAATGATTATTTCTGAAATATTCATTCTTTCGAACTACATGAACTTAGAGGGCTATATTGATGATTAAAATGGTTATAATTCTTTAGATAAATACGCGTTACGGTCGCAGAACGCATTTGGTCCACATACAGCTTCACACTGACCGGCAAATTGCAAAAAACATAAAAATATTTGAATTTCGCGGGCTACCCTGGAGCATCCACCTTAAATGAACTTGCTGACCCCGCTGTGCGTGTGTGTTAGTGCGTTTTAATGCGCTACTGAAGATGGCAGTCATGAGTTGGGCGAGGAAGAGTTTGATTGTGACTCCTTCGGAGTCGGGGCTTTCCTAGGCCTTTTGATAATATCCTCCACCTCTTCGGGAGTAAAGGGGGCAGAGGATCATCAGGATCTTCGGCAGGTGGGAGGGAAGCTCTGCGTACGACTTCAGCATTCACCTTTTCGAGGTGAGCTTTGTCAACTGGTTGACAGCTTGGGGAGCATTGGGACTCTTTAAGAGTTCTAAACTGCCTGCTAGACATTCCGCTTTATCAGAGTGGTCAAAGGCGACACTCTTATCTTACTTATTAATTAATTGGGCATTATGGCCTTTTTTTTGGATCGTATTTTCTTTTGAAGTTGCCAGAAGGCGAGATGGGCGGGCTCGAGCTCGCTAAGAGTCTCGTGCCAGCGCGCGGTAC
Source organism: Lacanobia oleracea (assembly GCA_950371165.1). Lineage (NCBI taxonomy): Eukaryota > Metazoa > Arthropoda > Insecta > Lepidoptera > Noctuidae > Lacanobia > Lacanobia oleracea. The sequence continues at coordinate 24,971,144 of OX493395.1, forward strand.
GCTACGCAAGGCATTTCCTTCCACTAGCATTGGTCGTGTTGTAGTACCGCTACAGTAATACAGTAAAAGAGTCACAGAAGCCAAAGAGGGCAGTGAAGTCGCCGACAGCGATGGGGTCAGCAGGCGAGGGAGACCAGGTCGGGGGGGTAGCAGCGGAAATGATGGTGGTCGTTTGATGACCGACAAGTTGACCTGACAGTCATGCCTAGCCGACTGGCTGAGTACTTGAGTAGAGAGCGGGGTGTGGGAGGGAGCAGACGTGAACTGTACAGCTCTCTCTTGTATATCTTGTATGAGGGTGCCACCGTTGTTGCAAACTATGCGGCAGTTAGCAATTCTAGGGTCGCTAGGGTCGAGTTTAGGTTTGAGGAAAGTCTGCTGTATGAGGAGGATGTCGAGCCGGTGGTCGCGGAGGTATTTGGCATCTCATAGTTTTGTAAATACAAATGGCATCGAAGAACCCTTAATTCAAGGTACCGGTAATTCTTCACATCGTTTGGGGATAATGATTCAATGCGTTCTAGATACTAGGTTACAACAAAGAACAAGACCTAGGTAATATTTTTGTACAAAATAAGTAATTTAAATATGTATTAAATGAAATATTACTAACCTTAAGCTTTCATAACAGTCTAAACATACTACGGCAAAATCGCCATTTTCTAATAATAATGAATTTTCAGTCCGCCTTTGCACTAAGAATGGGAATTCCTGAAACAAACAAAATAAACGTTATTTACAAACTTATTGTCTCCCTATTCTATTCCACAAAATAAAAGACAAGCGAACAGAACATGTGCAAGGGAAGCACTAAATTGGAACCGGAGGAGTGCCAAAGTTGCGCAAACAGACAAAGTTAGCTCACTTATAGCCTCGGTTGCGTTAAAATCAAAGTGTAATAAAATGTTTTGTGCTTTTTTACTAAACCTATCTTCAACAGGGTCAAGCACCTCCCCCCCAAAAGACAATCTTGGATCCGCCATTGAAAGCCACTCAGCGCTTACTTCTGATAAGCACGCGTTTGATCACTATCTCACCTGATGGTAAGCGATGATGTGGTCGAAGATGGAGTACGCTTGCCTAGAAGTAACCTATTCACTCTTGACTTCGCTTCGTACCTTAAGGAGTCTCTGCAGAGAGGACATCATGATGGCAGATTACAATATACTCACTTTAATAGGTAGCGCCCTAACTCGTTTCCTGTAGGTCTTGATGCCGCACAGGTGGCAGTGGTAGTCGTGCGTGTTGTACATGCGCCGCTCGGCCGGGTAGCCGCCCAGCGCTTCGTACCTGCGATAAAACAGCTCTTATAGCGCATACGACAGAAGGCTCATTATACTGTTGCGACATCAATGCTGCCACAAGAAAAACCAACGGAGCAAATCTACATCGCAACAAAAACCACTTCAACGCCATCTTTCCAACTAGCAGCGAACTACTACTACGTCAAATACTGCATCGCGCAAACTGAGTTTACCGTGCGATTGGAACATATACATATACTGGTCGGAGGATCCTCGTTTTCAATGGAGGTGTGCGGGACTTTACTCTGTGAACCGCATACCGTATAAAATACATTAGAGTGAGCAGACGTGGGCCTGCCCGCCCCGGAGGCCGCCCCTGCCCGCGTGCTGCGCAGGCGCACGCTCCACCGTTACGGAGGCCGCCTCAACGCTGTACACGGTCGCCACTCCAACCAAAATGAGCGCATTACTTTAGTTTGCCATGTGTTATTACTTCCCACAATTTGACGTTAAGTAGCAACACTTAAGAATGGTGTTTTGTTTTTTTTTTTTTTTTCAAATCAATCGGGTCAGTTCTAGGAATACACAGTTTTCAAAAATCTAATAATGCAGTTTCAATTTACATCAAATTGGGCTCGAGACTCCTTTCAGTATTTTTCGCTTATCCTCATAGTTTCGGATTTGGCCGACCACGCACAATATAAATTTCGCCTTCTATACAATTAAAATCGGAGTGATAGAAGCAATTTTGTATGGCGTGTATTCTAAAATATCGCGGATATCGACACTCAGAATTTGACTCTGACCCTTAAAAATGCCAAGCCTTTTGATGAACTTATTGGTTAATGGTGGCATATCATTAAACACAATATAAATGATTGCTAGATAGCTTATGTATTACACTCACCTCCGCCACTGGCTGAGCAGCGAGTGGTAACAGAATGTACAGACTAGAGCCGAGCCGTTCTCACGCAACTGCTCCGCGTTTGGATGACTCTGCAACAAAATACACGACATTATTAATTATAGTTTTACCAATTTTGGTCGCAACAACTAAGCCTGTCCGCGTTGTCTTTTGTTTTTCCTAAGACAAAAAACATTTTTAACAAACATACCCAAACAACCACGACCCGGACGATCTGTAGGCCATATAAATATTTGATTCGCGCGGGCAATCGCTCAACCACTGCACCAACCGTGCCAACAAGTTTGAGCCGGTATTAATCCTCCCAGTGACCGATGTCAATTTCCCAACGCAGATGCTCACAGCATTCATTCATTTTGTACAGTGTAAACACGTACAAATTAGACAGCATTGTGTAAGCACTTTACTTGATACGCGCGGTTTAAACTTTAGTACACAAATATCATTCAAATGGTCCTACCGGCCCATAACACTATTTCCATCTTTGGGAAAACTCTTAAGAGCGACTAATCGTTCCGCGCTTACTATCGAACGGACCTAAATTTCATAATAATCAACTTGGCTTCACTATTGGGAAATCTACCGTCGACGCAGCACTCTCTGTCCGTAAAATTGTTAACTTATCGGAACATAAATACGTTGTTGGAATCTTCCTGGACATATCTGGCGCTTTTGATAACGCGGCTGGCCGTACAGGATGCGCGCCAGCGTGAAGTCCGAGTGCAGCCCGCACAGGAAGCAGTAGATCTTAGTGCTCGCTAGAACAACAAGTATCATGTGCTGGTGGTTACCTGGTGTGTGAGCAGACAAGGGAAGTAGGGCGCGTTGCCCTGCGGCTGGCCGTACAGGATGCGCGCCAGCGTGAAGTCCGAGTGCAGCCCGCACAGGAAGCAGTAGATCTTAGTGCTCGCTAGAACAACAAGTATCATGTGCTGGTGGTTACCTGGTGTGTGAGCAGACAAGGGAAGTAGGGCGCGTTGCCCTGCGGCTGGCCGTACAGGATGCGCGCCAGCGTGAAGTCCGAGTGCAGCCCGCACAGAAAGCAGTAGATCGACGTGCACGCTAGAACAACAACAACTATGTCAACAACAACAAAACACCACTAAATATAATAAGTACCGAAGGCTAGCCACATACAGGGTTACTTCGGAGCAGTGCGTAAATGTTACGTGTAGCAAAATCATTAAAACGTTCGAGTGCGCTTGCACTCGCTGTACGAACGTGTTTATACGTGCGTGCAGGTTCGCCCTTTGTATGAAACTGGTCTTTGCTTACTAAGGCGCCGATCCCACTGCACGCGGTCTAGCGGTCAGAGTTCCGAGTTCTGTGTTCCACGTCCACTGTAATCTACGCGGTGGCTAAGAACAAAAACACACAAAATCTGTCAGACCGCGATGGTCAAAGAGGACGCGCGTTCTGTCTAAGTTCTATTTTTAAAGCTTGAACGTCACTATGTCCGGCAAGATCAAAATTTTAATTTAATTAGGGACTGAAAAACGTTTTATTTATGATTTGCGAGACATTTAGTTGAGAGTGACATTTGGTTTTCAATAAAAAGATCGTATGACGTGTTACCACTGCTTAAGATTACTGAACTCCAAATTTTTAGACCGCTCGCAGTGTGCGCGTGTGTGGACGCGGCACGAACCGCGCGGAGTGGGGGCGGCGCCTCATAGATTGCGATTTCGTGGGCTCATGGGCTGATCAAGTACCGCTTAAACTCGACGATGTTTTTGTGTGGCAACCGTTTGTCACCAGTCTACAATTTTGTTTTTCGTAAAGGGGAAGTTGCTGTGTTTTGTGGAGAAGGTCTATGTCCAGCTGTGATTAGAGTTGACAAGATGAATTCGTGCCTGATGCAGTGATGAAGGTACTGTAAAATGACTAAACATTTAATTTAAAAATCTTTGACATTTCCGATCCGACCAATGTTCAAGGATGGCCTTCTGAAGAGCAGTGAAATTCGGTTCTAATTTCATACCGAAATTATTATAAATGCCTGCCTTTGAGACGCCTGCTGCTGAATGCCAGCTCATTTCTATTATCACGCAATGTTAATCCGGTAGGAGACAGGTTCGAGAACATGAATGCGACAGCAACCTGACGCAGTTTTAATTTTCGACTTTATTTTGACGAGTTAAGGTTGTTATAGCTTTAAATCATGGCGATACAAACGGACGGATGGGTGCCGTATGGTGCCGTAAAAGAATAATACCATCCCATCACTTCCCGTGGGTGTCGAAAGAGGCGACTAAGGGACTCACCAGAGAATGGGCAGCAACGTTCTCTGTAAAACGCAACACCATACACTGCGACCGGCAACCCGCCGCACAAGCGTGGCCATTATGGCAAACCCCCCCTTTTGGGGGAGGCTTCTATCCAGCAGTGGATGTCTTTCGGCTGATATGATGATGATGATACAAACGGATGGTGTAACGTGAGAGCTCGCAGCTTACCGTTATTACTAGCGACGGTCCGGTCGGACGTGGTGGAGGGGGGGGTGGGGATGACGCGCTCGCCGTTCATGGACGAGTTGGCCGGCAGCGGCGACGGGATGTTGTATCTGCAACAAGCCACATCCTTCTCATTTACTTTATTCAAGTAATTAGTGTTGATAGAGAGTAAATAAATTGACACGTAAGCCCCTTGCCTGGCTTAATGCCTTACCACTAGAGGGCGTAGCTCGCAAGGGAAATCAACGGCGTTCAAATTCATACATTGAACAGGGTAAATGACAAAAAAAAAATATAATTCCGTCAGATAGATTTCCAAAAAAATATTGAACATGTATTTTTCTTTTTTCACGCTAAAAAAATTAGGACGATACAGTGCGTTGAAAACTCGTGTGACGTCACATTCCGATAAGCTTTTTATCGAATGTGACGTCACAAGCCCCCCCCCTACTGCTGATCTTTGATGCGTTTTATCTTTGTTATTTTTTATTGGTTAGATTAATCAAAAAATACGTGTCTAATTATTATTCGAAAATCCAATTGACGGATCAAATATAATTCTATTTTTAACTGAGGAATCACCCCTACTAGACAGCCTTTGCTCCCTTCATTCAAACGTGAGTCGTTGCCATCATACAATCGAATGTATGCTAGCCTAGTACTTTTTATCCGACTATCCATCCAAAAGGATGCTTATGATTTTTGTGATGCAATTTCAAGTATCTCAATAAAAAGTAATAGACGAACGAGCATTCCGCTGGCAAGATGATATAGCGCCTAGGCGAAGCATGTGAAGCGCATTGCGTGCGTGTTCATGCTCACAAGCGCTCCTTCTTAAGGCTATGCAAGCCTGGATCTCTTTACTCTATACAGCAAAACTCAAAGGTGTGATTTTTACATTTTTTTATTTAGGGAATTCCCTAAATACTCATCAATGTGGCGTTGAAACGAAGATATCGGAGAGGCTTATTAAAAAAAAAGATTTTATTTAAGAAAACAAAGTACTAGGCGAGCATAGCTCCAAGGCGGTATCCTTAACAAGTCATCTTCTATGTTCTAAGGGTGGGTGGTACTCGTTCGGCATCCATTAACTCCCACTGCCTGGCGAGGTGCCTCACACAGCGACTGCAGACCAGCATCCTGCCCCCCCCCCCCACCCCACCGGCGAGGCATTGAAAGTGCATAGCGTGCGAGATCAATCTCACAAGGCGACGGTGTTTTGTTCCCCCCTCATTCAAACGCAAAGCGTTCCAAACGATGCATTCGAGCGCTACCTTCCTGAGGCTATGTTAGCCTGGTACTTTTTGCCGAACTACGGTAAAGCCAAAAAAAGGAGGTGTGATTTCTATAGGTTTTTTATTTAGGGAATTTCCTAAATCCTCATCAATGTGGCGATAAAACGAAGATAATAGTAGAGGCTTATTAAAAAAAAAACGATTTTATTCCAGTGTCTCAACAAAAAAGTACTAGGCAAGCATAGGTCCGCGGCGGTATCCCTAACTAGTGACCTTCTATGCTCCAAGGGCACCCGCTCGGCGTCCAGCAGCTCCCACTGGCGCGCCAGGTGGCGCACACAGCGGCTGCAGGCCAGCACGCGCCCCCCCCGCGCGCCGCCGCCCGCGCCGCCCGCCAGGCACGGGAAGTGCATGGCGTGCGAGTTCATGTACTCCGCCGACGTCGACAGCCACTCCATCGACTGCTGCGGGAACAGCCCCGCGCACACGTAACATCTGCGAACACATTTCATACAATACATTTTTATTTTTGAAGGACTATCACCACTAAAGGCCGGCGCTAAATATAGCGGAGCCACTGTTGAAGTAATTTCTTTTTTTTTTTTTTACTATTGATAGGCACGCGTTTCACCACTATCTCACCTGATGGAAAGCGAGGATGTGGTCGAAGATGGAGCACGCTTGCCTAGAAATAACCTATTCACTCTTGATTTAAAGACTCCCAGGTTGTAGCTATCAGGAAACACAGACTCCGGCAGGGAATTCCACTCCTTAGCTGTACGCACTATGAATGTGTTCCCAAAACGTTTTGTGCGTATGGGTGGGATGTCCACCATGTACCGGTGGCGCATCGCCGTTCGTCTTGTGGTCCGATGATGGAACGGGCTTGGCGGAATTAAATTATGCAATTCCGTCGCACATTCCCCAAAATGCAACCGGTAAAAAACCGACAGGCTAGCAACTCGTCGTCGATGTTCAAGACTTTGGAGCTTCGACGCGACGAGCCTCTCATTGCCGATGATCCTCTTGGCTCGTTTCTCAATTGACTCAAGGGCATCAAGCTGGTATCTGGCAGATCCATCCCAAAGATGAGAGCAGTATTCCATACACGATCGAACTTGCGCTTGATAGAGTTTGAGCAGCTGTTCCGGCGTGAAGTACCGTCTCACCTTAGCCAGAATCCCCAACTTCTTTGCAGCCACTTGAGCTTTTGCCTCTATGTAAGGGCCAAAATTGAGAGTAGATGTTAATGTAACCCCAAGAAGCTCAAGATGGTCGGTTATCGGCACGGTTTCACCGCGGAAAGATGGAGCTGGGCGGAATTGGCTCCTTTTGGCGGAAAATAGACACGCTTGGGTCTTAGCAGCATTGAACTTGACCAGATTGGCATCGCCCCAATCAGAGACCGCCTGTAGGGACACGTTCAAGCGCTCAACCATTGCCTCCCGGAGAGACCGGATCTGCGACCCACCAGCTCGTGCGTCGGACACGTATCTTTCAGCAACAGTGCTGTCGTCTGCATACCCAAAGGTACCGGGTTTAAGCAGATCATTAATATGCAGCAAGAACAGTGTTGCCGAAAGCACCGACCCCTGAGGAACCCCGGCATTAATATCCAGCAGTCCAGACGAGCAGCCATCTATGACCACTCGGATAGACCGATCCCTCAGGAAATCTGCGATCCAATCACACAAACCGGCGGGCAGACCGAAGGAAGGAAGCTTACTAATAAGGCCATCGTGCCAGACCCTGTCGAAGGCCTTCGAGATGTCAAGGGAGACCGCCAGTGCCTCCCCGTGCTTCTCTATGGCCTCACTCCAGATGTGAATGGCATACGCTAGAAGATCCCCAGTTGACCGATTTCGGCGAAACCCGTATTGCCGGTCACTAAGGATATCATTCGCTTCTAGGTACGCCAGGAGCATTGAGCACGCGTTCCATAGTCTTACAGAGTATGGACGTTACCGAGATGGGTCTATAATTCGACAGGTCAGCTCGACTACCCTTCTTGGGCACGGGCTGCACGTTAGCTTGCTTCCAAGCCTTCGGCACTTTTCCAGTCTCAAACGACAGGCGAAATAGGCGTGTCAAGATCGGAGACAACTCAGGCGCACAAGTCTTCAGAACAATTGCCGGTATCCCGTCGGGACCACTAGCCTTGTTCACGTCTAGGTTACGCAGTACCCTACGGACGTCCTTCTGATGAATGCGAATGTTCGACATACTCGACTCGCATTCAGCAAGAGAGGCGGAGGGCGTCGCGCCACCAGGATCCAGACGTGAAGATTCCGCAAACAAAGAAGCAAACAAGTTCGCTTTCTCCTCAGCGGAGTGGGCCAGCGTCCCGTCGGGTCTCAGCAGTGGTGGTAGTGAGGGGCGGCAGAAGTTCGATTCGACCGACTTAGCCAGGGACCAAAAAGCCTTACTCCTGCTGGGTATGAAGCAAGTTTGTTCCCTATTCGGCTAATGTGGTCAAACCGAGCCCTCCGCAACACCTTCTTGCAGGACTTAGCAGCCCTGTTGAAGGCTCTCTTCTTCTGACTCACGTCATTTGCTTTGCGCGTACGAGCGTCGACCCATGCTAGGTACGCCGCGTGCTTAAGCGCATCGGCGCGATTGCACTCGGCACCAAACCAAGGACGAGCTTCGCCAGATATTGCTATGTTAGAGAACGGAATGTAGTACTCCATTCCCCTCCGCAACACATCCGTCACGGCGTCGTAGCATCAGTGGAAGAAAAGCAAGTAGGCTGCCAAGGATAACATGCGAAGAAAGGTCGCATGCCATCCCAATCTGCTGACTTGTATCGCCATACCCGCCGGGTGCCTCTTGGGCTAGGATCGGGCGGAGAGTAGACAGACACAGACTTCACCAGACAGTGGTCGGAACTACCCAGTGGTGATGAAATCGACACCGAATAGCGGTCTGGATCTGTTGTCAGCAGAAGGTCCAAGCAATTGGCAGTGTGCGAATCAACATCCGGCACCCTCGTTGCCCCCTGGACCAGCTGGGTAAGATTTAACGCAAGCGCTAGCTTTCGCGTCTCTCGTCCAGCATGGTCTGTGCACTGGTATGGGAAGAGCCACTCCTGATGGTGGGCATTGAAGTCCCCCAGTAACACCAATTGGGCAGAAGGGTACCGCTGCTGAGCCGCATCCGCCGCCTCACTCAGGTGCTGTGTAAGCCCAGTTGTCTCCAAATCACCGCTGTGCGAACGGTAGACGCATGCGTAGACAATTTTGTCTAGACCTGTGTCCACCATAGCCCACAGCGTTGAGAACCTGGAGTCTTCAAGGTAGCGGAGACGCCGATAGCAGATGTCGTCCCGGGCGTACATGCATACGCCCGCGCGGGGTCTAAAGTGGTGCTCCAGGGTAAACCCAGGGTAAGACAGGTATGACACGTCCGACGGACATCCGATCTGCGTCTCCGACAGGAACAAGAGCGCTGGTTTCTCGGTCTCAAGATGGTGATGGACTGCGACGAGATTTGAGTGCAGACCTCGTATATTAGAGAGGTGCACTTTATGCGAAAGGACGTGCTGCCGCTGTACAGCTTTTCTCTTTTTATTCCTGTTCATTAATAAACTTGAGTGATGGAGGTTGAGGAGAAGGAAGTGAAATGAGGTTCCAAGCTGCTAACCTTCAGGCACGCCCTGACAGGACGACATCTTTGGGGGACTAGTCTGGAGACTGCGGGGACGCCCGAGCCCCCCCGGAAATGTCCATCGGGCCCTTTCATCTGGTCGCCAACCAGCACGATGGTGCATTCCGGGATTTTTCGTCAGATGGCGGGGCAGCCTTTCATGTGTAGCTAGCACACTACTTGGGCCCCCAACTACCTGCGGTCGGCCAGCGGCGCACCGTGCCTCGGATCCCGCTACCCTCCGCGACTAGTCTCCCGATACGTGTGGCTAGCACACTACTTGGGCCCCCAACTATCTGCGGTCGGCCAGCGGCGCACCGTGCCTCGGATCCCGCTACCCTCCGCGACTAGTCTCCCGATACGTGTGGCTAGCACACTACTTGGGCCCCCAACTATCTGCGGTCGGCCAGCGGCGCACCGTGCCTCGGATCCCGCTACCCTCCGCGACTAGTCTCCCGATACGTGTGGCTAGCACACTACTTGGGCCCCCAACTATCTGCGGTCGGCCAGCGGCGCACCGTGCCTCGGATCCCGCTACCCTCCGCGACTAGTCTCCCGATACGTGTGGCTAGCACACTACTTGGGCCCCCAACTATCTGCGGTCGGCCAGCGGCGCACCGTGCCTCGGATCCCGCTACCCTCCGCGACTAGTCTCCCGATACGTGTGGCTAGCACACTACTTGGGCCCCCAACTATCTGCGGTCGGCCAGCGGCGCACCGTGCCTCGGATCCCGCTACCCTCCGCGACTAGTCTCCCGATACGTGTGGCTAGCACACTACTTGGGCCCCCAACTATCTGCGGTCGGCCAGCGGCGCACCGTGCCTCGGATCCCGCTACCCTCCGCGACTAGTCTCCCGATACGTGTGGCTAGCACACTACTTGGGCCCCCAACTATCTGCGGTCGGCCAGCGGCGCACCGTGCCTCGGATCCCGCTACCCTCCGCGACTAGTCTCCCGATACGTGTGGCTAGCACACTACTTGGGCCCCCAACTATCTGCGGTCGGCCAGCGGCGCACCGTGCCTCGGATCCCGCTACCCTCCGCGACTAGTCTCCCGATACGTGTGGCTAGCACACTACTTGGGCCCCCAACTATCTGCGGTCGGCCAGCGGCGCACCGTGCCTCGGATCCCGCTACCCTCCGCGACTAGTCTCCCGATACGTGTGGCTAGCACACTACTTGGGCCCCCAACTATCTGCGGTCGGCCAGCGGCGCACCGTGCCTCGGATCCCGCTACCCTCCAAGACTAGTCTCCCGATACGCCCATGCCAGGGCTAGCCTGGCTGGGTCTGCCTGCATTGGAACAACTATTTCGACCCAACTCCTCTGAATTGGCTACACTGAGCATCGTACCGGAACACAGCTAAGCCGCTTGGCGGTACGTCTTTGCCCAGTGGGTGGTCACAAGCCATCGGCCGAAGCCTACCACCAGTTAGTGTCACCTGATTAGCACCACCCGGGGACCACGTGTAGGGTCTTACATTGGGTATTCTCCTACGGACGCGGGTGACTCGGCCCCCATAGTAATATCGACATTGTACTCATTGAAATAATATCTAAAATCAAAAGTAACACGATTCGATGCGACTACATGCGGGTGGTAGCGCGCAGGAACTCCGCGCGCATCCGCTTCCGGACTCTGGAAAAATTGCAAAACAAATGACGATGATGTTTCGAGTTTGGGCTGTCTGGCGCATAATCGTGCGTCCGCGCGCATTCTCGAGTAGAAATTTGTCTAAAGTGTCACGAGTTTAGAAAACTACGCGAGCATGCTCTGCACTACGGTCTGCCATATGTGCGCCGGCCCTAAATCACGAACATATTATCCGAAAGACGTCCACAGCTGGACATAGTCTCTCCCAAGAGTCGCCACATCGACTGGTTCTGTGCGTCTCGCCTTCACCAGTTCATCGGTCCGCCTTGAGAAAGGCTTTCCCACGCACCAGCTTCCGGTATGCGGACAAAACTCTGTAACCTTCTCTGTTGTTCTTCTCTGCGATCATCATCACCCAAACCCATAACAAACCCATAACAAATAAAAAAACGATAAATAAGCGGTTTAACGTGGCAGACAGACACTTTACAAAATACAAATTGAACTTTAAAACTATGGAGTTAAAAGTTGATTGTCCAAAAGCACACAGACTGACCTATACAGTCCCATGCCATTCTCTCCCGAAACGATCTGGCTCTGCGGACTGCTGGACAAGGCGTTCGACACGCGCTTACTTGACTGACTCGAACTGGACTTGATATCGTATGGCTTAAATCTGCAACAGAAACAAGTTATTAACGTCGGTTTCTACTACACATAGACAATAACTACTGATCAAGGAAGGAAACAACATAAATCATCTCTCAGATATTGGGGAACAGGCTTTAGAAAAACCAAAGATTAGGCATTTGTCCCGCCAGCGACGAAACGAGTAGCTATCGACTATTTGCTCACTGAGGAAAGGTCTTTTGTCCCTTTCTCGTGTGAGTAAAAGGGACATATGCATTCATAGTTGATAGCTGGCTGTTCACACTGTCGGCGAGCGGCTCTTACCTCTTGTTGATCGCAACGACAAGAGCTATCACAGATTGTACTCGCTCAGCGACACTAGCTCAGCGATGCTCGCTTGGCGGTCAGAACTCACCAAACAGCGGTAATTTCTACCAATAGCGCGGGCTGGAGCGAGTATTGCGATTAAAAGCCCGTCGCACAAAAGCACTCGCTGAAAGCCGAGCGTCAAACTATCAAAACTTTTCCAGCGCTACTCGCTGCTCGCCAACTCGTTTCGACTTTGAAGCTTCACTCGCTACTCGCTGGTCGCCGGCGGTGAGGAATTGTACGAAAGATTTAACGCGGCCCTGGAACGCAAAGGGCAATTGAAGGAACACGGATGGGCTTTAGACAGTTAGAGTCTGATACTCCCTGAAGTCATTTGATGATTACCCATCCACAAAAAAAAATGTGGGGATGCTCTTGTAGCACGATGCGCATATTTGTAGCAGCCTGTGACGTCACAAGCGTGTACTCACCTAATATTGTTGGTGTGTGAGTTGTTGTGCGCGGCGTTCGGCTCGCCGTTCTCGCCGTACGCCGGGTACTTGTGGGGGATGCTCTTGTAGCACGACGCGCATATTTGTACCATGCCTGGAATATAATCAAATCATTAGTAAACGGACCAAAACATCGAAATAAACTAGCGTCTATATGAGCAAGTTGTGGCTTTAAAGATGAGTTTTCTACGGTCTCAGTCTCCTTCGAATCGATGATGTAATTTTAGTATGTTTCCTAAGTTTCGACATTCATATTGGCCTCGCAAAGGTCTTTCATGATGCAAGTGTTATTGAACAGAGATCCATCAACTGTGTTTTGGCTCTACAGTCACATTGTTGCTCATCAGACAACCTCACATGTCATGACATGTCGACTGACACTGGCATCACAATTTACATAGGCATTTTCGTCAAACAGCTGCGCAAGAAAAACATTAGTGAAATAACAATGACGCAAGTGATGCAGGTGAGAGGGGAAGCTGAACTGGCCGTGGCCGTGACATTAAGTATGACGACCATGTCTAGATCACATTAATAGAACTTAGTATTTTCGACTCACCTTGTGGACTAATAGGACTGGCATCAGGATGAGGTTTGAGCGTCGTTATAAAAGGGTAATAAGGTTCTCTTTCGGGGTTAGGACAGCAGTAGACCAGTCTTAGTTGCGAGCTGGGGGCGGACACCCCGCAGACGTAGCATACGAAGCTGGCGGTGGTGGCGGGCGCGGACGGCTGGCTGGCCGGCCGCTCCAGCGACGGCGAGTGCGTGTGCGCCGCCAGCGACTTGTCGCCCGAGCTGGCCAGGCTCAGCGGGGAGGGGGGCAGGAGGGAGGGCGGCCGTGTCCGGAGCGTGTACACTCGCTCGTTCGCCGGGACGGCTCGCATCTGTAACAAGGAGAGGAGCTTTGTTAGTGTCATAGTTTGTGGTTCCTACTCCTCCGCTGTACTTTTCTGATTAATTACGCTGCGGGATACAAGACATTTGAATCGTTTCTCCAGGACTCGTCGGGCTTCATTGGCTGGGAGTTTTCTGGTGGTCGCCACTGTTGATTCTGGCTTTCAGGAGTTGCAGTGGTTGGGAATGTGTGCCGGACTTGTCCCAAAAAAAAAGTAACAGGCTTGCCCTCTGGTGCGATTTACTCAAATGTAACTGGCGAAATGTGGGTACAGTAACACCTTTGCCTGAAGCTATGTGGAATATAGGCATGGATTGAGAGTTCTCAAGTTTAGAAGTATATATGGTTTTCTCACTAAATAAATCGAATTGTGGATTACCGGCTACCGGGTTGAGATTCTCATCCCAGTAGCCGGTAATACACAATTCGAGAACTCTCAACTTGAGGAGGTGAAACGGTACAGTTGCATAACTGAAACTACACAACTAATCGCATCTGAATAAATTGTAGTTGTCTGTAGACTTTAACCTCTTCTTTTCTCCTCGGCTTCGCCAGCGTGAAAGTTCAGAAATTATCGCAAGGGATCATACTGCCAGGTGGTACAACCACGGGCGTGACAGACACAACCATGTCCTGGATAACGACAGAGGATACTTTCTATCCTCTGGAATCCAGGCCATGGTTTCCAAGATTCATTCAAATCTGTTTAGCCATTTAGACGAGAAAAGGTAACAAAAAGACGTACTGAGACAATAGAGTTACTTTAGCATGCATAGTATTATTTCAGTCTGAAAATATATAGGATGAGATCTCTTCGACAACAGACCTAGAACATTCCACCGAAATGAGGCTATAACAAAGCTCTAGAACATTCGACCAACACTCATTCCGTCCTAGACCACGTGCATACCGTCACGCAGTCATCGTTAGGTTATCAGCACAATCGACCGCGCCGGGTCACTACTACGATACGATACGCAGACTAGTAAGCTAATGAAACGATCGTGTTTGAACAATGACGTGGGAGAATGTTGCTGGTAAAAATGCTTCCACGTTGCTAAGATAAGTAAACGCGACGTGGTCTTTTTATCGTATAAAGATTAGGAAAATTCACTAATTAATGTTTTGGGTGCATGCTGGTACATATATTATTGTGAAGTTTCATTAAAATCTGTTCAGTAGATTTTGCTTGAAGGAGTAAAAAAAATCCCTCCCTCTACCCTCACCAACTTTCGTATGTAAGATGTCAAAATGATAGCGAACCAGGCCAAGTCCAGGGCAACCAAATTAATAATAATATCATAACATGTGTCTTGTCCAATTCACAACTCAGTGACACCATCATTTCTCAGAAAACATACATCTGTTTAATTATTAATGAGTTATTCATAATCATTAAAATGGCATACTCGTATTAAGTCAATTTTTCATTTTGAATCGCTCCAATAACCTTGGATCACGGATATCTCAGTTTGTTTGTTCGAATTTCTTTCAAGACTAGTGAACAACAGCTCATCATACGCGTACACATTTTCTGTTCGATAAATGACATGATATTGTGATGATTCCGAGTCGAGTAACAAGGCATGAAAGAAAAATGGTTCAATTGATAAAACATGTAGCCAATAACGATGAACATGCGGAAAAAATAAACTGGACAAAAACTAAAATGGTATGAATAACTTTTTATCAAAATCAAATATTTCACTAAATTGAATCGCCGATAAGCGTTGGCACAGCAATTATGACTCGATCCATTTTTATCGTAGACTTTATCAGTTGATGCTTATCTCCTTATAGTATAACGATAAATATTTTTAAGAGAATTATATTATTATCTATGTTTACTATAACACTTGTATAATTAGGTTTTAAGATAAACGGCGTTATTTTAATGCTGGCTGATAAGAAATGCTAATACTATAAAAATAATGTAGGTCGGAGTATAGCTTCTTGTGGGACGCCTCATTTGCTATTTAGAACAAAACAAATATATTTATGATGCTGACCTTATCTGACGTCATTCTTCTAAAACTGAATAAATCTTAAATGAACTTACATTGTTTATGTAGGATTGATTCAAAACATGTTTAGAGCCAAATCTAATCTTTCAAAGGCCTAAGCTAAATCTATAGATTATAGTTGTTTGCGGATTAATAAAATTATTACTGTCATTAATTTCCAAGCATCATATACATCAACTAGGTATAGATGTCCATATCTGACTGTTTTTTACAACAATAGGCACAATATTGTAGAGGCTATCGGTCGACAGTCGATCTGCCCTCTGATCAGCGAGGTCGGGTCGCAGGCCACGTTAAAATCGTATAAACAAACGATATCACTCGACCGAATTATCTGCTGTACTGAGTTAGGAACAATTTGAGAGAGCTTTGTCAATAAACTGATTACACAAGGATTGAGTTATTTTTAAACGTTCGAAACTGATGCAACGTTAGATCACAAATGGGAATATTTTTTTGGTATTTCAGTCACTAAATACAAAATCAATATACACAGAATATCACGCCTGTATTTACCGAAGAATTACGCAGTGTACCATGTACACGAAGTGTTGGAGTGCCATACCAACATTTGTTAGAATCCATATTAGAAGCACCACCTTAGTAATAGGGGGCGAGTGGCTTTTATTTAATAATACTTCTATATTAAAGTATGGCTATAGAGCTATTATTTTTTTAGAATAATTTATTAAGATGATAGATACAGTAAAAATAGCAGGTGGAGGAGCTCGTGGCTAAATAATAATGGCCGCACGGGTCGATCTTAAAGGTTAAGCAACGCTTGCCAAGGTTGGTCTGTGGATGGGTGACCATCTTAACATACCGAGTTTCCTCCGTGCCTCGGAAAGCACGTTAAGCCGTTGGTTCCGGCTGTCATTTGTAGATCTTTGGCAGTCGTTACGGATTGTCAGAAGCCAGTAAAATCTGACTCCAATCTTGCCAAGAAATACCGTGTTACCCAGTTAATGGGTTGCGGAGGTCTGGTAGGCAGCGGCTCCACGTAAAACACTGGTATTTAGCTGAATCCGGTTTGACTGGAAGCCGACCCCAATATAGTTGGGAAAAGGCTAGGCAAATGATGAATGAATGACTTCTATATTAAAGTATGATATAAAACACTTGAGCAATAGCTGCTACTTTTTTGACATAGCATGCTTGAGATGATTTGTAATCCTATTTTATCTTTGTTAGACTGCACTACTATCTGAGTTTTGAAATAATTTATTAAGTTTCGCAATTAAACAATTGACTTGTTAATTTTAGCGAATGACTCACGTGATATCACTTCGAACGAGCATAGTAGTCGAAGTACCGATAATTTCTATAACAGTGGCACAATAAGTGTCAGTATTACGAGGGGTCAGCGCGTTATCTAGTGTCAACACTTTTTCAGAGTGCAGTGCTCCTACGAGGTCGGCGGTTCATGTAGGTGTTACTGATAATGTAAGCTTTTTATTATTACATATTGCATGTTTAATAGTTTTGTTTTCTTTATTAATTTATGATGCGTTGAAGATAGTGTCTACTGGATTTAATATACTGTGTATATTAGTATTTAGTAATGACTGTTTAATTTAAATTGTAACTAGTGACGTTCAATTTTCCTGCAGTAAAAAGCATTTTCAACGTCGTCTTTATAAACGTTTTAAAACTTCTTTTATTTTAGCTCACTTTAACATTTAATGAGTATATGAGTGGCATTTTAGTCAGTTTAGCTCTGCACTAGACATAATATTATGCAACCCAATACCTACGATGACTCACTAACTACTTAATTATCAAAATATCATCATCATTATCTTCTCTTTATTACCTATTTGATTAACATATTGGATGTCCTTCTTATTAGAAACGGAATATTCAGAAATTACAATGCATCATCCATACTACACTAATGTCATCAATGCGAAAGTATGTCTGTACGTCTAACTGTGTGTATGTACTCTTTACGTCTTAACGGCTAAACGGGTGTGGTCCTGGAATAGGACATACGATACTTCTCATCCCAAAAATATGTTCCCTGGGGTAATTTTAAATTTTCACGCGGTTGAAGTGGCTGACACAAGCTATTAATAAACAGTAATAAAATGTGATAGGTACTCGTAAAATACCTCGTGTCACTACAGGTGAACGTTAAGTCATGAGGAAGATAAAGCCCGAAATGATGGCCTGATAACGGCTGATAATGATCATATGTCAGCTTATCTTAAGTGTCGATATAATATTTAGAGATAAGAAATAAAATATGACGTTTGGGGTTCCAACGTGCACCATATTTCGTAATCGAAATCTATTTTTATTTGGGAAATTTCCTTTTACTTTTTTCAAATGAAAATCAGTTTTTTTTTTATTAACACTATTGTGACCTTGTCACTTATACCTAGTTGACAAGGTTACGTTCTATCAAACTCATGTTACCCACGAAGGGATGATTTCGATTCCTACAATAACTTCTCCTGTTCTGTTATCGTACTTAAGAATTAAGAATAAGTTGAACAAAATTTCTGGTTTTTGTGTTAGATAACATCAACAAAAACAGTGATTGAATACTGAATGATATGTCAAATAAAAAGGCTTATAAAGACTGCAGAATTGTGAAAACAAAGGGAAATTACACCCAAACCCCACGTATAACAAAGAAAGATAAGACGCAGACCTTTCCGATAGGGATTACCATTTACCAGTTGATATAATATAAACATTTATTACTAAAAAGTTTCGTGTATTCTGGCATTAACCAGATAAGCAATCACATAAGCCGATTTTCTTTGATAAACGATAAGGGTATTAAGATAAAATGTAAAAGCCAGATAAAGTAACGGCAAAATTTATGCAATATCACAAAGAAAAGTTGAATAACAAACCACTCAATGTTTTTATTGAATTGAAGTTGCCTGGACTCAATGAATTTTGCTGTAACAACATTGAAAGATAAGTTACAGTGAATGAAGCAACGATCGCAGTCGGTTTGAATTAGTTTCTACCAATATAATTCAACTTATCCTAAAAAAAATCATACATATTAAACAGCATATTGACACAAAAGAAGATATGAAGACAGTTATGAGCATTAATGTCGATAGCTTATAAGAATAGGGGAAGATGAAAGGAACAATGGATCGACTGTAAGAAAGACGATGTCTAGAAAGGGGTGGTTACTAAGATAACGACTAACAGAGAAGTGTGGAATAAGTCATGTTGCATCGACCCAAACTTACCATCAGGTGAGATAGTGGTCAAACGCGTGCCTATCAATAGTATAAAAGAAAAATATTAACCTAAGAGTATGTATCGAATCCGCAACACAATAATGCACTGAAGACAAGTCTGCGAGGCAGAAATGGGCCCAGGCGGGTCACGCTTACAGGATGCGTCAAGACCGATGGGCTAAAATCGACACGAAGTGGGTGCCTGAGGACGGGCGTCGTAGCCGAGGCAGGCCAAAGAAACGCTGGCGTAACGACTTAGACTCGTTCCTGACGGATTGGCGGCAGATGGCAAGTCACAAAGAGCGTTGGAAAGCAATGGGGGAGACCTTTGCCCAACAGTAGGACAATGTTAGGAAAAAAGAAATAAGAGAAGTGAAGATGCATAACTAGTTTTAGAGGTCATTGTGTTTTTGTAGACCTCTATTTTTATTAATTTTCAACTAAATTGTTGTCTGGCTGCCTACTGAAGTACTGACCAATTGAGGTAAGGTTAGCCTATGCTTATAGTAAGACCATTCAATATACCGATGTTTGTATGAAGTCTTCTACAAATCGAGATCTATATTTACAACAACTGCTCTCCTTTTAATTTATCCCCGTTCCTGCATTTATACGAGATCTTTATGAGCTCCACATGACAAGATTACGACTACTATTTATGATCATTTGTGACCAATTATAAATCTAGTACATTAAGGTATTCATTATGCGCATTAACAGCTTACAGAGGATTTTGTCTTTATCTTGAGCTCGATTAATTAGATAAGTTAACGTACATAGGCCCTTTTCCAAATATCTCTATCATACGCCATCTCTAGTTCCCCTTTCTGCCCATGTAGTAATTGATGCAATCCATTCATTTTAATGTTAGTATTATTTTAGTTACCGCTTCTACACCTTTATTTCAATTAATAAAAAGAAGGGGAGCGGTCATTTATTTGTCATGCGCGTCACGTGGTTAGATAAGGTAATTGACAAAGTAAAATTTAGAATTCCCATTATCTTCTAAATCCTTGCGTATTAGTTGTTATCAGATAACGTGATATGAGCTAGCAGCCAAGATACTGCATCATGACTTAATTTTAATTATTTAATACATTAGCGAAAGTTTATTTTTGTTTCGAAGACAAAGAAGTAATTGTTTTCATTAACTGTTTTCGTGAAAAGAACTTCGAAGTAATGGGAGACCCCTTTTAATTTTTAATTTAATTTATATTTTATTATTTGTTGTTTTTTCAAAAATTGAAGTTTTGTTTTAAAAAGTAATTAAATAATCCCACATATCTATTTCCTATGAACTTGATATTTTGATAACATATTTTCGAGACAATCGATATGTAAATCCACTGCTACTGAACGATTTTAACGAAAACATGTTTTTGTTTTGAAATTTTATATCTTTTTTTTTATTTCAGAAACACTTTTAATTATAATTTATTATTTTAGGTAATTAATAAGTTGCAAGCCTAATACTTATCTGTACAAGATTTTAGAAAAAAAAAACTCCCCGTTTATGAGAAATTAGGTCGATATATAAATCAGTAGACCTTATATTATTATTAGTTGTAATTATGAACAATCAGTCACCGCTTGGCTTTACTTTATAAATAGAATAACCGACTTACTGTCAATTAAACAACTGAGTTTAGCTTCCGACTTACAGTTTAGTAGTAAAATTAAACAAATGGAACAGCTGTCAATAGGAGACAGACACACCAATAAAGGCACTCTGAAAACTGACCACTTACACAACACACAACTGTTTCTAACACAAGACACTTTTGTGATCTGCTGAAAACGTTTCAAATTCATTTTTATTTTGTTAGTTTTTTTTCGTGCGCCAATGAAAATATTTTGAACCACCTGAACACATAAGCAGACGTGACACGACAATTGCTGTACCATGTTATATTAATTGTAACACATTGACATGTAAACGACTTGTTTTATTTAACATTTTTGATTCAAGTGAAATAAAGTGTTAAATATTCTGTCAATGTTGATACTCAAAATGCCAATATTGACTTGGAATTATGAATTTAATCAGTAAGTAGGTGACGTATTTGAAAAGAACGAAAACGGGTTGTCGTTATTCGACCACAAGCTTATTCTTATACCATTTTCATTTCCTGACAAACCTAATGATTCTTGATAGAACTCAGGCCACGAAGGTTCAGTACCGTACGGTTGGCAGATCTCTATAACCTTCGATTATCCTGGTCTATGACGTTTCTCAACCGTTTTCAACAGAAACAGTAATTTTAGGCAATTGGAATATCTTCTACTAAAAACCTACAGATAACCACAAAACATGAATCTGTCAATAAGTACACCGATTGAAAAGAACAAATACGACAGCGTGGTTGATAATGCTAATGTAAACGGAGGTAGACATCTGTAACCGGTGTGGTGTGAGTGTAGAATAATAATAGAGAGCTGCATTTGTTTAAATAAGACAACAGAACTACAGTGGTTCCCAGTTTTGGACCAGG
This sequence comes from Lacanobia oleracea, assembly GCA_950371165.1. Lineage (NCBI taxonomy): Eukaryota > Metazoa > Arthropoda > Insecta > Lepidoptera > Noctuidae > Lacanobia > Lacanobia oleracea. Next base: position 24,992,312 of record OX493395.1, read on the forward strand.
AAGGAAGTTACATCAACAGATGAAGATGGAAGATTACGACAGTGAAGAGATGATTGCAAAAAACTTGAAATTGCAACCACCACAATTCAAGCACTGCCTGAAGGCAGGATCAATGATAGTGAATAAATGTTCGAGTTAACACCCACACCAGGCACCCATGATCCGGTGCAGTAAAAGTGAAGAACAAATATAAGACTGCAATTTCAAAAGATAGCCGAGCTTCTGATAGTTTTAAAACCTTTACACTTAATTAAAATAAAGTTATGCCAATAGACGAAAAATAACAACAATAAACAGATTTTGACGTGATAGCAAAAAGGGCAATGACTTATTAACCTTGCCATAAATATTTATAACAACAAAAACTTTAAAGAGTGAAGCTTCAGAGATGGTGAAGTTTGACTCGTTGAAGTTGAAGATCATTTTAATGATGGAAAACCAATGCAATGTTTAGAAAGGTCGACGGCTGATAAACCTTATCCGAAACACCTAGCTGAAAATTCTAGCTAATATGCAAAATGAGCTTAATAAGGTAGTAAACGCAGACAGACGTAACAAGCCGAAGTCCAAAGAAAGTGAACACATTACAGAGTGGTCGCTAATGCTAGAGTAAACGGACGGCAGGCATCCGTGACCCGGTGCAGTATGAGTGTAGGGCAAATATGAGAGAGAGCTGCAATGTTTGTGATAAGATAACAATGTGTACGTTTAAAGCTTCTGGGTTTCCAGTTTAGTGTAAACATATTCCTGTAGATATTACTAAATACGTTGCTTTTGTACAGTGTAATGATAATTCAAAGACAAATGATGTTGCTGAGATGCATGAGTTTTAACTGAAATAATAGCAATGCATACGTAATATTATAATCTTATTTGTATAGAAAAAATTTCGTTAAACAGAAAAAAAGGTGGCACTCAAGTTAAGGGAAGCAACAGAAAATAAGGAAACGTCAAATGAAAATCTCCTTAAAATAGACGAGTGCAGAAGGACCTAAAGCAAAAATCTTATGAGAAAGACCGGAACAAAATACTAGCCTTAGTGTTAAAAGGCAGTGGATTTTATAAAAGATGGAAATGAAGATTGTAATTTCCTACTTCAGCATGTCAAGATATATCAAACCAACACTTAAAGGCTAGACATTAGAGAATTTAATTAATAAGCTCCCAAGTATCACATATTAAGTATTCAATAACCTACATTCTATAAAAATACGAGATACCAAATCAAGTATAGTATAGTAGTGTGTAGTATTTCATTCGTTTATTTCCAGTTCCGTCGATAAAATCTCCCTGATTGCGATGCAAAAACAAGATAAACTTTAAGTTCTATAATTATGAAATTCAAATAGTGATCAATTCCTACGATATAACACCCATACATGGCCGTGGTTGATTATGATATGTTTATTAATAAGATACAGGAATCTTATACATATTAATTGCACACGATACTGGTAACGGCGGGTAAGTCAAAGTGGTTTTATCAGTGTTTATGCAAGGATCGTGGTCGTTAGCCGGAGGTTTTAGAAGCCGCGTTTTTATAGTGCTAATGTTGTTTTATTAAAAGCAGTAGCAAAGAGTTGAGATGAGAATACTGAAATGAATGGGTAGAGTAACGATAGATAAAATAAGAAAGTAGTATAATAGAAGACTGAAAGGGTGACGGTACAGAATACAATCCTGAGCATGTTTTTTTTTTACTATAAGTAAGGTAAGCTTAACTATAGGTAAGCGATTATGTGTGAGCGAAATGGAGCACGCTTGCCTAGAAGTATTATTCCGGGATTGCGGATTTTTTGTCAGAAAAGAAGAAAGGGGATCGTTTGTCTTGGTTTACGCGGATGATAAAGAGAAATTAAAAGCATATGACAAATCGCGGAATTGCAATGACTATGTAAAGCAAAGTTAAAACGACTTTTATATGCCACTTCATAGAATTTTTATAAGGAATTGTATGTCTAGTAGTGACTGATTACCACGCAGACTTTCATAGTATCATTACGGTCTAACCTTAGCTAAAGTTCACACTATAATCTCTGCGGTCAAATAATGATGTAAAAGTACTGACCGATTACCCAACGAACTCTGCCACAATATATTTTCCTTAAACGTGTTTGATAAAATGTCATAGTCATCCTTATGAACCCAAACAGAGTGTGTTTATAAAGTTCTACTTGAGAAGCTGTTATGTAGAACAACCCACTCGTTATGCGGTAAAGGTTGTTAAACAATTCAGTTTTGGCGGGAAAACGTGTGAAATCTCGACGCAAATCTGACTAATTATTATTTTGTTTTAACGCAGGCAGAATGCGATGCCACTGTAAGCAAGTCTACAGGCTATTAATGAGCCACATTGAGCTTCATAAGGAAACTGTCACAGAGGTATTCGTGATGGAGCCAACAATCAACAAAACCAAACTTTTTCTAAAACTCAATACTAAATTTTTCAGTCCAACCAAATTTCTATGTGGACTGAAGAACGTTACAGTTGTACGTAGGTACAACTGCAGGTGAGACTGTGTCTTCCGATTTATTTCTCCAAATACAACATGTTATAAAATGCACTCGAACGTATCACGCGCGTTGCTATCGACGTTGCGTGCAACCTGTTATATTACCTTGCAGTTCACCGGCGCCCTATCTTCGTTCCCACACATTCGCACTAACATTGCAATAATCCACTAAATATCACAATAACACTTATTCATTATTTTATTGTATCACATGTATCACTATATTCACATGGCACAGCCACTAATCACAAATGAGCACACAAAATAACTTATCAAACGATAAGTTATCGATAGTTTTGGATCTTGATACGGCTAAGGGATACAATCAGGTTCCAATTGAGTTACATGTACGACACTGTGGAGACGGTACGTACGCTCGCGGGTAAGCGTCGCACGCGACTGGCGGAGCGGGCGGCGTTATCGTTTGTAGGTCAACCGGTAGCCGCCATCAATGATTGTATGTTCAAACATTACGATAGAAGAGTTTACACAGATGACGTGCTCGTGAAAGTCGGTAAACTAACCGCGGTCGGCTGTAACTTCGGTGGTTTAGGATGCAGATTTGAAGGATGGTTGCTTAAATTATTTAATTTTATTACAAAACCAAATTGAATGATTCACTGTCGCTGTCTATCCGGGTCTTATGTTTAATCAAATAAATTACATTTTCTTATTACCAGTTTTGCTACTATTTCTCAGGAATTAATTTAATATCTTCATTAATTTATGTCGACTTTTAAATATTCAAAGATAAGCATGTTGCTTTGAAATTAGCGTAATTTTATAATCCAGTTTCATGTTTATTTATAAAAAGGTGAGCAAAAAAGAAATTAAATTAGTCTAGTCAATGGCATGACGTAATGAAATTTGAATTTAATGACTGAAGAAACTTTAAAACTAATCTAAGGTTCCGTCCAAATTGGTAAAAGTTTTATCATATTAAAACTATGTTTCAGGTTTTGTTCATAAGCATGTTTCGAGATTGCAATTTTATTTGCATCATCATCAAGTGTTCCGTTCTTGAAAAAAGGATTTGTAAAAGAATTAAGTTGTAAAACTTAGACATGCTCTTCGTCTCAACTACTAACAGATGTGCCCATAACAGTCACAGATACGTTTTACGACCTAAGCTGTCAACTACCATGAGGAGTCATTGAATGCAGTCGCTGTGACTGAAATCAGCTGGATGACATCATTATCACTATGTTTCAATACACAGTGATAATAGTAGTATTACAGAAATGATTAGTGATAGTTGCTTAAGTTTATAGCAACATTATGCACTAGTAAAAAACGCTGTACTAAACGCGGACTTAACGCCTGAGGCCTTTTCTATCTAGTCAGTTGCATTGCAGTTGTGGTTCAAATTCCCACCTCTCATTTTTTCTATACATTCGCGTTTTTTACAAACCCTTCGTTTAGCAATCAAGTCGACCCCAACCCACTACTAGGTTCATGACATCCTCAGAAGTCCTCACGTAACATGAAACAGTGTTTAGATGCAAATCATTATATTTTACGATGCTATTTCATAAATAATTCATTACTCGACCAGATGATCTCAGATCAGAGATCTACGATCAATCAGTGGAACCTATAATTGAAAACGTTATTAAATCATTGAATTTTTTTGGGATCGAATTATCTGGTTTTATAAGCGAGCGGTAAAATTAAATTAATGCAAATTAATTTGTATAAGGTTTTTATATGCAGAATAAGCGCCAAAAAATAGGAAAGTGACTTGAATACATTGAACCACACCATCTTCTTTATAACAATCCCCATCATATTTCATCCTGTCCCCTGTAACTTTAAATCGGCACAACATGTTCTCTTCTATTCTCCCCTGTCAACAGTCTCTATATTATTTACTCCCTTTTCTTTCGTATCATTCCTCACACAATCCATCACAGTTTTATCTACCTCTCCTTCTTTCTTTTAAATATTTTTTAAACTTGGTTTCTACAACACTCGACATACATAATTTTTTTAAGGATGGTAAATCATCAAATGACTCCTTCTTTTCTGAGCGGAGCAGTGGAAGAGAGTTTCAGACTCTTACTAAAACCCATCCGTGTTCCTCCTAATCTTCTTTTCGTTTCAGGGCAGCGGTGACCCTTTCAAATTCCGAAACCCTTGCAGAATATCAATACCCTTACATCATCTCATCTGCCTAGCCTTTTCCCAACTACATAGGGGTCGGCTTCCAGTCAAACCGGATTCAGCTGAATACCAGTGTTTTACACGGAGCGGCTGCCTACCAGACCTCCACAACCCATTAACTGGGTAACATAGTACTTCATGGCAAGACTGGAGTCAGATTTACTGGCTTCTGATGATCCGTAACGACTGCCAAAGATCTACAAATGACAGCCGGGACCAACGGCTTAACGTGCTTTCCGAGGCACGGAGGAAACTCGTTATGTTAAGACGGTCACCCATCCACATACCAACCTTGGCAAGCGTTGCTTAACCTTCAAGATCGACCCGTGCGGCTGTTATTATTTAGCCACGAGCTCCTCTACCCTTACATCATCATCATCATATCAGCCGAAAGACGTCCACTGCTGGACATAGGCCTCCCCCAATACCCTTACATGTTTACTTGTAATCACTGAAAGTCTTATTTATATAAATAAATACTCGATACATCTCACTGATCGAGGAATATAGGAATAACAAATTGTATCAAAAGGTTATCTGCCGTGCTACTGATAAAGATACCGCCATGCCAAAGGTTGATCGATGTTTATAAGTTAGACGCATCCTTTCCATTACAGAGACAATAATAAACTCGATCAACGTGAATGTACCTTTTATTTAGAATGTTAATGAAATTGTTATTGAGATAGTTTAGTCATATTGAGACACACACAGATAGTCGATGGTGCGAAAAAATTTTCTGGTGTGGCAACCGCGTACCGGAAGACGCAGCGTTGCGAGGGTTTCTCACAAGATGGATGACTGATGACTTGGTGAGGGTCTCGGGTAGCAAATAAATAAATAAAAAAAAAACATTTATTTCAGGTGTTCAAATCAATTTAAAAAGTCAAAAGTGAATGTCAGAAAGAAATTTAAAATATCTACTACAATAGATTAAATAATAAAATAAAATAAATGACAATAACACCAAAATACAGACTGGAATGAAATAGATGCGAGATGCACAGGACCGCTTGTTGCGGCGATACTTGGGGGAGGTCCATGTCTAGCAGTGGTCATCTTTTAGCTGATGTGATGATGATGAGAGTACGAATTAAAGGTTACTAACAAAAGGCATGGGTAGGTACAATGCAGAGATGAGTGGAAACGACGGGAGTGGGGCGCCCTAGAAGGACAAACACTGATCCATATAGTGATATTCTTCAGAAGTCATATGCGTTGAAGCCACAACCGTGTGCCTCAACAGTCCAAATTTATGAACGTAAATAAAGCAAAAGTAATTTATAAGGATTGTAGCAGGTGGCAGTGGCACTCTGTGATTCCGCACTACCCCCCCCCCCCCCGCTCATACGGAAAGAACTAAGCTAATGTAGGTAATAATGAATCTAAACGATAGTGATGTAGTAACGTTTATGGGAAAACTAAAAACTAGTTTATTAACGGGAATAAGAAGTAACGCAACAAATTCCCCAGCAATACATCTGTTTATTCAGTTAGCAGAACTTTGTGAATGTTCAGTAGAAAACTATGATTCTAAGCAATGTGTTACTCCAACTGCCACTAACTATTAACCTTGCAAACTTTGAACGTTAGTTTATTTCAATGTCACTTAATTCGTTACTTGCGTCAATCAAATAATCATTGCAATTTATATGCAAATATTCTCATTGCGAATCCAGCATTTTTATTATATTTTTACGTCATTCAGGTTATCTTTGTGGTGACCTTCGTCTGCAGGAAGGGAACCGCATTTTGGCAGTTGTTTTAGTTATAATTCCAAGATTTAATCATTATTTTGTATTTAAAAAATACTCGGAATATGTAAGGCCTTTCCAAACTTATATTATGAACTAGTTGACCCGCGCAACTTCGTCTGCGTCACAATTTTCATTACTGCTCCACTCCTATTGGTCATAGCCTGATGATATATAGCCTATAGCCTTCCTCGATAAATGGGCTATCATAACATATAACACTGAAATAATTTTTCAAATCGGACCAGTAGTTCCTGAGATTAGCGCGTTCAAGTAAACAAACAAACAAACTCTGTCTGGTTCGAATTGCAAAATTATTTTAGTGTTGGATAGCCCATTTATCGAGGATGGAGGATGGGCTATATAATAATACGCTCCGACCAATAGGAGCGGAAGATTAATGATGTGACGCGGACAGAGTCGGGCGGGTTTCATAAATGTTTTATCTGAACGTCGTTGTATCTGACAAACAGATCTGTTCAGGAGAGAAGATATTAACTCTAAATATCCTAGTTCTCGTTACTAACAACACTCCAAAGAGCATCAATTTCGAATCATCGAGATTCGACGAGAAACCTTCACCATTGCCCCAGAGCGATAACCAAATAGTACAAGTACGTCTGTGAGTGAGCATACACTGTGACGTCACAAGACACGTCGCTGGCGTCTGGCAGATAAACGAACATCAGCAGTTATGTGAGTGACACATTCATACGGTTTGTATAAGACTAGTTTTTGCCGCGGCTTCGATCGCCTGATCTATTGTGGGATAGGTTAGATTAGGAAGTGAATTCTTTTAGTCCCTGATGAGTAATGACGACGCTCTTGTCTTATGGAAAGCGATGGATGCGGTCTACGAGCAAAAAAGATACCAGTCCACTCTTGTTAGGGTTGCATACCCAAAGGGTTACCAATGGAACCCTAATACTAAGTCTCCGCTGGCCGTCCGTCCGTCCGTCTGTCTGCCAGCGGGCTGTAACTCACACACACTCGGGTAGACAGTTGAAACTTTCACAGTGTGTATTTCTATTGCCTCTATAACAACGGATAGTAAAAATTAAATTAAATTCAAAATTAAAGGGGGCTCCCATACAAGAAACGTATTATTTATTTATTTTTTCGGTTTATGGTACGGAACCCTTCATGTCGGAGTCCGACTCTCACTAGGCCTTTAAGGCTGATCGGACATAGATGAAGAGGAAAAAGATGGCAGGCAGAGAGTATCATACTGCGCATTTTACATTGTCTACATTTCAATTGCATATAAATGTAAAGTGGAAGTGCGGAGTCTCCTAATACAAACAATCCCTTGCTTAAAAGGTGATCTCCAATAATATGTGTCGAAATGCCTATTGTAATTGAAATAAAGATTTTATTTATTCATTTATTTATTTTTCCGGGATATAAAGTAGCCAATGGAACTTAGCGTAAGCGAATCAACACAGCGAGACTAAAATTCTCCCGAAACGAACCTTTTCTTTATGTGGGTAGGAAATCATCAAATTATACCTCCTGCTCTGGGCGGAGTGGGAGGGAGTATCAGACTCTTACTGACTAAAATCCATCCCACCTGTGTCGCTTCAATTTCCCTTTACGTTCCAAGGTCGCGGTAGCTGTTTAGAAAAATCTCGCAACCCTATGAGGTCCCTGAACAAACCTTCCGAACCAGAATAATTCATTTTGGCATGGAATTAAATTGTTGTGAATAGCTATGCTGAAGCATCAGCATGCTGAAGTGGAAGTGGGCCGGCCATGTCTGTAGGTGGACAGACGGTCAATGGAGCAGATATTATGTGCAAGAGTGGAGACCACGTAAGGGCAAAGTGGCTGGCAGCGGACTGCTTAAAGTGGTTGCGCCGTGTAGCCCACGAAATTCAAATATTTTTATGTTTTTTGCAATTTGCCGGTCAGTGTGAAGCTGTATGTTGAACAAAATACGATTTGCGGCCGTAACGCGTATTCATCTATAGAATTATAACCATTTTAATCATCAATATAGCCCTCTAAGTTCATAGAGCCCTATAGAATGACTTTTTCATTAAATAAACACTCTATAGGGCTTCATGAACACTGACCGGCAAATTGCAAAAAACATAAAAATATTTGAATTTCGCGGGCTACCCTGGCGCAACCACCTTTATGGTTGGCGTTCTTTCGGGGAGGCTTACGTCCAGCAGTGGACGGCAATTGGCTGATATGATGAGCTATGCTGTCCTTCCAGAGTTTACCCTTTACAAGCATACAAACTAACATACAAAACATCAGCTTCAACACGAGTGACACATTCCTACTCTTTATATAACTTTACATAGTTCGTTTCGAATGTGATCTGGCCTGTAACCTTTTCAAGTAATTATATTTTTTTAAAAGGTCGTTATTATCTGTATTTCGGGGTTTTAAATGTCAATACGTAGTATGAGTTAATTGGGTTAGTGAGAGCTGAGTGTAAATAATACGTTCGTTAATGAAAGTTCAACGAGAGCAAATCCGGAATGTTTCAACGTTAATTAAGTTTAATTGGTTTTTTGGAGTTATGTCATTTAAATGTAACTTTTACTGACAATGACATTAAAAGAAAGTTACTGATAGGGATAACTCAAACGTTTAAGTGGTGGTGAATAATTTTGAACAGATATTTTGTCTAGTGAGTTCCTCCAAAAATATGTAAAAACAACAAATATACAGAACTAGCTATTGCCCGCGACTTCGTGCGCGCATAACATTTGAGCCTAATTCATTTTTTCCCTTGCCGTATACCCTACCTCATGAATATGGTCATCATATACAAAATGAATTTTCCAAATCCGACTGGTAAGTAGTTGCAGAGATTAGCGCGATCAAACAAACGAACTCTATAGCTTTATTATGTGAGTGCGTAGAGTACAGATGAATCATGATGACGTATAGACCTTAAGGTGACAGGAAGAGTTATGGCCATGAAAATAACTGACAGACTTTATATGTATTGAAGAGTGTCTCTTCAATACATATACATAAAAAAATAAAGTCACCAAAAAACTCAAAACGAAATAGCTTGAAGTAAATAGGTTAGATCGTCTACTCAAAATCCGGTTCTCAGACTGCAGAAATATATTCACAAATAATCAAAAACGTCTTCCAAGACCACAATTTTCATACATCACCAAATATATACGAAGGTAAGTATATGCACCTCCACGCCCCCTTTTTTAATAAAATTATATATACAATTACCACTTCACTTACATAACACAAGCTAATACACTTAACTGCACAAATAAACCGTGTAAATACAAGCAATATAAAATATTTACAAGTCCATTCAATAATATTTACTCAGGCTGAGATTATCGCACGTTTTGCTTTATCACTCTAACGTATAGCTTTAAATAGAGATAGAAAACAAGTCGATGACGTCATAGTTAGAGGTTGTTAATGATATGTGGAGGGGTGTGTACTGAAGCTGTCAATAATGAGGGCTACCGTTTTTATACTCGACAGTTGACGCCACTGTCGAGTAAGGTTCTTAATCATAGCAATAGGTCCTTAATCAATGCATAGTAAGCTATGCATTGATTATATTAGATACGTATGTGAACTTTATAGGAGGAAAATAATTTATGATGCCGTTAACGTGCAATTTAATACAACAAAGATAGTGTCCCATTGTTTCGTGGACTCATAAATACGGTAATAAAAAGAAGGACATCTACATATTTCCGACAAAAACTAAAGTTCAATGCAGTGGTTGGGATAACAGTAACTTAATCTGCAGTCAGGCTGTTCTAGAAAAATATTCACAAAAATCAAAACAAATAAGTAAATAAACTCGCGTCAATAGCCAACTAACAGTGAAATTTGACTGTTCGAAAACCTCACGCTACACTAGCGCCTCTAGCGGCGAATTTAAACGCGATAGCCCTCATTCCATTGATGTATAAAAAAACTAAATGTTGGGAATTTACAGGTGTCTTTGATAGATAGATGGCGACATATATGAATGCTATCGTGTCTTAAAAAAGGGTATTAGTACTGACAGACGGACAGACAGACGGACAGACAGACGGACAACAAAAAGATTCTACAAGGGTTTCGTTTTTACCGACTGAGGTACGGAACCCTAAAAACAATAAAATTGGTTCAGCTTTCCAAGCACGATTGTAGTAATTCTAATTTGGTTGACAAATATATGGCGATGGCCCCAGATGACACGGAATCCTGTTAATTGACTGTGTCCGTCAATAGATGTCAACAACCTCTAGGGAAAATGCGTTGGCAAAGTTGACAAACGTACCAAGACATTACGCCTGTATTTTTTTAAGGGTTTGGCTGAAGTGTACCGCACCACGCGTGCTACAAAATGGTATATTTTTATTATCCCGGAGTAACCTGAAATAAAGGATCCAAAGATCCTTCATTATTCGGGATTCAATATAACGCCCGTGGCATAAGACACTGCTTTATCCCCTCGGTACATAATCTAATTTTTGTTTCCTGACCTAAATATGCAAACCTATTATTTCACACACTTTTAGCCACTCCTACTAACAACATTTGAATCTATCTCTATCTATCTATAGTCTACCCGAGTAGGTAGTTAACTTAAGGTAAACAGTCTTCACATGTCTTTTTAGTTAACAACACAGTTTAAAAATAAATTGCACCTGAAAACAAATTGAATACAACAAAAACGATTACATAATCAATTAAACAATTTGTTTAAGCAGTAGTTGTATTTAATTAATAGACGTTTATGTAAAAAGACATGTGGAGATTGTTTACCTTTAGTTAACTACCTACTCGGATGAAGTATATCTATCTATACTAATATACTAGCTGACCCGCGCGGCTTCGCTCCCGTCAACTGGCTACCCTACCTACCCTACCTACCCTACCTACCCTACCTACCCTACCTACCCTACCTACCCCACCTACCCCACCTACCCTACCTACCCTACCTACCCTACCTACCCTACCTACCCTACCTACCCTACCTACCCTACCTACCCTACCTACCCTACCTACCCTACCTACCCTACCTACCCTACCTACCCTACCTACCCTACCTACCCTACCTACCCTACCTACCCTACCTACCCTACCTACCCTACCTACCCTACCTACCCTACCTACCCTACCTACCCTACCTACCCTACCTACCCTACCTACCCTACCTACCCTACCTACCCTACCTACCCTACCTACCCTACCTACCCTACCCGCTGTCAAATAATAACAGACAAATAATTAGCAATAAATTAAAATTGCGACTATAATTTGAGATTTAAACTATCCTATCTCTCAAGTTGGATCGAACTGCACATGGTGTGCGAATTTTATTATAATCGGTTAAGTGGTTTAGGAGTCCATTGAGGACAAACATTGTGACACGAGATTTATATATATTAAGATAAAGCTGAAGACTTTGTTTGTTTGTTTGTTTGTTTGTTTGTTTACTTGAACGCGCTAATCTCAGGAACTACTGGTCCGATTTGAAAAAATATTTCAGTGTTAGATAGCCCATTTATCGAGGAAGGCTATAGGCTATATATCAACACGGTAACACCAATAGGAGCGGAGCAGTAATGAAAATTGTGACGCAGACGAAATTGCGCAGGTCAACTAGTACTAATATATAAAGCTAAAGAGTTTGTTTGTTTGCTTGCTTGCTTGAACGCGCTAATCTCAGGAACTACTGGTTATTTGAAAAATTATTTCAGTGTTAGATAGCCCATTTATCGAGGAAGGCTATAGGCTATTATCATCACGCTCAGAGCGGAGCTGTAATGAAATTGTGACGAAGTTGCGCGGGTCAACTGGTAAATAAATAAAACGCGGCCGCTAATCTGGCTACTGGATGGCTCACCTCAAGTTTAGACGCTTCTGATGACTTCGAAGCAGCTTCAATGATCCTCCTCCTCACTGTAGACGCACTAACACGCACGTTACGCACTTCCTCCAATAATTTTCGTGTCTGAGCAGCCGTTTTAGGACGATTCCTCACAGTTTGCAGCAGTATAAAAAGGTCGTCTGCGGCGCTTGTTGCTCGCTTCTTAGCTTGGCTTGGCATGCGCACTAAGGATCCTGTCTGCCTGTATCGTTTTACGACACGGAAGATCGTGGAATCTGTTATACCCAATATTCGACCGACTGAACGGTACGAGTAGCCTGCCTCGACCATCACTACGGCCCTGGCGACTTCTCTTGCTGTCATATTCATTCTAGTTTTTTTTTTTTTTAAGAATGAGATTTCATCAAATGACTCCCGCTCTGGGCGGAGCGGAAGGGAGTGTCAGATTCTTACTGACTAAAACCACTTCCATGTTCCTGCTAATGCCTTTCCTAATGCCGTCTTGTTCGGAGTAGTCACCGCGGCTCTGGTGACTCTTTCGAACAAATTCCGCATCAAACTCTCCAAACAAAAGAAACCAAATGAGCTGAACCACTATTGAGTGCATAAGCCAACTGGCTTATCAGAAACACTTGAGAAGTTCGGTCTCTCAACTCCAGCCATTTGTTTACGTAAAGCTCCGTCAAGTGAAGTCACGTCCGGCAAGCGCGCGCTTATCGCGGCGTAATATGAGTCCGCGCACAAAAAAACGTTGACGTTCCGTTTTTGTCCTTATTCACACACTTGTAACGGTTTCGCGTTCCTGAATGATAGTTTATGACATACAATGTAAACAGTATTCTTATTAGAACTCGAGAAGTAAAAATATCCTATGGGCCCATTAAACGCTCATGCAAACGACAAAACTTTTTGAAAATATTGGGATTTTTGTCATGAAAAGACAAGTATCATCTAGTGACAATGTTGTTTCACGAGACCTATAATCGACTTCTGCAATATTCAAACATAAACTTCTCTATTACGCGATGCCGTTATTTTCATTATTTGTGTAGTGCATATTTTTGTACACAATCATTCAATAAGAAAGATCATAGATTTCAATAAGATGTTTCATCGACTCATTTTTCACTAACGTAAAAACATGCCACTTTAATAGAGATGATTCCAGCGTAAATAAAATATCATTTCATTTAGTCCGTCAGTTAGATTATCGAAAAATATTGGACACGTATTAATTTACGAAGATTACACGCGATTTAAGTATGAGGATTGTCCCAACAAAACCCTCAACTTACAAGCTAAATAAACACTACAATACATGTCAACTACGCACTCGAAGTACTCATGTAAACCTAAAGAACTTTCTTCAGCCACCTCTGATAATAATGTCACACGGTAACTCAGCATTGTTCGCGAGGTGTGCGCTTACGCAACTGTGTCCACAAGGTGGAGTGCTGTGTTTGAACAGTGTGTTTGAAAAGAGTTACATTGAGACACGGCTTGAAGAGGATTTTGTGTTGTTTTATAACGGTACACCAGATTTAAAGGAAGATTATTAAGTAGTCTCATCTGTCCCCGAAATCATTTTTAGTTGGTCCCTGTCCCCAAAATGGTTTTTTTTTAGAATATAATAGAAATACTCTTTATTATGTACACCATATAAGTTACAGAAAAGACAGATGAGAAAAATTACATAGGCTGACACAATGGGCGGCCTTATCGCTAAAAGCGATCTTTTCAAGACAACCTATGGATGGATTCTAAAGATAAAAAGGAGAGACAGTACTGTAGGTAGTCTTTGGTGTACTATTATACAAACATCAATACATACTACTTAAATAGATAAATTTAAACAATGATAATAATGAAACAATAGCAGAGAACTCTAGTAAAAATGCTTTAAAGAGACAGAGTGGTTCTTGTCCAAAGTTTTAAAATTGACAAAGATTGAGCACGCCTTATCGACACGGGCAAGGCATTCTATAACCTCACCGCTTGAATCGTGAAAGATTTGTCGTAGAAGCTGGTGGAATGCATCGGCATATCTAGTCTCAAGTTTTCCGATGACCTCAGATATCTATTATGTGCGTCATGAAGGAACTTGAAACGTTCTTTAAGGTAAGAGGGGTTGTAGGATTGAACAAAATACTGTAGAGCAGAAATAAAATATGAGAATCCAAGCAAAGACGTATGGGAAGCCGCTTGAGCTTTTCAAAATTACGGGACAGCTCTAAAAGCTACGCAGACGTTCACGTCACAGTTGAGCGCGATTTAAAAGTTCGGGGGAAGATGACACGAAAAATTCCCATTTCGGGGACAGGGACTTACTAAAAATGATTTCGGTGACAGATGACACGGAAAATTCCCATCTGTCCCCGAATAATCTAATTAGAAAAATATTTTGTAGACAGATGAAACTTTTAACTCCCATAGACCCATTTTTTAATTCGGGGACAGATGACACGAAAATTCCCATTTGTCCTCCATTTGGGGACAAACAATCGGGGACAGATAGGAATACTCCAAGATTATTTCTATTATCGAACGCAATCTAAGACTACTCGAATCGGTGTTTGTTTAGCGTGAAACGGACATTCTATTTTAGCAGCGTCCTACGAGCGCAGACCAAAAACGACCATATAGGTATGATATGGTCGCTTTTCGTACGCACTAAGCAATGGTCCATTTTTGTCAAGAACATGGTGACAGTTTGGCCCTTCCAACGCCTGTATTACCTTGTAATAAGGTCGCTATTCGCTCTCGTCGTCTCCCTCGTACTACGCGTGTGGCTACTGACCTGGTAGGCGTTCCACTGCTGCAGCAGATGGTGGTGGCAGGCGGCGCAGGCGCGCACGGTGCCCTGCGCGTCCTTGGGCCGCGAGCGGGGCGGCCGCGGGTGCTGCTCGCCGAAGATAGGGAAGTACGCCTGCTTGTTCTGGAAAACAAAATAAAAACCAAGTCAAACAGTTGATCTTCAAGGTTAAGCAACGCTTGCCAAGGTTGGTCTGTGGATACCCATCTTAACATACCGAGTTTCCTCCGTGCCTCGGAAAGCTTGTTCTGTTAAGCCGTTGGTCCCGGCTGTCATTTGTAGATCTTTGGCAGTCGTTACGGATAGTCAGAAGCCAGTAAATCTGACTCCAGTCTTGCCATGAAGTACCGTGTTACCCAGTTAATGTGTTGTGGAGGTCTGGTAGGCAGCCGCTCCTACGTAAAATACTGGTATCTAGCCGAATCCGCCTTGACTGGAAGCTGACCCCAATCATCATCTGCCTAGTCTTTTCCCAACTATATTGGGGTCCGCTTCCCAACGGATTTTAATTTTATCAGCCTAGTTACCCTAGGCTGATAAATTCCTTTCACCTAAATTAACCTAAGTGTTAAGGTCGGTCCCTCCCCGGAGATCAAACCAAATGTTCGGTTTCGGCTGAAAATCCTGTTTCGGTCGAACACTATAAAAAAACTATCACCTAACTTAATGCCCAAAATTCTGCCATATCCGACAGTGCTACAAAACATGGCCGCACTAATGAGTCGAGTCGTCTAATCAATAGTATAATATTGACAGTATTACGGTCTCGGAACTGACCCCGACTCCTGACCCGATAACGGCTCTCGGTGACTCCGAACTATAAAGACCTCCAGCCGATTACTGGCGAATAGGGCTTGGAGAAAATAAGATCAAAGCAAATTATGTTCGTAAGTGTTCTTGATTGTTCATACATTTTTTTAATCCAGAATACCATTTATAAATTTAACAAGAAAAGTGGAAATAATAACATAGTGGTAACCTAGGGACGACAAAAGAAATAAAGGGAGACAGTGTAAACGTTGTGAAGATGAGTTTAGACAAATAATGGCGGGCCCTGAGTGGACCCGAATAGCTAGACGAAGCAACAGAAGAAGACGTCCCGGGCGTCGGGGGTCGCAGGGCGATTTCCGGCCACCGTAGGCGCGGGCCTGCGGACGGCGAGCTTTGAGTGGACCAGAACCAGGCCCGGGTCGGCGGCGCGCTGTGTTCAACGCGCGCCTCAAGGAGCTGTCAGCAAGGGAGACGGGGCCCCTGCCGGGCGGGGGGCGGAGTCCCTGGAACGCAAAGGGCACTGGGAGGAACACGGATGGGTTTTAGCCAGTAAGAGTCTGACACTCCCTTCCGCTCCGCCCAGAGCGGAAGGAGGCATTTGATGATTTCCCATTCTTAAAAAAAAAAAAAAATAGGGATCGATTTGCATGGAAGTCCGTGGAGGCCTTCGTATCTATCTTCTTTCGAGATAAGCTGCTACAGACAAACCAATTACCGGTGTACTATAAAAAGTACAATTACGTGTAACAAGTTGTAACGTAAATAGTGATTAGTAAGTATAGCATGTAAGAATATGATTGTAAAAAAAGTAACAGTAATGAAAGCTTATTTTATTACATTTAAAATGCGTAGATGTCTCCAGAAAATGACTCCTACACACCATTTTCCTTTATTTTAATTTAACCGTAAATTCCAATCTAGTTGAACTACATTTCTCAGCAATATGTATAAATAATAGTAACAATTCTAGTAATTGTTGTATTGTATTGTAATAATTGTTGTTGTATTGTATTGTAATAATTGTTGTTGTAGTAGTAATTGTATGTAATTTGTTATTTGTGGGAGAAAATTAATAAATAATTGATTGATTGATTGAATTTCTGAAAAGACAGCGATTATACCAAATACTAGCTGACCCGCGCAACTTCGTCAGCGTAACATTTTTCATGAATGCTCCGCTCCTATTGGTCGTAGCGTGATGTAAACTTACCATGAGTCAAATTGGGCTCAGTGTCCAACAGAGTTATAGCATATGCCGTTGTGAAGGATTTTGTTTGTACTAAAATTGTTACTATGGGCACCACCTTCAATTCCATTGCAGAAAAAAGATATGCACTTAAATAGGTTTTGTAGAAAAAGACAATTGTTAGGAGTCGTAAAACTTATTGAAACAATATACTCATTCTTAAAATGCTTAAAATAGTGGTAAACAATAGATGCGCCTGCGCCCGTATGATTTACAACATTCCATCCCTTTCACACCTCCCGGACGCCTGCGCGGGCACCCGTCTACTCTCAATCAGTCGACTCGTGATTCTCACGTTGTTAGCTGTGTTTCCGTGTATCCTCTCTTGTTCTGTGATTTACCGACCCTAGCTTGTTGTTTTGGACTCTGTTTATGCTTACGTATTGGTGCGCTTGGTGATTTATTTATTATATTAAACCTGTTAACTTGACCTGGACTGTTTATGGACACTGATTATATGAGAGCGCCCAATGTTGCTTACCGTTGTATTTTTAATGGCTGCCCTAACGCAGAACGTCTTAGAATCCCAGTTACGATTAAAATACATATTCTTTGTGAGCACCGCTTATACATACCTGAAAGTGCAAGAGTTTGCCAAGAACATCTGATGGTTAACGACAGTTGGAACTTTTTGATTGATAATTGTAATGTTACGCATAACTTTAATGTACGTCAGATCACAGATATGACTAATATGCTGGTAAGAACCATTACCCAAGGCCAGAGATTTGATTTTGAATTTGAAGCTGCATTAACGGATAATGACTTATATTTTTGGACTGGACTAAACTTGCAACAATTCAATAGAATTTTGGAAGAGACTCCTTCTCTAGCACAAAGAAGTAATCGTCCACGGACTGTCCTCGTTATCTATATGACAAAACTAAGAACAGGAGAGTCAAACGAGAGATTGTCAACATTGTTTAATATATCTCGCCGAACACTGGAACGAAAACTTGCAATAGCCAGAGAATGTTTAATGAATGACTTCGTTAACAGACACCTTGGTATTGGCCATATTTCGCGAGAAAATATACTGCAAAGAAACCTGCTATTACCAAAAGGCTTGTTTGGCAACGAAGAAAATACAAAAGCCATTGTTATAGCTGACGGCACCTATATGTACATCGAAAAAAGCTCCATCTTTTTATTTCAGAGAAGAACTTACAGCTTGCATAAGTTTCAAAACCTTTTGAAACCTTTTCTGATGGTATGTAGTGACGGCTACATTATCGAAGTTTATGGTCCGTATGCGGTTACGGATTCTGATGCATCAATTATGAACAATATATTAAACGACGAGGAAAATCCTTTCCACTGGATGTTTCACCGGAACGATGTGTTCATCTTAGACAGGGGCTTTCGAGATAGCGTAGAAAACTTACAGGCATTGGGATATGAGGCACACATCCCACCGACAAAAGGCAGATTCGAAACTCAATTGACCACAGTTCAAGCAAACAAATCAAGAGTAATAACATTGTGTCGGTGGGTTGTAGAAGCTGTTAATGGGAAGTTTAAAAATAGATTTAAACTACTGCGACAGGATTATTTTAATAAAGCCTTGCCGCATTTATTTGTTGACTTTAAAATTGCAGCCGCTCTTACTAACGCATTTTACAAGATAGCTGTTGATAATGAACATGCAAATGAAATATTAAGAATAGCCAATGAACGGCTCCATGCACCTAATCTTTTGAACGACTATGTACAACTGAGGAACCTGAATAGACAAAGAGCCGCATTTATTACATTGGAAGCAAATCAGCTGGAAGACTTCCCTCGGCTAACAATAAACGAGATTTTCATGATATCGCTTGGGTCATATCAAATCGAACTTGCTAAATCATATTGCAGCGAACATTTACGCAATGGTTTATATACGATAGAAGTATGTCGTGAAAATGAATTAAATAATTTAGCAGCATGCAATATCCATCACCAAAATGTGTGGCTATTAAGAGGAAGGATACAGTCAAGATATGTTCGTGCACGTACATATTACGTATACATTCTGGTTAACAGAAACGAAATGGGTCGAGATGCCATCGCTCAGTATTACTGCTCGTGTCTAACAGGTAGACGCACAGTAGGAAGTTGTGCTCATACCATTTCAATAATATGGTATCTAGGGTTAGGCAGGCACATACAATTTAATCCACCGGCAGGATATTTAGACGACATTATTATTGATATTGATTGAAATGTTAATAAAAATAATTTTAACTGTTAGCAGCTGTTTTATTTTTTATGTATACATGAAACCTGGAATTAAAACTAGTTAAAGATGTTCAATAACAAAACCTACAATGCCATAACAGCACTACTTTTTGCTGAATTTTAGTTTATTTATGGTCGGAGAAAAATATTTAGAGCAAAATAACCCCATGGATTCTTCGCAAAAATGAGTTTAAATCTTTATATTTAGTGCTTTACAAGTATATTCAAAGTGGTCTCATCTGTGTTGGTGGGTGAGCCCAGGCTTCATACATTTTTGGCCATGGTCCTTTTCTTTCAATTAGAGCAGTAGTTCCTGAGATTACCGCGTTTATACAAACAAACTCTTCAGCTTTATTATATTAAGTATAAATTTCAACAGGCTGCATTTAAAAAGACGGTCTTTAGCCCTACCCTTTAATGGACACGGTGCCTGCCTGAGGTAGCTGCGCAGTCCGCGAATGTAGAAATCGGGCTCCGTTTCAGTAAACACCCAGGATGACATGTGTCAACAGAACAGAAACCAAATAAAACTACTATTACGAAAACGTGATAATATTTGATTCACGAACCGTCGAAGGTGTGTCTGAATGTCAAACGGTCTAAAGTCGAGATTCAAAATTTGCAATACTGAACGTTTCAAACTTAACGACGGCACCCTCCACCCCGCTGTCATAGTTATGAATTTACTACTGCGGCTGGCGGGGTGCTCCAAACTGTCATTAACTTGAATAAACTTGTACCCACTATTGCTAAGTTCAGCATCAACATCAAAATGCATAATTCGCAGCTCAAACTTATACGTAAGAATGCTGAACATTCGTGCTATGTTTTAGGGTTCCGTACTCGAAGGGTAACCAATGGAACCCTATTACTAAGCCTCGCAGTCCTTCCGTCCGTCTGTCTGTCAGCGGGCTGTAACTCAAGAACCGTAATAGGTAGAGAGCTGAAATTTTCACAGATTGTTTATTTCTATGGCCGCTATAACAACAAATATAAAAGTTTACGGTACGAAATCCATCGTGTGCGAGTCCGACTCGCACTTAGCCGGTTTTTATTTAATACATACGGAACAATCAGTTGTAAGCCGTGGTAAGCAACCACTCCCGCATAATATTGACCAAGTTCATTTAAGCTCTTCATATAATTTGGTTACAACACAAACGCATATAGCTCACGAGCCAGCGTTGCTATGTGCTCATTTAGGTTATCTTTATTATGTAAACATTATTATTTTCGTAGTGACACCGCGTCAAGTGGATAAAGATTATGTTTTACAATTTAATGTCAATGTTGCACTAGACCTTGGCGTGCTGAGGATTGGGGGTCAATAGTCTTAGTGAAATCAGAGACGATAGCTTTGAAATCTTGATCAAATTATTTTGCACTGGTATAACTGCTCACCTACTTCATTCTTAATTTTCCTCATTAAACCTACGAACATACTCTTAAAAGGTAATACTTTTAATCTCTTTGGAAAACCAATTTTAAACTTTGAAAAATAATAAATGGCCTACCCCCGACGTTCGCCCTAAACTCGCCTTATTTTGTGTCACATGCTTATCTACTTGTAACGTCAGCGTACAGGTTAAGCTTTCGTTTGTCACATAATGTGGGATAATGGCGCTCAAAATGATTAAAATAAATAAATAATTGTTTACTCCTCTACCGTACCTGGAGCTAGCTTTTTCCCGCAACTTCACTCCCGTGGCGTGTGCGACAGGAAATGTGCATTTTAAAGTGTGGGGAAAAAGTAGTCTAATTCACTTCATTAAGGCATCCGATTACTCCTTTAAAGAATTGGTTAAAAATACAAAAAAAAACTCGTGGACCCAAACCAAGTTTTGAAAACCATATTTCAGAAACATTTGTACAAATAACTCAGCCAGCCCTACTCCCATCTAATAATATAAACACATTAATGCGCCGTCCGATTGTAAGTAAACATCTGCACAAAGTGCGCGGGTCACAGAAAACATGGCGATAACATGCGCCCGGCTCGCACGCACACCACCTTTCACGACAAATTTAAATTTATATGCAGAACATGTGACTACAAACGTATCAGGGGGGCTACTCTCTAAGCCCCAAGTCGTTTCGGGCTTAGTTGCGGGCGAATTCCACTCGTTATCACCTACGGGCTTGCGATTAGTCCCGAGAACCCGAACTAAGAATGAATGACAACACGGTTTGACAGTACTTAACTGTCAATAGTGTTGTCATTAATTCTTAGTGGTGTCCTGTATCGTGGATGCGTTTACAAGCATACAAACTCACATACACAAACAGCCAGATCCGGAACCACTATCTGTAGGTCATACAAATGTTTGTGCCGTGCGGGAATCGAACCCGCGAGATGAACCGCAGCAGACAATCGCTCAACCACTGCGCCAACCGTGTCGTCAGTTGAAAACGTGTTGTAACTATCGATATAATAAACAAGTTGTAACTCTGGTCCCAATAAAGCTTCTTAAAGGTGTTTTTTAGGGTTCCGTACCCGAAGGGTAACCAACGGAACCCTATTAATAAGCCTCCGCTGTCCGTCCGTCCGTCTGTCTGTCAGCGGGCTGTATCTCAAGAACCCATCTATTGCCGCTATAACAACAAAAAATAAAAATTAAGGGTTATGGTACGGAACCCTTCATGTGCGAGTCCGATTCGCACTTGGCCGGTATTTTGCTATCTTTACTATTATGTCAAAGGCCCATCAGATGAAAAGGTCAACAAAATGGATTTCCAGATGCCTTGTTAACTTTTGAGACAATTATAATTACAGATATTATGCAATAAATCTTCCCCCTTACAATAAGATAACAAGAACAATTTATAATCCAAATCATACGTAAATATAACTGTGCCCGACAGGGTCCATATTGATCTTGACAATGTTTATACCACCTATATGTACATAATATGGAATGCAATCAAATATTGAGTATTAAGTTTTTTTTTTTCAAATAAATGATAATATGTTAAATTCTTCCGTTAGTGACTTAAATGACTGGCAAACAACGCGCAGCCGAAACTACTGGTAGTATAAAGTTGGGCATGTAGGTTCCTTGGGCAGTCATGTAGGGGAGCACTAAGAAAGGATTCCCCGAAATGCCAACGGGAACAAACGGGATATGCGCATACGAAGTCGCGGGCAAAATTTAGTTGTGTATATTACTGGCTAGGTCATTGAAATCGTTTAATTAGAGCCAAAAATATCCATATCAGGAGTGACCCAATTGACTTGCTTAAATACCTACTAATTAACAATGAAAATAAAACTATATTTGATCAAGTAAACAGCGATTGTGTTCGTTAATTTTCCACAAACTATCATTCATCATTATCCCAATTTATATATATATATACTAGTTGACCCGCGCAACTTCGTCTGCGTCACAATTTTCATTACTGCTCCGCTCGTATTGGTCTTAGCGTGATGATAATAGCCTATAGCCTTCCTCGATAAATGGGCTATCTAACACTGAAAGAATTTTTCAAATCGGACCAGAAGTTCCTGAGATTAGCGCGTTTAAGTAAACAAACAAACTCTTCAGCTTTATAAATTAGTATAGATTTTGGGGATATGCGGAACAGAGAGTAAAGTCCCGCATATCTCATTTGAAAAGGAGGATCCTCCAACCAGGCGGCTGTTCTGCCTGGCGGGCTACTGCCCGATAGTTGATATTCGGGCTGATGTATATGTTCAAATCGCACGGTAAACTCTGCTTGCGCGATGCAGGATTTCAACGTTGTAGTTCGCTGCTAGTCGGATAGATGGCGTCGCGGTTCTTTTTGTTGCGATGTGGATTTGCTCCGTAGGTTTTTCTTGTGGCGGTCTTGATTCCGCTACATCACTCCCCTCCGGAGACCGGAGGTCGATAGTGGATGAGTCGTCCATGCATCTTGAGATGCTTGCCAGGCCAGTGGAAGGTTGGTTCCAGTGAGTCGGAACCGGAAGTCGCAGAGTTCTCGGTGAGTCGGAACTATATGCGGTGCCCCAGTGAGTCGGGGTGATGAGATATCCCAGTGAGTCGGGATGGTGCTGCAGGCTCCAGTGAGTCGGAACCGGTAGTCGCAGAGTTCACGGTGAGTCGGAACTATATGCGGTACCCCAGTGAGTCGGGGTGATGAGATATCCCAGTGAGTCGGGATGATGCTGCTTGCTCCAGTGAGTCGGAGTGGTGCTGTTGCTGGCTCCAGTGAGTCGGAACCGGTAGTCGCAGAGTTCACGGTGAGTCGGAACTGTTTGCGGTACCCCAGTGAGTCGGGGTGATGAGATATCCCAGTGAGTCGGGATGATGCTGCTTGCTCCAGTGAGTCGGAGTGGTGCTGTTGCTGGCTCCAGTGAGTCGGAACCGGTAGTCGCAGAGTTCACAGTGAGTCGGAACTGTTTGCGGTACCCCAGTGAGTCGGGGTGATGATTGAGGCTGAGGATGCTGAACAGGAATGCGCGGCTGCTGCATGCTGGTGGTCAGGATATCCGTAGAAGCCGTGGGTACTGGCTGGCTGTATGACTCGCTGCTCGAGAGCTTGAGGTCACGATGAGGAGAAGTGATGATGACGTCACGCTGAAGTAGTTGCACGAAGGCTGCGCTGACGTTCAATGTCGAGGGTCACCAGTTTGGGAGGTATGCGGTACAGAGAGTAAAGTCCCGCATACCTCATTTGAGAAGGAGGATCCTCCAACCAGGCGGCTGTTCTGCCTGGCGGGCTACTGCCCGATAGTTGATATTCGGGCTGATGTATATGTTCAAATCGCACGGTAAACTCTGCTTGCGCGATGCAGGATTTCAACGTTGTAGTTCGCTGCTAGTCGGATAGATGGCGTCGCGGTTCTTTTTGTTGCGATGTAGATTTGCTCCGTAGGTTTTTCTTGTGGCGGCCTTGATGCCGCTACATAGATGATCGGTGAAATATGTTTTGTCTTCCATACACTAATAGTAGAGTAGTTTTAAACAGTAACAGCCGCACGGGCCGTTCATCAAGCTTAAGGCGTAGATACGACTCAGTATCTGATTTTAAAATGAGCATCACGTCTAAACGGCTAGCCGTAATTAAAAAATATATATATTTTACATAAGACGGTTTTCTTAATAATTCGATTTATGAAAATCTTGAGGTCTACCGGTTGCATTTCGGGGAATGTGCGACAAAATTGCATAATTTACCAAATATCTAATCGGACCACAAGACGAACGGCGATGCGCCACCGGTACATGGTGGACATCCCACCCACGCGCACAAAACGTTTTGGGAACACATTCATAGTGCGTACAGCTAAGGAGTGGAATTCCCTGCCAGTATGTGTTTCCTGATAGCTACAACCTGGGGGTCTTTAAGTCAAGAGTGAATAGGTTACTTCTAGGCAAGCGTGCTCCATCTTCGACCACATCATCGCTTACCATCAGGTGAGATAGTGGTCAAACGCGTGAGCTTCAAATTCTCAGACACTTTTATAAATCAGAACTAAATTTGATCACTCATACAACTTCAGTACATATAACTGCGTATAAGTGAAATAGACGTAAATGAACGACAATGTAACAGAACGTAGAGGCGGTATCTTACGCTACCCATTAATGGGGGGTTTAGAGTTATCGTTTATTGTTATCAACCAACGTCATCATATGCTTAGCCATGTAGCCAACAATATTGGAGTCTTCACACCACTATTTTACATGGAGCGACTGACTATTCGACCTCCAGAACCCTGTAACTAAAAAGGTACCTCTTGGCAAGACTGATGTCAAATTTTCTGGTTTCTGCCTTTCAAAAAAAGCTGCTTTCCAAAGATCTACAAATGCCAGCCGGGACTAACGACTTAGCGTGCTTTCGAGGCACGGAGGAACCTCAGTTTGCAATGAACGGTCACCCATCCACAGACAGACCTCGGCAAGCGCTGCTTAACCTCAAAGATCGAACCTTGCGGCAGTTAATACAATGTAACAGCACGTAGAGGCGGTATCTTAACGCTGCGCTGTAATAGGGGTCAGCAGTGCATCGCCTAGATAACGGAGTTTATTGTAATCAATGTGCTATTATTATTTACTTTATTACTGTCGACGTAGGGGTCACTATTGTTGGGTATTTTTGTTCGTTTCAGTATTGCGCTGATTTAAACTGCGTCTTGGTTAAGTTTCCGGTTAGAGTTAGATTGGCGACATTATCTTGTGGTGACATGGAACTGATTATTTCAAGATGATGATAAAATCCTACTAATAGAATAGATGTACAAATATGTGAGACCGAATGTAAAAAACACCCATACATCCTTTTTTTTTAGGATGGTAAAACATCCTATCGACTATCGTATCCGCTCTAGGCGGGGCGGTAGGGAGTGTCAGACTTTTACTGACTAAATCCCATACGTTGTTCCTCCAAACGCCATTTGCGATCCATTGCCGCGGTGACCATCGAACAAATCCCGCAATCAAGAGGATCCGCTCTACATGCTAAATGCAAAAACCGCCTGCTTGTTAAATAATGTGTTAAAATAGAGCAAAGCTTCACGGCCAGAAGGGTCACTATCTTAGACATTCTATTCCAACATTTTTGACAACGGAAGCCTTCACATAAGAGCAAAAACTGCTCCGAATTCAGCGCTAGTACCGCATATTTTTACGCACCGAAAAGTTTTCCCGCCTGGAATCGAAACAAAGACCTCACAATCACAAAATAGATTAGCTAGTTTATTTACTGGCTTCATTTATTTGACTACCTTCCTTAACAATTCAAGTGCCATTCATTTTGCAGATTCATCATTCAGCCAATATCCGTCCACTGCTGGACGTAAGCCCCCCACAAAGCGCCAACCATCCCGGTCTTGAGAAGTCCGCATCCATCTCCTTCCAGCCACCATCTTTAAGTCATCGATCCATCGCACCGCCGGCCGTCCCACACTACGTTTGTCCCGCACTACGTTTGTCCCACACTACGTTTGTCCCACACTACGTTTGTCCCGCACTACGTTTGTCCCACACTACGTTTGTCCCACACTACGTTTGTCCCGCACTACGTTTGTCCCGCACTACGTTTGTCCCGCACTACGTTTGTCCCGCACTACGTTTGTCCCGCACTACGTTTGTCCCGCACTACGTTTGTCCCGCACTACGTTTGTCCCGCACTACGTTTGTCCCGCACTACGTTTGTCCCGCACTACGTTTGTCCCGCACTACGTTTGTCCCGCACTACGTTTGTCCCGCACTACGTTTGTCCCGCACTACGTTTGTCCCACACTACGTTTGTCCCACACTACGTTTGTCCCACACTACGTTTGTCCCACACTACGTTTGTCCCACACTACGTTTGTCCCACACTACGTTTGTCCCACACTACCTTTGTCCCACACTACGTTTGTCCCGCACTACGTTTGTCCCGCACTACGTTTGTCCCGCACTACGTTTGTCCCACACTACGTTTGTCCCACACTACGTTTGTCCCACACTACGTTTGTCCCACACTACGTTTGTCCCGCACTACGTTTGTCCCACACTACGTTTGTCCCACACTACGTTTGTCCCGCACTACGTTTGTCCCACACTACGTTTGTCCCACACTACATTTGTCCCACACTATGTTTGTCCACCCGCGGCCTCCACTCCAACACATCCTCCTCCACTTCCACTTCAGCATGCTGATTCTACGCGCAATGTTGGTGACGTAGAGGAGATGTAGATTACCGAAACCTAACCGAAGGTTCAATGAAACACAGTTCAATGAGTCGTGCGGCTGCTCGTTGCCTGGAATTTAGTCTGAACTGGACTCGCAGCCAACGTTACTGTTTTATAATTAAATCTCCTCTAACATTGTGTGCCACATAAACGTGTTTTGTTTATTTTTTTATATTCTTTCTTGTATTCTAGTATGGTAAAAAACAAATAATACCTCCGCTTTCCATCCGTCCGTCTGTATTTTAAATAAAAACTGTAATGGTAAGCAGTTTCTTTGTAATTTTCACATAGTGTGTACTTCTATTGCCGCTATAATAAAATTAAATTAAAAATTAAAGGGAGTACCCATACAATACGCGCGGTTTATGGTACGGAACCTTTCGTGTGAGAGCCCCACTCGCACTAGGCCAGTTATCTTTTCTTGTTTTTCTTGAGTTTCACCACGACATCGTTTATAAAAATAACTACTAAGCGTACTTATAAATTCTACTGACGACATCATAAACAGCAACGTAACAGCCCGTATTGATACAGAACCTTATAAAATAAAAACACGATTAAACGATACATCCATGAGGGTAACGACCAGGGCTGCCAGATTGTATATTTGGATACAAAATTTGTATAATCGGACGGTGTATTGTATCCATGATCATTCTGTATAATACGATACAAAAGAATACGACATGAAATGGAACGTGAGTTCGCCTCTTGCTTTTTTCGAAGTGGTCTGACTCTGTATAGGATGAACAGAGATGGAGATAAGATATTGCCAATTTTTCAAATTTAAATTGATTGATTAGTAGTATATCAAACGATAAACAGGCGTGTGTGCATCAGACTTTGAGGATTATTTCAATATGGCGTCAATTTATGACGTCAACGTACTTGCAAGTATATTTCGGAACGACTCAACAGTATGGCCTCGATTCATGACGTCATGAGCACCGGCCAGTAGGTATACTGTTTTGTATTTCGGAAAAATTTGAAGAAAATCTAATTAAACCCCTCACAGTTAGCCCTTTTATTTGATGTCACACGAATTGTTCCAAAATCTTTTTTTTGAAAATTCTAGGTTGAACCCCAAATGTGATACCCATACTAAAAAAAAAAATACTTAATTTGCATAACGCGTCCGTGTCTGGGTCACAGAAATCCATGTGTAACCATATATCAAATCAATAACAGAATCGGTTTAGAGGATCCGGAGAAAACTGGCTGTGACAGAGGGACAGACAGAGAGACAGACACCAGAGTGATCCTATAAGGGTTTCGTTTTTTGTTCGGAACCCTAAAACCGAAACAGTTTTAACGTACAGTGGGTCTAAAAAGGTCACTTAAAAAAAAAATCATATTAGAATCATTACATAAATCACCAAACAATCTGTCATATTTAATTTTTATCGCGCAGTAGGCTCAAGGTTGATTGGGGAAATTGGACAGTGACGGGTAGCGTGATGTGTTTTCTGATTCTGATAAAGAGGCCTTTTTAGACCCGCAAATCAGTACCTATGTTAGTTTTATGAAATTATGAAGCAAAATCGATTTATGGAATATTTATGTATAATGCGATCCAATTTCGTATAATTGCAGATAATTAACCGTACAGCCGCGATTTATTTGCTGGCAGCCCTGGTAACGACTGTTCATAAAGGGCACGGCAGAGCACGGGTCAAGTTCGGTACTTAAATAATTATTGTGAGTCAGGAAAAAACGTGCGACGTTGTAATTGGTCTGCAACTTTGTTGTTGGTGTGATTATACGTGACTCATTTCTATCAGTGGCATCACTAAAAGACGGTCTTCTTTTTTTCCAATCGATGGACAACTCCTTAGATCGTTTGTGCCCTGTAGGTGGCTACGTAAATAGGAAATATGCATGCGATTATTTTATTTGCAAAATTAAATACGCTCCAGTAAACAACCATGAAATTATTTTTTAAATACCTTCATCAATTCATCAGCGATGAACTTGCAAAGTTTCAAAGATTACAATTAGAAAGAGAAGTCCGATAACGAGGAATCCATGAAGTCCACAACCCAGTAGCTAGGCGATACGATACCGCTTGGCAAGACTGGTGTCAGATTTTCTGGGTTCTGATGATAACGAACATAAAAGATGTAGTACAGTAAATGACAGCCGAGACCTGCGGCTAAACACGTGTTTCGAATCAAGGAGGAGACACCCATTCAAAGACCTCGGCAAGAGTTGTTTTTTTTTTGTGATGTGTTTGCTCTTGACTCTAGTCTAGATCAAAGATGACAGAGACAAAGTCTAAGATGGAGCGAGATTACCCAAAAGGAGCCTGTTCACTCTAACTTTGAAGAGATTACGGTTATAAGCGTTTGGAAACAAGACGCAGGCAGAGAGTTGCACTCCTTTGCTGTGCGCATTATAAAAGACGTTTAGAAACGCTTAACAATGTTTAGCCTCGAAGATCGTGGGCTGTTATGATTTGGCCACAACACCTAAAGAAACATACTCCCCGGATAAAAATCCTGTGTACCTACTTCTACAAGGTTCAGTGTATCTCTATGCCTAAGTTCATTAACCTCTCGCGCGTTTCTCGTACACATGGGTGTACAGTTCGCGTTAGCGTGGCTTGCCCCTCGGAAGTTAGGTTTGAGTGAAGTCCGCGCAGGTGCAATCGCGTAAAAAAGTGTTACGTTCCTAAAATATTTTTTTGTTTATACGTATTATACTATAAACAAGTAACAAAGACTACCAGTAACAATAAAATATCAAAAAGTAACACAAAAAACACATACACCACAAGAACACAAATCAAACTGTAAGAAATAACCAAAATAAATCATTAAAAACAATGACAACCTGTAACACTTTTCGCATCCACAGTCGTATTGCATCGAGCAAGCGGGACACGCTTATGCATCGAACTTATACGAGCGAGTGAGATGCCATTACACCCGCGCGTTTGTGCTAATCCACGCATGCGCGAGCTACCCGCGCATGCGCGGTTGTATGTTTGTTGTCAAATTGACGTCCTGCGCAGCCGATTGCGGCGTACGACGCGGAGACAAGCTTGCGTGACGGGAACTGTACGAGAAACGCGCGAGAGGTTAAAATTTGTTTAGCTATTTAGGCGTGTTACGTGACAGACAGGCAGACGAGACATTTATTATGTATAGACACAGAATCAGGTATTGTTGGAATTCAAAAGATTACGTGCTGAGTTCACATCTAACAATGAAGTTACTATCTGTAACTCATTCATGAATGCACTTGACTATTATCTGAATTATTTGCAAAATATGCGTGTAATAATGTTGAAACTTCAAATGAAGTGTAAACTATATTCGTGGGCACTTCAGACGGGAACGTGACGATTACCTAAGAACTATCAAAGTATTTTTTTCATTGAAATCAATTAGAAGGACTTTCGAATTATCAACGTGTTAGGTAGACAGGAAGATGAAGTTTTGCACGTTCCAAAACGTAGATCGCTATTGAGAAGAACGTGCAAGAAACGAAATGAACGTTGATTTAAATAAATAAAAATGTAATAAAATAATGGTTACTAAATATTGAAAGCTGGGGTTTTAGCCTACTGTAAGTTGGGGTTAGTTTTCAGTCTCACCGGCTGCAGATGAGTACCAGTATTTTACTTGGAGTGAGTGCCTATCTGACCTCCAGGACCCAGTATCTGGGTGACACGATACCCCTAAGCAAGATTTAAGCCTATCAATACAAAAAAAAAATCTAAAGATCCTTTTAGCAAGTACTGAACTTGGCGGACCTCTACCACCGCGCACCGTACACAGATAACCCGCGCGGGCCGCAAGGTCACACAGTACAGCGGCCGATATTTTCCACTGCGCGATAGCCTGCG
Source organism: Lacanobia oleracea (assembly GCA_950371165.1). NCBI lineage: Eukaryota > Metazoa > Arthropoda > Insecta > Lepidoptera > Noctuidae > Lacanobia > Lacanobia oleracea. The sequence goes on from OX493395.1 coordinate 25,023,132, forward strand.
CCCCCCGCCCCCGGCCCCCCGTCCCCCACCCCCGCGCCCCCGCGCCCCCCGACCCCGACCCTGCCGCACCACAGATAACCAGAGATATTTCAATTTATTGCCTGTACTCACCGCTGACCGAGCGTTGATTGGTGACGTCACACTTGTGGCCCGGTTCGGTTTCTTAGTAAATGTGCTAGTCGATTTAAAACAAAAAACAACTTGTTTTTCCTAGAACGGCCATATGTCAATTTTTTTATTTTTTATTTATTGTACATAATAGAGCGTATTCTATTCTATTCTATATCCTTTATTATGTCACTTCTGTGCTGCCACCTATAGTTAATGCACGTTCCCTAACCCTGGGGTATTATAACGAGCTAATGCGATCATGATTAAGGTGTGAAAAAGGGATAGAGTTTTGCGTCTTTTATAACTCCGTCTCCCTCCCACACCGTTATCATGATGGTTTTAAGATGTCATAGATACCATGTGTCCATACAGATCCGTTCAGCTGTCCTAGAGTGAGTTTCTTCCGTACCTCGCAAAGCACGTTAAGCCGATTTATAGACCTTTGGGCAGTCGTTACGGATAGTCAGAAGCCAGTTAATCTGACTCCAGTCTTGCTATGAAGTACCGTGTTACCCAGTTAATGGGTTGTGTAGGCAGCCGCTCCGTGTAAAATACTGGTATTCAGCTGAATCCGGTTTGACTGGAAGCCGACCCCAATATAGTTGGGAAAAGGCTAGGCAAATGATGATGACATACACCCATCCCTCCATCTATCGAAAGGTCCGCGTTTATGATAATAGTTAGAAGTAAGATGATTAAGAAGACAACACCGCAAGTATATTGTCTCTATCACCATCACTTATTTTACCCACTTAATGAAGCGAGTCACATTAATAAGTGACATTGTGTTTATCCGAAATAAAGTAGTACCAAACCGGTTTGAACTGGCGCGGCTTATTCCGTATTTACTGATAATCACAACATAAATAGCACGTAATTGATTTGTTTACATTAGGTACGTATACATGTGAAATGTTAGGGATATTTATGTCAAATACTATCAACCATCATAAAAGCCGAAAGACGTCCACTGCTGGACATAAGCCTCTCCCAAAAAGGTTTACCATAATCGGCACGCTTGTGCGGCGGGTTGGCGGTCGCAGTGTATGGTGTTGCGTTTTACAGAGAACGTTGCTGCCCATTCTCTGGTGAGTCCCTTAGTCGCCTCTTACGACACCCACGGGAAGTGATGGGATGGTATTAATCTTGTACGGCACCATACAGCTCCAGCTGACACCATACGGTTTATTACTGTAATTAATTTTTAGATTTACTCGCGATATTTTTTCCACTCACAAATGAGGTTGGTATTAAAAAAAAAATGGCATGAAACCAGAATGTGGCATAGAGAACGGTAGTAATGGAAGAGGGAGGGCGGGAATCCTAATTTATAAAAGAAGTGACTACTAACGCCATCTAGTAGTTGGCGCTCGAACTACTTGTTGAAGAGATAACGAATCGATACTCGGGCACAATCGCTTGGCTCATTTAATCAGTTCAGTCTGTTATACTTAGGACCAGTTTGTGAATTGAGAATCAAGAGCGTGCGAATAGAATGCCAAAATTTGTCAGGTTTTCAGGTTGTTAAGCAGAGTTAGAAAAATACTCAATTTAAAAATGTTTATTCAGAAATCGGAGGTTAAAGCTTGTCTTGTCTTCCAAAGAAACTGAGGCAACTTCTGACAGCACCTTATTCCGTAGACTTAAGGACAGGTTTCAAAGATCAAATTTTGCTATTGACATAATAATGTGATCTAAGGCTTACGCAAAGTCAAAGGCAAATGATTTATTTCAACTAGGCCATTAAAGACACTTTTGAACGTCAAATGAAAATAAAATAATAGTGACTCAGTCGTCCGTTCGCAAAAGGTTAAGATTCTTATTGAGAAGAACGGACAAGAAACTCCATAGTTACTGTTTTCAAAAATAAGCTTTAATACATTTATCAATTGATGAATGTATGTAAATAATAGATCCCAAAATAACACTTATATACTATTAATAGGTACAATAAAGAAATGAGGAGCTCGTGGCTAAATAATAACAGCCGCACGAGTCGAACTTAAAGGTTAAGCAACGCTTGCCAAGGTTGTTCTGTGGATGGGTGATCATCTTAAAATACCGAGTTTCCTCCGTACCTCGGAAAGCACGTTAAGCCGTTGGTCCCGGCTGTCATTTGTAGATCTTTGGCAGTCGTTACGAATTTTCAGAAGCCAGTAAATCTCAACTCCAGTCTTGCCAAAAAATACCGTGTTACCCAGTTAATGGGTTGTGGAGGTCTAGTAGGCAGCCGCCCACGTAAAACACTGGTATTCAGCTGAATCCGGTTTGACTGGAAGCCGACCCCAATATAGTTGGGAAAACGCTAGGCAGATGGTAGGTACAACAAAGAAATGCCAACCGAGGTAAAATCAATAAGTTTGCTAGTAAGGGGACATAGTACTCACATACATCCAAATTTTGCAACTATTTATTTATATTATTAAAAACAACAAAGTTTTCTACAATACCAATTAATTCAAACCTTCACAAGCTGAAAACAAACTAAAATGCCACTACACTTCCGCGACCGCACTATTGATTGTACAGCAGACACTGCTGAGCTAATATTTGCACAGACTTATGCACAGTTTGCACAGGTGGTGCACAGATACGGATATGACGCACAGGGTTTAGGGGCCTGTATAATATGTTGTATATTATGAATTATTTTAGGTGTAAAAGCGTTAAGCGTTTCCAAATGTCTTTTATAATGCGTACAGCAAAGAAGTGGAACTCTCTGTCTGCGTCTGTGTTTCCAAACGCTTACAACCGTAATCTCTTCAAAGTTAGAGTGAACAGGCTCCTTCTGGGTAGGCTCGCTCCATCGTAGACTTTGTTTGTGTAATCTCTGACCTAGACTAGAGTCAATAGTAAACCCAACACAAATAAAAAAAATGTATAAGGAAGATGTAAATATGGAATTTACGAGAATATTTAGTAAAATGATAAAAAAGCATAAAATAAAGGCCATCGCAACGCTTTTATTTGCGTTAATATCGATTTTTAACAAAAATAATGAACAAAAGTACCGTGAAATGAACTGACTAAAAAAATCAGCGTTTATTCACAACGATTGAGTTAGGACATTTCTTGACCAGTGGCAGACAGGAGTGACGTCATCGTCCGTTTTTGCGCGAAAAGTTAAATTGTCAGTTTAAAAACGCAGTTTTGGCAATAAATTAAAGTATTATTATTTTTTAATTAATGGTGGTATATTCTAGATGCGAGTTATTTAAAATTAAAGACGAAATGCAAATGTAGCGTGTTCCCTACCCATAAGCCGGCCTGCCGCCGTGTTTTTAACGATGGAAAATCATCAAATGACTTCTCCCGCTCTGGGTAAAGCAGGACGCAGTATCAGATTTACTGACTAAAACCCATACGTATTCCTCCTAGTGCCCTTAGCGTTCCAGGGCTGCGGTGATTGTTTGGAACAACGAGGCTAGGCACAGTGCCTGCCTGTACCCGGCCGGCACTGTCCAGTGTGCTGCCAGCTCCTAGAGGCCTGTGGAAGGCAGCGCGGCGCGCAGCCCCCGAGAGCCGCGCAGGCCGCAGTAGGTGGCCCCGGGCCGTGTTCTCCTGTAGCAGTTTCCCTCTCTCTCCCGCGTGCGGCCTCCTCCTTCGCTAGTATTCCTGCCAGGCCAGCCTACCAAGTTTACGTAAGCCTAATGTTTGGTTGGCCGCAACATACCGATTTGTCCTTGGGCTCCTTGGTGTGCAGGTTGTAGAGCGTGCCGCGCTTGTACTCGTCGCCGCACACGTAGCACACCTCCGTCATGGAGTTCTTGTCGGGCATGGACAGGTCCAGGATGTCGCGGTCCGAGCTCGAGTTCGAGTTGCCCGAGTACACCGATACTGTCGATCTGGAATGCAACGAGCGACACATTATTAATACCTTCACTCACACAACCTGCACGAAACGTTCAATTATAAATTATGCACACCTATCATAAATTGTATTAATATTTTTTTTATTTGATGTTTATATAAGGTGTAACTATTCATGCAATAAATATTTTAAGACAATCATCTAACGGTTATAACGAAGCCATTTTAAAGTTTTTTTTTTTTATCTAAGTATATTTTATAAAAAAATAATAATTTAAAATCACTTGACCCACATAATAAATACTGGCTTTTTATTTTTTCAACATCCATTACGCCCGCGCATGACGGGCATCGCCCGTCGTCGTGTCGTCGGCGCGGTGCGTCTCATTCATAGAATAGGGAGTAAAGGTTTTATGCAAGATGTCTCAAGAAAATGTAAATTTCGTAAAAACAAAAACACTTACATAATTTTTTTTTTTTTCATTGAAAAGGCTTCGTTACAACCGTTAGATGATTGTCTTAAAATATTTCGTGTATGAATAGTTAAACCTTATGTAGAGGTACGCAGAATAAAGAGTAAAGTCCCGCAAACTTGCATAGAAAAGGGAGGATTCTCCGACCAGACGGTTGTTGCGTCCGGTGGGCAACTGCCCGATAGTTGATATTCGAGCTATTGTTATGTTCAAATCGCACGGAAAACTGATACTGCGATGCAGGATTTCGTTTAGTTTGCGATCGTCTCGGACTAGTAGATTGTTGAAATGTTATGCATGCGCACAGAAATGTATGGAGTCGACGTCCATTTTTTTTTACGAGTTTTCAGAGTTGGTCCCGTAGCAAAAATTGTACATAATGGTGAGTACAATGACCCCTTAATTAAAAGTTTTAGCATTTATTCAGTTATACGTTGTATAGATATCCCTTATAGAATATCTGGAAAGATTTAAGGAAGCTTTAAGCGCAGCTGTGGGACAGTTTAATCTGTGGGGCTTGTTCAGCTTACCTGACGGCATCCAGGTAGCCCGCAGGCTCGGACGCCCCGCTGTGCTGCGAGCCCACGGAGATGACGGAGGGCTCCCGCGCGCGCAGGTCTAGGACTCCGCCCTCTTCCTCCGGGGCGCCGTTACCGCCGCCCGCGCCGCCGAACCGCTGCTGTAATGTTACATAAGAGATGTGTTCATTATACAATTATCTTCTTCATCCGCAGCCCGACTTCAGCTGCTGAGGGAGGGGATTAGCTTTTTTTTAGGCCTGTCTCTTTTCTTGTGCCAATCCCCTCGCTCGAGAGGAGGAGCTCGTGTCTAAAGAATACTAGACGCACGGATCGATCTTTGAGGTTAAGGTTGGTCTGTGGATGGGTGACCATCTTAACATACTGAGTTTCCTCCGTGCCTCGAAAAGCACGTTAAGTCGTTAGTCCCGGGTGTCATTTGTAGATTTTTGGCAGTCGTTACGGATAGTCAGAAACCAGTAAATCTGACACCAACTGCCGTATTACCCAGTTCATGTGTTGTGAAGGTCTGATAGGCAGACGCTCAACGTAGAATACTGGTATTCAGCTGAACCCGGTTTGACTGGAAGCTGACCCCAAAATAGTTGGGAAAAGGCTAGACAGATGATGAATCCCCTCGCTCCTGTACCAGCCTCATCTAGGTTCTACCTGCGACGCCAAAAATGTGGCCTGCCCACCTTGTTACGGGACGACCTATACTTCATCTGCCAGTCCACGGACATAAGCGCCGATAGGAGAAAGTGCATCTTCAAAACCCCGCCTCGAATAGGATCGGTTTTCTATTGTTCAGAACTAAAGAAGACGGATACAAGGCCGAAAGCGAGGGAGCTCGTAGTCCAGGGAAGTCACGCGTATATAATTTGACTTGGACTTAATATCAAATCCGCGACATCACGCCACATTTAGCTATTTATCCCAATGTTTATAAATACCTAATAATCTTTCAGGTATTTCAGATCGATAACCAAATAATCTTATTAGACATGTGTCTGCAGTCTCGAAATCGGCCAGTCCGATGACAGATACCCTGTCATCAGATTTGCCGCCTTCTGTGCAAGTATGATTCATAATGTAATTCGTTGGTCGTACATATCGCATAGTACACACCAAAGGTCCCATTTCAGATTAAATAAAGTAATGCGCACTGAACACGATTGAGTGATGATTTAATTCCGTGGTGTACAGATAGAGAGCAAAGTGGCGTTGATTGACCGTGTCAATTAGGTGTCCCTATCTTATCAACATATTATCATCATGCCTACTTTTTCATGGCTGGGAAATCATCAAATGACTCCTCCCGCTCTGGGCGGAGCAGAAGTGAGTGTCAGACTCTTACTGACTAAAACCCATCCGTGTTCCACCTAATGCCTTTTGCGTTCCAGGGCCGCGGACTCGAACAATCCGCAACCCTGGCAGGACTTCACATAAGTTAAAACACTGAAATATTTCTAGAATAACTCTGCTGGTCTCTTGGGCAGCCTTTTCGCACAAATAAAGCTACACAGCTTGGCTCATCGCCGCAAGGTTTCCTGCTTGACGGTCTTCTACATATTGTACCTCGGTGAGTGTGCCCAAGAGCTCCACGACCTCATCCGCTACCATCGGACATCCAGACGCACTAACTTACCATCCCTACCTTGTTGCTATTCCACCAATTCGCACTAAGCGTTTCCGAACGTCTATTATAATGCGCACAGCAAAGGGGTGGAATTCTCTGCCTGCGTCTGCGTTTCCGAAAGCTTACAACCCTAATCTCTTCAAAGTTAGAGTGAACAGGCTCCTTCTGGGTAAGCTCGCTTCATCGTAGACTTTGTCTCTGTCATCTCTGACCTAGACTAGACTCAATAACAGACCCATCACAAATAAAAATAAATAAAAGAAGACTCACATTATTAAACTTGTGCACATGGTTCTGCTCCTTCTCGTTCTTGAAGGCGTCGGGCGCGGGGTGCGGGGGGTGCGCGTTGTGCGGGGGGTGCGCGGGGTGCGCGGGGTGCGGCGCGTGCGGCGCGTCCGGGGGGTAGGCGGGGCGCGAGGCGGGGCGGGGGGAGCCGCCCGCCTCGTCCCGCGTGCCCTCACCTGAGAGGCCCAGGACTTGCGCCGCGTACTCGCCTTGGAATGACATGTCGGCGCCTGGAACGGGAAAAACATTATTAATCGTTGAGATTGCTTGATTTTTGCAAACTATCTGTTATACTTCGGGAAGTGTGAATCGGAATTGCACAATTTAGCCCGCTCCATCATCGGACCACAAGACGTACGGCGATGCGCCACCGGTGGTACACGGTGAGCATCCCACCCATACGCAAAGCTTAGTGGGAGTACTTTCATTGGGCATACAGCTAAGGAATTAAATTACATGCCTGAGTCTGAGTTCCTTGATAGCTACAACCTGGAGGTCTTTAAGGCAACCGTGCTTATCGTCGACCATATCGTCGCTTTCCATTACATGTGATTGTGGTCACACGAAGGCTTATCAAAGCAAAAAGATGGTTGACACATTCAAGCAATAATGCAGATACTGGAGTAAGTTTTTAGCTACTATCCCAATATTTTAAAATGAAAAGCGAATCGGGGCGTATTATATGAATCAAAGACAAACGTTATTAGTAGGTATAAGTTTTTTATATTGTGTGCCTAATATGTAATATACTGCTGTTTGTTATTCCTATCAAATAAAATAAAATAAAGAAGGTACTAAGTATGCTGGCTGATCAACGCTGTTTAATGGAGCTTTGCGACGGAGAACTTTTTAGTCTAATTGAAATAAACGATTCGACTTTGAACCATTGGTACGATTCTATTAAGCTGTAATATTTAAAACCTATTCTGGTGAAGATGAACAAAACAGATATCTACCTATACTTCTATATACTTAATATTTAAAGCTGAAGAGTTTATTTGTTTGTTTACTTGAACGCGCTAATCTCAGGAACTACTGGTCCGATTTGAAAAATTCAGTGTTAGATAGCCCATTTAACGAGGAAGGCTATAGGCTATATAACATCACGCTAAGACCAATAGGAGCGGAGCAGTAATGAAAATTGTGACGCAGACGAATTTGCGCGGGTCAACTAGTAATATTATAAAGACAACCTTCCCCAAATAAAGCCATGTTAAAGGGTCGGTGTCTTGAATTCTCATGCATAACGTGATCTTAAATTACACTCTCGTCTTAACCGCAAACCAATCAAGTAAATACCAGGCTTGATCCACAAAACCAGTCAATTACTACTAACTACTATTAAGTTTACCAACTACACGTCAATTATCATCTTCCTACGATTACGGTCCCATACATTAACGTGTACTTAACTTGTACGGTCGAACCAAGAGATAAGTATACAGGTAAGTGGCAACTACTTAACCACGTTCCGTGTGTGCTGAGAAATGAATTCTTTACATTATTTTTGACGTGTAAAAGAGTGAATTGTAATCTATTTGCAAAGTAAATATCATTAATTACGGTTTTAAGTGTTGTTTCACCGAAAACAAAACTTGTAGTACATTTCTCACGTTCACTCATTCACTCATTAAAGTCGTTGGTGTTGTTCGACCTGTTTCCAGCAACATTTTATATCATAGTAAACAAGAAGTTACACCCAATTTCCAGTGATTCAATGATTACGGCGCGCTATGCTCAAAGTCTTTTCTTATTAGTAAATAAATGGATGGAATAAATACATTTTCGTGTGAACTCAACTTTTACGTCGACTGCACCTGAATTTTATGAGCTCCCGACTTTGGTGCAATGGCAGTGAAATTATCACCGTAATGAGCCTACCACTTTTGAGACCATAACGTGGCAAAGATTTTACCTCCGTTCACAACTGTTTCGTCGACTGTACTAACCTCCCTATACCTACGTACAGTCATTCATGGATGTAGTGCACTTACGCCGCGCTCGCGACCTCGGCGCAGTGGCAGTGAAAGTGCCACCGCAATCAGCTGACCGACTGAATCGAACTGACCTATGCGGAGTATGTGCAGTAGTCCAATTGTTCACTTTTACTTTTTTTCGTGGGAATTTTGAGTTTGTTTGTTTAAGTAATTAATGTCGTAGGTAAAGAATGTGGTTTTCGATTTGAAACGACTTAGCTTCTTCTTCTTTTCGTGTCTATTTTTATTATATTTTCCGACTAGTCTGGCTACAGCCACGAGAATCGCTCTGGCATTCGCTTCCGTTTGCCTCTGATGCTTTGATTTAAATTCATATTGTGTACCAGTGACGTCATATTTCATACCAAAAGAATACCAAAAGTTCTACAAACAAATACATATGTATATGACTGATACAAAGGTACTTCGCACTGTTCCTTTTCGTGTACCATGTGAGATCAATAATGTCACCGAGATAGCGATAAAATACTGATGCAATAATTATTTTATAACAGTACGTACTTTCGGACCCAGATTTACAGAATAATTATGCTAACGAGTTACCACGGCGCTGATACGCAAAGGGTAAACGCATGTAAAGGCACACGCGTGGTCCGTAACAGTCTGACACTCCCTTCCGTTCCGATCAGAGCGGGAGTCATTTGACGATTTCACAACAAAAAACAAAAAGGTACTTTCAGATCAATGACAGCGACAAACCCACTTATTCAAGCGATCAAAGCACAGGATGGATCATCCTGGCCGCGGCCTAGCAGTATTCAGTTGTTGTTTAAGTTGGACCACACTTCAAAATCCTATCCCTATCATGCCCTCACCTCTACCATCTACAAATCTTCACACCAAGTATCTTGATTTTAAAACCTAAGTTTTCGGTAAAGAAGACCACTCGATCAGTGGCGTAGCTAGTGTCAAAGGGCTCTAGCCCCTTTCTAACATTGTTGGGGAGCCCGTTTTTAGGGGTATAGTTTTTGACGTGATATCGTCTTATAAATCGATAAACGCCAACTGCACGTACGAAAAAGCATGACTCATTGTCATGTTCCACCTGAGCCGATCATGCAAGCGAGAGCGCGGAACAAGCAATGGAGAGGCACGATCGGCCTACGCGTTCGGCTTGTGACCCATGTTTTCTTATGACGTTATCACGTAAAATTATCGTCCATAAACCGACGTTACAGACATCCTTTTTTTAACAATATAGGCCCTACTAGCTAAAGATTGTCTTGGCAGGCCACGAAGGGCCCTTGTAGTCGGGGGGGCCCGTATCTTTGATACGGCGGTATTTACGCCCCTGCTCGATACTACGCCGTGTCCTACCATAGCTTTTCCGAGCTGTATCTACGTTTCATCGCTGTTTTGTAACATGAGCCTTGGGCTTAGATGGCACCCGACCGGCGCGCGGCGTGTAGACCAATTCTACCTCAGCTTACTGCGGCTTTACAGGCATTTGAGCTCTTGAGTCACTTGTAATTTAGACTCTGTGTCTATGAACTAAAGCTTTTTTACTACTATTGATATGTTCACGCTTGACCACAATCACACCTGGTGGTAAGCCATGATGTGGTCGACGATGAAGCAAGCATGTCTAGAAAAAGCCTATTCACTTTTAACTAAAAGACCGCGGTTGTAGCTATTAGGGTACACAGAAGTCGGCACGGAACTCCACTCCTTAGCTGCACGCACAATAAAAGAATTCCCAAGCCGTTGTGTGCATATGAGCGGAATATACACTATGCCAATTAAATAGCGCATTATGAAGAATTCATAGCAGAAGCGTCACTGGGGAACATTAAACTTAACGTTACTTAAATAGACGAATTTCGAGCACATAGCTAAGTTGTATTTCTGCTTCTCCCTCGTATATTCTTAACCAAACTACAACAGAGCCTGTAGGAGGTTTCTGACTACAGCCATTACTAGAACACGGCTGCGAGATAAGGCCACTTGTGTCACTAGACCACCGGGAAAATACTCGTAAGGGCAAGCAATTACATTAACAACTGCAATTAATTTCATGTTCCACGATTCTGGGAAAAGAATGCCGGACGAAAGGGCGAGACGGATGATGAAAGCGAGATGACCTATCAGGTCGCCGACACAAACTCAGCGGGCAAGGGGCGGCGCGGCGGCGGCGCGGGCAGTTACATTATACATTCAGTCAAAAAAGTATCGGGAATGGATGATTTGTTTATGGTTCCAAATTCAAATTTTTGTTTTTTTGTAGTTGTTACATTGGCATAACTGTTTTCCATTTTGGCGCGGAGTTTGAGTTGCATCTGTTATTTATATTAAATACAGTGCTGGTTTTAGTAATATCATAAATAGTGTGTATTGCGAATTTCATAATGGACAAAAATATCGAACAAAGAGTTTGTCTTAAATTTTGCATAGCCAATGGAATTTCGTGTTCGGAGTCACTGAAAATGTTACAGAAGGCTTACGGTGAATCGACTTTATCAAAAACTCGTGCTTATGAGTGGTTCAAAGCGTTCAAAAGCGGTCGAGATGTGAAGGAAGATTTGCCTCGCTCTGGTAGGCCATCAACGTCTGCAACTGAAGTTAACATCGCAAAAGTGAAGGAAATAGTGACTGAAAATACCCATTCAACTCTGAGAGAGATAGCCGCCGAACTTTCTGTATCTCACGAGTCGATCCGTACCATTTTAACTAATCATTTGGGTATGAAACATTTTGCTGCTCGGCTAGTCCCAAAAGATCTGAATTTTCTCCAAAACTCAATCGCATGAAAGTCGCTGAGGACATGCTAGAACGAGTCAGTTCGGACCCAACATTCATGAAACGCATTGTTACTGGTGACGAGACGTGGGTTTACGAGTTTGACATGCAAACTAGTCAACAAGCTTCGGAGTGGCGCCTTCCAACTGAACCGAAACCGAAAAAACCACGCCAAAGTCGATCAAAAGTCAAAGTCATGTTGACTGTTTTCTTTGACTATCGCGGTGTTGTGCACTCTGAATTCTTACCGGAAGGTCTAACGGTAAATAAAGAATATTATTTGAGCGTTATGCGGCGAGAAAATTCTTGGATTTTGCACCACGACAATGCGCCTTCGCACAAGGCTATCATTGTGAACGAATTTTTAACCAAACACTCAACAAATACCATCCAGCAACCACCATATTCACCAGATATGGCTCCTGCTGACTTTTTTCTTTTTCCTAAACTCAAATTACCACTTCGTGGCACCCGTTTTCAATCGATAGAAGACATAAAGGAGAATTCGCGGCGAGAACTGAACTCAATTCCGGAAGCAGCGTTTAAAAAATGTTTTGATGAGTGGATTATTCGTTGGCTCAAGTGTATCGTTTCTAAAGGAGCACACTTTGAAGGTGATAAAATAAATTTGGATGTATAACAGACATTTTGTGTATTATTGATCTTTTCCCGGTACTTTCTTGACAGAGTAGTACATCTCTGCATTTGACGCGTTCGTCGCTCCTTGCCCGCTGAGTTCGTGTTCGCGGCCTTACGGTGAATTATTCAAGCAAACACATGCAAAGTAAACATTAGAGGAAGCTAAAACCAATCAAATTCATGTAACCAGTTTCCAATTAGGCACATACATAGCTAACCAGTCCATTTGACTTGCCAAATTCAATATGTCAGCATCGAACATTCGCGCGTGGATTTTTCCAACTTCAAACAATATGGCAGTGAAATTAGTTTAGCGTTAGCAATAGTCATGCGAATACCATAGAACAATGGTTTATTATAACGGTACAATAGTTCGGCTACTGAATAGGGACATATTTCGTATTGTTAGGCTAAGTACTTCGTTTAGTACTTAGGTAGCTTGTGCAAAGGGCTACAGTCAACAAAGCTATTTGGTAAATTGGTATACAGGCAAAAATATTATATTTTTCCACTTCTTCTTCTTATCGTGTGGGCAGTAAGGTCTAACGACCCCACACACCCTAGTGTGATAGTGTCAGAGTTTTTAAACCGCATCAAGGGCCTCTGACATGGTTTATTTAACGACGCGGCCGCGACCACCGTGCCTTCCGAAGCACGGAATCATTTTTTATCAGACAATCAGGTGATTCAAGCCTGCAATGTCCTAGCCAACTGGAAACAACTTTACAAAGTATGCTTCCCGTGGGAATCGAACCCACGAACACCGGGTCACCAGGCAAACGCCTAAACCACTCGACCACGGAGGCAGTTATTTTTCCACTGCACTGCTAATATTTATTTCTAATGTGTGCATTATCATTTTTTAAGCTTGAGACATACTTACTTAGGAGTGTGATGTACAATAGCTGTCAACTCAGCACACTCACAACATTGTTTAAAAGTTGCAGGTTAGCTGCCTGCATACGAAATAGCTTTGATGACTGTACTTTTTAGGAGCAATACGGGTTCTGCGTACTAAAAATTCTCTAGGATAGGTAAACACCCATTTGCGCTGAGGATGTGCGAGGATCTTCACAAAGAAGATTGGTTACAGAAGCCATATGATGTCTCACGAACGACAAATACAGCGGAGCTGATGCAATCGCAAAGAACCAGCGAATAGATCATGAGGTGTCGCCCTATTGTGTCGTGAGAAATCATGTCAAAACATCGCGCGAATATACGATTGTCTCGTTAATTTGTTCGGTTAAACCGGAAAGCGCACTTTGTCGGCGCGACGATGCGTCTTGGTTTACCGAACAAATGATCGCGTCAATCGGTAGTCATGCGATGATCGCTTTGAGTGGTGTTAGTGCGAGTTTTAAAGTTCTCGGTCGCGTTAGCGTAAACGTCAATTTGTATTGAAACTGAATAAGCTACGTCTGGTGACGATAACGGAAAACCTTTTTTCTTTTTCCATAGATGTTGACATAAGCGTTTACGTCAGGTAACGCGATCGTGTACGTTAATTCGCACTAACTGCCGAGATATTTATTTTTTGCGAATTTTCAATACCTTGAATAGCTTTATAAAATTGCAAATACAGATCGAGTTTTTTCTCAATTATTATAGCATTAAAAGTTAAAAATCGACCAGATGTCGGATAACGGCATTATAGTTTATAACACAGCAGCTAAAGTCCTCAGGACGACGCCTGAAATAGTTATTTCTTTCTGTCTCTGGTTTATGGGTGCCCTGACACGTAGGCCACATCCTTCTTTGCTAGGTAAACGTGTCCATTGCAAAGTATTGCAGATGTTAAAGACAGCAATATAGGTAGGTATATCTCAACAACATAAGAGACTACTCAGCAAGTCAGTCTCCGCAGTGACCTGCGAGGCATAACAGCTGTTATATCAGGCAAAGACAACAACCGAACATCTAATTGGCGACCTACCAAATCTACCACTGACCCACTCAAGAGATAACATCACTTCAAAAAGGACGCATCTACACATAACGATGTAACCGAGTTTCGACCTTAACTTATTATCTTAATGCCGGAAATCGGTTACTTCTTTTTTCTTTGGACGGCAGAATATATCGCCTCTTTGCTTCAATAATGTGTTATCTTGAAAATTGAAATTTTAGAGGAGAACGTTTTTCAACTTCAAAAAAATAAAAATGTCGAAACGAATATCTTTTTACTGTAAATCTACTATGTATTGCAAATTATAACAAATAAACTATGTGAAAACTTATCAAAATACTGATAATTTAGAAGTTTAGCAAGTAATTTGCTATATTTGAGAAAAAGGGGAAAACATGTCACATTGTTCTTGAAAATCTATAGAAAGATAAGTGTAACAAACTGAATTGTCACGATTTTGATGATATTACTTTGGTGATGAAACTGAGTTATATAATGAACACGCATTATTGAAATAAAAACTTTTAGATTTTAGAACTAATCTTTATTGGAAATACTGTAATTGCAAATTACACTTATTATAATTTCTATTACAAAATATTAAAAAATCAGACGGACATTAAGAATAATCACAATTTTTGTTGTAAATTACTTAATGAGCTAATACGTAAAATGCAGTTCACATTTTACTAGAGAAAATAAAGTTTTAGCTTAGATTAAATAAAAAAATATCTATCCATAAGAACAATCAGACTTTGAAAGTTATACTTAATTATAACATAACTACTAGTAATAATGGCACTTGGTGTCTTAACTCGGTACAGCTAACTTAATCAACATAAGAGCACAATTTTACTTAAAATTATAGAAACAGTCTTCGTTTTGTTTTGGCGTAAGTATTAAAATCAGCCTTCTAACTCAACTTGTATCTTAATAACTCGCTGTACTTCAAAGTTACAAACATTCATAAAATGGCCTATGGTATCTGGGGATAAGATTTTTGTTAACCAAATCCATTAAGTCTGCTTTTTTTTTTGTCAGAAATACCAGGTTTTTGGTTGTATGTATTTTTTAATTCCAAATTTGAGATTGCGTTCCTTTTCTTCTTAATGACAATAGCTTTTTTAAATTGTTTATCAGCATATGAATCTTTAAAAAATAAAACTTCAGGATCGCTTTTTTGAACTCGAATCACCTTTAAACCTGTTACTTTGATGGAATCATTATTTTCATCTTTTAGCAACGAAAAGTTCATTTGATTAGTTAAGCTTTTCCAATCATAGAAATCTGCAAAGCACATCTCATTCACATGGAAGGGCTCACTTTTCTTCCGGGCAGCCTTTATAGCACCAACAAATGCGTCAGGTGTATACATGGGTCCAGATCGTAATTGCCGCTTAATTTCTCTCTCAATTTGAGAATGAGCGGAATCGCCCTCATTCTGGGTATGTCCTTTTATCAAATATTTATGAGTGACTGAGTTAAGATTAAGTATTGTCTTAACTGCGTATAGATACATGCAGATCATAAATTTATTTTTTTGTTGGCCCCCACAATTATCTGAATAGAATACAACATCTAGATTTTCGGCTGTTTCTGATATTTTTACGAGGTATTTGTAAACGCAAGTACCGATTTCGTTTACACCTCTGTTGGCGTTTGATTCATCCCAAACAAAGCATTCAACACGGTTACTCTGAATGTTGTAAATGGTTAAATTAAGAACATTTAATTTAGACTTGTAATAAAAGACAGAGATGTCCCCTTTGGGACATTGGAAAACTGCTTGAAGGTCGTATACAGCAACGAAAATTTCACCATTCTTTTTATCGTTCTCCTTTTCTGCACGTGAGAGAACTTTTTCATTTTGATGTGTTTCATAGCTTTCTTTTAATCGTTCTTTCTCTTCATCAGTGCTATTTTTGTAAGCTTCACATACATCACATAAATCTTTTTTAGGAACAAAGAATGATATGTTGTAATCTTGCGTAAATATACGGTAAAACATTAAGTAGTTGGCGAAAGGTACATTTTTCGACTTACATTCTGCAACATAGTCTCTGTGAAGATCGGTGATGGCTTTGCTGCCATCAATATAATGCCTTTTTGAGTTGGCTCTTATGTAGTGTGGTTCAATTTTCGGTATTGCATCTATGAATGCTTTTACACCATTCTTTATGTTATCATCCACTTTATGTCGATTTGCATGATGTCCCCGATCATCTTTCATAGAAGAAATATTGCAATCTTTATTTTTCTTTTTTAACGCCGTCTCTATTGGCCGGTTATTAATTGCCAAAGTGTTTTTGAAAAATACTTTACACACTCTAGTCTTTAGTCCGGAAACGGTAAAAAAGAAAGCATTATTATTGTCGCGAGTTGGTGCAACGTTTCCATCTGAATCTATCTTCACGTATCGATGTTTTGGGATTACTGCTTCGACACTATTTGCTATAAACGACCACTGTTTTTCAATGTCGCCCAAGTTCCAGAATTCTTTTAAAAGTACTTGACGTTGGTCATCTGTGATATTTGAACGACATTTGAATGCACAATTTTCTCTGCAGGGTGGTCTCAATTTACGCTCTGGAATTATTTTTTTAGTTTTTACTGATATATAAGACTTACCGCTATTTCTCAGTCTCTTCGCTATATTTTTCTTCCAGCTTCCTTCAAGTCTTCGTCTTTTTTTTCCTTTTTTATTGGGACTACAATGTGTATTTTGTGAGTTTTGTTCAGTGGGGCTAACATTTTCAACAGCTGACGGTTCATTTTCAATCGGGAGCACGTCGGCGTCTTGTACAAGACTGTTAAGAATCATTTCATTGTCTTCTGTAGGTGTACGAATAACAATTTCTTGTGAAACACCATCTTGGAGTCTTCTGTTTACATTGGCAACGTCTCCGTCAGAGTCTGAAGAATTTTGAAGACGTCGAGGCTCCACAACTTCATAGTTTGGGTCTTTAACTGAATCGTCGCTATCTGTATACAAAACGAATTACGGTTGGAATATAAATAAGATTTGGCAATTGCTAAAAAAAATAGAACAACAGTGGAACTTACCTTCATTAAAAGATGTATTTGATGAGCTGCTTGATGATGATGATGAATCAGTCGAAGAACTACCGCTGCTGCTGGTCGAACCGCTACGTTGGCGATTGGCTGATAAGTCATCTTCATTTTTTGCTGCGTCATCCACATTTAACGTTGCTTCTCCTATGTTTGACCTTGAATCCCCTGAGCTTAATGTTGTAATCTTTTCTAAAAAAAAAAACGTTTAAATAGGTATTTAATCTTAGTAGGTACGTCGGAAAAAATGTAATCCAAACTTAGTACCTACATTACCACGTGCACGGTAATAGTACAAGTACCTACCATGCGTTAAAAAGTAGATAGGTATTTAACTCAGCCGCAAGGCGGCGGGGTTCACTACTAAGTAGGTCTTTAATGGTGCAATATACAAATAGGTAGGTACCTGCACTTGTCCCTGCAACAGGAATATTCGATTTTTCTGTTGTCAATGCAAGATTAACAAGTCTTTTACATCGCGATTCCATCTGGAAAAATAAGTACAATTAGTTATTTGTTTTAGCATTAACAAAGTGATATTAAGGATTATTACTGGTCAAAATATTATTTTTTTGTCCAATAATGGAACATCAGCAGATAACCATAGTTTGATTTTTGTATTAGAAAAAGTTTCATCAACTACAATGTTGTATCATAGGTTAACACAAAGCAAAATTCTCATTCTTTCGGCAACAGTGTGACATGATCATTTATAACAATAACCACATCACACCTTTTTTTCAACAACACTGTGTTAACCCACAATATCACATTATACAATAAAAAATAATAATTGAATTAAAACATACCTTTGCAACCAAACAGTAATATCGTCGTGATGTCACGTTTTCGCTGAAATTTGAGAGCACCTTCCTCTGCACTTGCGTAGTGGCAACTGTTTTGTTTCGTTGTCGAAAAAAATCTTCGCGCAGAAAGAGACAATGTGATATTGCGATCTGACACAGTTGCGCTGTTTCATTCACTCATAGATTCGGTGTTACACGCACTAAAGATACCACGTTTTTTGGAAAAATAAAATCGGTCACGGCGGTTTTAATTATCAAATAAAAAAAAATACAAATTGTCGGACTTATCACGTTGTTGAAGCAAAGAGGCGATATGATTGAATACATAGACATACAATAGACAAAATCACAGCTTTTTCCTTGGGGTTAGGGAAAATCCGTTCGGAACTTTTTGAGTTTATCGCGTAGACACAGACAGAAAGTCGCGGCGGCGGGCGGGGACACTGTCTTGTTATTATTATTTTTTATATGTTTTGGCTGTGCACTGTCAGTCACTCAATTAGTCAGTATGAATTTTATATAAGTATTACTAGTTGACCCGCGCAACTTCGACTGCTCCGCTCCTATTGTTCTTAGCGTGACGATATATAGCCTATAAACTTCTTCGATAAACGGGCTATCTAACACTGAAAGATGTTTTACAAATCGGACCAGAAGTGCCTGTGATTACCGCGTTCAAACAAACAAATAAATACAACTCTTCAGCTTTATATATTAGTAAGTATAAATAAGTGTAGGTTTATGTACGATATACCAACACAATGCAGTTTACATTATTTCATCATAATCTGGCTACCCTTTTTCCAACTACATATATTGGGGTCGGCTTCCAGCCAAACCGGATTTAGCTGAATACCAGAATTGTACGTGGAGCGGCTGCCTATCAGACCTCCAAAACCCATTAACAGGGTAACACGTACTTCTTGGCAAGACTGGAGTAAGATTTTAATGGCTTCTGACTATCCGTAACGAAAGATCTACAAATGACAGCCGGGACCAACGGCTTAACGTGCTTTCCGAGGCACGGAGGAAACTCGGTATGTTAAGATGGTCACCCATCCACAGACCAACCTTGGCAAGTGTTGCTTAACCTTGAAGATCGACCCGTGCGGCTGTTATGATCTAGCCACGAGCTCCAGTTTACATTCTTTACACAAATGCAAACTCGTTCTAAAACATGTTCACAACTTAATAAACACGAAGTAACCCAGTAACACACAGAATCACAGCAGCTAATCTAGAAACAAAACAAACTAACTAGGTAATAAGTTTGCACACAGACTTGGCCGCTATTAGTCTCAAAAGACAATTACGAATAGTGCTGTGCACGAGTAGTTCGCGGACGGAATAGTTCGGAGCTAGGGAACAATTATTATTATTTTTTATTTGTAATGGGTTTGCTCTCGTCTATGTCAGAGATGACAAAGACAAAGTCTACGATGGAGCGAGCCTACCCAGAAGGAGCCTGTTCACTCTAACTTTGAAGAGATTAGGGTTGTAAGCTTTTGGAAACACAGACGCAGGCAGAGATTTAACTATGGGTACTAACTACCAGTGCAGTTCGGTAGTGGTTCTGTACTTGTTTTAACTGGTATTAAATTCATTTGTGTTCATTTACGAGAAATATCAGCGAAGAGATCTTGTACTTTACTAGCTGAACTCCGCAACTTCGTCTGTGTCACATTTTTAGGGTTCCGAACAAAAAACAAAACCCTTATAGGATCAACCGGGTGTCTGTCTGTCTGTCTGTCTGTCACAGCCAGTTTTCTCCGGATCCACTGGACCTATTCTGCTGAAATTTGGTAAACATATGGACTTCTGTGACCCAATCACGAACTCATTCCTAAACTAAATAAGCAACCTTTTTATCTATCAATGATTTAAGGATCCCGCAGAGAATCACGACTTGACTATGCGACATTGGATGTAAATGAGGGGGTCATTTTTGGGGGCCAAATTAGAAAATAAAAAAAAGATTTTTGTACAATAACGTGTGACATATTTATTAAATGAAAGGGCTTACAATGAAGGCTTTAATCATACTTTTTATATTATTTTTAAATAAATGGTTTTGAAGTTATTTCAGAAATTAGACCAAAAATTACCATTAAGGGGGGGCTATTAAGGGGGGGCTTAAGGGTCTCGTAAGCCTTTGGGTACTGGGTACGGAACCCTTAAAAATCGTCACAGAACAGACACATACGAATTAAAACATCGACCTAATCCACAAGTTAAATGAACTAATTTCGCGATTCCAAAAGAAACCGCTCCA
The DNA here is from genome assembly GCA_950371165.1 of Lacanobia oleracea. NCBI lineage: Eukaryota > Metazoa > Arthropoda > Insecta > Lepidoptera > Noctuidae > Lacanobia > Lacanobia oleracea. Next base: position 25,043,396 of record OX493395.1, read on the forward strand.
AGCGCATCAGTCATGTCGTGTGAACAATACAAAGTTCAGCATGCACACTCGAACCGGTTGAGACCGCTTAGTGCGACTTCACCTTTATTTACAGAGACTAATTCCATGCAATCAGGGCTGTGCCGACTCCAATGTGGTTTGTGTTAACTTTGTAAGTTGTAGTGTTTGAGCTAAGTTTGTGTTGTTGAGAGCAGTGGTGGCCCGGTGGTAATGGCTACGACTTACGAGTTGTAGGTCGTAGGATCCAACCCAGATAGCCGCTTTACTTTGTCTAAATTATTTCATCACCACTGCTCTCAAAACGATGAAGGAAAACATCGTGAGGAAACCGGCATGTCCTAGAACCAAAAATTCGAAGACATGTGACATCTAACAACCCGCACTGGGCCCGCGTGGTGGATTACGGCCCACTCCCTCTCAACGAGAGGAGGTCAGTGGGAACCAACAGTGGGAACATTATAGGCTAATTATGCTATTATGCTTGTAAGTTGTTGTGTTCAACTATTATTGGAGTGCTGTTTTGTCAGGGCTGATTTAGAATAGAATAGTATAGAATAATCTTTATTATGTACACCAGATAAGTTACTGAAAAAATAGTATGAGAAATATTACATAGGGTGAAACAATGGGCGGCCTTATCGCTAAAAGCGATCTTTTCAAGACAACCTTTGGATGGATTTTAAAGAGAAAAAGGAGTTACTGGAAAGTACTGTCTAGTACTGTAGTCTTATTGCGCCGTTTCCGAGTAATATGGGATAAAGGTAGGAAGATTATGAAGTCCATTTAGTAAAGTAGCCCTATTTATTTCAGGTTCATTCAGTAGACCGAAAGGTCCCCTACCTTGTTACTATTCCACCAAATCGCACTAAGCGTTTCCAAACGCTTTCATACTATGCACTCAAAGGAGTGGAATTCTCTGCCTGCTCTGTTTCCGAACGCATACAGCCCATATCTCTTAAAAACGTGGAACCGGCTTCGTCTGGGCTGGGTAAGCTCGCTTCATCGTCGACTTTGTCTGTCATCTCTGACCTAGACTAGAGTCAAGTGCAAATCCATCTCAAATAGAAAAATCTAGTAGAAATCGCTGTCATCGATACGAGTGCCGTTGTACCGTTGAATTAAGTTTGTGCAAGAGTTGTGTGAATGTTTTTGGTGTAAGTTCAAAACCGGCCACGTGCGAGTCGGACTCGCACACGAAGGGTTCCCGTACCATAAACCTTAATTTTTATTATTTGTTGTTATAGAGATACAAAATCTGTAAATATTTCAACTTTCTACCTATTACGGTCCTTTAGATAAAGCCCGCTGACGGACGGACGGACGGACAGCGGAGGTTTCCGTTGGTTACCCTTCGGGTACGGAACCCTAATAAACTATATTCTATATACATTGGCTTATACACGGTTAGCTGCAACTAAAATGACTACAGACAAACTTAAATTTTAACAGCTACACAAAATGTCAGATGTTTAACAGATCAAGGATTGATTTTATAGTTGTGCGAGTACATGGGTCATTAGTTTTCATTGTTACTGGTTTACAAGTAAATGATACTTATTATTTTATGTTTTCTAAGACCTTATTCATTATTAGAATCACGTTTTGCTTCGCTAAGATTTCAAATTTATTTTCGGTCTCATTCATCGTCCCCTTTCGGGAATCGATCAGGTTACTAGGCGGTGTAAGGTTTCTTCAATTTCTTGGTTATCGGAAGCATATAAAACTTAGACCAGAGGGAGGCTTTATCTAATTAGTTTAGAAAAAACGCAAAAATGTACAGAAAACCGATCTCACGTTTGTTATTCTGCCAGGACACGTCTGATCTTCCTCTCAAAGTCACCTACAGGCATACTTGACGTCTTTACTCCCCAAAAAATAAAATCCACTAGTTCAGTTATCAGCCGCGTGGCATCCTTACCTCCCGAACGGCGGCCAGTCGTATTTATATAACATCAAAGACTTCGGTACCCCGTCGTCTGGCCGGCCAGTGATTCATATTTCATCAACGTTTGACATATGACATGTTCGCTACCACTGCCAGTCCCCCTTGCTTTGCTCGCTAGATGGAAATTCCCGCTGTGGAAATTATTGGGTGCAGTTTTTCATTTAGAGAAAATGTTCCAGCTACATCGGATGTTGGTGTATTCGGAAAGATTTGCTCGCTTCCGGATTCTTTTATATATATTTTTTGTTACTCATGGTGCGTTCTGGTGGCAACCAAGGTAAATTTTCCTATCGCTAATATACCTAAGCAATAGCAAAGCGATGGCGACATTTTCAGTAACGAAAACAGTTCGTCAAGACACAAGATTTGTACTTATCTATGAAACATGTTCATTCATCGAAAGAATACCGATATTATCTGGGCTATGTTTTTTATGATTCAATCATCAGTTCACTATAACACGATAAAATGCCTGTAGGTCACAAGAACTGCTTGCGACTCCAGAATAATCTTCATTAATGGATGTTTTGCTCAGAAATTCTTTAGTACATTTTCGTTCTATATCGACATGCGACATCACGATTGTCTCGCTTAGCTATAAGTCAGCCAGTCACACACATAAGTCTCCTATAATTGCATTTCAAACGACAGTCCGCTGTGTTTACTGTATAGAACTTCAATTCAAACCTCGCCATTGGTGCGGGACCACAGAAATATCCTTGTTTCTTATATCTATGCGCCCTCTTCCATCACTCTCACTCAGTCATATGGGACAATCCGAAACCTTCTGGTGCAGGACCAACGGATTGAAGTGCTTTCCGTGGCACGGGTATGCATAGTTTAATTTCGTCAAGCCAGTTCCATCATCGGACTACAAGACGTACGGCGATGCGCCACTGGTATATGGTAGAAATCCCACCCACATGCTCAAAACGTTTTGGGAACGCATTTACCTATTGTGCGCACAGCTAAGGAGTGGAATTCCCTGCCAGTCTGTGTTTCCTGATAGCTACAACCTGGGAATCTTTAAGTCAAGAGTGAATAGGTTACTTCTAGGCAAGCGTGCTCCATCTTCGACCGCATCATCGCTTGCCATGAGGTGACATAGTGGTCAAACGCGTGCTTATCAATAGTAACCAGCTTCCAAACTCCGGGCTGTCACGTAGAAAAGCCAATACCATCGTCTATGTAGGTACTAGTAAGTATAGTAAGTTCTTTGCGCAGGTGACAAAACAAGGCATTGTTTCAATGGTGGGGCGACCACCACAATGGTATACTACGAAATGGTAGGTAAACATGTTATGGTAGGATTTCATTAGGAATTTAAGTGCTTGTGTCAATTTATTAATGTTCTTTTTTTGGTTTAGCGAGCAGATTCCAGAAAGAAAGAAAGTTAGTAAGTAGTTAATCATGTAGTTGCGTCTAGCTTCTGCCAGCGGCTTCGCCTTTTTGAAAGTCGAAAAATCGTCGCTAAAAATCTATACATTAGACTCGCTCGATGAGTCGACGGCGCGTTGTTCCACGCGCGCCTCAAAGAGGTGTCAGCATAGTAGATGGAGCCCGCTAGGGCCAGTGCCTGCTAGGGTTGCGGAAATTGTTCGAAAGAGTCACCGCAGCCCTGGAACGCAAAGGGCGTTAGGAAGATCACGGATGGGTTTTGGTAAGTCAGTAAGAATCTGACACTTCCTTCCGCTCCGCCCTGAGCAAGATGGTGTCATTTGACGATTCCCCTAACTTGAAAAAAAAAACTAGATCCATATTTAATGGAACATAATATGTTACTGGAGTAATCGTCACTGCATCTTCACCTGAACATTTCAGTGCTTAATGCGACAAATAGCCCAGAGGATTTAGTGCGAGTCTTAACGTAGTCGATTGCGTTTACATTAACGCGATCGAGAACCTACGATAAAACACTTGTAGTGAAGCCACAAACATACTCTTTAAATAATAGGTACTGACAGCTGAAAATCATAAAAAAGCCTGCCCGCAGTTTTGTAAAAATAAGAAGATTTGGAACACAACTTGAAAAGAGCAGAATTTGAATCCACATGACAGTTTCAGTTTGCCTTGAAAAATATTTTAGCGTGCTCACATTTATTTCAGTCCCTCCTCGAATAATAAACTTACAAACAAAATCTCAGTTCATTTTAAAAACATGATGTAAATAAAAATTCTTTACCAAAAAAGCCAAGCGAACTACAACCTCCGCATCCTATACATACATACAGCATGTCCTAAAAAAGTACAAAAAAGGACAAAAAAATAGGACACTTTCCGTGCGTCTATCACGGCCTGGCTCAGCCGAGACAAAAGAGTGCCGTGGGAGGGCCAGCCTCCCGGATAATCCGCCAGGGGGCGCTTTGTACGACACGACCCGTTTTGACAGTTGAAATAATGTTTGATAACAATGTTTAAGGACATTTTTCGCGGAATGTTTTATTTTTACTTGAAAAAAAAAAAAAATGTTGGATGTTACATTTTTATCTCGGCTCGTGGATCAGCTTTGTAAGAGAGGCCGCATCTATTTAAATTAATCAACCTTTTAAGAAATTTCTTTTGATAATTTTTTGAGATAAGTATTTTGTTTTTTCTTTGAATATGTCAAAGGGAGAGTTACGAAATAAAACAAGACATTTATTCTTGTCTTCTAAGAAATTGCTGTTATTATGAAAACAGCGACGCAATTTACCAAAAAAAACAACTTCGTTTAGATTACCTACACTGGATACCACAATCGGCATCAGACTGCCCTTAACAACTGTCAAAGCAATGACAACTGGCTTAAAGTACACTGCGGGACACGGAAACCAGCCCATTTTAAAAACTCGCAGCAAAAGAAAAAATACAACAAAATTGTTCTTCCATGTCCACAACACGAGCCTCGTCTCCTTTGTTTTAATATTATTTATCTGGCGAGGCGAGCCGAGGCGGAAAGGCGTTGGATTTACGACGGCCATTCGGAGTAAATCGGAATGCAACGTTGTTGTACGATCCGTAGTGACGCCGACTGATCCGCTGCGTTTAATAGTCGACGAGGTACATACGTTGTGAAGACATTGTGTTCCCAGTTATTTATTGTAGGAGAAGATTTAAAGATCTACTATCCACGTCAAGCTTATGTAGTATGTACAGCGTACACTAAATACGACATTGGTTTTTGTTACATTTTAACCGTCGTGAGAAACCTTTTAGTTTATATTCGAGATATACAGAATTGTTTTGAACTGAAAATGAGCCATATTATAAATATTTACACCGCGTCTTTCTTTATGCTGGATGGCCACCTTAACCACTTTTTATTTTGGTATGCCTACTTACAATAACTCTAATGCGATCATGGACTACATTGATATACATACTAGTGGTTCTACATCATCATGAACTCTAAATACTTCTCTTCCAATTTTATTGCTAGCTCAATAACTTTTTAGCACCAATTTTCTTTCCACACTTATTTACACTTTACGCAATGCACAGTGGCCAAACAATCACCTCGACCGTTCGGTTTATTATTTTAAAGACTTGTACTAACCTATAAAAGGTTTCCCATCGAGCCTCTTCATCCAATAGAACCGCTGGCTGTGCGGCTTGTTCTCGCGGTCGTACTGCTCCCATTGCTGCCTCAGGAAGGTGTAGCAGACGCAGCAGCATCGGACGGTGCCGTCCTCGTCGCCCTCTGCCCGGTACCCGTTGGGGGGAGCGTGCGCGCCCAGGAACGGGAAGTACGGTTCTGTGCACTGGGATAAACGTAAACAACGATTAAAAGAAGGAAAAATGTGTTTGTTTGTACCAAGTATGTCGCATACTATAAAAAAGCTTTTTGTTTTTTTTTTTTTTTTTTTTTTTTACTATTGATAGGCACGCGTTTGACCACTATCTCACCTGATGGTAAGCGAGGATGTGGTCGAAGATGGAGCACGCTTGCCTAGAAATAACCTATTCACTCTTGATTTAAAGACTCCCAGGTTGTAGCTATCAGGAAACACAGACTCCGGCAGGGAATTCCACTCCTTAGCTGTACGCACTATGAATGTGTTCCCAAAACGTTTTGTGCGTATGGGTGGGATGTCCACCATATACCGGTGGCGCATCGCCGTTCGTCTTGTGGTCCGATGATGGAACGGGCTTGGCGGAATTAAATTATGCAATTCCGTCGCACATTCCCCAAAATGCAACCGGTAAAAAACCGACAGGCTAGCAACTCGTCGTCGATGTTCAAGACTTTGGAGCTTCGACGCGACGAGCCTCTCATTGCCGATGATCCTCTTGGCTCGTCTCTCAATTGACTCAAGGGCATCAAGCTGGTATCTGGCAGATCCATCCCAAAGATGAGAGCAGTATTCCATACACGATCGAACTTGCGCTTGATAGAGTTTGAGCAGCTGTTCCGGCGTGAAGTACCGTCTCACCTTAGCCAGAATCCCCAACTTCTTTGCAGCCACTTGAGCTTTTGCCTCTATGTAAGGGCCAAAATTGAGAGTAGATGTTAATGTAACCCCAAGAAGCTCAAGATGGTCGGTTATCGGCACGGTTTCACCGCGGAAAGATGGAGCTGGGCGGAATTGGCTCCTTTTGGCGGAAAATAGACACGCTTGGGTCTTAGCAGCATTGAACTTGACCAGATTGGCATCGCCCCAATCAGAGACCGCCTGTAGGGACACGTTCAAGCGCTCAACCATTGCCTCCCGGAGAGACCGGATCTGCGACCCACCAGCTCGTGCGTCGGACACGTATCTTTCAGCAACAGTGCTGTCGTCTGCATACCCAAAGGTACCGGGTTTAAGCAGATCATTAATATGCAGCAAGAACAGTGTTGCCGAAAGCATCGACCCCTGAGGAACCCCGGCATTAATATCCAGCAGTCCAGACGAGCAGCCATCTATGACCACTCGGATAGACCGATCCCTCAGGAAATCTGCGATCCAATCACACAAACCGGCGGGCAGACCGAAGGAAGGAAGCTTACTAATAAGGCCATCGTGCCAGACCCTGTCGAAGGCCTTCGAGATGTCAAGGGAGACCGCCAGTGCCTCCCCGTGCTTCTCTATGGCCTCACTCCAGATGTGAATGGCATACGCTAGAAGATCCCCAGTTGACCGATTTCGGCGAAACCCGTATTGCCGGTCACTAAGGATATCATTCGCTTCTAGGTACGCCAGGAGCTTATGATTCAGCACGCGTTCCATAGTCTTACAGAGTATGGACGTTACCGAGATGGGTCTATAATTCGACGGGTCAGCTCGACTACCCTTCTTGGGCACGGGCTGCACGTTAGCTTGCCTCCAAGCCTTCGGCACTTTTCCAGTCTCAAACGAAAGGCGAAATAGGCGTGTCAAGATCGGAGACAACTCAGGCGCACAAGTCTTCAGAACAATTGCCGGTATCCCGTCGGGACCACTAGCCTTGTTCACGTCTAGGTTACGCAGTACCCTACGGACGTCCTTCTGATGAATGCGAATGTTCGACATACTCGACTCGCATTCACCAGGAGAGGCGGAGGGCGTCGCGCCACCAGGATCCAGACGTGAAGATTCCGCAAACAAAGAAGCAAACAAGTTCGCTTTCTCCTCAGCGGAGTGGGCCAGCGTCCCGTCGGGTCTCAGCAGTGGTGGTAGTGAGGGGCGGCAGAAGTTCGATTCGACCGACTTAGCCAGGGACCAAAAAGCCTTACTACCTGCTGGGTATGAAGCAAGTTTGTTCCCTATTCGGCTAATGTGGTCAAACCGAGCCCTCCGCAACACCTTCTTGCAGGACTTAGCAGCCCTGTTGAAGGCTCTCTTCTTCTGACTCACGTCATTTGCTTTGCGCGTACGAGCGTCGACCCATGCTAGGTACGCCGCGTGCTTAAGCGCATCGGCGCGATTGCACTCGGCACCAAACCAAGGACGAGCTTCGCCAGATATTGCTATGTTAGAGAACGGAATGTAGTACTCCATTCCCCTCCGCAACACATCCGTCACGGCGTCCGCGCACGACGTAGCATCAGTGGAAGAAAAGCAAGTAGGCTGCCAAGGGTAACATGCGAAGAAAGATCGCATGCCATCCCAATCTGCTGACTTGTATCGCCATACCCGCCGGGTGCCTCTTGGGCTAGGATCGGGCGGAGAGTAGACAGACACAGACTTCACCAGACAGTGGTCGGAACTACCCAGTGGTGATGAAATCGACACCGAATAGCGGTCTGGATCTGTTGTCAGCAGAAGGTCCAAGCAATTGGCAGTGTGCGAATCAACATCCGGCACCCTCGTTGCCTCCTGGACCAGCTGGGTAAGATTTAACGCAAGCGCTAGCTTTCGCGTCTCACGTCCAGCATGGTCTGTGCACTGGTATGGGAAGAGCCACTCCTGATGGTGGGCATTGAAGTCCCCCAGTAACACCAATTGGGCAGAAGGGTACCGCTGCTGAGCCGCATCCGCCGCCTCACTCAGGTGCTGTGTAAGCCCAGTTGTCTCCAAATCACCGCTATGCGAACGGTAGACGCATGCGTAGACAATTTTGTCTAGACCTGTGTCCACCATAGCCCACAGCGTTGAGAACCTGGAGTCTTCAAGGTAGCGGAGACGCCGATAGCAGATGTCGTCCCGGGCGTACATGCATACGCCCGCGCGGGGTCTGAAGTGGTGCTCCAGGGTAAACCCTGGGTAAGACAGGTATGACACGTCCGACGGACATCCGATCTGCGTCTCCGACAGGAACAAGAGCGCTGGTTTCTCGGTCTCGAGGTGGTGATGGACTGCGGCGAGATTTGAGTGCAGACCTCGTATATTAGAGAGGTGCACTTTATGCGAAAGGACGTGCTGCCGCTGTACAGCTTTTCTCTTTTTATTCCTGTTCATTGATAAACTTGAGTGATGGAGGTTGAGGAGAAGGAAGTGAAATGAGGTTCCAAGCTGCTAACCTTCAGGCACGCCCTGACAGGACGACATCTTTGGGGGACTAGTCTGGAGACTGCGGGGACGCCCGAGCCCCCCCGGGAATGTCCATCGGGCCCTTTCATCTGGTCGCCAACCAGCACGATGGTGCATTCCGGGATTTTTCGTCAGATGGCGGGGCAGCCTTTCATGTGTGGCTAGCACACTACTTGGGCCCCCAACTATCTGCGGTCGGCCAGCGGTGCACCGTGCCTCGGATCCCGCTACCCTCCAAGACTAGTCTCCCGATACGCCCATGCCAGGGCTAGCCTGGCTGGGTCTGCCTGCATTGGAACAACTATTTCGACCCAACTCCTCTGAATTGGCTACACTGAGCATCGTACCGGAACACAGCTAAGCCGCTTGGCGGTACGTCTTTGCCCAGTGGGTGGTCACAAGCCATCGGCCGACGCCTACCACCAGTTAGTGTCACCTGATTAGCACCACCCGGGGACCACGTGTAGGGTCTTACATTGGGTATTCTCCTACGGACGCGGGTGACTCGGCCCCCCAAAAGGCTCTAGGGACCCTAAAACATTCTGGAGTACAAAAGTAGCTTTAAAATAGCGTACACGTAGCGTAGACATTTTTGCAAATTGAAATAAAAGTGAATCATTTTTAAAATACGTAAGTATCAGCCGAAACAGTTTCCACTGCTAGCACACATGCCTACTCGATAGAGTACGCCGAAGACCAGCATACCGTGGGTTGAATGTTTCATCAAGTCGCATATCCTCGAATTTTTGTTCCTCTTTGATCCCGCATTAAGAAAACTGAAACATTGGTATTTCTCAAATAACCATTCATTTAATAAATTATTCATCATAATTTAACGATGAAAAACTCGTAAAAATCTTACAACAACACGCCTATCGATCGATTATCAAGTACAATACATAGGTTAAATCTTCAAGAAAACAATGCACAACGTTCCGCTGAATTATACGAGTAACTATCATCTATTCACTTACCGATTGCATACGCGCGTTAGGACGCGTATTCACTGGGGGCACGTGTTGGACAACATGTTGGCAAACGGAACGCCAATTCGCGTTCTTACAAAACATGTAAATTCAAACCACATTCTCATGTCGGCGACTATAAACGACAAGAAGTATCAAAATCTAGGGAAACTGTAATTTCCTTATTCGGGATACTTTAATTAAGGGTATTCGACGGATCGATAATGAGATGAGAATGTGAACGTTGTATAAAAACATTGTCTATCTGTCAGACGGACAGATAGACAAGGTACTTACGTACCTTGTCTATCTGTCCGTCTTGGTATGAAATGAATGATCCTTCAAGAATATCCGTTTTTCAAACAATCATTCCCTTAAAATAAGAGACTTGTCATTAAGATGAATATAATTATTGCATGGCAATAAAAGGCACTATCCGAAATTGGAACACAATTCGGCAATTATAGCCCATTATCGGAGTTACAGTTCCTTGTAATTAAGTTCCCAAATTAAAGACTCGAATCATTTATGTCCTTTTTTTGTCATCATTTCGTCAATATGGAATATTTATCAAGCAATTAAGAAGCAGAATCATCAGATAATAATGATCGTGATAAGTAAGTACTGCTACATCCTATATGTACGTACTACTGCATTTCTTCGTCCATAACACATTAACAGCAAAGATTACTGACTAAAAATAACCACTATGCTGCGAAAATAAATAATGATTTTCGAGAAATCTTGCAACACCTTGTCGACGTCACATTGCCCAACATTCTGTCACCCAGTGAAAACACATCTTTACACACCAATCGCTATGTGTGGGAACATTTTATAGGAAAACACCGTGAATTATTGCTACGCCTTACGTACGCCGGTGATGCGTCGATTATCGCATGGAAACATCGTATAACCGTGTTTACTGATGAGCTATTAGCTATTGGAGGTACGATGCATTTTGTAGGTATTGCTCAAGTTATGGAGAATGTAGTTATACCCGCTAGAAAAGGCAGCAGACGTAAGCAGACGTAAATTCACTTAACAAGAGAATTTTCCACTATGCTTTGTGAGAAAGATTTTCTTCAAAAATTTTAATTAAAAATAGGTAGGTATTATGAAACATTGCTAATTAGCACTGAGGCTAGTAAAAATTAAGAGTATTGTAAATTTTTTTTGCTTACTTTTTTTTGCACGCGATTGTAAAAATCTAGTCTGAACCCTAAAATAACCCTGTCTATGTATCCTAATCTCAGGATAGAAGATTTGGTGCTGTCTCTTCATAAGCCAGGGACAATTCCAGAATGTAGGGGGTTGGACAGTACTGAAAAAGTGTGCCACTATTCTCAATTTCTGAGACTTGTAACTAAGACTTAAAATCCATACTAATATTATAAATGCGAAAGTAACTCTGCCTGTCTGTGTGTTACGCAATCTCGCCTAAACTACTGGAACCGATTTAAGCCTGAGCAATGACATAGGCTACTTTTTATCCCAGGAGTATTCTCCCTAAGGACCACGCGGGCGAAGCTCCAGCAGCTTCGCCCGCGTGGTCCTTAGCTAGCTACCTACCACTAGCTAGTAATTTATAAAAATGTCTCTTTAAAAAAAAAATGTACCGCTGTGAATGGGTCACCCTGTAGACTGAAACGATGATTGGACCAAAGCATAGGTACAATGATTTTGCTTGTAGTGTAATATTTATCTACAATTGTATTAAAAAAAAACTTGCCAAGTGCGAGTCGGACTCGTTCGGGTACAAAGGGTTCCCGAAAAAATTTCATTTTTATTGCATGTTATTTTAACAGTAGACTTTTTATAGGTTTTCACTGAACAAATTAGATTTTCAAAGAACTGTTATCTACCTTTTTAGGGTTCCGTACCCGAAAGGTAACCAACGGAACCCTATTACTAAGCCTCCGCTGTCCATCTGTCCGTCTGTCTGTCAGCGGGCTGTATATCAAGAACCGTAATAGATAGAGAGATGAAATTTTCACAGATTGTGTATTTCTATTGCCACTATAACAACAAATAATAAAAATTAAGGTTAACAGTACGGAACCCTTCGTGTGCGTACGACTCGCACTTGACCGGTTTTTTTTTACCATTCCATAAGTTTTCATGTAATTTCTTGAACAACTACTCCAAACTATTTATTTAATTTCCAAAAAATAGTTAAATAACCCTCACAATAAGCTCTTTTATTTGATATTTCACATGGTACAGTTTGAAAAACCATTTGTATTATTTTTTCTAGTTTGACCCCAAAGTGACCTCCATACTTAAAAATTATTAATTTACATGAGGCGTCCGTGTTTGGGTCACAAAAGTTCATAAATGTGTACCAAATTCTAACAGAATCGATCTAGTAGGTTCGGAGAAAATTGACTGTGACAGACGGACAGACATACATCCGAGTGATCCTATAAGAGTTCTGTTTTTTACGGATGTTCGGAACCCTAAAAATACAAAAACAAAATGCTAGACATAAGTTTCTAATTTCCCTTCAACATAAGAAATCAATACGAAAGTGTAAATCAAAGCTAAAATCCACGGTATGGCTACAGTTACAAATTTACTACGTGACAAGACTCACTGAATTGCGCACGTGAGTCAAGCCATAAACACACCATACATATGAATGCCCCCTCCATAAAATGAACCAAAGGAGACTACTGATAAATAAATTGATCCTTTATTGTATAAGAATTAGGTCACATTATGCTGTGAGCAACATTTACATAAGTATGGTACACGTTAAAATGGATTATTCTAGTCGATTTTCCGATTTATTATAATATTGTCGTTTGATTTTATCGCCTTTATTTTCAATTGTGGAATTATTATCATATTTTATTATTCATGTCTAGAAATTATAACGTGAATTGAATTGAGTATTGATGAACAGCTACAATAAACTTCAGAACATATTTCCTTTCATCCATATTTCGGAATACGACTTATTCGTAGACTAGTTGACCCGCGCAACTTCGTCTGCTCCGCTCCCCTTGGTCTTAGCGTAATGTTATGCCTATGGCCTTCCTCGATAAACGGGCTATTCAACACTGAAATAATTCTTCAAATCGGACCAGTAGTTCCTGTGATTACCGCGTTCAAGCAAATAAACAAACTCTTCAGCTTAATATATTAGTACTAGCGACCCGCCCCGGATTCGCACGGGTGCAAATCTATATATATAAAACAAAGACGGGTTTGTTACAACACTTATAACTCGAGATCTGCTGGACCGATTTTCATGATTTTAGTGTTTTTGGATTAGTCTGTATCCGGAATAGCATAATAAGTATTGAAATATTTAAAAAAAAAGTAGGTAGTAGGTAGGGTAGGTAGGGTAGGTAGGGTAGGGTAGGTAGGTAGGTAGTTAGGGAGGTAAGGAGATAGGTAGGTAGGGTAGCCAGTTGACGGGAGCGAAGCCGCGCGGTTCAGCTAGTTATATACTAAAACCTTCCTAAAGAATCACTCTATCTATTAATTTAAAAAAAAAAAACCGCATCTAAATTCGTTACGTAGTTTTTAAGATTAAGCATACATAGGGACAGACAGACAGCGGAAGCGACTTTCTTTTATACTATGTTGTGATAGAGTATAGATATCCTTATTTATACAGTCAATTTTTCCAAGTCGACAAAAAGTACAGGAAAACACCTTTCCTTGAATCCTCTTTCTTAAACATAACCCGGCCTATCCCATAATATATCTCACGTAAAAACACGGAACCATGAATAATTCAAAACCCTATACATCATAATCATTCACAACTACCCCGTATTTGGCTAAACCCTTTTCAAAGGACTCTTTTTAAAAAACCTTATTTATCGCCGCTTTGGAAGAATAATGTACAACATGCGGGGAAGAATGATCCATATTATATTTTCAGTAAAAATCATATTTAATTCAGAGCTAGCTGTGGCGCCATAAGAATATGCAATTGGTGGATTTTGGTCGCCATTTTTTTTGATGACAGTTGTGTTTCACCAGTTGTGACTTTATAGGTGGGGCAGTGTTTTTACTCGTATTAATATTACGTTTAAATTTAATTTACACCAAGAAAAGTGGCAATAGTTCAAAAATCCTACTAATATTATAAATGCAAAAGTTTGTGAGGATGTATGTTTGTCACTCTTTCACGTCGGAGCGCCTGAAAGGATCTTCACGAAATTTGGCACAGAGGTAGATTATAGTATGGAATAGGACATAGGCTACTTTCATCCCGGGAATTTGAACCCTAGGGTTCACACTCCTGAAAATAATACCCGTTTTTCAAACCAGCTATATTTTCTCTTGAATACAATCACAGAGTACCAGGAAAGCATAAGTCCACGAGCAATAACCGCCACGCCCGCACTGGACGTAATTACGTGTCAAATATCAATCGCTTCAGGCGCTCCATCAATTGCGATCCGGTTGAAACCAGTACGGAATTCCAACACATGACTATTGGTAATAAGACGCGAATCGGGCGACAATGTCGTTCGTACGTCAAGACATCGTTGCGAAATGATGGATGTCTTATGATTTGTTGTTCAGGAAACACGGGCTTGTGTGTCGTAGGGAAAATATCGAATGTATCTTGAGTTATTTTCGATAAGTAGGTCAGTGATTACTTATGGCTGCGTGATGGTTTCGAGACATGTGCAAATTCACACGGAAAAGCTCAAAAGACGGGTAGGATTTTGCCCTGCCATCAAAGCAAGTTATATTTTTGTTGGGTAACTGTATGGTTTCGACAGTATAAATTAACCCAAAACGAACTCAAGATTGAGAGATCCGTTTTTCTTCAATAATGAAAATCGTACATTGACGAGGTACGGCTGCTTTTTCTTTCTTTCCTATACATACACATAAACACAGTTCATAGCATAACTGTTACATTTTTGACTGGCATACACAAATCACAAGTTAACCTTATAAAGGTAAGTTTGACAAGATAAGATAAGATAAATTTATTTGTCAAAAAATACAACCGACTTCCAAAAACAAAACACTACAAGGTACAAAATAACTTCAGTAGAAAGAAAAGAACTTTAATTTCTGAAGTCGGTGTTTTTGGTTAATTTTTTCGTTTTTTGGCACCGACTTCCGAAATTAAATTTCTTTTCTTTCTACTGAAGTTATTTTGTACCTTGTAGTGTTTTGTTTTTGGAAGTCGGTTGTATTTTTTGTAAAAAGTTTTTTATTTTTCACTTTTTAGTGGTAACTAGGTACCTGCGTACCCATTAACAGCGTACCGGCGCAATGTTATGTTAAGAACTGGTGTAAACACTAAAAAAACATGCGATTTCAGCAATCCCGATCCCTTTGCTGTCATTTATTGAAGAGTTCCGTTGCCTGCCTCCGAAGTTCTTCGTCAGATCTTCACCAAATTGAAACGGGACCAGTCCAGGAAAATACTCATTCAAACAAAAAAAGAATCATCCAAATCGGCTGACAATTGGCGAAAGTATCGCTGAACAAACATTTTTCATGGGATCTTATCATCAAATCCTAATTTATACCTTTCATCATCAGCTCAGCAACATGAAATGATGATTACCAGGCACAAATATCTGAATTGCGTTAGAAAGTTCATGAAAAACATTGTATGTGCCTTTAAAATTTGAGGATTGCCCTCGATTTTCGTAGGATCCCATCATCAGATTCTGACATAGTGACAATGGGACCAATCGAGAAGTATATCCTTTCAGATGAAACAAATTTTTTTCAAATCGGTTCATAAATTAGAAATAAAAAAATCATAATTATTTCTAATCAATAAAAAATCATAGTTATCGTCAACTTGACTACGAAATAGTTTCTTATTATTTTAATTAATTAATTATACACTTGGAATATACAAATTCACATACACAACAGCCAAACAGCCAGACCTGGAACAACTATCTGTAAGCCATACAAATATTTGTTCCGTGCGGGAATCGAACCCACGACACGCGGCGCAGCAGTGAATCGTTCAACCACTGCCCCAACCGTGCCGCTATATATTCACCAGATCCATTAGCGTGCAGTAAACCAACATTGGTATTATTTGGATAACTACAGCTCCCAACATCGTGATATCGCTGATGCCTGATCCACCACCAGCGAACCAAGACCGAAGTAAAGATGCTAAATCAGGTAAACTAAGCAAGTGTGCTAAGCTTTCCATTGTATGAAAATATAGGCGGGATCATACATCCATTGGCTACGGCTACGGTAGACTGGCAGACATAATGAACCTCGCAGCTTCAGATTAGTGTGGGTAACCACTCCTATCATACCCCACTCCTACGTAACATTCGAGGAACAGCCGGCTAATTCTGTTAAAAATCAGGGTGAGACTTTTGTAGCGAGTTTGAAGTGTCATTCTACTTGAAACTAGGATTTGACAGCCTGCTTCTAATTCACTTTCCGTAAGTTTGCACGGTGACACTTTTACAGAATAGACACTGCAGTAACGTTAACGTAAGTGAATTTTGAATGTGAAACACTACATTATTTAGGTTTAATCTTATAGGATATACACAATTTATATCATTAAAAAATATGAATATAGTATCTAATTCAAATAAATGTTATGTGCGAAAAGAGTTCTGTAGCTACGGTAAAATTTTACATTACGTTACTATACGTCAAAAATATTCGTGCCTGGCCCTCTAGTGTAGTATTCTGCGTAAATCTCACCGTGCACGCCCAAGTGCAAGTGCAAGAGCAAGGTGACAATGATAGCTCACATCATGCTCCCTTCACTTAACTCATCCCGGTGTTTTTTTTCCCAGAATCGACCGGCTGGTCGTGTAGCGATAGTGACAGCAAGTCGGTACGACATTACCTGCGTATCAGGCTTCACTCTGACGGTGTAGTGGTCGCTGAACCCGGCGCCGCCGCATACGAAGCACACGCGCACGTCGTCCTGCGCGGGCGCCGCCTTGTCGCGCGACGCACACGGCGACGCCGGCTTTGAAGCCAGCGAGCTTTTTATGTACGCCTTGGCCTTCTCCATACCCGGCAGCTGGGGACAAAAAGAAACATGAGGTTAGATAAATCCATTACAAACTTTCCGGTTTTCATAAGGAACAAGAGAATCATCATCTATCTAGGCTTTTCCAATAGGGTATTTTACTAAGACCCGCGTGACGTCATGTGGCTTGGTAAATTTGGTACAATTTTACCAATCCACACGTCTTCAAATCGCTGTATCCTCTTAATTTCTTGTTTACGTAAAAAAGTAAAAAAAAAAAAAAAAAACACGTGTCCAATCATCATCTGCCTAGCGTTTTCCCAACTATATTGGGGTCGGCTTCCAGTCAAACCGGATTCAGCTGAATACCAGTGTTTTACGTGGGCGGCTGCCTACCAGACCTCCACAACCCATTAACTGGGTAACACGGTACTTCTTGGCAAGACTGTCAAGTCAGATTTACTGGCTTCTGACAATCCGTAACGACTGCCAAAGATCTACAAATGACAGCCGGGACCAACGGCTTAACGTGCTTTCCGAGGCACGGAGGAAACTCGGTATGTTAAGATGGTCACCCATCCACAGACCAACCTTGGCAAGCGTTGCTTAACCTTAAAGATCAACCCGTGCGGCTGTTCAAAACGTGTCCAATATTTTTTTTAAATCTATCAGACGGACTAATTAGATTTTTTTTTTTGTAAAATACCCTAGTATCGGGGTCGAGTTCCAGTATTACCGGTTGCAGCTGAAAGCCTATTTGACCTCCACAACCCAGTTACTAGATAGAAGTATACTCGGACGCTAAATCCCACCTAAAAGCAGGTACATTAAGGTAGCGTGCTGCCAGGATTGCGGAATTGTTCCGTAAGAGTTACCGCGGCCCTGAAATGC
Source organism: Lacanobia oleracea (assembly GCA_950371165.1). NCBI lineage: Eukaryota > Metazoa > Arthropoda > Insecta > Lepidoptera > Noctuidae > Lacanobia > Lacanobia oleracea. Next base: position 25,061,066 of record OX493395.1, read on the forward strand.
AAAGGGCATTTGAAGGAACACGGGGGAGTTTCAGACAGAAAGAGTCTGATACTGCCTCCCGCTCCGCCCAGAGCGGGAGAAGACATTTGTTGATTTTCAATCCACAAAAAAAAAACTATACCCAACGCCGTATGATCTCAAACTTTCTTTCAGCGCCAGTGAGTCGGCATCTCGGCGTTGAGTTGGCTGTCGTGTCGTACGATGGCATGTGTATGTTTTTAATTCCTCATTAAGAGAAAACCTGCCAATAACCACTTCAAAATCATTCATGAAATACGAAAACTCTAAGAACACTTCAAGAATGTTTATAATTTCATTCCACTTTAAATGATGTAACGCCGTATCCAAGCAATCAAAATTCCTGGCCTGTACGTAGTAGAGACGGTGGTAAATATTTTGACATCCCTTAAATGCACCGTAGCGAAAGTATCTTTAATTACCGTCTAAGCATAAAACTGATCTACAGCGAAAACACTGAAATTGTCCCTTTTCGCGACATCCTTCCAACTGTGAAAGAGTAATGGCTTATCGGTTTTGAGTATGCTGATGAAAAATCCACCCTATTAATTTATTATTATAAGTATATTTTGGAAGGGTGCAGGCGGCTTTTTATACGGCTCATATAGCAGGAGATAGATGATGTTGAAGAAAAATACGTATTTTTAAAAGAACCTCAAAACGGTATAAGGAAAGACGAAGCAGCAGAAGTTTTATCGTAGACTTTTGGTATTATTTTTTACTATACCTTTTAACCAGCTCAACTCATTTTAATAGCATCAAACTGTCTTCTCTTATCAACTATTTTTACTCACAAAAAAGGGACTGTCATTGAGTACCATGCAACTTGATGATGGCAACCCCAGGGTCACTAATCGATCTCCGGCAGGATCTCATGGCGGTATGGAGACAGCGACTGTCGCAACCCAGCGCTGGGCATGCTACAATCCAGGCAATTAGTCCCCTCTTTGAGGAGTGGCTGGAGCGGCGCCACGGCGTCCTCACTTTCCGCCTGACGCAGATACTCACCGGACACGGTTGTTTCGGGAGATACCTGTTTCGGATTCGGCGGGAGGATACGCCCGGGTGTCATCACTGTGAGGATCGCCCGGAGGACACGGTGGAGCATACGGTGGAGGTCTGCCCTGCTTGGGCGGAGAACCGCCGGGTCCTTGTTGAGGCGATCGGCGGCAGCGACCTCTCGCGACCGGCCCTAGTACAATCTATGGTCCAGAGCGAAGAGGCATGGGAAGCGGTCACCTCCTTCTGCGAAACAGTAATGCTAGCGAAGGAGGATGCCGAACGTGTGAGAGAGAGGGAAATCTCACGACCCAGCCGCCGCAACAGAAGAAGACGCCCCAGGCGTCGGGAGTCGCAAGGCGATTTCCGGCCACCGTAGGCGCGGGCCTGCGGACGGCGAGCATTGGGTGGCTCGCCGTCCGATCAGAACCAGGCCCGGGTCGGCGGCGCGCTGTGTTCCACGCGCGCCTTAAGGAGATGTCAGCATGGGAGACGGGGCCCGCTAGGGCCAGTGCCTGCCGGGGTGCGGAATCCGTTCGAAAGAGACGCCGCAGCCCTGGAACGCAAAGGGCATTGGGAGGAGCACGGATGGGTTTTAGTCAGTAAGAGTCTGACACTCCCTTCCGCCTCGCCCAGAGCGGAAGGAGTCATTTGATGATTTCCCATCCTTAAAAAAAAAAAAAAAAAAAAAAAGGGTCACTAATCGATGGATCTGTCAAAATTTTAGCAGATTACCGCATACGTCTGTCATTCATTTGTCATTATGTACGCGATTACCATTTTATGCCATTTCTTTCAGTGGAGTGTCAGTGGTTGACCATTGGAAAGTCATAATGACGCTTTTATGTTAGTAGATTACCAAACTTGTCAAAATCTACAATTATGAAATCAGTGATAGACCATTCTGACACTATTGTAATAGCAGACTTGGGGCCCAGACCATTCAAACAAATTCTCTTCACGATACTACCATTCACCAAGACTTAACGAACACCTAATGAGTTAACCAGAAGCACTACATTTTCATTAATTCCGTGTCCCCGTCGGTAATTTCGAGAAAACCATAAATAGCTTTCCACTGCTCCACGATCAGCTATTCAAGACATCTATGGGTCGTGAAAATCTAATCGGCAAGTGAACTGTGGCGGCTTGCCAACGTTTACGAACAGAATTAAGGTAACACTCATGAATATAAAACAGGACACTTTTGTAAATAAACTCTTTGCTTAGTTGGCAAATGATATGGAAATTGAACGAAAACATTTGACCGTTTTTTCGGTTTTTCTGAGTTGGTTAGTTGATTAGAATTGAAATGAACTTGGGAGATATACCTCGTATTACCTAGATTTACCTTTAAGAGAATTTTGTATATATTTGTTATAAGTACAAGAATGGCATAATGGAAAGCAAGGTGCTCAGTTTTGAGCGAGTTACAGGCATGTGTATTTAGAGATTTGTGTTAAGTGATAACCGCCGTCTGTATTCATCTGCGATATCATGGGCAATACGGGAGAGTTGTCTACTGCCTACCCATACAAGATCTCTTTAAATTAGCATAGATAGCTTTACCTATCAAGACCGTGCATAACGTATTCAAAACAAAAATGTTGAATAATTGCTACACGCTGAATTTCCCAAGCCGAAACATAGGAAAGCATTGTTGCTCGACCAAATCCAGCGTGGCGGATGTAGTGACTGCCCGAAACGTTTACTAAAACCCGTGCCCAACCAGAATCAGATCTATTGTTTCCAATAATATCGGCTGCCTTTATCGTATTATTATTTAGAGATAGCAACCAAACAAGACGTATCTCGATGGGTTCTGACGTAATAGTAAATACGATAAGCAATCTCGGGTATCGAGGCCCGTTTTAACACTTGGACAGCGATATACGTACTTTTAACACGAGGCTAATGATCCCTGATGACGTCAGCAGTAATCAGAACTATACTTCTATGAATACTTCAGTTTCCTAGAAAAGACCAGCCGCTTTCTGGTTATTTCCCGTGTCCCACGTCTTTTCAAACTAGGGGTCGAAAATAGTGGTCCGTCAAAAATTATTCTCGAGAAAATATGCAAAACATGTTTTGCTAAACGTTTATTAAAGCGTCACCTGCGGGAAATTGGTAGGTTAACCTAAGGGAGCATAGGTACTACAGGGATAAAGATAGCCTATGTTTTCTAGGACATAGTCTACCCAAGAGACAAATGAAACTAAATAGATAGACACAAAGAACAACTTTAGTATTTAAAATATTATCATCATTAATCCTCATATATAAAAATCTTCCGTTACTGACAGATAAGCACAGCTGAAACTAAACTACAGGTCGTAGAAAACTGTGATAGAAGATTGTAGGAGACTACTAAGGGGCCATCTCCACGAGCGAGTGTATTGCAGCAAGTTGCGTTTTTCCACTCGTCGAATCGCCGCGATAATATCGCCGTGTGGAGACACGTTCATAGAGTTGTTATAGAAATAACTGCCACGACGATAATATCGCCGCTATTCTCTTGCTCGTGGAGATGGAGACAGCCCCTAAGAGAGGATTTCCTGAAATCCCTAGGGGAACGGGATATGTGCGTATGAAGTCGCTGTCAAAAACTAGTGTATTGACACGATTTGGTCTTTCTCGGTTATATCGGCAAAATGTACTCTTTTATCCTCAGTAATAACGAGAAAAAAAAAAAAATTGTGAAGTGACAAAACCATGCTTCGACAATTACAAAGTCCATGTGTGTATATCATAGGATCAATAAATCAAGAAACCTATCAATACTAATGCGCCATTTGCAATTTTTAAACCGCTCACGTCGTCCTACGTGAGTCCAGGTAATTCCGCTTGGAATTCTGCCCATTAATGAAGGATGACCTACAAATAACTTAGAAAAAGGGAAGGCTGTGGAACTACAAGTCGAGAATAATAATAGTGAAATTAATTTATGACACAAAAGAATCGTAATTAAAACGTGAATAAGACTTGGTAATGGGAACTCAGAAACTGCTAAAGGCGAGGAAATGTACCTATGTTATATTAAAAGACTGCGACTTGGAAATTGGAAACCTTTAAGAACATTGTGAGTTTAATATTTTTTCTTCTTTCATCTTTTCAAATCGATGCTACAACTTTCGTTTCGTTAACTAGACTATTTGCCTATTAATTTGGCATTATGGAAGGAACATATTTTATTAAACATTTGCGTGTCACGTTAATTGATTCTTTTTAAACTAGCGACAACGCGCCGTCGCCCGGGAGTCACCTCCTTACTGACCATAATTATCATCTTTTGCAGTGCATCCCTTCGGCAAAACCGTTCTCGTCAATGCCTGTAATATTCATTTTCAGAATTTAAACAGAGCGCCAGTAAAAATAAATACTACACTTCCCTAATGGCACATATGCGTGAACACAGAAAGCCACCCTTTCCGCGGGACTTTCTACCAAATTATAGGCCACGACCCTCCGCTATAGAAATCGGCACCCGACCGCGATAATCGCTGTACATTAATGAATATTTTATTACATATTACGACTAAGCGATCGTGTCGCGCGATTGTGCTAATGAGTCACGCAGGCTTTAGGTGTTTTGATTATTATATGGCGACTGGACCGCTGATGAGATGTGTCTGGCCGATTCTTGACTATTTATTTACTAGAAATGCCAAGACATCTCGCGGGAGACCAAGGCGAATATGGCAGGACGAGCTCGACCTATCGAAAAGATTGGCCTGATGTAGCAAAATACAGAGTTGTATGGAATAGGGAGAGGCCTTTGCCCAGCAGTAGGCCAAATAGGATAGACAGATAGAATGAAAATGCTCAAAGGGCTCAACTTTAGGTATATGTATCTCTTAATGATCTAACCTCGAATTCGGTTGATCCGCATGGTTATCTTTACCAAGGTCTATCGATTAATTTTCTTAATGGCCGAAACTCAGCATGACTAGGAGCGAAGATAAGATATAACCCCGGCACTGTATTAATCTTATCTCAGGACCTCGCAACCAGGCCCACAAGGTGCGGTTAGATTCAGATATACCAACGAACAACGCACGTCATCCGACCACGTCATTACCTCTGAAATCTTCAACGCAGCGCCGCTAAACTTTCAGGACTATAACCATGACGTAGATACCATGTCTGCCACATCCATACGTCATCACAAACATCAAATTTCATCCAACGTTTCGATCGATCGTCTGACGTCGGCACATCGCAGAAAGTGCGAAAACACGATGACGTGGCTCGTTCATTGTAAGGCACGTACAATGAACTGTGGTACTGTCCTACTTCTTTTTGTTGGAGGTATGAAACGGTGTTTGTTGGAGGACAATTTAATTTGAGTTGTTAAGTACTCACATAGAACGTTCACACATGCGAAAATAATTCAGTGAATGTGTTTACAGAGGTAAATGAAGTTTAATGTACCTAGCAAGAGTAGCAAGGGATACTCTATCTCTCCTGCCTTGTTTAAAATATTACTGTTTACAACACCCCTTTTCCTTAGACTTGTCTCTCAGAGAGCTCAAGAAATAAAATAAAATTAGTCAGGATCGCTGACATCAATAAGGGTGAAGAGAAATCTCAAGACGGTCTGACGAATTACCCCAAATCTTGATCGTTATTGTCTGCCAAGCGCATTGGCAATGAAAATTTTCCATTTTACCAATCATTACTACCAAAAGTTGGACGATGCATACCCACCAGTAGGTAATGAATAATGATAATTTCAGTTCCGGAACATCAGCTTAAAACGTCAATGCAGCGGAACAAACTGATCAACAAACTGTCACCGATACTAATTTGAACTCATCTCATTCGGATTACGAATATTACTGTATCCGGCTTTGAAGCAATCCTCTCGCACTCCGAAACTCGGAAGTGTACGTACACATATAAGTCCGAAAGTTGACTAACATACAAAGTACATCCCGAATACTGATTAATAGGAAGCCCCTAGGATTAGGGTAACTTGTTACAGAATTAGTTCTAAAAAGTTATCGCGACTCTGGAACGCAAAGGCCATTTGGATGAACACAGGTGGGTCTTAGTCAGTAAGAGTCAGACACTTCTTCCGGTCCACCCAGAGGAAGGAGTCATTTGGTAATATCCCTACAAAAAAAAAAAAAAAGGATTAGGGTAGGTTAAATGTTAGAAGATGATGAATGACACACCAAAAGGGGAGATCACTCCAGGGGTAGTGATGAATATGCGGTTGAAGATTTTAATGTCAACCCCATGCAACCAGCAATGGATGCGAGACGCACATAACCGGTTGTTGTGGCGACACTTGGGGGAGGCCTATGTCCCGCATTGGACGTCTTTCAGCTGATATGATGAAACGTTTACAGATAGTTCAGAGAAAATATTAGTTAAATTATATTACAACGTAAGAAAATTTAATACAAGGAATTACCGTCTATTAAGTTACTAGATTATAATTACAATGAAGATGTTAACATTTAAGGATAAGTTAACAAAATAAAAATTCAACTTAATTCCTTTAGAACAAATAATGGATAATATCAACTTATTTTTATCTACTGAACAAATATTTGAGATACTAAATCTCATCGTAATAACTTCATTATGTTTGTCTAAGAACAATTCGTTCCGTAGTCGCAAGTAGTGGATGAGGCGAGTTAACTCGATTTGTTTCGTAAATTCCCGAGAAAATTAAACTCGATTTCCTCGCTATCCTTCGCGAACATAAGAAATATTGTTGTACAATTTATGGAATAAATTCAATTTAGAGGTATTGCTTTAAACGTATTTTATGGTTTATTGCAGAGTTCATTTTTCGTTTATTATAATTACTAACTTTTGCCCGCTTCCCCGTTTTTTTCCCGTTCCCGTGGGAATTTAGGGAAATCCTCTCTTAGTGCTTCCCTACACTCCCCAAGGATTCTACATGCCAAATTTCTAGACCAGTAGTTTCTGCTGTGCATTGTCCTTCAGTCACTTAGTAACCGAAGAATTTTATATTTATTACTAGCTGACCCACGCGGCTTCGCTCCCGTCAACTGGCTACTATACCTACCTACCCTACTCCTGAATTTTCTTCTTCTCCTTTTCCAACGAATGCAAAACCGTGGAAATCGGTTCGTGCGTTCTGGAGTTAAAGCGTCAGGAAGGAAAACCCGACTTATTTTTATATAGTAGATTTCCTGTTGAAATTATGCTATTTAAAGGTTTCCGTAGAGTTGTTGTTAAAGTTAATCGATTTACTTAAAAATCCTCAATATAGAATTAGTATTACAGTAAACGCTGAATTAAACGTGTTACAACAAAGTTGCTAAATGTGATTCGACAACCGGTCATCAATACTTGACACATAACCACTTCCTGTGGTGAACATATCATGTATAACACATTATATTACTAATATTTATAAGCTTTTAAAGGTGATGAGTGAGAAATCCTACCTTTGGTTGGACCCGGTTTTAAGTTCACAATTTGGTCCTTCGAGACTCGTGAAAGCGACTCTGGGATAGATATAGGATAACGATATTGTAGACGTGACGGTATCTTTAGTAATGAACTTCCCTTTTAATTTATAACGGTGCTGATAAAACTGCAAGGCCGTATTTCCACCAACAATTTGATATACGTCCGAATTGGCGCCCAACAGGGATTAAAATTTAACACGTAAAATTACATCCAAAGCTGACATCGCCAGACATCCCCCATCCCACACGCACCATACATAGCACCTACCTGTATACCATACAAACACACAGGACATGCCAGATACGATACAAACATACATACAGCTACCAGGCTCGCAGATATGCAAACACGTCGGATCACAATGACGGACGGACAATCCGATCGATACGTGCGAGTGACGTGCCGGGTCTAATTGCCGGCCCTTTGTGATGCCGGCGTGGTTATGTTGGGTCGTCTGGCCTGGTCCTGCCATCCTACGTAGGTAACTATATAACCTATGTATTCCTGTGCGTGTGTGTGATTTTTGGCTGCGTCCCCCAGAGCGTAGATACATGTTTGCGTACATTTTGATAACATGATATATCGCAATGGAAGGACGTAGTATCAGATTTTCGTGCGGCGGTGTTGCGTCAGTCAATATTTTGACGTATTCATTTTAAAGGCAGGATGTATGGAACTATCAAATCGAAACGACCTGATTTTTGTCTGATACTAAAGATAGCTACTAACTAGCTATATGTTACCAACAATCAAACCATTGGGAAAGGGTTTAACAACATAAAATATTTTTCCGGTTCTCGCCCTCATACTTCCTACAGATCGCTTCACAAATGTCCTACAGATAAATTTTGATGACATTACTTATCAGCTGATACCAGAACCGGTTCGGTCCGGTTCTGACCGATGTTTATGTCATTTTAATAACATCTACCAATTGGCGTGCAGCAAATAGTCAACCGGCATCAAGGACGATTGCCAGCCAATATTTGCTGAGGTTAAATCATCGAGCCAATAAAGATTTCGTAGTATGTACCTATTTCAATATATGCTTTTGCCAAACAAAAGTCGGATTTTCTTCTATCAACATCACAGAATTTAAATTATTTAAGTACATGAATTTGATATAGATTCTCTCATGTCTATTCGAAATGATTTTATGAAAAGCATTCATTAAAACAGTATATTATTAAATATTTACAACATTAACAGAGAATACATAGCTATTAATATAATTCAAAACACCTTCTTGAATATTCAATGAAACAGTTATTCAATCTGAATAGTAAATATTGTATGAATCACTAATGGCTATTTATTTATTGTACGTATCGCAATCCGAGCGCATTAAATGGGTTATCGTTCGAGATAAACATCGTGTTTTAAGCGAGTTTATAATTATCGTGATCGATATCTTTATGTCGATATAAAGTTAAAACTGTTCGTTAGTCCTTCCCCTCTTTACTCAAACCATTTTATTACTTCATTTATTTATCAAAATAATATTAAAAAAATATATTTACTGCTTTGCAATACAAACAAAAATGATTTGGTTTTGTTACTTTTTAAAAACAAGTAAGTATTTTTTTTTTATGTTTTTTACTTTCTCGGGTCCCTCTTCCTAGAGACCCGGTCCTTTGGTAGGCGTAAGAGGGGCCGAAGCCAACTCGCAGAGGCCTCTTTAGACATTTCAAATGGAATGGGACACCAACCGACGATTATCCCTGTATGCACTGTGAAAGTATACCCAAGGACAATCCCCGGTTGGAGCAGGACTATTGCAGAATATGGAAACAAAAGATGAAACGCTATGGGTTTGGCTGGTTTAGTGGACTAATAATCGTTTACTATGGAAGAACTATTGGCCCCTGCCTGACCATTGACAATTAAAACGGCTTTAAAATGACAGGGGGTGACTTGCACACTCAATAAATGGGCCCCCCGAAAAGGGTCGCTAGCACAAAGTAACGTAGCGCCAAGGGGGCAACATGTCCTGAGGTGCTAGAGGAGTGGAGAGGTATACCACGGCTATTAGGACAATCCCGGAAGTACGGTCAAGATCCCTACCAACACCTTACTGGATTATACATCCTTCTCCCGAGCACGTTTGCTCTTGCGAATCTCCACTCAGACCGGCCGATTAAGGCAAGAAAGAGGTGGGAGCTCTGTTCCTCGTCAGTTTTCACCCCAGCCAGCCAATAAAGTCAAGCCGGAAATGAGGAACAAGAATTCTCCCTGGAGATCAGGTCCGTGGGGTCGCCAGTGCCCAACGGTTCGCCACAAAACTGCCTTGCGGATGTATTATTTTTATTATTAAAAATTTAAAATGCGGGTAGCGGAGTAGCTCCGTTTATGCACAAGGTCATTGGCATGAATACAGGCCTTAATTGATATTAGATATTATTTCAATGAGGATTTTGTCTATAATAGTTTGACAGTGAAAAATGATCCGCGCTTCGCCTTATGTGCGCTAGCCCTATATCGACCATCAAAATTACCGTAACTCTGCAAATTTTCGATTCAGTTTTATCACCTTTTGCCGATTTACAGCATCAAAAAATGGACTGTAGTCGAAATTAAAAACGCTTCGTTCTTCGAATACTTTCGTTTTGCGTACAGCTAAGGATTAGATCTCCCTGCCAGAGTCTATGTCTCATGATAGGAACCACCTGGGAGTTATCAAAGAGTGAATAGGTTACTTCTAGGCAAGCGTTCTACATTATCAACCACATTATCGCTTTCCATCAGGTGAGATTATGTTGTGGTCAAACGTAAGCAAACAAAAACGAAAGATAGCTACTCTAAGAACGACACAATACCACTGTAATCAGCCTGTGCAATGACCACAGTATCCACTCACCATAACTTACAGACAATGTGAACCCTAGCAATAAGTCAGAAGAACGCACCAACGGATAATAATAGACAAGTAATCAATAAAATCAACATTTCAAACGAGAAATGTCTTCATCATAACCAAATTGAATTGGTTTTGTGGCCAAATATTCAAGCAAATTACTTGCCTATTCAATTTAGGTTTCTAAAGACTGCTAGAATGTTAATTGAGTACGTCAATATTAGCGTCAGTGTTTCGACTCGAATTCGAAATTGAATTTTGCTCATAGTAATTAAGTCAAAGCAACGTGGGATCTCAGAAATCACTGTATGAGAATTTCATATCAGATGTATGTTGAGTATCCTTTAAAGTTTTCAATGGCAATCTCATACGAATATATAAATCTGAAGAGTTTGTTTGTTTGTTTGCTTGAGCGCGCTAATCTCAGGAACTACTGGTCCGATTTGAAAAATTCTTTCAGTGTTAGATAGCACATTTATCGAGAAAGGCTATAATATCATCACGTAAGTTTTTTTTTTTTATAATTGTTCTAACCCGCAATAGATACTTGCTTTCGCCTTATTGAGTTTCATTATTAACAGTACTACACTATCAATAACTACCTACGTTCATTAAATGCGAAAGTTTTAAAGACAGAAAGCCTAAATGGATCGAGATGAAATTTGGCACAGAGATATAATTATGTATTATAGTCTAAAATATGCTTATTTTTACGCCTGTATTATGTCCCTTGTAACTCCTCCTCGCCTCCGTGGTCGAGTGGTTTGGGCGTTTGCCTTGTGACCCGGTGGTCGTGGAATCGATTCCCACGAGAAGCATACCTAGTAAAGTTGTTTTCAGTTTGGCTAGGACATTGCAGACTTGAATCACCTAATTGTCTAATAAGATGATCCCGTGCTTCGGAAGGCACGTATAAACCGGTGGTCCCGGCCGCCAAATGGCGGTCGTCAAATAAACCATGTCAGAGGCCCTTGAGGCGGTTTAGAAACTCTGATAGTATGGTGTGTGGGGTCGTTAGACCTTACTGCCCACACGAGAAAAAGTTGTTCTCATTGATACTTTCCTATATTAACGAGGGAAAAACCGCTAGCTGAAGCTAGAACATGTTCAAGAACAATATAAGGGAAGGAAAAATATGAGAATATACTTCGTGAAGAATTTCCATTTAGAAATTCAACAGAACGAACAAAGGTTTTAACAGTTTTAACATAGAATGAGGACCTCCGCCTTTAACAAAGTCCTTACAAACATATTATCTGAAAGATATAGTAGAAACTAGTACCTAGCTAGACCATATTATTTACTGCAGTTTTTAATGCTGAAGTAAATGACAGGTAAAACGTTTTTATGGCACATGAAACTCTTAATATGGATTGGAAGCCATTAAATGCCAAAGTAGGAATGTAGGTACCTTCCGGTATTACCAGAAGGAAAGGCCGGGGTTGTAGCGAAGTACCCTTTAAAATCAAATCAAAAGCCCGATTTTTATAAACCAATAAAAACAAAATTCAAATTATTGACGGACCCCACGATAGGCGAACATCAACAATTTCGTACAAAATAAATATTTATTAAACATTAATGACTACGATTTGTATCAACCTCTCCCCGGGCGTACAGGGCTCGGCGGGTTGGGGAGGCCACCACCCCGACATCCCACCCACTTCGCCGAAACGGGCTTTCGTTTGAATATTATTTTCTATAAAAACGTCCCTTTAATTCGAATAGGGTTAGCAAACTCACCGACGAAGTTTATGCAGTGAAATACATAATGTATTATTTTATTATCTTCGAGGAAATCTAATAAGATCCTAAATTGTCAAGAGAGGTTTCGCACCGTTAAAGCCAATTATATTAGAGCTTTTTATGGCAAAGTTCAAGAGGTGCCGACATTAGGAGTGTCGACATTTAAAGAGCCGTAAGTAACATTAATGTCGGAATCGGAGAATAAAGGGCACCAGTAGTGAAAGAGAAAATCTAGGCAAGTCAGTTTATCGAAGATCCACATCGTGTACAGTATCTGATGAGCTGAGAGAATTACAAGCTAACTATTAATTAAATAAAGGAAATTGATAAGCGATCGCATAGCAATATAGTCGTCAAAGATACTTCTGAGACCGCTATATTGCTTACTAGTATCGAGGTAAGACTATTGATCTATCTCCTTTCTTTCATCCTATCCAGAGGTTTGAAAGAATTGACCTGTGCAATAAGACTGCCTATTGTTAACTTGTTTCTATTATAAATGTTTGTCGTGAGCTTATTATGGGGTACCACAATAGACAGTCACGAGTAATTGTCCGTTACTGGTGACTGTCTGACAAGGTACAGCCGAAACTACTGGTAAATAGCTGAAATTTGCCATGTAGGTTGGAACGAACTAATTCCTTTCGAAATTCTTACGGGAACAGAAGCTCGAAAAGTATATAAATAAGACAGTAAAATCTAAATATACAGATTTATTAAAGTACTAGGAGCACTGAATCTCGAAAGGCACAAAAATATTTCCATCCACTCAACAGCACTCAAACCTCGAAGCCACTCTGATCAATCTTAAAGATAAATTCGAGGGCGACATTTCGTGCTCAATTTTATTCTATGCCAACCCTGACCACTTTGCTGTTATCCAAATACTTATATTAACCGAACTATCGTATCGAGTAGGCGGCAAGGTAAATAAAATATAAATTCAGTTAGAGGCCCTTTCCCTTTCTATGGGCTCCATTGGTTTTCTTATTTTGATATTGTAAGTAGAGGGACTCAAGATATATTTGTGTCTATTATATCTGACAAGGTCTGTTTTCGGAGAAAAGCTAAAATATCATATTTATCCGTTTTAGCTGTTTTTGTAAACTGAAGCTTCTTAGAAATACCTATTGTCGTTACATTGATAAAACAACTTATCAAATAAGGAGTATGAAATAAGGAGGATTTTGAATCTAAGGCTGTTACGGATAGTCAGAAGCCAGAAAATCTGACAACAGTCTTGCCAAAGAGTACCGTGTTACCCAGTTAATGGGTTGTGGACGTCTGGTAGAGAGAAGCAGCCGCTCCACGTAAAATAGTGGCATTCAGTTGAATCGAGTTTGACTGAAAACCGACCACAATATAGTTGGGAAAAAGCTAGGCAGATGATGATGCATTTAAAATCTAAGGTTCCGTAAAGCCACCAGATTTTTAACCAATTAAATTTTTTTAATCAAAACAACAAATTAAAAGAAACAAAACATCTTTATTTGGCACAACATATACAATGTAGAAACAAATATAAGGAAACTGAGGATGTCTTCCCGTTCGGGCCTAGTCCCGAACGGGAAGCAGTAGTAAGTTAGCAGTAACGGAGGAGCGTGTAGATATAATTGTTGAAATATACGAAGAAAGCCTTGCCCCAGTTGTGTGAGAAGGCAAGCACGCTGTGGTTAGTGATGATGATGTTGTTCAAGCATCAAATAGCAGTAGAAATTAAAGTGGTCCTGTTAACCAGTGATAAAAGGAACAGCAATAAGAAGTAACGTTCAATAATGACGCAGGAATAAATCTGTTAGATTTCGTTACCTCTAAAGAAAATACTGCTGAAAGACTACTAAAACATTCTCGGAAAAAGCTATCATGTAGTAATGAAATACACTGTAGCCTTCTCATTTCTGATCATGCTTACAAATAGGCTTATAGCATTACATAACTATGTAGTTTTTTTTTAAACCATGTTTGTTTTCCAATGAACTAGCATTCATTATTAGTTTTTGTTGAGTATGAAATCGATTCCAAACGAGACTTGTTATGACTCATGCCACTCAAAATGTCATTACAATTACGTTGAAAGACATGCTTCTTTGAATCATAATATAAAGGTATTTTGAGAATAATCTTGTTCTACAATACTATCTGTTATTTTGAAGCAATGAATGGTACAAATCATGATTATCCGAGGTTTAGTCTTTCAAGAAATCGAATGTAGGGAAGTAAGTAAAAGAGATGGACGAAAGACTGTTGGTATTATGGGTAGAATAGAACCTGGATAAGGCTGGTACAAGAGCATGCGGGGTGGCATAAACAAAGATCCTATGGCCAGTAGTGAGAGAGGTCGAGCTATGGATGTTGAAATAAATGCAACAAAAATTAAAGCAGGAGCATTGTCTGTATCTGAAACCACACTCCAATTGAAAATAGAACACAAAAAATCCCTGCATCCATAGAAACAAAAAAAAAAACAATTGAAAACACAAAGCCATTTTATGAAACAAACTTATAACCAGTGATTGGAACTGTGTCCGATAAAATGGCGATAGGCACCGAATCGGGACTCAATATTGTTATAGAAGGGTGGGACACCCTGCCTACCCCGTACCACCCGGCTGTAGCGCAGGTACATAGCATAGCTAGAATCGTTCAAATATTTAATTCACAGTGCTGTTAGTTGGTGTAAACGTTGCAATAGATGTAGTAGATAACATCGATCCGCGTTTGTAAAACATTCGACAGTTACACGTTTGTTTGATGAATATTTTATTTCTGGTTCGACGTTTGGCTTTGGTAGGGTTGACGATTAAAAGATCGAAATGTCGACTAAAAAAAGCGGAATGAGCTGCAATTTTTGCTACATGTTGTTCTTACACGCTAGTTTAAATTAATCCCGACTGATTCAGAAAGAAACGTTTCAAAGCTTTGACTATGAATAATGCATTAGCCTACTCAGAGTAAGTCATCTAGAAGAGAGTAAGGCCTATATCTCTCAATGGACACCATGCGCATCATGCATCCAAACATGTATGATTGGATGCATGATGTGCAAACAAGGTATTTTAGTGTACCTAACAACTAACAATGATCTTAATGAGCAAGACAAATAAAACCAAGTACTATAGTAATGCGTACTCATAAATTTATTATTTCAGTCACGTGAACACCTGTTCCGTACGTAATCGTCCTAACCGAGTGATAAGCGGCTGACGTAGGTGGGCTTGCAAATCTGAAATTCAAGAATTTAGATGGCGCTCGTTCAATAAATTCTGCGGATAGTAGAGCTATTGCTTGTATAATTTAACTAGCTATGCACGCAGCTTCGCTTATTGTTTACAACGAAAATCTAAACTTATTAAATCATGACTGATCAACCAACTTCAGATTTCCACACAGCCAAAACGGCTGTCTGGAAATCTGAAGTTGGGAATACTCCTCCTCGTATAAGAAAGGATTTCAACTTTGAGGGGAGGGGGGAGTGGAAACTTTTTATGAGTCTTTGGTATTTTTATTACTTTATTACACTAACAAATACACGACCGTGGACCAATGACGGTGTGATGAAGGTCTTGGGTAGCCGATAGATGCGACACGCACAGGACCGGTTGTTGTGGCGACACCTGGGAAAGGCCTATGTCTAGCAGTAGACGTCTTTCAGCTGATATGATGATGATGAACAAAAAGAGCGATAAACGAAAGAGGTTTATGTATATCATTTACAACCGTGCAAAGCCAGAGCAGTTGCTAGTACTGCACAAAATTCTTCAAACAAATACTATAGAAATAAACGTATAAGAAGATACCCCGTCATGGTCACGGGGATCTTTCCAACAGCATAGCGACAAGACCCCAACTTCCCTTGAAAGTCACACGGTGGAGTTTATAAACTTCACCGTGCCCACCAAACTTTACGTTTTATCCATGAAACCCCATAAATACGCTTTCAATTCCGTTCAGCAACCGAAATTAGGATAAAACCTTTAAAATTTTCTTTCCAACTTTTCTGTTGCTACTCAAGAACCTCTGACATTTATAGAAATCTCGCACGTGGGGAAACATTTTATTTTGCACGTTTCTAAACATTTCTTGATACAAAGAGATGCGGAAAATTTTCAGCAGCTTTCACGCGTGTGTGTTTCTAAGAGGATTAGACAGAGATAACTACTTATTGAATCCGAATAGGGAATATGCATGAAAAATATATTTATTACGAGTATCTATACAGTTTATATACGATACCTCTTTTGTTTCTCGAGTAATTATTACAAACTAGCTTCTGCCGGCGGCTTCGACCGCGTGATCCCTAGGGAACATACTCCCGGGATAAAGAGTAGCCTATGTCCTTTCTCAGGCTCTAGGCTATCTCTGTATCAAATTTCATTTAAATCGGTTCAGGAGTTTTGGCGTGAAAGCGCGACAAACTTAATAAAAATAATAATTTTGGAGATTATTGATAAAGATATTCTTTTCCTTTGAAGTTTTTAAAGCATATAACTTAACTTTGATTTACAAGACCAATATTTTTTTAAACTATTAAAACAAATGATAATTTTAAATTTTTGAATTATTTTAGACAGACAGACAGGAGTTACTTTCGCATTTATAATATTAGTAAGGATATCTGTCCCTCTCGCGAAAGCGCTGTTTTATATAGCAGCTGTATAGGCGTCATGGACTTTGACGTTTAAGTTCATAACGGACTGCTCTTTCTAATTGTAATCTTTGAAGTTTTGTAACTTCAACGCTGATGAAGGTATTAAGTATTTCATTATGCAGGGTGGCGGAATTTGTTCGATAGTCTCCGCGGCCCTCGAACACAAAGGGCATTTGATGGAACACGAATGAGTTTTAGTGAGTGAGTCTGTCTCCTCGCTCTGCCCAGTGCAGGAGTAATTTGATGATTTCCCATCCTTAAAAACAAAAGTGTCTACTATGACGGCTTAAGGGTGCTCTCTCGAAAAGGCTTAAAAATAGCGTGCAGATGAAGCAGTTTTTCGTCGATATTTACTGAGAAATTACATCTGAAGAAAATAGGCAGTAATCTACATGATATTGCACGTAACTTGGTTTACACACCATCACATAATAAGAAAAAAAAACACCAAATCACCTCCGAATCATTGAGATGAAACCATTTTACTGCTTCATTTTTCAACAAAATACAAGAAAAAAAATATCTACTGCTGTGCAATACAAACAAAAATAACTTGGTTTTGTTACTTTTTGAAAATATGTATTTGTTTTATTATAAAAAAATAAAAACACGGGTAGCGGAGTGGCGCGCCGAGGTGTAGTTAGCTCCGTTTGTATGCACAAGGTCATTGGCAAATATACAAGCCTTAATCATCCTGATTCTTCTTTAGGTAGGAGGCAGAAGGACTTTACAAGACGCTCACTGTCCTTTTTGCGCAACGGATTCATGATGGAATAGGGAGGGAATATGCTTGCGATTTTTTTATTTTCAAAATGAAATACTTATTAGCTCTAGTAAACAATCGTAAAATATTGTTTAAATACCTTCATCAGCGGAAAAACAGAAAACAGCGGTTTCGCGAGAGGGACTGATATTTGAATAAAATAATTAGATATTATCTCCTTCGTTTTTCGAGTAATTTTGATTCTATTTTCACTGTTAGTATTATATTTTTGTATATTTTAAATAAACTGTATACATGATAAATATGTTTTTCATGCATATTCCCTATTGGCACGCAAGTCATATTAGGGGAGGCGAGTCCCAAATACCGATTTCATCAATTTTGGAAGCTAAATATTTTGTTTTAAATTGCCTGTTTTGAATAAGAACTAAATTTCTCCTTTTCTTTAGCATGCATCTAAGTTTTTTTTTAAGTTAACCTACTTTTAACCGTCGCAAAATATCATCTAGCTTACACAAAATGTTAATTATATAATTTAAAGTCTAATAATTTAAATGCTGTTATAAATAACCGTGTCAGTTCTCACATAATTTAGTCTTTATTGACTTCTAACAGTGATAGTATTGACAATTTAGTTGATAGTTTTAATTTGAAGACAGATTAGAAATTAATAGTTCGTAGTATTTTATTTGTGGCTTGATTCGTTTTCTGTGTCGGATGATGTAATTGAGAAGTCTCGTGTTTCAAATTATTTCTAGAATCAGGTGTAAGATTTATTCGAAAAAGATAGAAGTGGCGCCAGCGGCAGAAAAGTTGAAAGAGAATCGCTTGTCTTGGTATGAACAGCAGGAGTGTAACGTGTTATTAAAGAATTATGAATTGAATGAAAAGATGCGATGGATTGTGCGTGGAGTGATATGATAGAAAAGAGAGTCTGTGATAATATGACGGTTGACAGCGCAAAATGAGAGGAAAAAACATGTTGCATCCAAGTATAGGATAAGAGCAAGAATTATAGGATAGTTTTGTGAAATCGGGTCGGGTCGGGTCGTGCCTATCAATAGTAAAAAAAAAAAAAAATCGGGTGCCTACTGTAAAACATTTGTATTTTCGAAATGATAAATCTTAAGTAATATTATAAATGCGAAAATAAGTTTGTTATGCTTCCACGCTAAAATCTCTGAACAGATTTTGTTTTTTTTTTTTACTATTGATAGGCACGCGTTTGACCACTATCTCACCTGATGGTAAGCGAGGATGTAAATTTTGATTTAGATAAACGAGACCCTGGAGACGGTTATACATATGTTACTTTATTGCGAAAATAAAACGAAAGCGGGCAAACTCGCAGACAAAAGCAAGTAAGCAAAAATCGGAAATTTATTGCCTTCTGAAATTGCAGAGTTATTTATCACATCGCTAAAAAACAGTTCTTTATTTCAGTTTTTCTTTAGTGTTCCGATAGGAAGTGCTTATTTTTACAAAGCATATAAATCAAGCGGTCTGTCACGCTGTATCCTGTGTCATATTTGTTTGGTAAGTCATAAAACTATGGGAAGAGAGGACGACGTCACCGGAAGTGACGGTCTCCGATTAGTTCGTGTAGTTGCCAAATATGAGATGACGTGTGGTTTGTCTTGTTTGTTTAAGTGAGAGTGGAAGTGAACGTAATAGATTGTTTTTGGATTCTGAGATTTAACAAAAACACTATTCGCTATCGTTTATTTAATAAACACTACCTTCTGCCAGGCCAGCAACCTCTCCTTCGTGAAAATCAACGCAAAGGATCAAACTCACGGGGTAGAAAGTATTCAAATGTCCTATATTGTATGACATGTTCTACCCGCGTGCCAAATTTCATTCAAATCCGTTCAGACTTCAGCCGCAACAGACAGACAGGCAAAGTTACTTTCATATTAGTAGTATTGATGAAGTATGGATGGTCGGACGCATCCTACAGTAGGGTAAAGGCTGACTGACTTCCGACTGTTTCGGTCCAGGGGGGCTACTCTCTAAGTCCATAGTTTCGGTCTTAGTTGCGTGCGTATTCTACTCCATACCACCTACGAACTTACGATTAGTCCCGAACCCTAAATAAGAATGAATGATAACATTACAGTAACTGTCAAATCGTGTTGTCATTCATTCTTAGTGGTTAGGTGACACGGAGTAGAATATGTCTGGTGGACTTGTGTGGACCATTGTCTGACCTTCTGGCTTCGTCGTGGCTCCATATAGTGGCTTCTTAAAAAAGAAAAAGAAAAATACTGTATCGCAGTTTGTATCAGTACATTTTTCATATAAAGCTGTTTTTTTGTTTAAATTGCATGGTGACACGTTGTAAGAAAATACGGAAATCGAATGATACACAATTATCTTTTAAAACGAGTTAGGATATCAGTATCGTTAAGATTTGTATAAATAAATCCGTCTAGACGAAATGACGCAAAATAACTGTCTAGACATCAGCTCTTAACAGCAGTTGATAATAATGACGATGGACACATGGATATTATCAATTTTCAAGGCCATCAGGATCAGTGTCTTTATCAATACCTAGTGTAGGACTGGGCTGGACACTTCTGTCGCAAAGTAGCCACTTCACGTATGTTTGGTTGGAACGACCGCTGCCATCGCCCCACATAAGCATAATCTGCAGCGCGTCAGGCATGTTTGCTGACGCAAGAGTCGACGATTTTTATGCCGCTACGCGTAAGAAAACAGCTTCTCTGATGCGCCGGATTCAGGGGTAGCGCCAGCGGCATCCTAAGGATGATTTCTGAGAAGCCAGAGTCTGCAGTGCTGGGGAGATTAATGCAGCTTCATGTGAAGAGATGACAATGTATGAAAATACATTGTCATCTCTTATAATCATGATCATTAAAAATTCGTTTAATGATTGTTTTATTTATTGACATTTATTGTTATTATTATATTGAATTTCATATTTAATTATTGTTTTGTTTCTATTTCATTTTTCATATTGACTAACAGTTTTAAGACATCTGTTACTAACAATTATGGACATTATTAATCTGAAAAATAAACGAATGTAATAGAAAAAGCTGTTTTGGCTCTCGGCTCATTGAGCAAGCGACAGATGTGTCAAGCCCAGTCCTACACTAGGTATTAATAAAGACACTGATCCTCTGGCCTTGAAAATTGATAATATCCATGTGTCCATCGTCATTATTATCAACTGCTGTTAAGAACTGATGTCTAGACAGTTATTTTGCGTCATTTCGTCTAGACGGATTTATTTATCCAAAATCTTAACGATACTGTTATCCTAACTCGTGTTAAAAGATAATTATGTATCATCCGATTTCCGTATTTCCATACAAAATGATTTTTTATCACCATGCCATTCTTTTCAGGCGTTTTACATAAGTAACTGAAACACTATTTATGCAAAAGTAACTCTTAAGAAAATTACTAACTTCAGCTTTTTTTAAGTAGAGTTTTATGCTATTTTATTTAGGCAGAGTCAGTGTTGCAGTGGTTGACGTTGGAGCAGGCTTGCTTAGAATCTCATCACAGTTAACTTCACGACCAGGCTATAGGTAGCCATCAAGAAACAGATTCCAGCAACGAATTACACGCCTTAGCGTTACATCCAATGACTGGATTCTGGTGAAAAACAGTTTAACATCCCTCTTAGCATCTCATCTCAGCTGCACTCAATTGATAATAGCAACAACAATGGAAGATCATCATATAATTCTTCAACATCTACACTAATATTATAAACAGCATTTTTTTTTTTTTTTTGTGTGTATATTTGTAATGAATAAACTCAAAAACTACTGCACGGATTTGAAAAATTTTTTCAGCAATGGATAGCTATATTATCAGGGAGTAACATAGGCTATATTTTATTCCCGAACTCCCATGGGAACGGGAACTACGCGGGTGAAACCGCGTGACGTCCGCTAGTCTATTATAAATACGAAATTTTGGATGGATGGATGTTTGTTACTCAATCACACCAAAACGAAACTTGGTACAGAGACAGATTATAGTCTGGAATAGCACATAGACTATCATCCCAGGAGTATGTACGCTTGGGATAATCCCGACATTTAGGCTGCCTGTCCGTTTGCGCGGAGCGAGGCAGCGGAGCGGAGAAACGGAGAAATATTAACCAATCATGTCAGTGAGTTACGTGCTGCGGAGATTGTATGTAGTAGGGTATTAAACTAAAACACGCGTGACGTCATCTGGCTTGGTAAATTTGGTACATATTTACCAAGCCAGATTACGTCACGCGTGTCTTCAACTCGCTGTATCCTCTTTATTTTTGTTTAGTGTAAAAAGAAAAAATACATGTCCAAATTTTTTTTTTTTTTTTCAATCTATCAGACGGACTTATTAGACTTTTTTAGTAAAATACCCCATTCCATTCGCTTCGTTGCCTCGCTCCGCTGGAATGGAAAGCCAACCTGAGCATATTTTTTACTTATATTTGTGATGGGTTTGCTCTTGATTCCAGCCTAGGTCAGAGATGACAGAGACAAAGTCTAGAATCGCTTCATTTACCGAGCCTCGCTCGGCGCAAGGGATTATATTATAATAATATATTCCACACAACTATCACACAACGCCATCTAGTCCCAAGCTAAGCAGAGCTTGTGTTATGGGTACTAGACAACTGATAAACATACATATATATTTCTAAATACATACATATTATAGATAAACTACACCCAGACACAGAACAAATGATCATGCTCATCACACAAACATTTGTTCTGGGTGGGAATCGAACCCACAACCTCTGGCATAGCAGTCAGGGTCACTAACCACTAGACCAACAGGCCAGTCGAATATTGTTTGTTATTGTCGATATTGTTTGTTAACAAACACATTCCTCGCTAAGCATCCTCGCTCATCTCTGGTGGAAATACAGTCTTACGCGGGTGAAGCCGCTTGCATAAACTAGTTTCACATACTTCCTAACACTTCCTACTCATAACATTGAAAGGCTCAACAAATTCTCATTTAGCTTTTCAACTATTCCGCCAGCGGTAAGGTTCCGCGCTCAAACCACGTTGCTTAGTAGGAGGGGAGAAGTTTACAAACTTAATTGTTCAAGGACCTTCGGGGAAAGTTGAGTTGCCATTGAAATGTAGGTTAAAGGTCGAGCAGATACCGGCGCTGCGATCATAAATGGAGGAGACTAATTCAATGATCTAGGATTGAGATTTGTTTATTTAGTTTTGTTTAAGCCATGTGCAAAAGTCGAATTATACCACAGAAACGTATTAACGGGATCAACAGTAACATAAGTTCTTATCTTGGCTATATTTTATATTAGCTTCGCCCGCGTTGTCCCTAGGTAATATAATCCCGGGATAAAAAGTAGCCTATGTCCTTTCTCTGGCTCTAGGTACCAAATTTCATTTAAATCGATTCAGTAGTTTTGGCGTAAAAGCGCGACAGACAGACAGAGTTACTGTCACATTTATAAAATTAGTAAGGTAGGATTAATAGGGTATTTTAATGATAAAATCGAATTA